>CM024700.1:45189495-46389495 GCA_014182845.1 Corymbia calophylla | reverse complement strand
ACCAAGAGGATATCATTTTGCATCAAATTCAGTGGTGATAATTTCAGTTATGAGAATTCAGATGGGCAGAAGATGATGACTGATTACGCGTGATGGACGAACTTGGACAAGCAACAGATGGCTGGAGATTTGATTGCATTCGATCATCTACAAAAGTTGGAAAAAGTGCAACAAATATGGTCAAGAAATAATTGAATGGAGAGAATTTCAATGGGTGGATTTGGGAACAACTTCGACAGGAGAGATAGGTGGCAAGCATTGATCGGTCAACGCCAGAAAAGGGAAAGAAAGGATTTGCTTTCCAACTTGCAAGTTGCAAGGACAAAATCGCAATTGATGGAGCAATGGAAGGGGGGGATTTAGATGGACAAAACTCAAGATGGAAAGTTTGCATCTAATGGTACAGCTTGGACGATATCCTCTCCCTCAATCCCGCTTCCAATTCCTCTCCGAACCGTCGGGAGGATGAAGGCAGCGAATGCTATTGTTGTCGACTTGCGCTGTCGAGATTAAAAACATCGGGAAGAACAGGGCTAATGCCACTAGAGGCTGGAAAACCTGCAAAGTGTTTGTCAATCATAACAAGTCTAGTAATGCCGATGGAGGTCCACTGATGTAGGAATTGTCACAATGGAGCACTAGAAGTCGTTGGGTTTGTTGTAGGTGACTTAGCTAGTCAGGGACATCACGGCTGGGCATCGCTTGATAGGAAGAGCAGTCCGGTTCTCAAGTGAATTCATGAAACTAACGGATGATTTCCGGTTCTAATTTTTTCAAACTAATTCTTAATTGATGGTTCCTATAAAAAATCGTCTATCTAAACCATGCTCACTCATGTTTCTTGTACACACAAATGAAAACATTTAACTATTTGCAACCTTTACAAGAGTGCAGTATACTGGTCTTATATTATTCTAAAGATTAGCGTTTGAGGCAAACGCTAATCTTTATTATTTCAAGCTCCATTTTTTCCATGAAAAATAGATGTTTTGAAAAATATTCTTTTAAAAATATCACTTATGTCTCTTACAAAAATGAATTAACATAAATTATTTTCATCATTTAAGAAAATAGTTAGACAAAAATTATTATCGATAATAAAAATATTTTTCATTGATTAATTATTTTAAACAATCTTTTTAGAAAAATATTTATTAAATCATTCATTTTTTGCAAAATAAATGGAGTCTCAATTTATTTATCATGAATTATCAAAATAATTAGGATTTGTCATCAGCACCTATGAGATACTTTTTCAAAACCTATGATATTTTTTAATAGTTCCTTTTATATGTAACACTATATCCACTTGAAAGGGTGGGTTAAAATAATTAACTCAATTTAACTATAGCAATGACCGCACAATTATGATATTCGAGTACTAAAAAATTATAAATTTGGGAAAATTACCAAAAAAAGTTGTAAATTTATTATATTGATGGAAATTCAGTCATAAAAATTTCAATTTGACTAATTCACTCATAAATCTTTTAACAATTTGCCATCACAGTCTTTCCAGCCAATTTTGACCAACAATCATTAATGTGGATACTACCGTCCTACAAGGCACAGCTTGCTCCAATTTGGACAATTTCTTCTATATTTTTTTTTAAAATTGATTTTTTTTTTTATTCTTCCTCCACTAATCGCCAGGCCTCAATGATGGCCTTGCCATACCAACTTAAATCAATTGATAGTTAGCATCTTATTTTTTTTATATTGATGAAACCTTATTAAATGTTCAAAAGTTCCTTTTGCAAAATATATGATAGATTATAGATGTCAAATTTAATTTATTTATTTTATCTTCTATACGACACTGAAAATTTGTTTCACTTATACTTAGATCAGTTTGAGCTTAATGAATTAACGATGGCAATTTTCCTTTTTTGCCTAAAAGAAGGGTGGCAAACCTGATAGTTTTGTAATCTTGCCAAAACTGTTTGCAAATCGTTGCAATTAATCAACGGATGCTATTCAAGTCCAACCCATTTACCCCATAATTGAATAATCTATTATTGTACTGATGTCAATTCAATCAGTCGAAAATTGATAGAAAATGATTACGGTGAAAATTTCATGCAAAAATTTAGGATTTAATCAGCAAAATTGGAAAGTTTATTACTGAATTAACATATGTACAATAGATTTAAGAGTGATTGAACAATTTCCTATAATGTATCATAACCATAAAATATTTCTAGATCTCTAGAATGAACGTTTACCTTTTCATAAATTATACAAAAATGAATTAAATCAAGATATTAATAAATTAATTTGATTATGGCTAAACAATCATTTCAACTTAATAATTAAGCGTATCAACTTCATAAGCATATCAAAATGCTTAAATTCGATCACAAGAAAATTATTTGGATATTATTTCGAGTCATGTTTACGTCAAATGAGCCCAATCTGACTCATTAATTTGAATGGTTTATTTGGATCATGTCTTATTACATATTTAATAAAGACGTCCTATTATGCTTGAGCTTTTGTCATATTTGATTGACCTATTTAACACTCTACCAATATGTCAACACGATAGACTTGCAGTAACATTAACACTAACTAACCACCACCAAAGCGTGGTCGAATGATATATCCATCTCACTCAATATGGATTAATTGGTCACATCAAGTCAAGATCAAATGGCTAGTCAAATGTTAACCTAATTTAAAATTTCTAGCTGGCTAATTAGCATACACAAACAAAAACCATATCAGCAAAACAAGACTCGATCACGTCGTTGCATACGGTTGAGTTCCTTCAATTAGGGTTTCCCATTTTCTACTTGGGGCGGTCCTTTTTCCAAGCGTCCTGCACCTGCATGTTGACCCTTTCTGTTTTCCTGTACTTACCATCCCAAATGCACATGCGCATGCACAAAAAAGTAATCATTCTCCAGGGTTTACATCATTTAGGATTTGTAGAAACCAAACATGCAGACCCCTAAAAAGCCAAAACTCGGCACGGAGGACACTTAAGTGCCAAAAGTTTGGAAATGTACATTTACGTGCCAAAATCGAAACAAAAAGAATCAGTTAGGTGCCAACGGCGAAAAAATCACATCAAATTGCACATGTGTCATTTTCCAGCGATTTTATTTGCTGACAGAGCAATTTTTTTTCAAAACAAATATTCACATGGCAATTTAAAAAGAAAAAAAAAAGAAATTGTCCATGTGGCAAAAAAAAAAAAGTCATACAAAAAAAAAAATCTAAAAAATTGATTTTATTAAAAAAAAAAAAGAAGGGGGGGGATCGGATAAGGGCTATGCAGCCCTCACGCCGCCGCTACCGCCCCACCATCATCGAGAAGAGCCAACGGTGAGACGATGGGACGGGCTCGGCCGAGATCGCCAACGCTCGGCGAGGGCTTGTGGGCCTAGCCAACCTATGGCGAGGGTCGCCGGCCACTAGCCAGGGCCCAGCGACCCCGGCCGACCCTCACCTCACCGTCACCGGCCCTTCCCAACGATGGGAGGGTGGCGGCAAGGGCTGCACAGCCCTCGCCCAATTCTCCCACTTCCTCTTCTTTTTTTTAAATTAATAAATTTTATATTAAATATATTTTTAATTTTTTTTAATATTATTTAATTAATATATTTTTTAAATGCCACGTCAGGACTAAAACGACATCATTTTGGCTAAGTTTTTGCTAACTCAGCTTTCGGCGAGTCATGTAAGCAAGTTATATTATTAAAATAAACCACATCGGATTTCTGGTGGCCTTCGCCGAAGTTGGCACTTAAGTGCACCTTTCGTAACTTTTGGCACTTAGAGCGCGCATGACAACGTTTCTGTTCCCAAGAACAAATTCTGCTCATAAATGATTCTTTTTTATTCTGTTCCCGAGAACAATTTTTGAGCATTTGAAGACGTTTAGTAACTGTTTAAAATTTTTATTCCCGGGATAGAAATGTGTTTGGTAAAACCTTAGAATTTCTTTTCCAAAATTTTTTTTTTTAATTTTTTAATGATTTAAATACTTTTTTCTTTTGTTTTTTGTCTTCTTCTTTTTTTCTTTTTTTTCCCTTCCCCATTGTGGCCGGTTGCCACCGACGACCGGCTAGGCGAGGTCCGGCGAGCTCGCCCGAGCCTCGCTCGGCCACCGTGAGGTTCAACGAGCTCGCCGGAGGTTCTTCTAACCACCGGCGAGGCTTGGCCTCATAGATCTGGGCGAGTCCGAACTCGTCGGTGGCCGGGCGAGCCTCGCCCGGCCACGGGGTCGACCTCGCCCGGGCGGCGCGAGGCTCGGCCTCGCCAATGGCAAGGCAAGGCCTCATGCCCAACCACTAGGAGGCTCGGCCTCGCTAGGTGGCGCGAGGCTCGGCCTCGCCAAGCCAAGGCGAGGCCGACCCTCGCCGGTGGCCAGGTGAGCCTCCGACAAGCTCACCGGACCTCGCTCAAGCACTCGCTGGCGACGGTGGCCGGTGGGCGGCGACGGGGTGGCAGTAGGCTAAGGGAGGAAGAAGAAAAGAAAAGAGAAAAGGAAAAAAAACTAATTCTTGAAGTTGTTCCCGACAAGAAACAACTTTTTTTTTATTCTTGATTCTGTTCCAAATCTGTTTCCCATAACAAATTTGTTCCCGGAAACAAAAAATTTACCAAACGCATTTCTATTCCTGAGAACAAAAAATCCGCTCTCGAGAACAAAAGAACATAATCAGTTGTTCCTAGGAGCGTTACCATGTAGACCCTTAAAGTGTCCCCTCGTCCCAAATTTTAACACTTGGACTGTTATTTTCCCACATAAACTATGATATCAAATTCCCCCAAAGAAACTATATCGTCTCTTTTACAAGGTAACACGGGCTTGATTCATTCGATTAGATCAGACCAATCCAATCATATGATATAACAACAAGATGTGCACATCGGGCCATACGAAAAGAGCATAATTTTCCATCCATTTTCATGTACTACGGTAGGCTCTATGCTCATCACATTCGCAAGAAAAATTTATCTGACATATTTCGAGCTTTTTCACCTCATTTTGGGTTTATTACGTGAACTGTTTTCACTAAAAGCAATGATGGAATCAGAATTTTATTGAGGGACGATATATTTCTACGCACTTTACTAATAGGATTAATTCTTCATATTGGTTATTCTCAAAGTTAGGAAGAACACCACTTAACAGAGTACTAGAAAAAGGTAAAATGATAAATGAAAATAAGGCATTGTTTATGAGATTAAATTAAGAAAGAGTATGATCAATATTTTTTAGCTAGTGAACTATTTTAAATTTGCCTTAGGAAGTGTCATTTTATTTTAAAGCACCAAGCATTTAATTGTTACATTAGTGACAATTCTCCTTGACCAAAACCCTCACTATGCACCATTTTAGGTTAATGTCTAAGCATGATTCTCATTCTCCTAGGCGATAACCATGTCCAGGTTTTATATATTTTGGAAATTCCAAGTATTTGACATGATCCGATTCATTTGGACAGAAGAAAATGTCGAGGGCACAATGGCATAATCTGATATCCATAACATTTGATACGGTATGATATGAACTGAGCTAGCTGAACCTAATTTTCAATTGATTTGAGAACAAAAACTGTCGAGCTAGCTCATATGAAATCGACATACACAACTAGCTGAGTGATCGACGCATGGTTGGCTTCATGAATATATGACCAAAAAATAAAAAACTTCATCGATATAACGAGGATTCGCTCCACACACCCCCCAAAAAAATGCATTCAATGTGTCTTAACGCACGTTATGTTCTTTTTTAAGGTTTTTTTCCCTTTACTTGACTTAAAAGAGCTTAAGTTACAAGAAATACATAACAATATTATCTTTGCTAAAATAGCTACCGATCAAAAACTACAATGTAGGCTTCAATGAAGAATCGATCCAAACCATTCATAGATCGACGAACTTTCACCATGTGTTGTTTGTAATGTTGGAACTCCGTGAGCTTTTGTGGGCTTTGAGCGCCGCATACTAAAAATCAAAGAGCAATTAAAAATAAGAGGAATGCTAGGTATACCAAAGAAAATATATGCAAAATCCAGTTTGGCAGATGATACATCGCACTTAAACATTTGCCAGAAAAGCGGTGGTTCAAAGCATGAGATGGTGAATTCACCCTAATGTCCGACAAAAAAAAACAAATTTGCACATCCTTTTCATACACCTAGCGTCTATTTTTTTACAATGACTTTTCATTTATTAATTGGTATGAAAAGGACAGGATTCTCACGTAGGTCGACTATTAATCTTCTACACGTAAATCTCGACCTAGGATCAATTAGTTTGGAAAAGACCAAAAGTAAACAAACCTTTGAATTGGTTGTTCTCCTCGTCTGCAGAACTAGGGTTTTGATTCGAGAAAGCAAGCAAAGCAAGTAATACCAAACACGGAAAGATTGTCCAGACGGAAAGAAGAAAGACTGGGATCATAATCATCATTATTACGTCTGAAAAGAGAGACCTGCATCAACTGTAATGGAGCGAAGTACGTACGCGATAGAAAAAGAACGGCACACATGCGTATACATTTCGAGAGAAGGAGAAGGATTGATTCAGATCTGACACACCCATGCTTTTTCCCAAGCATTTAAAGAGAGGAAAATGAAGGGTCATAGAATTCAACACCCTTGGGCCTTCCCTCAATGCAAGTACTAATAGCGACCGGGCTTGCATGCAAGGATTTGAAGTTCTGCATTAATGGAAAAAGAAGTAGAAAAGTGAGAGCCTCTCCTGTTGGGTCTTAAAATGGCACTAGGAAAGCTCCCCAGATATTTCTCTTCGAGCCCTTGAAAGAAAAATGCACAAATCTAGCGGGGATTGCTTCCTCTTCTGGGCATGCTCTTCCTCATGGAAAAGTTCATCACAAAACTCTAGTTTACTTGTGAAACCATTATTGAGTCCGAAGCATTTGCCCTAAAAAAAAATGGTATCTTAGCCTAGTAATGGTATAAACCGGGATTATATAAAATGCTAATTAGGACAAGAGGACTAGGGCATGTACAATAATGTCTATGGTTTGATGATGTCTCTATTGATGTCTACATTTTGTCGAAAAATCTATCATGAATATTGAAGAATAGAGCCTATTTTACTTCAAAAAGAGGCAATGTATGTTAGTTTCCATTACCCTATGGTATTATCAAGCAAAAAAAATTGTATTCTTAAAATTAAGTTTGAACCATATTCGAGCAAACTGAGATATATTATGTATGCAACACGTCCAATTAGAATAACAAGAAATCATGTACAAAAATGAGAAAAATAGAAAAGCTACCCATAAGATTTGAACAAAGGTCGAGAACATTACGTACTCGGATGTAAAAGGTTAAATGGCTCTTGAGTTATGGAATTGTTGTAGTAGATAACGAATACGTACTTTGCTTTGCAAGATTGTAGGGTTCAACCTTCTTAATTCTGATGGCACCCACTTATTAGAAATCAAGGAGAAGCAACGACCAAATGCCATGCAATTTGGATGATAAAACGCTATTGATATCGAAAGATAATACATGAGGCAAAGGTAGATTAAGATCATATAGGAACATTTAACAAGTGAGCTCAAACGAGCATCCAAATTACATTCACTCGCAATGATTTCATTTGTTAGAGGATCCTACGCAATAAAATCCATCCAAAAAGAGGGTGAAAGCCACTATATCACTAATTTGACAAATAAATGACAAAGTTTAAGAGTAACTTTAGCAACAAGATGACTGTGTACACCACTAATATGGTTGCAATTAGAGTTCTAATCAACATGTCCAATTGAGATCCATTAGTAGTACCGTTGTCAAGCAAACATTATAAAACAATTCATCATGGAGACAGTGTCAAAACATGACATGAATCGATAGACAAATAAGAATGAAAATCATAAGATATGTTTCAATAGATTGTCGGTAAGTCACTATGAATATTTGAGCATAATCTTCCAAATTAAGGAAAAGAGACAGTAGACTGCTTGAAACTAAGACCGGCGGTAACTAAGACCACCGGTAATGATTTTGAACTTTAGCCTAATATGAAATATAATCCCTAAACATTAAATTTGTTCGATGTAGTTCCTGAATTTTGGCCAAATATACAATGAGGTCCATGAACTTTAAATTTTTCAATATGGTCCAAGACTTCTGGTACATATTTAACTTAATCCCCGAACTTTGTGAAAATGTTCAATAATGTCCTTCCATTAATTCAAGTTCAAAGGCAACATTGAATATTTTCACATTACTCAAGGACTAAATTGAACATATACCAAAAAAATTAGAGACCGCTCTAAATAAATTAAAAGGTCAAGGACTACATTGCATATTAAGCTAAAGTTTAGGAATCATATTATATATTGCACCAGAGTTCATAGATTATTTATATCATTTTCCCTAAAGTTAACAGGTCAAAACATTTCAAAAATGCGATGCTCATATTAGCCACACACCTGACACATCCAATGATCCATTTAGCTTGGTGATTTCTTAACAAAAATAAGCCCAATATTGTAAGGATGCACATCAAAAAACTCTTAGGACCAGTCCAACGAACTCAAGTTGAGTATGGATATAAAACAAATCTATCTCTAGCACGGTGATATGCCATCACTTCACCGTCAACTATGTTGTGATTGTAAAGTTTACACATCATAGTGCTGCGATTATTGTTGATCTGCTATCTGCCGATACTATACTTGCGGTCATGAGAACCTAAAACCACTGCTTTCTGAACTCAGGACTCTCATTCAGAGCCTTAGTCGGTATTGGATAGAGCATGTTTTCAGGGAGGCAAATCAATATGCAAGCATCTACGACAGAGGAAGGTTCAGATTCTCAAAGACCCGCCAAGGGAGATTTTTGCAGCCCCTGCAACTGGATCGCAGAAGCTGTAGTTTTGCTGCACCTCCTAGAGTTACCTAAGCTTTCATCACTATCATAGGCCTTGCGTCCTCTTGGGTGTACCCGGGAAGGAAAGAAGGAATCAAGCCACTCCAAAGAAACATGTTTCATAAGTCCAGGAGGTTGCGATTTCAAATCCTCCTTGGAATTCCACTTGGGTATATTCAACTAAAACTCAATCACCATTGCAAGCCACAAAAGACGTCTTTCTGAAAGGATCTCCAATCATAAATTATGCTCACTAAATCCACGGATATGCCCGTGCATTAACTCATGTCACAGGGGTGGAAAGAGAGAGAGAGAAAGAGAGTATAATCATATGCAATGATATCTTCCAACGTCAGTGTTTTGTTCCAGGAAGAGAGTTGGCCAAACCAAACTAGCAGACTTCATAACTCTCTCTCTCAACAAAATATAAAATCGCATGCAAACACAAATATACTAAATATTATACATATGGTGGTACGTAAATTAAGCTGTGACGGTTTTGATATTCGACATCCCTCGTAGTCAACCAAATCCTAACAAACTGTGGGTTTGACGACCTCTTTGAAACTATTACACTTAGATCTTACATAAATAAATATATCTCACAACTTCACCAATATATAGTATACACATCCTTATAATAAATTATTATAAGTCAAATACGATGACCCCATAAAGTACAAGTGGACAACCTTAAATTATTCACTGATTACCTCATGTCCATTGAAGCACGAATTACCACCACCACCACCACCGGACCAGAATCCAAACCTAGATCCGACTTGTGCTTCGAAGGAAGATGACGAGGTTGTGGAGGGTGGCTTGCTCGGTGCAATCACGCCTTGCCAATCCCCTCCCACCAACCTCCCTGTGACTGCGCCCGAACCTGTTGTAGGGTTTTGGTTATTTGGCTGTTGAAGCAGACGGATTTGTCGCTTCAAGAACTTGACATAGTGGATAGCCTCATCCAACATCGAAGCCGTGTCCATCTTCATCCCCCCAGGGACGAGCCTCTGGAGGATCCTGATCTTCTCGCTTATCCTTTCCCGCCGGAGGCGCGCCGCCACACTCTGAGGATCGTCACTGATCCGGATGTTCCGCCTCTTTGGCTTCCGAATCGTTGCCGGGTCGATGTCGACCGGCTGCATCGCCGCGATCTTGTACATCATCTCCTTCATGGCTCCTAGCTCCTCTTCAGGCTCGTTGTCCTCCTCTTCGATTTGATTTGCCACGGCCCCAATGCTACAATCATTCACGAAGTGGGAAGATGGAAGCTGGGAGGAAGAAGTTGGAGCTGTTTGGTGCATTGATGGGAGATGGATGCTGGGCCAAAGGGAAGTGAAAGGCGGCTGATGATGATGATGATGATGTTGGTCATTGGTATGGAGGGTTTGATCCTCCATGCCCAAGCCAAGATCCCAAAAGTTGCTGGAGAACTTGCTTTGGTCGAAGTCCATGGCCAAAAGGTGAAAAGGGATAAGGGTTTGCTGTTGTGTACAAAGAGAGGGAGAGAAAAAAGATTCCGTAGTATGTATATTTACTATGCTTTCCAAAAATGGTTATGACTTGCGGCTATAATTATTCCTAGGTTTTTGGATAAAAAGTTCCCCTAAAAGGGTATAAAGAAGGGTTTTTTAGGTTGTGAACGAAAAAATCTATATGCAAGCATCTTGTAGCTTTATGAAGGTTGATGGCACTTTGGAGAGAGAGAGGTATTTACGCTACTTCTTTGATTGAAGAGGGATATGACGAACCATGATAAAGCGAAGAAGAAAATAGTTAGAAAATGGATGGGCCTACCAGGCTTGGATTGACTTTTCTGTTCTCTTTTTTTTGTTTTTTTGGCAG
This sequence comes from Corymbia calophylla, assembly GCA_014182845.1. Taxonomy (NCBI): domain Eukaryota; kingdom Viridiplantae; phylum Streptophyta; class Magnoliopsida; order Myrtales; family Myrtaceae; genus Corymbia; species Corymbia calophylla. Next base: position 46,378,783 of record CM024700.1, on the reverse strand, counting down.
CAGCTTGGATTTTTCTTTTCTCAGTTTTTTTCTTCATAAAATCAATTTATTCATATGGGCTGTTTAAGTTTAAAATTCGCAATATTACGTAATAGTGGGTTTAGCACAACTGCCAACATCAAATCATTTTTTAACAGTATATTTAATAATTAAGTTTAAAAGTTTAATAGTATATTAAATGTTAGAGTGTATTGAGTTTAAAAATTTTTTCTCAAAATGTGGGATTTAGAGCTTTCACAATTTGCCTTGTACCTTTGTTACTCTGCTAAAGATTACTTCCTCAAAATAATTTGCAGATGAGATTGAATTTAGTGTGCTTAATTGTCACATATGATGTTAATCTTTCTTATCTGCTTATTCATTTGTTACAACACATGTCCTGATGGGTCTCACATACTAGTGTTATCATACTTCGAGAGACAACAATTGACCTCCAGAAGATTCTGTATCCCATCTTTTTTGTCTTTTATAATTATCCTTTTGATCTCTCATTCCAATTTATGGCCACAATTCCAATTGTAATTTTACTTTTGGTTATTATATTTTTTGTAATTGACCCTATCCTTACGGTAGTAGTGGCTTTCTACAATTAGTGAAAATTGACATTTGCCAAATGTTTGGGTCCCATGAGTCAACTCGAAATGTAAAGCATGCATACCTCAAATTAATATATTTAAAGATGGTGATGATTTTCACTTGAAGATGGGATTGCAAAGGTCCTTTAGAAAGCAAGTGCCGCTGAAATCCCTCTGTCCCCTCTCTCTCTCTCTCTCTCTCTCTCTCTCTCTCTCTCTGTAATATGGCAGCTAACCCACCATATTGATCAACGTAATTCCTTGATGACCTAGTATACGGATCTTTAAAAAGCACGAACATAGCCCGTTTTATTAAAATCGAACGTTCAAACGTGTTATAAAGAAATCTCCGAGCTCAGTTTATAGTACTTTTTTTTTGTTGCTTGATGATGAATATTGAAATGACAATCTTCAAGCCATTCGTTGTGAAGAGGATGATTGAACTTCAATCAATCGAGATTTGTCCATCCCAGTGTATTGAATCCTTATGTGCCAATGGATCTTTTAAGATTCCTTGATTTCAAATTGTGCATAACATTCTATGTCGAACGCATAACGATCTATGTAACTTATGCAGTAGAAATACTTAAACCATGGAAAAATTTGGACCATGTGTATGGTCCCTAAAGACCAAATCTGGAACTGAAGATTTTCCTCATAAGACACACTAAATGTGACGAAAATTAGATAAAATTTCATAGTGACATGGTTTCTCAATTAGTGTGCAGTAACCTCCAAAAGAAAATGTCTGATAATGTGCTATAATCGTTATAATCGTTAGGGTTCATATGAATGCTTATTGAAAGCAAACCTTTTCCCTTATTTGACGTCCAATCGGATTGCTGAAGTTATAAATGGCAAAAGGGGCAAGCACTAAGCAGTGTAAATTCTAAGTGGGATAAAATTATGAAATCACGCATTCCATGTATTTTGTCATTTTCCTCTCTTCCTTCTGTTTCCTTATGGCGAGAGAGTGTAGTTCATCTCGTTAACCTTTTGGGCCTTTGTTCTTTACTAAATCATGCTTTTAGATTAAGGAGATATCAAATTAGTGCCCTATTGGTGTTTGGGAAGTTTTTGCAGGAACTTTTAGCTAAGTAAATCGACTTCTTATTATGGATTAAAAGATACTTCATCAGTCACTTCCAATGTCGTTCATGACATTTTCTGTAAAATCGTATATTGATAAAATTGATTGATTGAGTCTTCATATATAAATCGGAATCTCTTAATAGGTATTTTTCATTTACAATAGTATATTATAGTTATGCAAGGTTGAACTAACCCGTCAAATTCGAACCGGACGATAGGTAAATTTATACCTAATTTTCCTTTTTCTCTTTTTTTTATATTTTTATGATGGATCTTTTTCCCAATGTCCTGCACATGCATTATGGTGACTTTCGTATGTTGGTGTGAAATTATATTGGCAGTGCGAGAAGACATGCGCATGCACACAACGCAATCATTCCCTAGGGTTTCGATTTCGGGCATTCTCGGAAACATGTGTGATGAAGCCTGAATTTGTTTGCAATCCTTGTACAGTAAACCAAACGAAATACGTGAAGTCACTCTCCATGATTGTGAACCTGATGAGTAACCATATAGTTCGTGACATATATGAAAACATTTTTACTTTTCTCTTCTATAATTCTTTTTGTGCTTTTGGCTGAAAATAAGGACAGACATTTTCATTTTATTCCAAGGAAAAAAAAAAGCAATAGCTACCTGCCACTTCTGTCATTTTCATGAGTACCAGCTGGAAACATTTCGTGGGTTTGAATTTTCTTTATTTTCTTACTGACACAATTTGCAATGATTATAATACTTTTTGTGTCCTGAGTTTGTAGCATGTTATTTCTTAACTAGGGTTCTTACCTCACTCGTAGTAACCCCTTAGACTTGATTAACAGTAGATAGTCCTGGCTCAACAAATGTTAAGAGTCACTATATAACCTTGCGAGATTTAGGGCTATGATCTAATTTGACCCGTGTTAGAAATCACGTTCGCCTTTTTTCTTTCATCAATCAGATTGTTAGCATCCATACATTATCTTTGACAAATTCAGATTATTACATAATCATGAACTTCAGAAAAAGAAATTATTAATCTTGTAAATGCTCATGATATTTGTTTAGTTTTAAAATGTAGGGCTCTTGTTATGAAAAGGAATTTAGAAATGCGGTCTGATTAAACTTTTGTGGTCCAAATGAAAGATGCTAAGATACTAGGCTAACCAACATTTCATTACAATGATATCTTGGCCATATGTATCATACAAAAGCATAGTTAGTGCTCACCACACGCATGGCAATGTTGGAATTAACTGCAAGTCTTGTTGGCCATCAAGCAAAGACATTTCTATGTGATTTCCTTTCTTTTTTGGGAAAATAGGATAATAAAACAAATTGTCCTTTGACTTTTGGTTCAATGTACAATCTAATCCCTAAACTTTTAATTTGTGCAATGCGATCCCTAAATTTTAGGTCAATGTGCAATATCATCTCAAAAACTTTTAATTTGCTTAACATAATCATTGAACTATCGGTTAATGTTCAATGTAGTCCCTAGACTATGTGAAAATATTTAAAAATTCAAGAACTATATTACATATTAAAGTAAAGCTCAGACCATATTGAATAAATTAAAAGTTCATAAAACATATTAAACATTAGAGCAATTATATTGAACAAATTAGAAGTTTAATGACGGCATTACACGTTGGATCAAAATTCATAAACCATTTTTGTCGTATTCCCGAAAATACCGATCTATTGAACTTTGTAAAGTTAAATATCTCCTATGAACTGTAATTAACTATTAAATATGAATTTAAGATTACACTTGAAAATAGAGTTCATAGGCTAGAAACCTACATGTAGACATGACAAGTCTACCTATCAAAAGTCACCATCTTGAGATTTGAACCCTATAGAGTAAGGCCATCCAAATAAATTAGGTGTGTTAGGCAAGACAAAACAGGAGTTATATGCAAATCTTGAATGTACAGAGACTGGACATGACGAAGTCCTTTAATTGCTGACTCGAAGCTCTCAACTTAAACATGGTTATGGAAGTTCGGTGATATAAATACAAATCGATGCCTGGCAGCGTAATCAACACAATTTTGCTGTATTCCTTCATTATTTTAAAAGAACCTCACAGCAAATTTATGGTGAAGAAAGTAACAAAAGATTGTAAGAGAAATGCCCAACATTTAACTCGTTCTTACATTAATGCATACTGAGTTTCGCTTTAGCATTTTCAGTGAAAATTTCCTGAAAATTAGTCATTTGTGCATGACGTGTAAAATGTGGGTATTAAGTTAGATACTCATTCATGCTAAGCTAAATGTTTTAGTCATTTGTGCATGACATGTAAAATGTGGGTATTAAGTTAGATATTCGTTCATGCTAAGATAAACGTTTAAGTCATATTGAAAAAGGGACAAAGGTGACGTAGTTTTTTAATGGCAGCTAAAAAGTTATCTAAATAATTAAACGGCGTTCAAATTGATCACCATCACACCGCCAACGTGCCTATGGAAATTAGGTCGGCTAATTAATACATTAATTGAAAAGGAAATTGTTAGCATCTTATATTAATTGAACTTTATTGTAAATAAGCATGCGCCAATTAGGGGTTGAAGCCTATGCATGTAAACGTGGAAGCTCCATGATCAATTAGCTGGTGGACTCCAGAGCTAGGGTTTCAGATTCTAGCTTTTTCAGGAGCTAATAATGAAATTACCAGATCGGGAAGATCGTCCAAATGGAAACAGGAGGGGGTAGGGCATACGTATACCCTTCTCTCAAAAGACGAAGAGACTTGCTTTACCGGATAATTGAATGCGATGAAGGAAGCTAGCTTATTACTACGAGGAGGATCGATTCAGATCTGACACCCATGCCCAGCCCAAGCACTCAAAAGTGGAGAAAACGAAGGGTCGTGAGATTCAACACCCTTTTGGCTCCACAAGAGTCAGTACTAATATAGTGACTGGGCTTACATGCGTGAAGAATTTCAACTTCTCCTTTAATGGAAAAGGAGCAGGAAAAGTGAACCTCTCTCTTGTTGGGTCTCAAAATGGCCATTGGAAAATCTCCCCCAAGGTAAATTTTTTACTCGAACCCTAGATAATATCCGCAAATGAATGGGGATCTCCCTCTCTCTCAAAATGGCCATTGGAAAATCTCCCCCAGGGTAAATTTTCACTCGAACCCTAGAGAACATCTGCAAATCAATGGACATATGTGAATGATCGTTCCATCACCTCGAAATGAAAGGGGCGATCTCATAGTTTTTTTTATCTATGAAGGCACATTATTAGGTACTCCATATTATTTTCTCATTGAGGCGAAATCTAAACCTATGCTAGAGAGATAGTTGTCCACATACTGATAAGGGATGTATAAATTCTTGATAAGAGAGGAAACATGGTGGGCCCCATGGGACTGCTCAAATCCCTGAATAAAAAGTTGGATTTTCATTGGACCTCACCTGATTTGCCCTATCTATCCTCCTGATGAGAGGTTTAGTTTCAAACCAAGTTTGAACAAGAGAAGTATGCCATGCTAATATGTCTTGGATGATCCACATCTCAAGATCTAGTGTAATTAGCTCCGCAACTATCAAGAAAATGCAAGAAAGAAAAGAATTTCAAATGATTGATTCATTGCCAAAGTTGGCCTAGAACCAATATTTTATTATCTAATGGACATTTCTATTCTAACACTCAATATGAGGGTTATCAATATTCATCAAATATGTTTCTATCTAATGGAAGGCTATTGGATCAAACGATAAATACATTGTTAATAAATATGGTTATTCCTAGATGAAAAGAAGATTGAATTCATGTAACAATAGAAAAGTTTTCCTGAAAAGAAATCTATAATGCAACAGCCTTGTCATCGAGGATAATATACAAAGTGGCATTCAAAAAATTTATTAAATTAAGCTTCTCAATTATACAATTTAATGTAAAAAAATGTTCGAAAGAATATAAAAACATGTCTCACATTTCATCCAATGACCATTTAACATATCTTTACTTTAGAAAAAACCAAAAATGTACATGATTTTTATCTTTGGAGATGATTTTGCACTTTCACATTAATTATTCATGTGTGCCTATTTACTAAAATGTCATTTTTCTTTCTAGAGATACTCATCCCCAAATGCTCAATTCTCACAACCACTCGAAACACTCGAAATAAAACCACTTGAACCCTAAGCAAGATGTTGAGATGAGTTTACCGCCCGGGGGTGGTTAATTTGGTCTTCTCAGCGTGGGATTTTTTTTAGAGGTATGTTAATGGTATTTGCAAAATAAAATTATATAAATGGTCAGTGGATGAAAAATTATGCATAATTTTTATGCTTCCCAAAATTAGAGACAGAAATATATTGATATTTTATTAGGCTTAACATCTCTTTGTAGCATTTAATCATAGCTGGTGATTGTGAAAAATTAAATATATCCACTATGTGACAAAATAAACAATACTTGTTGACATTGGTATGCAAATATACACATTCATTACCCTAATACTATCTAGGGGTGATCGGTTCCCGATCCGGTCAAGTTCCAAAGTGGAATCAAGAATCGAGGATCGATCGGTTCCAATCCGGGTTCCAATCCGGTCCGACAAAATTGGTCACTTTTTTTTCACTAAAGAGTGACTATGCTCCAAACTTATCGCATATATTTCCATGTGCTAAAAAGTCAAACTCCACTTGTGTTTAAGTTTGTATATATGTGTTTAAAAAATAAAATAGTCTATTTGAGGATTTATTTCTATTTTTAAAAAATTAAAAAATATTTTTAAAAAAAAAAGAGTCAGTCCAATCCGGTTTGGTTTCCCCTCAAAACTGGAAACTGGACCAATGCCTCTAGGAACCGGACCAAATAAGCTGGTCTAGTCCCGGTTTGGGCGGTCCAATATGCTCACCCCTATTACTATCTATGCATTATATTTTCCCCCTTCAAATTCATAAGTGACCTGTCGATTACTGGCTTTAATGAGTGTCGCCCCCTAGCCGCAAGTAATCCCCTCCTCGAATCAGAAAAGTCTCCTGCCCCTTCGGGGCTTCTCGTCTGGTGTTGGTTAACAGACTCCGCTCGCCCTCCTTTAAAGCATTTGTTTTAGATTCATCTTGACTTTGCTCTTGATTCTCTCGATTGTTTTAGCCTCTCTCTCCCTCTCTCTCTCTTTTTTGGGGACCATATTGATTTTTTTCTTCTGTCTGCACATCTAGGGTTTGGATCAAGCTGGGGAGAATATCGAATCGAGTATCAATTTGAAATAAACCTACACATGTTATAACAAAAGAAAAATTGACCAAAGACAGACAACCCAATAAGGGAATGCATACAAGAAAACCCTTTCTTGGTTGAGACGACGCTTGAACATGATACTCCACGGACTTGTGAAACTCATATGTGGTCAAAAACCGTAGCATCGATAACCCATCCAAATGCGTTTAAGGCCTCACCTCGCAATATTGGACTCTGATTCGCGAGGCTAAAACCGCTTGGTTGAGATAATCAATGTGATCCGATAGCCCTAAACATGCTACTCTACTGAGTAGTACGATTCTTTTTAATTTCATTAGTAAGGAAACCTGTGACTCTTGGAGGAAAGTGTTGGTAGAAAGTATACTCGATGCCCTTTTGTTGGATGACTAAGGAAAGATAATTAATTTTCCTGCATGGAGCAAGAGGACTGAAGAGTACAGCTTCTTTTTGTCTTTCGGTTTTTTTATACAACGTTAGGACAATGAAAACTTCAACAGTGCTATGAACTCCCTGTGACTGTAGTATACATAGGTTGACAGAACGTAAGAGCGTTAGACATGCAGAAGCTGTTTACATAAAGAGACGACCCAAAGATGGTTGCGCAATAAATGCGACCAGCAGCAATTATTTTCGCAGTAGACGTCACGATCGAGGAAGACTTTACGGTAATCGAACAGGTGCATGGCTAATTACCAGATTTTGGCAAAAAGATCAAATCGTGCCATGCGTACATCACCTTTTGACATATTGATATGAACATCAATAGCTTGTTAAGTACTCTTAATTATTGATACTAAGTGACGTAAATATAGTTGGTTTGAAAATTAAGACATGTCGGATTGACACGATACCATGTAAGGAATGTGATTATTGTGATTGCGAATTGCATAATGTAGATTTTGTACTCGAAACTTTAATGGATGCACCTCAAGACATTACTATATGCTGTGTTTCGTAAGTCCATAGTGTCCCACGAGATGCAATAAATGGGACCATCCGAGTGTTGGCAAAAGTACTTTGCTGCTTCTCTTATTATATGTACTTCTTTTGATACATTTTCACTTGCTTTGCATTGTTTCCAACTACTCTGAATTCGGCACTCCTCATTCAATCGTGATTTCTTTGGCCAGCATGACCACTAGTATTGCAAGTCTATCAAAAACGTAAGTACGCAGGTACGTACCTAGGCATCCTAATAAATATGCGCATTGATTTCAAATATCCTTATATGGCGATTCACTCTATGCAACCTTTATAAAGAACTTCTAAAAAACTTTCAGGATAGCAAGCAATAGGGGTGTCAATGGGTCGGGTCGGATCGGGTTTTGATGTTACCCGACCCAACCCCAATCGCAAAGGGTCACGCTCTGGCCCAACCTAAAACGCATTAGACCCGAACAAAAAAATCGGGTCGGGTCGGGTATTCGGCCATATCACTTAGCGTGTTCTAGTACCAAAATGTTAGAAATCTCAAAAGAAAATTCCGATAGAAACCCAATATTAGACCCGACCCGACCTGAAAATACCTTAAGTTTAGGGTCGGGTCGAGCCGGGCCGACTTCATACTCGGATAAGATTTTGACCCAACCCGAAAATACTCTAAGTTTAGGGTTGGGTCGGGTCAGGTTGAATCGGGTCGGCGCGGCCTTTTGACACCCCTAGCAAACAATACATGTCTTCAACAGGTTGAGAATAGTAGTTCATAAAGATTTCAATACAAACTTTCCTAAGAGAGGATAAAATAATAGCTAGGAACGCACAACACTCTCTAAGAGTTTTCGTATCGGATCGGATACTTCAATATATGTCAGACATGCAGTCAATAGATGTCGTAAAATCCGACATATGGTCAACTTTCTTGACATCCGAGTCCGGAATTCAACGCGATTCCAACAAGCATGGGATCAATTTTTAAAAATTTTAATAAATGATAGGTCAAAATGTAAAAATAATAAAAAAATAATAAAGTGGAAAAGGAAAAAAGCCTAGACTTCACTTCTCTTCTGGCTCTCACTTTCTGTGACACACATTCCCCTCAAGTTTGTTTTTTTCTTCTCTTCGGACACACTCCGACATGCAAGTCCAAGATATAGATTGCCTTTTTTTCTCAAAGTTTTATAGATTACTAAAATGGAGTTGGATTTGTCAATTTGAAATAATAAATGATATTAACAAATGATAGATTGATGTTTTTAATGTAAATTCATTATATACTTTTATTATTATTTATTTACTTGTGAATTTAAATAAAATTAATTTGATTGAAATAATCATAAAAAATGACAATTTATCATGTATATATAAAAACATACATTTAATATACAACGTATTGAAATTCTCTATTTTTTCATAAATAACATATCAGTGTATCGTGTCGTGTCGTGTCGTGTCGTGTCGTGTCGTATTGCATGTCGGTGTCGATACTATTTAGAATAATAAATATGTAGTGAATTTGTACTTTTATTATTTATGTCAAAAAAATATTTGGTATTTTGCAACAACTTATCATCAAAATCATAAAATGTACTTCTTGTCTCCATTAAAGAGATGAGCGATTATATAGTGAGCAAAGCATAGTCTTTTTCTTTGATCTTTTGAAGGAAACTTTTTTTTATACGGGAAACACCGTTAGAAAAATTCGAGAAACGGCTTATATAAATATAAATAAATATATATATATATAACCTACATATCAAGTGTGGCTAGCTGAAAACATAATTTCCATGGAAAAACAAAAATCCTTACACTATAAGCTTAGAAGTACATAGATGACTTGAAAGACGTCAGATTAACATAGGGCCGACAAAAAGGGTTTTTCATATTGATACGATAAAAATGTTATGCATCTTGTTAATTTATTTTCATAATTATCGTTTCATGCATATCAAATAAAAGTTAAAGTAAGTGTGTTGTAATGTGAATTCAAATCTGCTTTTATGTCGAGGTCAACTTATATTCTCATATGGCTTACTAGCATTTAACGTATTTTGTCATATCGAATATTGAAAACTACATTAAAAGAATGCAAATTTTTAGACTATTGCATGAAGAATAGTTAAGTGAAAAGTCACATAAAAATTTTAAAAAAATACATATGAAAAAGGGAATAAAACATGGAAATAGATGAAGGAGAAATCAGCATCAGGAGCTACACCCCTTAATTATATGTGGTCTACAAGTTAGTCAACCTGCCCATTTTCATGTACTTAGATTATTCAAGTGTCCTTTCTCGCGAAATAATTTATGTAAATATATATACTTCCTCTTAATTTTTTTTTCCTTTTTCGCAAAAGGGGAATTCGGTGCATCTCATGTTTTCCCCCACATTTTTGGTCATGCGGATTATACTAATTTTACTATATCAACTACTTCAGCATATACCTGATTTTTCCTTTGGTGTATATACTTGGCTCTGCGGCTCCAAAAATCGTATAAGATATCTTAGATTGGGAAAAAATAAATAATGTTAGTCGGCTCAAAGGGTCAACCTTACAAGTGCAGATCAGAGTCAAGTTTTACAAGTGTGAAAAGCCCAAACCCAAATGCAAGCTCCAAGGAAAAACTGTTTCTTCTTCTAAGATTTACAAGTGCAAATCAAACTGAAGGTCCAAAAGGAACTTGAGCCCAACTTTAGACCCAGATGGCCAGAACAACCCTAGAGCTCAAATGAGAAATAATAAGTATAAGTGAAATACCCCTTAAAAAAAGTGCACAAAAACATGCTGATCCTCAGGCAAACTCCACTCGCCAATTAAGCCAATGCCATGGAAATTATTTGCACTTTCATGGGGGAATTGCTCGGTGCTGATCCTGAAATAAAGGAGGAATCAAGTCACAATGCCATGGATTAAATCTTCCATGGGTTGAAATCACCTATTGAAATAAAGCAAGAGTCCTCACTTTGTTTGGAATTTTTCGTTCAACTTAAACTCCACCTACGATTCATCATGATTTTACCATTATCTCATTTGCAATAATATAAAATGATGATGAATGGAAGTTTATGAGATACGTGAGCATCAAAGGCCGAAAGCTTCCTAATGAATGGAAGTCTATGATGACAAGTCCATGTGGTGCCCAGTGAGCTGGAGTACCATGTTAGCTTTCTTTCGATAGATCATTCTCGAAAATGGTATGCTAAATTACATACTCAGTTAATGTATCGTGCTCAATTTAGCCGACGCATCCTATCCTTTGAACGATGTAGAAACCACTTCGTCACAACAACAATCAATATCAGTGTAATATGAGCATCATAAAAACATTGACATTGGTTTGGGTACAGAAGGCCAAAGCAAAAGATTTCGAGCACTTAATCTAAACTACAAGAAGCGCAAATGCTAAAAAACTTGAAATTGATAAGAGTAGATTGGTTGTTTCTCTCTTTACATAATTTGATGACCTACGCTTTTTTCCTCTTCCTCTTTGGCCAAGACTCTCCTCCACATAGTAATATGACTATATTACCCTAAGTGGGTCCTACTTTTTTAGCATCCTTCTTAATGTTCTAACAAAGTGTTCATTTTACATGGTCGTGTCCCTTTTTTATATTAATTTTCTATTTCTTTTCTTGTGGGTCCCATGTTCGCTTTCCTTGGTGTTCTTCCTTCTCTCCGTTCACTATCGTGTAAGCCACTCAAAGCAATAGAGGGGCAAAGAAATGGAGACTTCCACACGCTTATATAGACAGAGGCGGTTGAGCTGTTCTTTAATAAACTTGTCAAATGAGTGGATCGGATCGAGTTTAAATCAAATCATAAATATCCGACTTAAATCAATTCCATTAACCCGTTTATTGTCTATTTATTATTAATATAAATTTATTAACACATACCCGATCCAACTATACCCAATCCATACATAACCCAACATACATTGCTAAAACAATTTCATATTTAACTAAATCTATAAAATTTTATTTCTTATGATTTAAAAAATCTACATTGTTAAAACATTTTCATACAATTACAACATTGATGGATATATATATTTTTTTAGGCTTCATTTATTTTATGAAAAATGTGATATGTCTGAAAATGATAATATTTTTTAATATTTGATTGAAACTTGAAAATGAATTAAAAAAAAATTCCATTTGGTATAGAAAATCAGACATTCCTTCTCAATATTTTTATTTTTTAAAATAGAAATTTTCTTTTCTTTTCTTTTTTTCTTTTCTATTTTTTTTCCTCATTCTTCACCAGGTCACCAACCATGGCGGTTGTGATCGATGACAAGCAAGCTTTGGCCTCGCCACAGGCCGGTGAGACTCAAGCTTGCTTGATTCTAGCGAGGTTGAGCTTGCCTCAATGCTAGTGAGATCGGCTCACCAAATCTAGTGAGGGTGAGCTCACCAATGTGATTGGGTGAGGGCCACGAACCTTGCCCCGCGGATGAGGACTTTGCGGCCCTCGCCCGCAACCAACAAGCTCAGCTCACTAGACCTGGCGAGGTCGAGGCTCGTCAATGCAATTGGGTGAGGATCGCAAACCTCGCCTCACCAATGACATGGACTCTTTAGAGAATGCATTCACGCTGCAAAGACGGCTATTGTACTCCTAGTTGCCGTCGAAGTCATTAGGGGTATTAAGAACTAAATTGAAAATCGAATCAAAACTAAAATCATAGCGAACCGAACCAAAATTTTATGCATTTTCAATTCTGTTTAGTTTCATTTTGGATAACTAAAAAATAATCATTAACTTTTCCGGTTTAATTCGGTTCGGTTAATTCTCAACAAAAATTAAACAATCGACTTAAAATCTCTTTTATTTCTCACATCTTTTTCACTTTGGTTCCAATAAACAAAGCAAAAATAAGGATAACCAAAAAACCGAACCAAGCCATAGTCATCTCTACAGTGGTAGAAGATGGTGATTCAGAGAGTCAATGTCGGGGAGGGAGGGCTCATCGCATTGAAGAATAACAAAAAGGCCAAGAGGTTGTTGCTCATGCCTCCTGAAATTGGGATTAAGGTTTGCATGTTTTGATTTTGCCCCAATTTGAAGAATTGGGGTTAGGGTTTTGTGAAGTACATGTTCAATTTTGCCCAACTTGTCAATTTGAGAAAAGCAAATGGCTTAAACGAAATCATTTAGTGGCTAACTTGCAGACTTTATTTTGCCGGCTCAAGACATTAGACGTTGCATAATAAATTAGTGTCACATTGAATTTTTCGGCGAGATGAATCCCCTATGGCCTTTAAGTGAACGATATTTAATAAATGTGGCAAGTGAAGTGAGCTCCTTACGAAAATTATGACACTTGCGATGTTCTTATCGTCTTCATTTTTCTGCCTTTCAAGAGAAAATGGAGAGAATGAAAAAGATTAATAAAAATTGTATATGAGGCCACTCGAAAAGAAGTAGAAAATCAAATATAAATAAATAAATAAAAGGGACACGACCTAAAAAGGGCAATACTTTCTTAGAACTTAGGCCGAGGGATGCTAAAAAGTAGTAACCATAAGTGGCAATATTATCAAAATACTATGTTGAGGAGTGTTTTAGTTAGGGAAAATGACATAAATAGTCCTTAAATTTTGACCTAATAGGTAATGTAATCTGTAAACTTTTAATTTATTTAATGTGGTTCCTCAACTTTTAATATATGTTCAATTTAATTCATGAACTATAAAAAAAATTTACTTTGTTCTTGATATTGAATTAATGAAAAGATAGCATTGAACATTTTCACATATATCAAGAACTATATTGAACATATATTAAATGTCCATATACCACATTTAACAAAGTAAAAATTCACAGATCATATTACATATTGAGTTAAAGTTCAAAGATCATATTAAATAAATTAAAAGTTTGAGAATCGTATTGCATATTAAGTAAGAGTTTATGAATCATTTGTGTTATAATCCATTTTAGCCAAAATAGGGCGGAAAAAGCGTGGCTAGTTTGAATTGATGGTCCCACAATACTCACTGCCCATTAATTCAATTCTGTATGGATAGCACAACCTTCAGTAAGCAGCAAAGGGGGGAAAAAAGCTCAAGGTGGGGTTTCACATCTAATTTTGCTTAGGCTAAAGCAGAAAAAAAAAACGATATATGTTTAACTTTTGTTGGAAGATCCTTGCTATCAAGATTCCCAAGCCTTCCAAATAAGATTATTGTCGTGCGGTAGCAACACCGAAATAGAGATGAAAAGGTGTGAGAAAAGGAGAGGCGCAATCCTAGTGGACTGAACGCTAGGTTAAGTGGTGGGGAGAAATGGCGAGGCAGCTTGTTGAGGAGGATTTCTTAATAGGGATATATGCAAAATGGATTGTCCAAATTGAAATATCTCTGGACTAGTTAGTTCGATTTGATTCTTAAGAATGTTGGTCCGATTCCCAATTCCTAAAAGTGCAATCATTGTTCGAACGGTCTGGTTTCTGATTCCAAGAGGGAACTAGACCGAATTAACTATGTATAACTTTTTTTTTTTATTTCTTCAAAAATTAGTTAAATATGAACTATATACTATCTTGTCCAATGGTACCATAATTTATAACACAATAACTTTTCACTTATCGTCACTTTCGTCAATATTTTAAAATTTATCATATTTTCTTATTGTGCATAGCCATTCTTTAGTGGGAAAAAAAAGGTGGCCGGTTTCATTGGACAAGATCGACCGAAATCGACGATTGGATCTAGTTTCGATTCTAGGACCAAATAATCCGATCCACAATTCTCAAAATTGGAAATCGGATTTGATCAAAAACCAATCACCCCTATTTCTTAGTGGTTTGCTTGAAGTCCCCTCTTTTAAGATTTGGAGATGTAGAGGTCATAAAGGTATTGAAACCCGAAACCATCCATTGAATGAGTAAATTGACTAGGCTACTCATAGTTGGAGGACCAAAAGAAATGGTTGAGGATTATGTCCTATGGCAATTCTGACACGAGAAACTGATGATCTATGCGATGCCACATCCCGGGGGGACACATAGCTAGTAATAGGTTATCCCGTGTCAAGACAACGTGGCCAACATCAAAGCGTGCCAGAGACAATCAGGGAACACATCGGGCCATTTCCTAACGAGCCCTGATCCGAGCCCATCAGACCATAATGCTTCGGAACATCTCAAGCTAACAACAGTAACACAAGATTCTCCACCAATCCCAGGTCATTCCAGGATGGAGTAATGCCTCGTGGGAAGTAAATTCGGAACAAATCCTCAACAACGATATGCGTTTCTAA
The DNA here is from genome assembly GCA_014182845.1 of Corymbia calophylla. Lineage (NCBI taxonomy): Eukaryota > Viridiplantae > Streptophyta > Magnoliopsida > Myrtales > Myrtaceae > Corymbia > Corymbia calophylla. The sequence goes on along the minus strand of CM024700.1, from coordinate 46,363,702 downwards.
ATACAGGAAAATCTTTCATATCTCTTTCTTTTTTCGTTGAAGCCGGTAAAAATCTTGAACGCGCGCGCCGTAAAACTGGCATAAAGATCTGGTTTTCAGTCAGATGAAAACGCCGGCCGCGGATGCCGAAAGATAAGAGAAGAAAATGGCAAAAACTCAAACGGATCCCTTCCCGTATCGGAAGAACCGAAGCCCCAGATCCTCCATCCTGTCACCGCGTGGAACTGAAGAACTCCTGCGACCCTTATCTCTCGATCCCTCGATCCGAGACGTGAATATCGAACAGTGAATCCGTGGGCTTCCCGACTCCAATCACCAAAGCAAAGGAAACGACCCGTGAACTCCGATCTCTCTCGTGAACCCCCCATCGCCATCTCATCAATTCCGCATTCTTCCAAACCACTACCTTCCTAATCAGCAGCCACCCCCACCCCCACTCCCACTCCCACTCCCAACTGCACCATAACAACGCTATGACAATCCCGTACAACACCTCCAGGAGATCACCTATAAAAGCCACCTCCTCCTTCCTCCTCTCCTTCAAGCCCGCCTCCTCCTTCCTCTGTATTTCCATGGCCTCCCTCCTCCTCCTCTCCCTCCTCTCCTTCTCTCTCCTCCTCCCCCCTCATCCTCCGCCCGACATACCCACGTTTCCAAACCTCCCCCTCTCCCGCATTCCCCTTCCTCCTCCTCCTCTTCCCCTGAGATCCAGCAAGCCTGCAAGTCCACCCGATTCCCCGACCTCTGCGCCTCCCAGCCCTACCGTCTCCCTTCCACCCCTTCCTCCCTCGACTTCATCCTCTCCGCCATCCAGATCTCCTCCGACAACCTCACCACCGCCCAGTCCATGGTCGAGTCCATCCTCTCCTCCTCCGCCGGCAACGTCAACCGCAGCCTCGCCGCCAAGAACTGCCTCGAGCACCTCGGCTACTCCCGTCGCCGGACGAAGTCGGCGGTGGGGGAGGCGATCCCCGGCGGCCGTAACAAGGACGCCCGCGCATGGCTCTCCGCCGCCCTGATCTACCAGTACGACTGCTGGTCGGGCCTCAAGTACGCCAACGACACGAGCCAGGTCGGCCGGACCATGGCGTTCTTTAACACGCTGACGATGCTGACCAGCAACGCCCTCAGCGTGCTGGTCTCGTATGACCGGTTCGGGAAGGACACGGCCGCGTGGAGGCCGCCGGCGACGGAGCGCGACGGGTTCTGGGAGACTGGCATCCATGGCGGCGGCGGGGCGTCGGGCCTGGGGTTCAACGGCGGGGTTCCCCCGGGCCTGACAGCGGACGCGACGGTGTGCAAGGACGGGGGAAGCGGGTGCTACACGACGGTGCAGGCCGCCGTCGACGCCGCGCCGGAGAACATCAGCGGCGGCAAGAGGTTCGTGATCCACATCAAGGAAGGGGTGTACGAGGAGACAGTCAGGGTTCCGTTCGAGAAGAAGAACGTGGTGTTCTTGGGGGACGGCATGGGGAAGACCGTCATCACGGGTTCGGCGAACGCGGGGCAACCTGGGGTTTCCACCTACAACACCGCCACCGTCGGTGAGTTTTCCCTTTATTTTTTTTCAACATTTTCTTGATATACATTCGATATTATTAAAAATGTTTTCAGTCAAATCGAATTTAGCACTCATTAGTAGTATTTTTTAAGCAATCTTCTGCTGTTTTACTACCGATTCGCCTCTGAATTTTCCTGGGAACACTGACAAGATCTAATGGGAACCGTTCTTTATTCAAGCTGGCGTGTCATGATTGTCCATAGAATTGATCACTAATTCTTGTCGTGACGCGACATGGGACGCGGCGTTGGATGCTATTGCAATATGTGGAGGACCATCAATCTGATTAACGTTGCCGGATTTGTTGCAGGAGTGCTCGGCGACGGATTTATGGCGAGCGGGCTCACGATCCAGAACACCGCCGGTCCGGACGCCCACCAGGCAGTGGCGTTCCGGTCGGACAGCGATTTCTCGGTCATTGAGAACTGTGAGTTACTGGGAAACCAGGACACTCTCTATGCCCACTCCCTCCGGCAGTACTACAAGTCCTGCCGCATCGAGGGCAATGTGGACTTCATCTTCGGGAACTCGGCCTCCTACTTCCAGGACTGCCAGATTCTGGTCCGCCCCCGGCAGGTCAAGCCCGAGAAGGGCGAGACCAACGCGGTCACGGCCCACGGCCGGACCGACCCTGCACAGTCGACAGGCTTCGTGTTCCAGAACTCCTTGATCAATGGTACCGAGAAGTACATGGCGCTGTACCGGAGCAAGCCCGATAAGCATAAGAACTTCCTGGGGAGGCCGTGGAAGGAGTACTCGAGGACGGTCTTCATTGAGTGCAACCTCGAGGCCCTGATCACGCCTCAGGGCTGGCTGCCGTGGAGCGGGGATTTCGCCTTGAAGACCCTCTACTACGGGGAGTTCAAGAACACGGGGCCAGGGTCCGACACGTCAAGCAGAGTGTCGTGGAGTAGTCAGGTCCCGGCTGAACATCTCGATACATATTCAGTGAAGAGTTTCATTCAAGGAGATGAGTGGATTCCAACATCTTCTTGATCCAAGAGAGGGCAGAGAGAGAGAGTTAATAAGGTCGAGATTTCTAGTTTAGAGACTGAGTGAGGTGGGCGAGACTCAACCTCGCTTGATTCCAGCGAGGTTGAGCTTGCCTCAATGCTAGCGAGATTGGCTCACCAAATCTAGTGAGGGTGAGCTCGCCAATGCGATTGGGTGAGGGCTACGAACCTCGCCCTACGGATGAGGACTTTGCGGCCATCGCCCACAACCGACAAGCTCAGCTCATTAGACCTGGCGAGGTCGAGGCTTGTCGATGCAATTGGGTGAGGGTCGCAAACCTCGCCTCACCAATGACATGGACTCTTTAGAGAATGCATTCACGCTGCAGAGACGACTATTGTACTCCTAGTTGCCATCGGAGTCGTTAGGGGTATTAAGAACTAAATTGAAAATCAAATCAAAACTGAAATCAAAGCAAACCGAACCAAAATTTTGTGCATTTTCAATTCTGTTTAGTTTCAGTTTGGATAACTAAAAAATAAGCATTAACTTTTCCGGTTTAATTCGGTTCGGTTAATTCTCAACAAAAATTAAACAATCGATTTAAAATCTCTCTTATTTCTCACATCTTTTTTACTTTGGTTCTAATAAACAAAGCAAAAATAAGGATAACCAAAAAACTGAACCGAACCCCGGTTTGAGTTGGATTTGGTTTGGTTCGGAATTACATCTTATCGATTTGGTTCGGTTTGATTTTTTTAGAAAAATCGAACACAACCAAACTATTTACATCCCAAGCCATAGTCATCTCTGCAGTGGTAGAAGATGGTGATTCAGAGAGTCAATGTCGGGGAGGGAGGGCTCATCGCATTGAAGAATAACAGGAAGGCCAAGAGGCTGTTGCTCATACCTCCTAAAATTGGCATTAAGGTTTGCATGTTTTGATTTTGCCCCAATTTGAAGAACTGGGGTTAGGGTTTTGTGAAGTACATGTTCAATTTTGCCCGATTTGTCAATTTGAGAAAAGCAGATGGCTTAAACGAAATCATTTAGTGGCTAACTTGCAGACTTTATTTTGCCGGCGCAAGACGTTAGACGTTGCTTAATAAATTAGTGTCACATCGAATTTTTCGGCGAGATGAATCCCCTATGACCTTTAAGTGAACGATATTTAATAAATGTGGCAAGTGAAGTGAGTTCCTTACGAAAATTATGACACTTACGATGTCCTTATCGTCTTCATTTTTCTACCTTTCAAGAGAAAATGGAGAGAATGAAAAAGATTAATAAAAATTGTATGTGAGGCCACCCGAAAAGAAGTAGAAAATCAAATATAAATAAATAAATAAAAGGGACACGACCTAAAAAGGGCAATACTTTCTTAGAACTTAGGCCGAGGGATGCTAAAAAGTAGTAACCATAAGTGGCAATATTATTGGAATACTGTGTTGAGGAGTGTTTTAGTTAGGGAAAATGATATAAATAGTCCTTAAATTTTGACCTAATAGGTAATGTGGTATGTAAACTTTTAATTTATTTAATGTGGTTCATCAACTTTAATATATGTTCAATTTAGTTCATGAACTATAAAAAAAATTTACTTTGTTCTTGATATTGAATTAATGAAAAGACAGCATTGAACATTTTCACATATATCAAGAACTATATTGAACATATATTAAAAGTCCATATACTACATTGAACAAAGTAAAAATTCACAAATCATATTACATATTAAGCTAAAGTTCAAAGACCACATTAAGTAAATTAAAAGTTTCAGAATCACATTACATATTAAGTAAGAGTTTATGAATCATTTGTGTTATAATCCATTTTAGCTAAAATAGGACGGAAAAAGCGTGGCTAGTTTGAATTGATGGTCCCACGGTACTCACTGCCCACTAATTCAATTCTGTATGGATAGCACAACCTTCAGTAAGCCGCAAAGTGGGGAAGAAAGCTCGAAGGTGGGGTTTCACATAGGTGGTGGGGAGAAATGGCGAGGCAGCTTGTTGAGGAGGATTTCTTAGCAGAAATATGCAAAATGGATCGTCCAAATTGAAAATCGCTTGGACCAGTTAGTTCAGTATGATTTTTGATAGTGTCAGTCTGATTCTCAATTCTTAAAAGTGCAATCAATGTTTGAGCAATCCATTTTTGATTTCAAGAGGAACCAAACCAAACCAACTACATATATCTTTTTTTATTATTATTTCTTCATAAAAAAATTAGTAAAATATGAACTAAATACAATATTGTCCAATGGTACCATAATTTATGACATAATAACTCTTCACTCATCATCGCTTTTATCAATATTTTAAGACTTGTCACTTTCTCGTTATACATTGCCATTCTTTATTGGGGAAAAAAAAAAAAGTGGTCAATTTCATTGAACTGGAACCAACGATCGGATCTGATTTCCAGTTCTAGAACCAAACGGTCTAGACTGGATCGCCCCTATTTCTTAGTGGTTTGCTTGAAGTCCCCTCTTTTAAGTTTGGAGATGTAGAGGTCATAAAGGTATTGAAACCCAAAACGATCCATTGAATGAGTAAATTGACTAGGCTATTCATAGTTGGAGGACCAGAAGAAATGGTTGAGGATTATGTCCTATGGCAATTCTGACACGAGAAACTGATGATCTATGCGATGCCACATCCCAGGGGGACACATAGCTAATAATAGGTTATCCCGTGTCAAGACAATGTGGCCAACATCAAAGCGCACCAGAGATAATCAGGGAATACATCGGGCCATTTCCTAACGAGCCCTGATCCGAGCCCATCAGACCATAATGCTTCGGAACATCCCAAGCTAACAACAGTAACACAAGATTCTCCACCAATCCCAGGTCATTCCTGGATCCAGTAATGCCTCGTGGGAAGTAAATTCGGAACAAATCCTCAACAACGATATTTGTTTCTAAATACAGGAAAATCTTTCATATCTTTTTCTTTTTTCGTTGAAGCCGGTAAAAATCTTGAATGCGCGCGCCGTAAAACTGGCATAAAGATCTGGTTTCTTGATACAGTCAGATGAAAACGCCGGCCGCGGATGCCGAAAGATAAGAGAAGAAAATGGCAAAAACTCAAACGGATCCCTTCCCGTATCGTAAGAACCGAAGCCCCAGATCCTCCATCCTGTCACCGCGTGGAACTGAAGAAATCCTGCGACCCTTATCTCTCGATCCCTCGATCCGAGACGTGAATATCGAACAGTGAATCCGTGGGCTTCCCGACTCCAATCACCAAGGAAAAGGAAACGACCCGTGAACTCCGATCTCTCTCGTGAACCCCCCATCGCCATCTCATCAATTCCGCATTCTGCCAAACCACTACCTTCCTAATCAGCAGCCACCCCCACCCCCGCTCCCACTCCAACTGCACCGTAACAACGCTATGACACTCCCGTACAACATCTTTAAGAGATCATCTAAGGTGCGAATGATAACATTTCTGTTCTAAATCATTTCTGAACGTAAATAGATTTTTCTATTTCGGATTAGTTTTGGCCAAAAACGCGCGTTTGATAACGATAAAAAATTTCTATTCTTGGAATAAAATTCGTTTGATAATCAAAAATTTTTACTTTTCTAAGTGGTGTCGATAATGAGAGGAGTTGCGATCGGCGTCGGTGGACGGCGGGCGGCGGACGGACGGCGACGGCGACGGCGGCGGCGGCGGCGGCCGACGGCCGGCGGTGGGAGGGGGTGGTGGTGGTGAGCGAACGAAAAAAATTTCTTTGGGTGAAAATAAAAAAAAAAAATAATTTCGATTTCTATTCCATAAATAAAAAATAAAAAAATTTTGTTTTTGATTTACTTACGAACCTATTTTTAACCTATTTCTGAAATAGAAATATGTTCCAGAAATATAAATGAAAATAATTTTACCAAACATATCCGTATTCTATAAATAGGTTTGAAATAGAAATTTATTGCAGAAGTTACCATGCGCCTTATAAAAGCCACCTCCTCCTTCCTCCTCTCCTTGAAGGCCGCCTCCTCCTTCCTCTGCATTTCCATGGCTTCCCTCCTCCTCCTCTCCCTCCTCTCCTTCTCTCTCATCCTCCCCCTCTCCTCCTCCGCCCGTCATACCCACGTTTCCAAACCTCCCCCTCTCCCGCATTCCCCTTCCTCCTCCTCCTCCTCTTCCCCGGAGATCCAGCAAGCCTGCAAGTCCACCCGATTCCCTGACCTCTGCGCCTCCCAGCCCTACCGCCTCCCTTCCACCCCTTCCTCCCTCGACTTCATCCTCTCCGCCATCCAGATCTCCTCCGACAACCTCACCACCGCCCAGTCCATGGTCCAGTCCATCCTCTCCTCCTCCGCCGGCAACGTCAACCGCAGCCTCGCCGCCAAGAACTGTCTCGAGCACCTCGGCAACTCCCGCCGCCGGACGGAGTCGGCGGTGGGGGAGGCGATCCCGAGCGGCCGTAACAAGGACGCCCGCGCATGGCTCTCCGCCGCCCTGGTCTACCAGTACGACTGCTGGTCGGCCCTCAAGTACGCCAACGACACGAGCGAGGTCGACCGGACCATGGCGTTCTTGAACACGCTGACGATGCTGACCAGCAACGCCCTCAGCATGCTGGTCTCGTACGACCGGTTCGGGAAGGACACGGCCGCGTGGAGGCCGCCGGCGACGGAGCGCGACGGGTTCTGGGAGACTGGCATCGTCGGCGGCGGCGGTGGCGGGGCGTCGGGCCTGGGGTTCAACGGCGGGGTCCCCCCGGGCCTGACGGCGGACGCGACGGTGTGCAAGGACGGGGGAAGCGGGTGCTACGCGACGGTGCAGGCCGCCGTCGACGCCGCGCCGGAGAACATCAGCGGCGACAAGAGGTTCGTGATCCACATCAAGGAAGGGGTGTACGAGGAGACGGTCAGGGTTCCGTTCGAGAAGAAGAAGGTGGTGTTCTTGGGGGACGGCATGGGGAAGACCGTCATCACGGGTTCGGCGAACGTGGGGCAACCTGGGGTTTCCACCTACAACACCGCCACCGTCGGTGAGTTTCCCCTTTATTTTTTTTCAACAATTTCTTGATATACTTTCGATATTATTAAAAATGTTTTCAGTCAAATCGAATTTAGCACTCATTAGTAGTATTTTTTAAGCAATCTTCTGCTGTTTTACTACCGATTCGCCTCTGAATTTTACTGGGACACTGACAAGATCTAATGGGAACCGTTCTTTATTCAAGCTGGCGTGTCATGATTGTCCATAGAATTGATCACTAATTCTTGTCGTGATGCGACATGGGACGCGGCATTGGATGCTATTGCAATTTGTGGAGGACCATCAATCTGATTAGCGTTTGACGAATTTGTTGCAGGAGTGCTCGGCGACGGATTCATGGCGAGCGGACTCACGATCCAGAACACCGCCGGTCCGGACGCCCACCAGGCAGTGGCGTTCCGGTCGGACAGCGATTTCTCGGTCATTGAGAACTGTGAGTTACTGGGAAACCAGGACACTCTCTATGCCCACTCCCTCCGGCAGTACTACAAGTCCTGCCGCATCGAGGGCAATGTGGACTTCATCTTCGGGAACTCGGCCTCCTACTTCCAGGACTGCCAGATTCTGGTCCGCCCCCGGCAGGTCAATCCCGAGAAGGGCGAGACCAACGCGGTCACAGCCCACGGCCGGACCGACCCCGCACAGTCGACAGGCTTCGTGTTCCAGAACTCCTTGATCAATGGTACCGAGGAGTACATGGCGCTGTACCGGAGCAAGCCCGATAAGCATAAGAACTTCCTGGGGAGACCGTGGAAGGAGTATTCGAGGACGGTCTTCATTGAGTGCAACCTCGAGGCCCTGATCACGCCTCAGGGCTGGCTGCCGTGGAGCGGGGATTTCGCCTTGAAGACCCTCTACTACGGGGAGTTCAAGAACACGGGGCCAGGGTCCGACACGTCAAGCAGAGTGTCGTGGAGTAGTCAGGTCCCGGCTGAACATCTCGATACATATTCAGTGAAGAGTTTCATTCAAGGAGATGAGTGGATTCCAACATCTTCTTGATCCAAGAGAGGGCAGAGAGAGAGTTAATAAGGTCGAGATTTCTAGTTTAGAGACTGAGTGAGGTGGGGGAGTTTTTTGAACCCACGACACTGCAGTTCTCACCTGTTCGATGTACATGAAATGAAAGTCATCAAAGCTGTCTAGTTTCATTAAATCAAATTAGCGGCTGATTTTGGTCGAGTTGCCATTCTGGATTGAGTGGAATTACATTGTCCATTGAAGCATAAGTTCAGTTCATGAATAGAGCAGACAGCCGAGCTTGGATCTACAGACCCTTTTTTCTTCTATGCTTTGTCTGATCTGATGATGATTAATGTCTGGCAACTGCTTAATGTCTCAAGCAACAATGGACTTTGAAGGTTCTCTTTTTCCATGCCATTGGATGAAGAAAGCAGGAAGCAAAGGATGACTACATGGTTTTGTCTGTACATGGCGTGATGTGCTGATGTTTATGTTATCTGTTCCCACGGCACTAGACCGACCACTACTGATACGATCGGTAGTGGGAGCATGGGACTTATGGCCCTGGGGGCTATTGCTTTTTGGTGACATGGGAAAGCATGGCATCTTGCTTGACTTGTGGACAAAGGTGAAAGGATGATGATGATTGGTTCCTTTCATTCGTAGCCACATGAAGTTGCTGGGATTTGGAAATGGGTAATGTGACGAGGCCATGTTTTCCCCTGAAAAGAATGTCAAATGGCTCTTTTGAACATGGGGCGTGAGGCTAACGTGTCTGTTTCCGAGATGCGCTTTTATGGTTTTAGGATTTATTGCCGTTGGCAGGCACCGGTGCGTATCGACAGGGAACGTTTGGACTGTTCCGTCTGTCGGACGCTTCTCGGACGGGTCGCAATCAACGATTGATGAAGTTGTCTGTTTGGGAGTTGGTGAACGAGACTCTAGACCTTGTTGTGGCTTTGGCTTCCCGATGGCGTGAATTGTCTCGTGACGAAGGACATCGTTTGTATAAGGCCTTGCTTTTCAAACGCGCGGACGGCACCGGGGCCCAGCCTTGATGACTCCGAGACAACTTTTGTAGACTCAGGGCACAGCCTTTGGGGACCTAGACTCAAGTATTGGGATCTCACGCTCGACCTTTGGGGACCCGGGTCTATTTACAAAGGCATTGGGCATGAGCATGGGAATCAAGGTCTTGGGCACTACTTCAATGGACCTAGCATAGGGCGATGAGATCCAAGCATGAGTGCCAAGATGCCGGTCACACGCACCGGGGTCACAGGTCGGGCCTTGATGGACCCAACTCAAGCATTGAAGACTTGATCCTAGAAGCTAAGGCTTCGTTTGGCAACTTGCCAAATAATAAATGATTCTATTTTTTTTTGCTTTTGGAAGTAAATTTGGAACATAGATCCGTTTAGTAAATTTTTTATTTTTAGGAATAAATTTGATATAGAATCAAGAATAAATAAAAAATTATTTCTTTATTCCCAAAGAATAATTCCAAAATCAAGGTCAATTTTTTTCATTTCTCTCATCTTCTCTTCCCTTTCATTTTCTTCTTCTTCCTTTGGGTCGATCGCCGGCCTCGGCCAAAGCCAGCGGCTGGCTAGACGAGGGCTAGTGCCCTCGCCAACCCCCAATGATGCTGAGCCACAGTGAGGCTTGGTCTCTGCAGATCTAGGCGAGGCTTGGTCTCGCTAAATCTAGGCAAGGCTGACCTCGCCCAACTCACGACAAGGCTTGTAGCCCAAGTCTCGCCGGGGCCAGTGACACTCTGACGAGGGTGCCGACCCTCATTTGGCCAATCGCTAGACGACTTAAGGAAGGAGAAGACCTAAAATAAAAACAAGAAAAATGTATTTAAATCATTAAAATTTTAAAAGAAAATGATTTGAACTAGACATTTTACGGATCTTACCAAACGCATTTCTATATTGAGAGTAGAAATATTGGGCAGTTACCAAATGCTTTTATATACTCAGAAATCATTCCCGAAAACATAATAAAAAAGAATCATTTCTTAGTAAAAAAATTTTCTAGAAATAGAATAGTTACCATTCGCATCCTATATCTCAAGAACTGGCATTGGATGTTCATTCCCAAATGTAAAGTTTCATGCCCAAATGCAGATTCCTTATTCATGTTTTGGAAAATGATTTTCGATTTTTCAAAAAAAAAAATCATCAATTTGAATTTAAGCATAGATTTTCCATTGATTAGAAAAAAAATTCGTTAATTTCTTTTTCTAAGCGAATCAAATATTGAAAAATGAGGAAAATATTTTCTCGGACGAATCAAATGGAGCCATCAAAGTCAGACTTTGATTTTATGAATACGCCCCCATAAGATCTTTCTTTTACTCGGCCATCTTTGCTTGTTTAATCTGGGGCCTTAGACCAACTCGCCCCATGTGGACAGTTTTTTCCACAGCTGCAATCCCGACTCTTATAATTGCCCATATTTCTTGTCCATCATCATCCATGGCTTTCAAGATTTTCAACTTTGCAAAGTAGTGATGGTTTTGGCTTCACGATTGAATGTAAGGGTGAGCAATCGGACCGGGTTTACTCGGAACCCGGACCGGACCATCCAAAAAACAGGGTCGGGAATCGGTTCCCGATTAAATCGGTCCAGGGACCGGTTCCAGTTTTTGAGAATTGATTGACACCGGTCCGAGAATCAGGTCCAAGCAAAAACTCACCTGGAATCGAACCGATTTTTATCTTGTTAAAAAAATAAAATCGTTTCTTTGTATAATGTCTTTGAGTTTCTCTGTCTTCGAAGAATTGCTAAAAAAGGAAATCTTCTCTGTAAATCAAGTTAAGAAAAAATTGTTTTTAAAGAATTGTTCACATACATTATTTTTCTTTTTCAATTGTCCCACCTTCAACTATAAAATGATGATGAATGGAAGTCTATGAGATACGCGAGCATCAAAGGCCGAAGCTTCCTTATGAATGGAAGTTTATGATGACAAGTCCATGTGGTGCCCCATGAGCTAGAGTACCATGTTAGCTTTCTTTCGATAGATTATTCTCGAAAGTGGTATGCCAAATTACATAATCATAGTTAATATATCGTGCTCAATTTAGCCGACGCATGCTGTCCTTTGAATGATGTAGAAACCACTTCATCACAACAACAACCAATATCAATGTAATATGAGCATCATAAAAACATTGACATTGGTTTGGGTATAGAAGGCCAAAGCAAAAGATTTCGAGCACTTAATCTAAACTACAAGAAGCGCAAATGCTAAAAAACTTGAAATTGATAAGAGTAGATTGGTTGTTTTTCTCTTACTTAATTTGATGACCCACGCTTTATTCCCCTTCCTCTTTGGCGAAGACTCTCCTCCACATAGTAATATGACTATATTACCCTAAGTGGGTCCTACTTTTTTAGCATCCTTCTTAATGTTCTAACAAAGTGTTCATTTTATACGGTCGTGTCCCTTTTTTATATTAATTTTCTATTTCTTTTCTTGTGGGTCCCATGTTCGCTTTCCTTGGTGTTCTTCCTTCTCTCCGCGCTCTATCGTGTAAGCCACTCAAAGCAATAGAGAGGCAAAGATATGGAGACTTCCACGCTTGTACAGGCGGAGGCGGTTGAGCTAGTGCCTAGTGAACCTATCAAACGAGTGGATTGAATTGAGTTTGAATCAAATTATAAATATTCGACCCAAATTAACTCATTAATCTATTTATAACCTATTTATTATTAATATAAATTTATTGACCCATACTTCGATCCAACCATACCCAATCCATATTTTGACCCGACACACATTCTTCTAAAATAATTCCATATTTAACTAAATCTAGAAAAATTTATTTCATATGATTTAAATAATCAACATTGTAAAAAAAATTTCATACAATTACAATATTTATTTATTTATTTATTTATTTTGAGGCTTCATTTCTTTTATGAAAAATGTGATATTTATCAAAATGATAATATTTTTCAATGTTTGATTGAAACTTGAAAATGAATTAAAAATATTTTCCGCTTGGTATAGAAAATCAGATATTCATTCTCAGTATTTTTATTTTTATTTTTATTTTTTAAAATAGAAATTTTAATTTTTTTCTTTTTTTCTTTTCTATTTTTTTTTTCCTCATTCTTCACTAGGTCACCAACCATGGCGGTTGTGATTGACGACAAGCAAGCTTTGGCCTTGCCACAAGCCGGCAAGACTCAAGCTCGCTTGATTCGGCAACATTGAGCTCGCCTCAATGCTGGCGAGATCAACTCACCAAATCTAGTGAGGGTGAGCTCGCCAATGCAATTGGGTGAGGGCCACGAACCTCACCCTGCGGATGAGGACTTCACGGCCCTCACCCACAACCGACAAGCTTAGCTCACTAAACCTATCGAGGTTGAGGCTCATCAATGCAATTGGGCGAGGGTCGCGAACCTCACCTCACCGATGACGTGGACTCTTTAGAGAATGCATTCACGCTGCAAAGACGGCTATTGTACTCCTAGTTGCCATCGGAGTCGTTAGGGTATTAAGAACTAAATTGAAAATCGAATCAAAACTGAAATCAAAGTGAACCGAACCAAAAATTTGTGCATTTTTAGTTCTGTTTAGTTTAGTTTGGATAACTAAAAAACAACCATTAATTTTTCCAATTTAATTCGGTTCGGTTAATTCTCAACAAAAATTAAACAATCAACTTAAAATCTCTCTTATTTCTCACATCTTTTTCACTTTGGTTCCAATAAGCAAAGCAAAAATAAGGATAACCAAAAAACCGAACCGAACCCCTGTTTGAGTTGGATTTGGTTTGGTTCAGAATTACATCTTATCGATTCGGTTCGGTTTGGTTTTTTCAGAAAAATCGAACCCAACCGAACTATTTACATCCCAAATCATAGTCATCTCTGCAGTGGTAGAAGATGGTGATTCAGAGAGTCAATGTCGGGGAGGGAGGGCTCATCGCATTGAAGAATAACAGGAAGGCCAAGAGTTTGTTGCTCATGCCTCCTGAAATTGAGATTAAGGTTTGCATGTTTTGATTTTGCCCCGATTTGAAGAACTGGGGTTAGGGTTTTGTGAAGTACATGTTCAATTTTGCCCGATTTGTCAATTTGAGAAAAGCATATGGCTTAAACGAAATCATTTAGTGGCTAACTTGTAGACTTTATTTTGCCGGCGAAAGACATTAGACGTTGCATAATAAATTAGTGTCACGTCGAATTTTTCGGCAAGATGAATCTCCTATGGCCTTTAAGTGAACGATATTTAATAAATGTGCCAAGTGAAGTGAGCTCCTTACGAAAATTATGACACTTGTCTTTATCGTCTTCATTTTTCTACCATTCAAGAGAAAATGGAGAGAATGAAAAAGATTAATAAAAATTGTATGTGAGGCCACCTGAAAAGAAGTAGAAAATCAAATATAAATAAATAAATAAAAGGGACACGACCTAAAAAGGGCAATGCTTTCTTAGAACTTAGGCCGAAGGATGCTAAAAAGTAGTAACCATAAGTGGCAATATTATCGGAATATTGTGTTGAGAAGTGTTTTAGTTAGGGAAAATGACATAAATAGTCCTTAAATTTTGACCTAATAGATAATGTGGTCTAAACTTTTAATTTATTTAATATGGTTCATCAACTTTTAATATATGTTCAATTTAGTTCATGAACTATAAAAAAAAATTTACTTTGTTCTTGATATTGAACTAATGAAAAGATAGCATTGAACATTTTCACATATATCAAAAACTATATTGAACATATATTAAAAGTTCATATACCACATTGAACAAAGTAAAAATTCATAGTTTATATTAGATATTGAGTGAAAGTTCAAAGATTCATATACCACATTGAACAAAGTAAAAATTCATAGTTTATATTAGATATTGAGTTAAAGTTCAAAGATCATATTAAATAAATTAAAAGTTTGAGAATCACATTGCATATTAAGCAAGAGTTTATGAATTTTGTGTTATAATCCATTTTAGCCAAAATAGGGCGGAAAAAGCATGGCTAGTTTCAATTGATGGTCCCACAATACTCACTGCCCATTAATTCAATTCTGTATGGATAGCACAACCTTCAGTAAGCAGCAAAGGGGGGAAGAAAGCTCGAAGGTGGGGTTTCACATAGGTGGTGGGGAGAAATGGCGAGGCAGCTTGTTGAGGAGGATTTCTTAGTAGAGATATGCAAAATGGATCGCCCAAACTGAAAATCGCTCGGACCGGTTAGTTCAGTATGATTTTTGAGAGTGTCAGTCTGATTCTCGATTCCTAAAAGTGCAATCAATGTTTGAGCAGTCCGATTTTTTATTTCAAGAGGGAACCAGACCGGACCAACTATATATATCTTTTCTTTTTTTTTATTTCTTCATAAAAAATTAGTAAAATATGAACTAAATACAATATTGTCCAATGATACTATAATTTATGACACAATAACTCTTCACTCATCATCGTTTTTATCAATATTTTAAGACTTGTCATTTTCTCGTTATATATTGCCATTCTTTATTGGGGAAAAAAAAGTGGTCAATTCCATTGAACTGGAATCAACGGTCGGATCTGATTTCCGATTCTAGGACCAAACGGTCTGGACTGGATCAAAAACCAATCGCCCCTATTTCTTAGTGGCTTGCTTGAAGTCCCCTCTTTTAAGTTTGGAGATGTAGAGGTCATAAAGGTATTGAAACCCGAAACGATCCATTGAATGAGCAAATTGACTAGGCTATTCATAGTTGGAGGACCAAAAGAAATGGTTGAGGATTATGTCCTATGGCAATTCTGACACGAGAAACTGATGATCTATGCGATGCCACATCCCAGGGGGACACATAGCTAATAATAGGTTATCCCGTGTCTAGACAACGTGGCCAACATCAAAGCGCACCAGAGATAATCAGGGAACACATCGGGCCATTTCCTAACGAGCCCTGATCCGAGCCCATCAGACCATAATGCTTCGGAACATCCCAAGCTAACAACAGTAACACAAGATTCTCCACCAATCCCAGGTCATTCCTGGATGGAGTAATGCCTCGTGGGAAGTAAATTCGGAACAAATCCTCAACATACAGGAAAATCTTTCATATCTCTTTCTTTTTTCGTTGAAGCCGGTAAAAAATCTTGAACGCGCGTGCCGTAAAACTGGCATAAAGATCTGGTTTTCAGATGAAAACGCCAGCCGCGGATGCCGAAAGATAAGAGAAGAAAATGGCAAAAACTCAAACGGATCCCTTCCCGTATCGTAAGAACCGAAGCCCCAGATCCTCCATCCTGTCACGGCGTGGAACTGAAGAACTCCTGCGACCCTTATCTCTCGATCCCTCGATCCGAGACGTGAATATCGAGCAGTGAATCCGTGGGCTTCCCGACTCCAATCACCAAGGAAAAGGAAACGACCCGTGAACTCCGATCTCTCTCGTGAACCCCCCATCACCATCTCATCAATTCCGCATTCTGCCAAACCACTACCTTCCTAATCAGCAGCCACCCCCACCCCCACTCCCACTCCCAACTGCACCATAACAACGCTATGACAATCCCTTACAACACCTCCAGGAGATCACCTATAAAAGCCACCTCCTCCTTCCTCCTCTCCTTCAAGCCCGCCTCCTCCTTCCTCTGCATTTCCATGGCCTCCCTCCTCCTCCTCTCCCTCCTCTCCTTCTCTCTCCTCCTCCTCCCCCCCTCCTCCTCCGCCCGACATACCCACGTTTCCAAACCTCCCCCTCTCCCGCATTCCCCTTCCTCCTCCTCCTCCTCCTCTTCCCCGGAGATCCAGCAAGCCTGCAAGTCCACCAGATTCCCCGACCTCTGCGCCTCCCAGCCCTACCGTCTCCCTTCCACCCCTTCCTCCCTCGACTTCATCCTCTCCGCCATCCAGATCTCCTCCGACAACCTCGCCACCGCCCAGTCCATGGTCCAGTCCATCCTCTCCTCCTCCACCGGCAACGTCAACCGCAGCGTCGCCGCCAAGAACTGCCTCGAGCACCTCGGCTACTCCCGCCGCCGGACGAAGTCGGCGGTGGGGGAGGCGATCCCCGGCGGCCGTAACAAGGACGCCCGCGCATGGCTCTCCGCCGCCCTGCTCTACCAGTACGACTGCTGGTCGGGCCTCAAGTACGCCAACGACACGAGCGAGGTCGGCCGGACCATGGCGTTCTTGAACACGCTGACGATGCTGACCAGCAACGCCCTCAGCATGCTGGTCTCGTACGACCGGTTCGGGAAGGACACGGCCGCGTGGAGGCCGCCGGCGACGGAGCGCGACGGGTTCTGGGAGACTGGCATCGTCGGCGGCGGCGGCGGCGGGGCGTCGGGCCTGGGGTTCGACGGTGGGGTCCCCCCGGGCCTGACGGCGGACGCGACGGTGTGCAAGGACGGGGGAAGCGGGTGCTACGCGACGGTGCAGGCCGCCGTCGACGCCGCGCCGGAGAACATCAGCGGCGGCAAGAGGTTCGTGATCCACATCAAGGAAGGGGTGTACGAGGAGACGGTCAGGGTTCCGTTCGAGAAGAAGAACGTGGTGTTCTTGGGGGACGGCATGGGGAAGACCGTCATCACGGGTTCGGCGAACGTGGGGCAACCTGGGGTTTCCACCTACAACACCGCCACCGTCGGTGAGTTTGACCTTCTTCTTTTTTTCAACAATTTCTTAATATACTTTCGATATTATTAAGAATGTTTTCAATCAAATCGAATTTAGCATAGTATTTTTTAAGTAATCTTCTGGTATTTTACTACCTATTGGCCTCTGAATTTTCCTGGGACACTGACAAGATCTAATGGGACTGTTCTTTATTCAAGCTGGCGTGTCATGATTGTCCATAGAATTGATCACTAATTCTTGTCGTGATGCGACATGGGACGCGGCATTGGATGCTATTGCAATTTGTGGAGGACCATCAATCTGATTAGCGTTTGACGAATTTGTTGCAGGAGTGCTCAGCGACGGATTCATGGCGAGCGGGCTCACGATCCAGAACACCGCCGGTCCGGACGCCCACCAGGCAGTGGCGTTCCGGTCGGACAGCGATTTCTCGGTCATTGAGAACTGTGAGTTACTGGGAAACCAGGACACTCTCTATGCCCACTCCCTCCGGCAGTACTACAAGTCCTGCCGCATCGAGGGCAATGTGGACTTCATCTTCGGGAACTCAGCCTCCTACTTCCAGGACTGCCAGATCCTGGTCCGCCCCCGGCAGATCAAGCCTGAGAAGGGCGAGACCAACGCGGTCACGGCCCACGGCCGGACCGACCCCGCACAGTCGACAGGCTTCGTGTTCCAGAACTCCTTGATCAATGGTACCGAGGAGTACATGGCGCTGTACCGGAGCAAGCCCAATAAGCATAAGAACTTCCTGGGGAGGCCGTGGAAGGAGTACTCAAGGACGGTCTTCATTGAGTGCAACCTCGAGGCCCTGATCACGCCTCAGGGCTGGCTGCCGTGGAGCGGGGATTTCGCCTTGAAGACCCTCTACTACGGGGAGTTCAAGAACACGGGGCCAGGGTCGGACACGTCGAGCAGAGTGTCGTGGAGTAGTCAGGTCCCGGCGGAACATGTCAATACATATTCAGTGAAGAGTTTCATTCAAGGAGATGAGTGGATTCCAACATCTTCTTGATCCAAGAGAGGGCAGAGAGAGAGTTAATAAGGTCGAGATTTCTAGTTTAGAGACTGAGTGAGGTGGGGGAGTTTTTTGAACCCACGACACTGCAGTTCTCACCCGTTCGATGTACATGAAATGAAAGTCATCAAAGCTGTCTAGTTTCATTAAATCAAATTTAGTGGCATCGGCTGATTTTGGTCGAGTTGCCATTCTGGATTGAGTGGAATTACATTGTCCATTGAAGCATAAGTTCAGTTCATGAATAGAGCAGACAGCAGAGCTTGGATCTACAGACCCTTTTTTCTTCTATGCTTTGTCTGATCTGATGATGATTAATGTCTGGCACCTCTTGGTTTCTAATTGCTGGATGCAACTGCTTAATGTCTCAAGCAACAATGGACTTTGAAGGTTCTCTTTTTCCATGCCATTGAATGAAGAAAGCAGGAAGCAAAGAATGACTACATGGTTTTGTCTGTACATGGCGTGAGGTGCTGATGTTTATGTTATCTGTTCCCACGGCACTAGACCGACCACTACTGATACGATCGGTAGTGGGAGCATGGGACTTATGGCCCTGGGGGCTATTGCTTTTTGGTGACATGGGAAAGCATGGCATCTTGCTTGACTTGTGGGCAAAGGTGAAAGGATGACGATGATCGGTTCCTTTCATTCGTAGCCACATGAAGTTGCTAGGATTTGGACATGGGTAATGGGACGAGGCCATGTTTTCCCCTGAAAAAGAATGTCAAATGGCTCTTTGGAACATGGGGCGTGAGGCTAACGTGTCTGTTTCCGAGATGCGCTTTCAAAGTTTTAGGATTTAATGCCGTTGGCAGGCACCGGTGCGTATCGACAGGGAACGTTTGGACTGTTCCGTCCGTCGGACGCTTGTCGGACGGGTCGCAATCAACGATTGATGAAGTTGTCCGTTTGGGGAGTTGGTGAACGAGACTCTAGACCTTGTTGTGGCTTTGGCTTCCCGATGGCGTGAATTGTCTCGTGACGTGTTCCCTCGAAGACGTTACTCTTGGAATCTCGACCCACGTCAACTTCAATGTGTCGGGTCGACTGCCTCCTTCAATCACGGGATAAAAGCTTGGAAGTTCTTCCAATCAGCCTGTAGGAGGCGGTGACGAGACGAAGGACATCGTTTCCATAAGGCCTCGCTTTTCAATCGCGCGGACGGCACCGGGGCCCAGCCTTGATGACTCCAAGACAACTTTTGTAGACTTGGGGCATGGCCTTTGGGGACCTAGACTCAAGTATTGGGATCTCACACTCGACCTTTGGGGACCCGGGTCTATTTACAAGGGCATTGGGCATGAGCATGGGAATCAAGGTCTTGGGCACTACTTCAATGGACCTAGCATAGGGCGATGAGATCCAAGCACGAGTGCCAAGATGCCGGTCACACGCACCGGGGTTTGAAGACCTGATCCAAGATGCCGGTCACACGCACAGGTCGAGCCTTGATGGACCCGACTCAAGCATTGAAGACCTGATCCTAGAAGCTAAGGCTTTATTTGGCAACTTGCCAAATAATAAATTATTCTATTTATTTTTGTTTTCGGGAGTAAATTTGGAACATAGATCCATTGGGTTAATTTTTTATTCTTAAGAATAGATTTGATATAGAATCAAGAATAAATAAAAAATTATTTCTTTATTCCCAAAAAATAATTCCAAAATCAAAGTCAATTTTTTTTTTCATTTCTCTCATCTTCTCTTCCCTTTCATTTTCTTCTTCTTCCTTTTGGTTGATCGTCGGCCTCGGCCAAAGCCAACGGCTAGCTAGACGGGGCCAGTGCCCTCGCCAACCCCAAATGATGCTGAGCCACAAAGATCTTGGTCTAGATCTAGGTGAGGCTTGGTCTCGGCAGATCTAGGTGAGGCTTGGTCTCGCCAAATCTAGGCAAGGCTGACCTCGCCCAACTCACAACAAGGCTTGTAGCCCAAGTCTCGCCGGGGCCGACGACACTCCGACAAGGGTGCCGACCCTCATTTGGCCAATCACTAGACGACTTAAGGAAGGAGAAGACCAAAAATAAAAACAAGAAAAATGTATTTAAATCATTAAAAATTTAAAAGAAAATGATTTGAACTAGACATTTAATGGATCTTACCAAACGCATTTCTATCTTGAGAGTAGAAATTTTGGGCAGTTATCAAATACTTTTAAATACTCAGAAATCGTTCTCGAAAATATAATAAAAAAGAATTATTTATTAGTAGAAATTTTTTCCAAAAATAATTACCATTCGCATCCTATGTCTCAAGAACTGGCATTGGATTTTCATGCCCAAATGTAAAGTTTCATGCCCAAATGCAGATTCCTTATTCATGTTTTGGAAAATGATTTTCAATTTTTCAAAGAAGAAATCATCGATCTGAATTTAAGCATAGATTTTCCATTGATTAGAAAAAAAATTCTTTAATTTATTTTTCTAAGCGAACTAAATATTGAAAAATGAGGAAAATATTTTGTCGGGACGAATCAAATGGAGCCATCAAAGTCAGACTTTGATTTTATGAATACGCCCCTGTAAAATCTTTCTTTTACTCGGCCATCTTTGCTTGTTTAATCTGTGGCCTTAGACCAACTCGCCCCATGTGGACAGTTTTTTCCACAGCTGCAATCCCCTGACTATTATAATAGCCCATATTTCTTGTCCATCATCATCCATGGCTTTCAAGATTTTCGACTTTGCAAAGTAGTGATGGTTTTGGCTTCACGATTGAATGTAAGGGTGAGCAATCAAATCGGGTTTACTCGGAATCCGGACCGGGCCATCCGAAAAATAGGATCGGGAATCGGTTCCCAATTAAATCGGTCCGGGGACCAGTGGAATCGGTTGACACCGGTCCGGTAATCGGGTCCAAACAAAGACTCACCCGAATCGAACCGGTTTTTATCTTGTTAAAAAAAATAAAATATTTTCTTTGTGTAATGTTTTTAAATTTCTCTGTCTTCAAAGAATTGTTAAAAAAGAAATCTTCTCTGTAAATCAAGTTAAGAGACAATTGTTTTTAAAAAATTGTATAAAGAATTGTTCTCATACATTATTTTTCTTTTTCAATGGTCCCACATTCAACTATAGTAGTAGTCATGGGACAAATGTTATTAATTATTGCGGCGCTAATTAAATCATTCTCTATCCAACTCAAGAAAGATCATCTTAATAACAACTTTATCGCATACCCATGAGCATGTGCATTAAATCATGTCAGTAATATTTATGGAAATGAGACTAATATTAAATCCATATTTATTACTAATGTTTATCCATTGTTAGGATTTTTGCTTTGTCTTATAACGTTAGGAGGATTATGCCTTTTTTTTTTTGCGAATTAATGTAAAATCCGAAGCCATATAATAAGTTCCAAAGAAAACAAGGTAAACCCTATTCTCGGACCGGAAAAATAGGGTGGGATACAGAATCCAAAAAAAGGAACCCATATAATAGGGTCCCTACCTACCCTAGACCCAATCGCCTCTAATTAAATGGGTCATCATGATTGCAGCCAAAAATTGTTGGCTTTGTGATTTGAACGCTTATCTCATTCTTGATTCATCGATCCGCACTTCACTTTGATTCCTTCGTCGATTACCTAAATTTGTCAATCAAGAGGACCTAGAAAATTTTACCTCAAATCATGTCTTGCTTGGTGGGAGGCGGTAGGAGTCGACGTTCAAAGAAATGAATATAATTTCATGTCCACAATACATCAACAAGTTGAGATGGCCGAGTTGGTCTAAGGCGCCAGATTAAGGTTCTGGTCCGAAAGGGCGTGGGTTCAAATCCCACTCTCAACAATTCTTATATAATTTTTTGACCAAGAAAAAAAAAATAGAAATCAATCATTTTGCGCGTGGGGCCTCCTTATTCCCCCTTCTTCTTTCAAATTAATAACTCCATAACATTAAGTTTATTGGAAAAACCCCCCAAAAAATGACAAATTATGTTTATCCTTTTGAAACGACAGCCTGTTCCTCCAATCAAGTGCTTGCGGACACATCTGAACGGAAAGTCTGGTTCAGAATTGACAAAATTTTGCCACTTCCTCTGTTAAAGTTTAGTTAAAGCCACCCGGTAGCGTTCAAAGCAAAGAAGTTCTCATAAACTAATTTAACACAGGCTTCTCACCGAAAGATATAAAGTAAAGATTCAAGCTTGTTTTCATAGAACTGGGAATCTGAGGATGCCGAGAGTTTCTGACAACTTGTGCTTCATTCGTTAGAAGGTTTTAGCCCCAAGATTTTTCTAACACTCTGAAGACCCTGGATTCTACACATGCTCAAGCTTCGAGTTCGAGCGGCCATGGCCGTTGCAAGATCTTGGAACCGCCATCGCCAGCAGCTATAATAAATGCTCCTGGAGGGCCAGGCAACAGTAGGCAGCTTTGGACGAGAACCAGAAGAGCTTTGGTTGAGCAATCGCGAGGTTGAAGATGATGAACAGTAACTTGAATTTTAGTTGTTTTTCTTTTTAATTTTTACTGATGCAGCACCATGCAAGCACCATATCAAAAAAATTTAGGATTTAACAAAATAAACGAATTTTTAAAACAGAATTCAAATACAAATTTGGAGTTTTTAATATAAAAAAAATAAGTTTGTAAACGAACTGCTATCGGCTTCTAGTTTGATACTCTTTTATTGCTCCCTCATTTAGATGCCTATATCTGTATCTGAAAGAAAGTTCTCACACCAAATAATTAATCACATCAAAAGCTTCTCACAATCCTTAGCAAATTCAACGGCCACATGAGAGTTTGGTAGTAGAGAAACGAAATTGCAAACCGAACCCTTTGCAATTTTCAACCACTTTTGAAGAGCAGGTGATGCGCATTAACTAGCTTCGACATAGACTGACCATAGAAGATAGAGATTTCGATCAGGGTAGCCTCTAAATTTAACTACCTCCCCCACTAACTTTTTTGACTTTTTGGAATCCATTTGAACTTCCCTCGCTCCGAGAGACATTTGTGTGTACTTCCAAAGCATCATGTGACCATGCTTGTTTTCCACAAATAAAAACCGTTTGATGACGCCGGATGTGCCGTGATTGATTGAATGCATAATCGATTTCAAACTCAGAAAGCACCTAACATTCTTATTTAGGATAATGACATAAATAGTTTATAATTTTTTGTTAAATATGTAATTTGGCCTTAAACTTTAATACAATATGCAATATTATTTTCGAACTTTTAATTTGTTCAATACGGTCCCTATACTTTTGATACATATTCAATATAGTTCAATTTGAAAATGTTCAATATTATTTTTCCATTAATTCAAATTCAGAAACAATATTAAATATTTTCATACAATTCAACAATTAAATTGGACATGTACCAAAAATTCTTAAACCATATTGAATAAATTAAAAACTTATAGATCACATTGAACAAATTTAAAGTTCACGGATCACATTTACATATTTAATTAAAATTTATGGATCATTTATGTCATTTACCCATCTTATTTCATTTGATCTTTATTGAACGTGAATATGTCTTGAGAATTTGAAAGGAAAGCTTGTTGTAAAGTAATTATGTAAGGAGTATGTATTGAAAATGTTTACTTTTTTATGAGATCTAAAATATTTAAATCATCACATTATCACTTGAATTTCTCGTATTTAGTGACTACTTATCCAAAAAATAATCTTGTATCTTGGTAACTATTTCCTTATTTCATTTATGATAGGGCAAAAATTACAAAAAACTCCAAACTATACTCATTATATCACAAATACTTCAAACTTTTTCTATATTCCCATGAACACTAAACCAAATTTTTTTGTGTCATGAAAAAACTTATGACATATATATCATTTATTTTAATTCCATCAAAGGTATATTTATTATATTGGTAAAAATTCGAAATTTTTTTGATACAAAAAAAATTTTTTTAGGGTATTCATGTAATAAATAATTTTAGGGTTTTTAATGATATAAAAAAATTTTTTGGATAATTATATCAGAGTGAACGTAATTTGTAAATTTTTCTTTCGTGATATTAACTATTTAAATAATCTTGTATTTTAGTGGCCATTTCCTTATTTCCTCTATGATGTTTAAATGCGAGACATACCCATAAAGTCAGCATTTATGTCTGACGAAACGAACGAGGCTGAAAAAATTTCCCGACCAAAGGACGATGTGCAATGCATACGGACGAGTTGCGTTGTCCGTCTCTAGCACCATGTGGCGGGTTAAGGCGCCGGATGTGACAAGCGTCTTTCGCTAATTTCATGGTTACAGCAGTTGATAGGACATAAAGTAAACAAATTTTTAATGATATTCTCAGCAATATGACAAAAGCGGTTGAAATTTAGTCAACGAGAGTTTGATTGGGGTGGCCCCGATGCAAATCCTTTTTTTTTCCCTTCAATTTTTTTGACAAATGAAAATTATACGTTCAATTCAAAAATAGTAGAAAAATTGGAATGAGTGCATGTTGCTAAGAAGGTCCCTTGTGATGCTGCAGCTAACAAAGGAAACAAAATATCGACAAGCGGTATTACTTTTTTTGTTGACATAAACTAATGTCCTAAAGACACTTGTCAAAAAAAAAAGAAGCTTTTTTAACATTAGGATCATCACCAGTGTGTCATATTTAAATTTTTGAATCATATCGACATAATGTGAAGATAGTTGATACTTTTGGAGAACTCAAGAAAAAATTCCACAAAAAGCCTATTGAAAATAGATCATGATTCTAGGTGTAATAGTCTTTACAAATTTCAATAGTAATAAGGATTAGGACATAATAATGTACAATGAATGGATAAGAACCAAACTACCTAAATGAATTTGGGATGCAATAGCTATCGTGGCTTTTGTGTTTGCATTGGTTTTCATAATACCTTTGTATGTTTTTCATTGTTTAGGTGATGATAACCGGCAAGTACAATTCTTTTTCTTGATCAAGGTGGGCTCTTTAGCGGATCAGATTTGCAAGCTAAAGACCACACGTTCTCGGTCACCACCTTGCCTTGCCTCGCCTAGCCCTAGCCCGAACCATCCTACCCTTGTCTAGTCGGAGGCCCAGGACAACAACTTGGGTTGTCTTTTAATTGGGGAAAAAGGCTATATTACTTAGGATTAAGCGTTTTAAAGATGAAAATTTTCTTAATTTAGAACCTGTGCTATTAGTACACGTTCCCATTTTTTGAAATTCAAAACCTATCTTGGAAACCTTGATATTGACCATGTTTTTAAATCTAGTTTCAGGGTCTACCTAGGAACGGACTAATTCCTTTTTTTATTTATTGAAAAAACAAACTTAAATAAAACATCCATTTAATTAGAAGATGAAAAGGTTGAGGCAGAGAGGCGGCAACAACAAAAATACAAAATGGAAGGTAAAACTAAAATGAGAGAATTAAAGTTTCTCGATCTAGTTCCTTGATCCAGTTCGGTTTGGCTTCGTACCCAGAATCGGGAATTGTACCAATGACAGTCGGAAACGGGATCAAAATCATCTTAAGGGTAGGTTTGGCCTAATTTCAGGTCTATCCTAGACTAGTACTCTGAGGAGAATAACTATGAATATTGTACAGTCCAATTAACCTAGAGTTTCTTGTCTAATGTCGGCTCTCAATACATTCGTGCTCCATAATGACCCCGCAGCCGAAATGGCCCAACACAAAACCCATTAAATGTCATCACCTATCCCTAATTGTATGAATCCTTTCTGGGTCTGGGGCTTTTGTACTCGATGACATTGCTCCATCTCCATCACAATGATCATTATTCATCATGCCTTGGACCGGACTCCTCAATTCCAAACTTTTCAACAAAGAATTTTTAGCCACGAAATGAATGTTCTTTGCGTAGCCCGTGAAACCATCAAAGCATAATGAATGAACCCCTGTAAAAATACCCGTGAAGCAATCAACATAGGAAAAAAAAGAAATGCCATTTCGAATTTCATTGAGAGTCTCATGATGTTACTTGTAATTGCTGTTTTGAAAATAAATTATTATGCTTTTGTAAGTATTTTTGGAAATTGATTGAGTGGACAGATTTCAAAAAGGACTAGGAACAAACAGTTTTCGGGGTTCACTCCGCTCGATGTCTACTCCATAATCGACACTGTCCGCACTGCCACTGGTTATCCGCTTTCGTCATCTCCGTCCTCTCAGCTCCCACCCATGGCGGCCCTCCTCCTCCTCCTCCTCTCCTCCTCCTCTCTCCGCCGCCGTCTCCGGCGCCGCCGACCACCGCTTGCATTTCACCGACCCATCGCGCCCTTCCCTCGCGGTCGTCCCGCCCCAGGTCACCCAGGCCTGCAGGGCCACCAGGTTCCGGGACCTCTGCGTCTCCTCCCTCTCCCGCTCCAAGCCCCCCCTCTCCAAGTACTCCTCCCCTTCCATCCCCGTCATCCTCGCCGCCGTCGCCGCCTCCTCCGACGGCCTCAACACTGCCCAGTCCATGGTCAAGTCCCTCCTCGCCTCGTCCTCCGGCCACCGCAGCCTCAACCTCACCGTCCACTCCAAGAACTGCCTCCAGATCCTCCCCATGTCGCGGTACCGGATGAGCTCGACGGCGACGGTGCTGCCCCGCGGCAGGGTCAAGGACGCCCGAACGTACATGAGCGCGGCCCTGGAGTACCAGTACAACTGCTGGTCGGAGCTGAGCTACGCGAACGAAACGGCGATGGTGGACCGCACGATGGCGTACCTGAACACCCTCATGTCGCTCACCAGCAACGCCTTGAGCATGATCGTTGCGTACGACGTTCGCGGCGACAAGATGGTATCCTGGAGCCCGCCCGCCACCGAGCGGAACGGCTTCTGGGAATCCAGCCCCGGCCGAGGTCCCGCCCCTGGGTTCGCCGGCGGGGTCCCGCGGGGCTGGCGGCGGACGCGACGGTGTGCAAGGCCGCCGGCCAGGGGTGCCACCGGACGGTGCAGGACGCCGTGAACGCGGCGCCGAACAACGCCGAGAAGGGCAGGAGGTTCGTGATCCACATAAAGGAAGGGGTGTACCAGGAGATCGTGAGGGTTCCGCTAGAGAAGAAGAACGTGGTGTTCGTCGGCGACGGCGCCGGCAAGACGGTAATTACGGGGTCCCTGAACGCGGCGATGCCTGGAGTCTTCACCTACAATACGGCTACTGTTGGTACGCTTTTTTCTCTCTCTCTCTTCTTTTCACGTTCTTGGGATTTTCCAAAGGCTTTAAATCTTGTCGGCTTGCTCTTTCTGTCGTTATCATATGCAAAGTTTGCTGGAAGGATACAAGGGAGATAGGTTTGCGTGGCAAAACAGTAAAAACAAAAAAAAGTAAAGTTACAAGTGCAGGTGCAATGAATTTCAAAAGAATTGCGGCAAAGCAATAAAATAGTGTGGTGCCGAATCATTATTACTAGCTGGAGTGAGTTTTGCTTTTGACTTTTATAGGGCCTTACACTGCTCTTTCCACTGCTTTTGTTTTGGAACTTAGTGGTTGTGAATGTGTTTGCTGCCGTTGCTTTCACCTGCGCTGTGAAATTAGGGCGATATGGTGGCCTGCTTGATTCGATTAATTGCTGTTGTCATTCCTTGATGTGATTCCGTGTTGAGGAAAACTTTGAAGTGATCTTCACAGCACATCTGGGCTAATTAGTGAAGAGAGAGGCAGATTCGGTTGATGGCGAAAATTTATGGCGTGATGTTTGATCGACGAATGTGCAGGAGTGCGCGGGGATGGGTTCATGGCCCTCGGGATCACGTTCCAGAACACGGCCGGTCCGGATGTCCACCAAGCCGTGGCCTTCATGTCGGACAGCGACCTGTCCGTGGTCGAGGACTGTGAGTTCTTGGGCAATCAGGACACCCTCTATGCCCACTCCCTCCGCCAGTTCTACAAGTCCTGCCACATCGAAGGGAATGTGGATTTCATCTTTGGGAACGCTGCTGCGGTGTTCCAGGACTGCACCATCCTGGTGCGGCCCCGGCAAGTCACCCCCGAGAAGGGCGAGAACAATGCGGTCACCGCCCAAGGGAGGACAGACCCGGCCCAGTCGACGGGCCTCGTTTTGCACAATTGCTTGATCAACGGCACGGAGAGGTACACGGAGCTGTACCGCAGCAATCCTAAAGTGCACA
This sequence comes from Corymbia calophylla, assembly GCA_014182845.1. NCBI lineage: Eukaryota > Viridiplantae > Streptophyta > Magnoliopsida > Myrtales > Myrtaceae > Corymbia > Corymbia calophylla. Next base: position 46,335,501 of record CM024700.1, on the reverse strand, counting down.
GGAACTTCTTGGGCAGGCCGTGGAAGGAGTACTCCAGGACGGTGTTCATAAATTGTCGTATGGAACAGCTCATAACTCGGGAGGGATGGATGCCCTTTAGGGAGGGTTTCGCACTGAAAACGCTTTATTACGGAGAGTTTGGGAATTCAGGGCCCGGGGCGGACACGTCGGGGAGAGTTTCCTGGAGCAGCCGCATCCCGGCGCAGCACGTGAACGAATACTCTGTGCCAAACTTCATTCAGGGCAATGAGTGGATTCCTTCATCGTCCCCTTCTCAACTGTGAATCGAAATCGCGTCGCGAAAGACAGGATCAGACACGGTTGTGTTTGTGAAAGATCTAGGAAGAACCCCGGCTTGAGCTTGTAGGAGGTTGTGTTGTGACTATAGTAGCAGGATGTAAGATTAAATCCCTATCTTCTGTGCATGTGAGACATATGAAAAGAATAATCTCATCTCTGCCAGTTTTATAGAATTCTACACGTATGATCTGATTTTGCTTCAATGTAGGGCAAGGTTCGTGCACCGAACGCCTTTTTGAACCGATCGAAAGAGGATCCAAGAATAATTACTTCCCCATGGTCCATTCTCTGTCGGTTTATGCAATGTAACCTGTGAAACCACCTTTTATAGTAGATTCTCGTACGAAGAAAACGAAAGGTTCCTTTGTTTCCCATGTTATGTTAAGATTATGCCATGTGAGTACGATAAACTAAGATTTAATTGGGCACAAGTTTAGTATAATCCAAAGAGGCCAAAAATAATTAAAAGTGAAGCCAAAGGGCCCAACCGGGTTCGAACCGGTGACCTCTTGATCTGCAGTCAAATGCTCTACCACTGAGCTATGGACCCATTAGCATGTTACTTTAATAGCATGCCTGATGAGTATGATAAAAAAGATTTAATTGGGAACAAGTTCATTATAATCCAAAGAGGTCAGGTCCCAAAAAAACTTAAAAATAAAAGGGAAAACCAAAGGGCCCAACCGGGTTCGAACCGGTGACCTCTTGATCTGCAGTCAAATGCTCTACCACTGAGCTATGGACCCTTGGATGTCTTCTTGCTCATACAAAATAATTATATCTAAAAAAGAAGCACTCTGCTCTGCCTCAATACAGAGAGATGCCCTGATATTTATGATGCTAGGCGACGTTTAATTTCAGGTACAAAGTACAGAGAAACTGTCTCGGTTTTGCAGAGCAGAGAGTGATGGAGTGATGTAAGTGGTGCATGATTCTTCGAGCATTGGGAGACAAGAATATGGTCGACGACGAAGGGCATTTTCGATTCTTCTAACAAAAGTCCATTCGTTTCTCCAGTTGTTATTTGCAGTCGAATCCAATCTCGAAGCATCAAGGAGGGTCTCTATCAGACACCTTATGCGATGGTAGGAAGAGGCGGGAAAAGAAAAAATCCGAGCCGATCACCGGAAGATCAGTCTCTCATCTACATTCTGTGCGAATAAACTTTAGTTTGGCATGACACCGAAAGAAAAGGGAGCATCCTCGGTGCTCACGACTGGGAGAGAGATGCTGAAGAGATCGCCGGAGGCGAGGGCATGAGGAACTCGTCGTCGGTCCAGTTTGTCTCGCCCCAGTGCTGCAACATGCTCTTCCAGTTGCACAAATTGTCGATGCACTTGCTTAGCCGCCTTGTCCTTGACCTCGATCTTCCAATGCCCATCTGAGTAGTTGGCCTTCTCGGCCTCTCTCCGATCCCATTCCAGCTGCGCCTTCTGCTTCGAACCCAACATGCAGAACTGCTTCAGGACCTCCGGCATCGCGTCGTGCACTCTCCACCACCGCTCGTGGGCGACGTTACTGGCGAACTCCTGGAAGAAGTCGACGTTCCAGTTGCAGTCGTAGTCCCGGAAGCAAAGCCACGGCTTCACTCCTAGATAGTGAAGCACGTAAAGGATCGGGGGGTCGGCCCCAAAGAGCTGAGTCTTCATTAGCTTCTTCTCTTCCTCGTCGCCGATCCAGAAGTGCTTCAAGAAGTTCATGTGTCTCGGGATCCGGTGCCACCACGTGAAGATCTCGTTCAAGTAGCCTTGGTCGCCGCCATTGTAGGACTCTATCTCATTGATGTGCTTCATGAGAAGGTTGAACGTGCAATTCGATGGCTCAATCACCATGACACCAGAGTTGAATAGCGTGGCATTGTTTCCAGTGGCTGATATTTCAGGCATTGCGAAGAGGAAATCGATGTTTCGGAGGATAAGCAAGTCAGCGTCGATGAATATGATCTTGTCATAGTCGGTCAGCTGCCACAACCGGAACTTGCTGTAGTTCCACTCATTGTAGGCATCTTTCTCAGCCTTTGGGTTCCTGATCCGCTCTATCGTGCGGATCTTCCAACCGGCTGCCTCCAGACCGCTCCTGTGGTAGTTGCTGATCGAATCATCCACGAGTATTACGAGGTCACGGGTCGAACCGGACATTCGTATGCTTTGAGCAGCGGCTATTGCCCCACAGACATACACATGAGCAGAGTGAAGGATGGTCGCATAAGCTTCTCGGCGTGCGTTTCCCATGTAAACCCGCTCTGTTTACAAGAAACCGGAGTTGTGACATCACATATAGGATAGCATACAAGATGGTGGCATGAGTAATTTCCGCGAGAGAGAAAGAGAGAGAGTTTGTTATAGAGCTGACCTCTGACATTGAATGGAAGAGAAAGTTCACATGACCCAGCAGGGAGCTGCAACTTCTCTCTCAGGACGCTCAGATTTGGCCTGTAAAGCCAAACATTGCCTATCTTCTGGACAAGCTCTTTGCAGGTGAACAAGTTGGGTATCGGAAAGCACTTGGAGACAAAGAGGACATGAACCGGATAATTCCCTTTGGCCACTGATGCGAGCTGCGCCGCTGTGAGCTGCAAGTGGAGCCTCGCCACGTCTCTAGACCAATTGCCCTCATTTCTGCATGGAAGTTTCACAGCGAATCAGATCAAGCCGCACAGCCGGTGGTTTGATGCGTGGTAGGTTCGGGCAAACGGGTACTTCAGTTTCTTCTTCCTCGTCGATCCACTCCGGATATAACGAATCCCAAGTGACATTTTTGGCAGCATATTCCAGAGGCAGAACAACGTGGATTGCCCTTGGAAAAAGCAGCTTCCAATACGCACTTTCACTATCGTTGAAGTTTAAAGGCCGATTCCATGATAGTCATTTTTCCCATTTAGGCTGTCTGTTACGTCTCTTATATCCTCCCAATCTATGTCCAAATCTGTCATGTATCGCGGGTCTGATCCGCCCCATATCCATCTGTTGACAAAACTTGGCCTGAGCAACATTATAAAGAAAGTTAAGCTTGCTGCCTGGAAGAGTCAGAAATTGATGCTTGTCCAAGTGTTTGTTCATCAAGCAATATATGAGCACTGTACATGTTGTTGAATTGTTTCTTACCGAATGGTGGATGATGATAAACTTTCGCTACTGTAAACTTCGGGGTGGTAGAGTATCGTTGCCAATGTGCCGCATATAGTAATAGCAAGGAGGAATTTCAATAGGGAGAACTTGCAGTTTGTGCTCTTATATTGGAGGGGCAACTGGAAAGATTTGCCGATTCCTTTGGGTTTACTCCGCTGAAGTTTCCTCTTGTGTATATCTTCACTGATTCAAGTGGACATTGGCAAATGGGTCAGGAAACAAAAAAATGAGAAAGTACATGAAAGTCGTCGATGATTCCGAGCAGCTTCACACAATTACTCATAATATGTGCAATGAGTGTAGCAAATCAACTATGAAATGGGAGATATTTGTAAAGTAAATTCAAATGTTAGTCTATCTTTAGCCAGAACAGAGGACACAATCCACAACCGTCGCAAGGAATACTAAGTAAACTGTCAGAAAAGTGCTTGTTTCAATTTGTATGCCTTGAAGTATAAACCTGAAAATGTTCTGAGTTTTTACTGATTAATCAAGACCGCATTTGTTTTCTAATCCTAACACCAAACTATTTGCAGATGAGGAGCAGATTGCTGCACCAACTAGATTGTTGATCAATTGGTTCGACTAAACAGTTCACAGAAAAAATTCCCTGAGCATGAGATCAGATTTTTGGTGACACAATACCGATGCATCATTGTGCAAAACTATGCAGCAGTGTTCATCTGGGATAAATTTCAATGTACATTCTCCATGATAAATACATTGGTCTGCTTCGTAAGTAGGAAGAAGCAAAACTGTTATGAGGAGGCTTTTTTTATGACTGCATAGAAATTCAGATTGACTTAGCAATTGCAAGCAGAACCTGTTGGAATTTACATAGCATTACCATCCTAAGTATTTGATCAAGATGTAAAATCTAAAAGTGCGTTGCTTATTACTGTTAAAAATTCAGGTTGCAGGGGACTTCAACTTTTTAAACGAAGCTTTCTCTGTAAGTAAGCTCCCCCATGGATTAATGAAACAAAATCTGATATTTGAATGAAGAAGAAACTCACTTTAACAATGACAATCTGTGTTTGATCTCAAGATTATCGTCTGAACTTCCCATTGCTTCTCTCAGCTGGATTTACTCGGAGCAGGTGAATTTTTCATCTGATCAACAAGACAGTGCAGAAAAATCATCAAACATGGTCAGAAGAAGGCTAAACCATAAACCAGATGCATTGGCCATGACGTTTGATAAGCTGAAAATTGAACAGCTGTTACTTAATACTGCAGAAAGAATGGCAGGATCAAGAAGTGGGCGAGTAAGCATTTCAAAGTCAAGAAGATTGTTGTGTCAAGAAGCTGTTTATGTACAGATAATTCAACGAAAAATCAAATTAAGGTTCCTTTTGCAACATTCACAACATTCCACATTCCTAGCCAAGAGAGGGGTAACGAAAACACTTCCCATGACTAAAATTACCTAGAGAAGGAGAAACTACAGCAGAAAATCCTGGACCGCTGAACATTACATGTATAAAAGCACAGAAGTAATTAAAGAAACACCAACTACCACATGAAACTTGATCAAGAATGATAGCATTCACGCAGTTGTGAGAGAGAGAGAGAGATTGCAAACCTATGTGGTTCTGGGGTTTCTTCTGAATGACATGGAGAGAAATGAGATGAGGCAGGTCTAAGAGGTGTCAATATAGAGAGGATCTGACCTCTGATTGAATTCTTGTTCACACTTTGCTTTCCATTGTTTTTAGAACAACTTCATCACCAAAACCCAACTTTTTCATTATTTTCTTTTTTTATATGTTTTTGCCACTTCTCTCCCGCTTTATCCTGTTGTCCTGGCGAAGATAGATCAACTGTAATTTTCTCGAAGTTGATATCTGAGTTCAATTTGCGAATACACTTAACATGCGGAAACAGTTCAATAGACAATTAAATAGGGAAAACATGTCACTTTTCTGTTAGTTGTCGGGACTAAAACACAGGCTTACATTGAATTTTCAGTAAATGCAGAGAATGCATTACAAAAATGCAGAGGACAGGAATTTGAAGGCCATCTTCTAAAAAAATGCAGAGAACATGCTGGGTAGCAATTGTTATAAAAATGGATTAGACACCAGCTCTCTCAGCTTGTGCCAAGCCACCAACCCCCAAAAGAAAAGGCTAAAATGATCATTATAAAATTGGAGAAAATGTGTTACTCTAATCTTTGAACCTTTTCCTCTCCAAAAAGTTCAAGACAAAAATTGTCATCATTGGAGGTAGTTGCTAACATTAGGTTGAATAGAACAGATTAGTTGATGATTCATGATGCATCTGACAGTGGAATGCGAGTCAACTCATGTCCCATCTTCACTTACCGGATTGAGTAAACCTATTATTTTACTTTAAGCTATAGGCAGGAGATGCATACGATCCGTTGGAAAGCCTACTGTTAAACCGATTGATAATTATAGTCAATGCTTTTTGGCTAAGTTAAAAAGTTTCCGTGAATCATAGCCTCTTCATCGTAACAGGTGTGGTGTCATTTGTAAGAGAGTTGAGACCTCCATATTGCGGCCTTCTTTCATGGCTTATAATGAGTACGGATAAGAAAACTGTAGTGATCATAGGGGAAAAATATGAGGACTATAGAATAATAATCACTTGCATGAGCCTCTTTAGGTCAAGTCAGTGTTTATCTACAACATTTTTTTTTTTTTCTTTTTATAGTTTTCCTGAATCATTGTTCTAAATGACGCCTTCAAGTGGAACTTTTCACCTGGTAATCCTATATTTTCTACTCTTCTTCATTTTTTTTTTTGCAGTTTTACTTATTAAACCCTAATATAAAGAACCAGAAATAACTACTGCAGGAACCATTTGTCCTTTTTCTTGGTCTTGCTTTGTATTCCTTAATGCTAAAGTAAAGAGTAATTAAGGTGAAATCGAAAGATTAATCAAGACTGATGATGCAATCAATTCCCACCAAACAAAAAAAAAAGGGAATGCAGACGTGGTCAAAGCCAACAATTAGAATGTTTAATGAAATTAAGAGTTGGTTGACACCCACTAGGCATCACTTTCCAAAGGGACATCTCACTTTCCATCTATTCCCCCCCATTGTCATCCCAAAGATCAAAGCAATCGAGTGAGGCAAAGCCTATCCAATATGTCAAAAAAGAAGTACAAAACTCAAAAAGTCAGAATTAAGTTTAGTCTCTTCTATATATAACAAATCTGAATACATTAACCAAACATTAGATTGACCACCATGAATGTTAGCTTCGAAGCTTCAAAAAGGTTGGGGAAAAAGGAGCAGCAGAAGTCCACGTGGCGGGTGGCAAACCGACCAAACACTTGTGATGCAAATGAGAACCGAGCTTTGCTATTCTAATTCTTCCCTTTTTGATGGAAGCCGTGCACCCATCGCTACGTATCTCTCTGCTACTCCATCCCATGCACTTATATTACTAATATATTTCATATCAATAAAATAGAACAAAACATCAAATGTCTGTAAAAGTATAAAGATGGTATAAATGGAGATGTGACACGGTATGAATGTTGTAGTAGAAGCGAAGCAAACCGATCGAAATGGAAAGAATGGACTTCTGTGGAGTTCTTCCAGCTGTCGATGCATTGATCGGGAAGCAAAAGCGAGGGGCTTTTCCACCAATGTTTCCCTTCCGCATCCAATACAGACATAAATAGTATAGAGTATAGATTACTTATATTCCGTTATTCAACTTCTGATGGGTATACCCATCTTTTGTTTTTTTCTCTTACTTGCTCCTTGTTGATATTGAGATTTGGTTTGATGTAGCCTTCTTGGACCACTTAAGATGTAGGAAAACGAAATGTACCTAAAAAAAACATGGTTACTTGTTGGGAGATTTTTGGGTTAGATAAGCCCAATGTTTGGCAATACTTGGTTGGTCTCCTTGGTGAATTCAAGGAGAGTTTTCTGACAAGAGGAGAAATAGTTTGCAGCTTGTGCACGAATAACTAGCTATTCCACTCCTAACAATCATCTGGATCCTCTCTCCTCCTATTTCCACATCACAACCAAACATGAAAAAGTTGCTACATAGAGTGAGGTCTTATGAGTCGCCAATAGAGCAACTAAATCACCAAGATTAATGCATCCAAATCACGCTTAAGCCGTACTTAACGGTAGCTTCAAGGATAACCAAAGGGAAAATGACAAAGCTTGAAGGAACCTCTTCATAATTGCTTGCTGCAGAGAGAGAGAGAGAGAAGCTGCCAGTAAGAACATCAAGTACTTACAAGCACGGACCACTAACATCCATGCGCAGCCCCACACCCCTCCATGAAAATGGAAGTGTCTTTGCTTTAATGACCAAAAGTTTGGCAATCATTCCTGGCAAAAAGACTTGACATTGGGGACGACTTAAATTATCCACAATTTCAAGTGAAGGTTTCTTCCAGCCCAAAAGATAAGAGTGAAATGTACTAAATTTATTCATGAATGGAAGCCACGGAACAAGGATCAATGAGAAGTTCAAAATTCTTCATTCTGAAGCAAACATAGACCTGGGCAACAAAAAAAGTAAATGATACAAATCCAAACACCAAAGGCCTCTCAGAACCATTGCATGATCAAATTAACAGTAGTGCAAGCCTATGTTTGCTTGATGCTCTGGAGAATGAAGATGCTTATCAATTTCACCTCCTCAGCCACTACTCAAATACAGAGCACGAAAATAAACAACACAGAGATTCCCCTTGATCTATATGGCCAATGACAGATTATGAGGGATAAGGGAATCCCTTTACTTGATAAATAAAGGACTAACATTGTTATACTATGGCCTCTTCCGAGTTTATGCATCAGGCTCAGAGAATTTCTCCTCTTTAGGCGGTGCGAACTGTTTGCAAAGCTTGGATCTTGTCCAGGGATCCATAGGTGGTCTCTGTGGAGGTTGAGGGACCGGAGGCTTCGACTGTCTAAGTTCATTTTCTCTGTCAATAAACCTGTTCAAACATCATTCAGCAAAATAAAACCTGTTAAGACATCTAATTGCATAAGCCCCTGAGAATGCACACGAAAACATCACCAAAGTGACATCGTGATTCATCATGCACCACTCGTGCAGGTTATTAAAAAATAAAATAAAATTGAAAACTTAATCAGTTAGGATCACTTTTCACTGGGCATCAATGGGTGCACGTGAAGCTTCCTCAAACCACCACTAATAAACTCATTAGAATGGTGGTGCTTCCTTACTCAAAAACATGATTGAAATAACACCCTCAATCTTTCCCAGAATAAGGAATGTATATTTTCTTTTTCCCTCCTGGATTATACATCTAAAAGCTTCTTTATCTATCTACCCTCCCCCAACCCCCCTTTTCTCTCTCTCAGGATCTAAAACATAGGAAACCGATGTCTAAGTTTCATATTGTTCCACTTAACCACTCGCTGAACTCCCCTTCTCCATCGTAAGCGACAGAAACTATATAGCCATTGGATCAAACTAGATACTTATATCATATATTATTAATCCACTTACACAGCCTCTGTTCTAGCTCATGAGAGGGCAGAGATGAAAGACAGATTTAATACATTCCGCCAACTATACAGGCAAGAAATAGAATTATGGCCTTACTCAATATAAGCCATGGGTGCAGCATCACCAACTCGAATGCGAGTTCGAAGAAGTCTCGTATATCCACCAGCTCGATCTCTGTATTCACATGTATTGAAAAGGGTAAGATTTGTGACAAATTAAGTAATGAAAGACTTAAGAGCTTATAGTCACTTGTATCTATAGGCCAGTTCTGTGAATAGTTTGTGAAGGACATCATCTCCTCGCACGAAAGCAGCTGCTTGCCTAGCAGCATGAAGGGTACCCTGGCAAAATATAACAAGGATCACAAAAGAGTCAAACAGTCAAACTAAAATAAAATTGACACAAAATTTCACTTGGCTGACAGTAGAGACATAGTCAAATAGGATGGGACAAAACTACCCAGTGTATGAAGATGTGTACCCAAGACACTAAGGTAAAACTTTTCATCAATAGTTAAACTTTCAGTAGTATTTTATTTTTACCATGGAACTTCACTTTGAATTAGTGAAACCACTCCACTTTTGATATTCTTTCAGTTTTATCACTCTAACAATATCTAGTCAAGATACAAACACAAATATCATGTGAACATCCTACTTGTCAAAGTTTGAATAGTAAAATCATTTTACCAATCTCAAAAATTGAATGTTGAAATTGAATTGAAGCAAAAGCTCGGCAATTACAATCATGCCCAGAAAAATGTCTCCCATCAAATTTTCAGCATGGTCTTAACGATAATAAACAAAATGGTGAAAATGAAACAATGTCTGTGCTCGCAATTTAGAAACTTCAAGCCCTTTGGCCTTAATATCCCATATTACAAGTTTAGTACCAATCAATGTAAAGTACTTCAACTAGTATACTTTCAGATAACTTGAGAACTACATTATCAGATGTTCAAGTTCTGAAAGAATTTAGTTTTCAACAACCTAACATCTAGAAGCTGCACAGCTAAAATCTTCAGCATCCAGATTGAACCAGCCACCAGCAAGTGCCTAAGCAGTAGAACTGTGATGGCAAAAGTCTAACCTACCTCAGTTTTGAGTTTGAGAAAGATGAGAATGAAGCAAAGTTTTCTTATCACCTCCAAAAGTGCACCAAGAGGCGAACCATTCCCAAAAGAGTCAAACATTGATTAATAAAGCTACCATGACATCTCAAGGCATTGAACAACAATATTATTGGCTACAACCTAAAAACCATGTCCTACAGGGGTAACTGAAATCTATCATCATCAATGGCAATAGTATCAGCATAAGTACATGATCCTACCTCTTTACCAAACTGTACCATATTATCAGCTAATCGCCGGACCTCTTTGGCCTGCATTTTCAAGATCCATCAGAGATATGTAGTTAAAATGGTAATCATTGTCAAGCACTCCATTGACACAAAAACGAATAGCACGGCAACTTACCTTAGCCACAGTGGTTTCAATGCGCTCATGTTTCACTAATTGTGATACCATTGTCCTGTTCAACGAATAATTCCATCAAATGAAAAACCTTTACAAGCCCAAAAACTTCGAATTCAAATCCTTAGAACAGGGTCGCAAACAAAACCTCAGCATGGACATTCTGTGGGCAGCAGGCCTACCGAGCTTCCTAAACTTCGTCATTTCTGGCGAAATATTGTAGACACAGTAAGCATAATCCTCAAGAATTTATCAAAACAGAAGCTTAAAAAAAAAAGGAAAGAAAGAAAGAAAGAATGACATTATGGTTGGGCCAAGTTCATCATTTCAGGGTCTTATTCCTTTTCAAATTTCAACTTCATCAACAGTTCTCCACAACCCGTTCTCAGCCATCATAAAAGCAAACGGATTCATCCAAAGCCATCTCGATCTCAGCAAATCGAGACGTGGGAAATTCGGCGCCGACAGTTCGAACCCCCTCCCCCCTTCAACCGAGGCATAACTTACTGTCTCGGACTCGGCGAATCGACCAAAAAAGCGGCGAGGAGAAGCGGGACAAACATCGACTTATCGAGCAAACAACAGATTTCCAAGACAATCCCAAGAAAACCCACGAACGCCTGAACATCATGAGAAGCAAAGAACACGTACCGGAATCCGATCACGCGCGGTCGGAGAAGGCGGAGATGGAGCGGCCTTCGGATTTTGATGAAGGAAGTCCCGGAGAGTGAGTGCAAAAAAGGGGTTTTGAGGTGGTTTTAGGCTAAGCCAGCCAGCTAGAATGACGGGCCGGGTCGGGCCTCAATGGGCCGATCTGGGCCTTATATCTGTCGGGCCGAAGCCATCCATTTTTAAAGAAAAAGCATACTGAGTTTGGGCTTGGGTGGGCCAATGCCGGGCTATGCTCAACGCACTAGGAAATAAAATCACTACAAAAACTAAGTTCTAATTTATTGTCACATATATATATATATATATATATAGAGAGAGAGAGAGAGAGAGAGAGAGAGAGAGAGCCGGAATTGAGAGAATATATCAAAACCATCGATGCCGTCAAATTGGCCTTCAAAGAAGAAAGAATCATATGATTTTTAGGGTTTGATGTCATAATCTTATATTGGGCTGCATTCATGTCCAATTCAGATGGCAAATTTTTTTTTCTACAGACATATGTAAAGATATGTTTGCGAATATATGCTCATGTAAAGGGCGAGCCATGTAATATATACATATACATATATACATATTGTTAAATTTAAAATGGGTTGTATAAAATTAGTTGAATTTCACATGAGTATTACATCTAAGACATTGGACAAGAGTATGATTATCTAAAAGTCTTAGACAATTTTCTTGCATGATTAATCAAACACTTTGACATGGTGGGTCGAGTAAAAAAGGTCAAACTTAAATTGGCTCATTTAATCCATTTTTGACCTATTTCTATGTGTTATAAATCTAGTGACTTATGGCCGACTCAATCCATATCGCTCAAACACTTCCATGTTTTCAGAATCTAAGAAAACTCATACACAAACTAAGGTAAGAGCGCAGAGTGAGTAAGCATGAGATTGAGTAAATGTAAGAGACGGTGAAAGAGACTTATAAAGATAAGTTGGGTTTAAATAAGTTGTTGACTCATATAGCACTCATATTATTTTGGTTTTATCATTCCAAACATATTTATAACACATTTATTATATATAACTAATCCATATAACAACTAAGTTCATCAAATATGGGTTAAGGAATGGGTCTATGACCCCGTCTGACATGTCTATAATGTATATCCTATCTTATACTATTTTTATGCTATCTATGCTTAGACATGACATCCCTCCAAACTCTTTTTTGTGGGTCTTTCCTATGATTCCTCTATTGCATTATATATAGTCTTGTTATAATGCATAAGTTATGCAGTATATGGGGCCAAATCCGGCCGAGTTAAATCGTACCAAATATTCACTTTGCTTACGTTATAATAATTTTTCTCAGAACTAGGTCAAAGATTAGATTCTTGATGACTTTGAGTTATTTGTAATCTCCATGATTTAGATTAGATTCTTAGTGATGAATGCCGTATTTTTCCAAGATTTATATAGGCACCCTTTCTTCCTCCAATTAATAATCTCCCTAATTGATGAGTGATATCACATCCGGATTTATTTTTATATATCATTATATCACTTTTCTAATAAATTGACAGTTGATATTGATTTAAGTCACATTCTAAGTAATTTCGTTGATAATTCTTTTGGGCATGGCATTGACAAAATTGAACATTTGATTGATTTGTACCTAATGGTCTCAAATGGTGATTGATGGGTATCTTTCATTTGTTTATTCTAACAAGTAAATAATGTCATAATGGTTGTACGATGGACAGGGACACGATTCCTCAATAATCAATATATATAAATTAAAAGAGGCAATCAAAGATATTTTTTAATAAGAATTTGTTCATGGATTCTTCTATTTGTCCCCATCAATTTCCCTTTCATTAGAAAAATTTTCCATTCGCTGAGGCACCTTTTCATTTTCCATTTCTTGGCCACCACCTTTGATTGGTCGCCAGAGCTCTTTCATGATGTAGCCTCACTTGACAATCGTGTCCAATCGGGAATGAAGAAATTTTACTTTTGCCAACTGATCATCCATATCTTAGTTGCTTAGGCCGGAATTTGTTCTCTTAAAACCTTATACTAAGATGGGGATTTTGTTTTACTTTTCTTTTCACACATATCGAATAGAATTCTTTGAAAGAAAAGAAAAGAAAAATTTCTTGTGGAACTTCCCTTTTAAAAACAATGGTATTTTTCTCATTTAAAAACTGCTAATAGAAGTCATTGCACACACATATTCGATAAAGCATCTCTAGATATGTCTAGTATATCTTATGAAAATCAAAATTAACATATTGCGGGATGAGTAGCATAGCTCAATCAAACTTTAGTGCATAATTTCTTGACATGTTGACATAGTAAACATTGGCGCAATCTTTTTGGGATAATAATGTGAGTCAGCAAAACTAGTTTTATGAAACCAGTTATAATTGCGCTAGTGAACCCCCCAACTCTTGTTATATACACACAATTGACTCCCTAACTTTTTTATTTTTGTGCAATCAAATTTTCTAACTTTCCTCTTTCCACTATTGGATCATTTGTATATATTACGAATTCAATCCAAATTATGATGATATAAAATCGTTCATTGATATTGTGTATATATGTTCACATGATGGCATAAGAAACATTCACTCAAGTGCTCAAGATAAGATGACATTAAAGTTGTCGACGACCAATTTTTTCTTCATAGACTTTGGCACGAAAAAATTTATGACCTTGTCCACTCGTACACACATATATGTTCCCAAGATCTGATTTTTCGCGTCACTGCAGTACCCAAATTTCAAATTTAGTAGGCTAAATAAAAGTTGCGTGGCAAGTAATTCAAAAAGTTACATATATTTTACTATGAGAAGCAGTGAGAGCACTTTTCTGAGTCTTAGGTGAAATAATGGTCATTATCATAAGGTCGAATTCCTCATCATATCTACGAGAATTTCTCATGAACTGTCATTTCACCATAATAAATTACCAAGATACATCCTGAGGTGCTGGGGGAACTGTCCTCGATATTACTCTATCAGTCTTGGGATTTGCTCATTTTAGTACTTATTTATTTTCTTTATAAAATTCAAGAATAAAAAAATACATTTCCTACATCAGCGAACACTACGGAGAAAACCGAAAGATCTGACATACCATATTTGGATTTCTATGACCACAAAAAAAAACCATATTTGTATTTCTTTTTCATGAAATTTTAAGCGTTTGTGGTAAATACAGGTTTAATTTTTAAATATATAGGATAATGAAAATGCAATTCAAGAAAAAAAATGCTGTAGGAGTCTCGTTTGTGTTTTCCATCTCTTTTCTTACTTTAGAAGATAAAATATATATTTTTGGAACTAATTAACAATACAATAAAAATAAAAGAGCTTACGTGTCAATACTTGTTCCTCGATATGTACGGATCTTAGGCAAATTTTTTAAGTGTCTATTAAATGTAAAACATTAAGTTTTAGATTAATATCACAAAAAAATCTCCAACTGATATGTTTGTAATAAATTTACCCAAAATTAATTTTTTAACTACCAAAATTTCCAAACTAATGTACCCGTGACAAATATACTCTGAACTAATTTTTTTACCATCAAAATCTTCAAACCATTCATTTGTGGCAAATTTACCATTTGTTAATTTCTATTAAATTAAATTGATACCGCTAAAAATTACAAACTAATATACTTGTGATTAGTACGCCTGTTAACTGTTGTGTGTCATTTATTTTAACAATTTGACGGATGGTAAATTATCATAAAAACTAATAGAGGATAAATTGTTGCAAGTATGGCTTTTGTTAGTCAAAATATTAATTTGAGATAAATTTATCATAGATGCATTGATTAGGAATTTTTAATGATATTAATTTTAGTTTTAAACATAAAAATGAAAGATAATTGTCACTTCAAGCAAAATCGTTGAAATAGGCTCTTTGTTTTTTTGGGTAAATAACACCAAAAATCATAAATTATGCCACTTATGACAATTTTATCATGAACTTTTTTGTGTGCTATTAAAAACCCCAAACTATACCACTTATGACAATTTTACCTTTAATTTTTTTTGTGCCACCAAAAATCCCAAACTATGCCACTTGTAACAATTTTATCCTAAACATTTTTTTTGTGCCATAAAAAACCCCAAACTATACCACTTATGACAAATTTACCTTAAACATTTTGGTTGAAGGGCATTTTCGTCATTTTTCAATTTTTTTTCCCTTCTCCTTCCTTCTCTCTGCCATGGCTGGCAGAGGGAAGCCGGCAATGGCCGCTCCTACCGGTGTCGAAGTCAACGAAGGCTGCCCTCGCTTAATGCCGGCGAGGGTCGCCCTCGCCTGGGTTGGGTGAAGCGAGGGCCGCCCTCGTCGGTGCCGGGCAAGGGCTGCTCAAGCCAGATTCGACGAGGGTCGCCCTCGCCCGACTCAAGCGAGGTCGCTCTCGCCCGACACTGACGAGGGTGACCTTCGCATGGGTCGAGCAGGGGTTACCCTTGTGGGATCTAGCAAGGGCGAGTAAGGGCAACCTTTGCCGACGAGGGCGGCCATCGCGGCTTCCCTCTGCCAACCATGGCAAAGGGAAGGAAGGGGAAGAAAAATGATGAAAATGCCATTTAAAAAAAAATTTAGTGTAAATTTGTCTTAAATGGTATAGTTTGAGATTTTCTGTAATACAAAAAAATTTAAATAAAATTATTATAATTAACATAATTTAAAATTTTTAATGAAAAAAGGTTCTGGATAAAACTTACCCTTTCTTTTTCTGCCTGCGCGTGATCTTTGCACCCTTCGAAGAGACCATGTAATGTATGTCCTGCATCTTGTCAAATCAGCATCGACTTTAAAGCAACAAGACAAAGCCAGATTCTGCAAAAGAAATAAAAGAAACTGCAAGTTTCATATCTGCCAAAAGCAGACTGCATGTACACGCACCAGAGACACAGACTCCCCTCCTTTCTCCTCTTCCTTTACCCCTCCCCCCTTGTTTTACGCCACTTGTTTCCCCATGGCCAGTGGTTTTCCTGTGAAATTCCCACGCCTCTCTTGTTCTTATTGGCTGCCTTTCTCTCGATATCATTCCTTCAGGATATGGTTGATGATGCAGCTTGATGTTTTCTTGTTCAGTGTTCACCACCCTATGGCTACGTATTATAATATATTTTGTGGGGTTAGTCAATCACTATTGGGATCAGACAGAATCCGTCTTGAACTTCTCATCATCAATCCCCATACGTAAGTTAGGGTGCAGATGCTCTGAGAACTTAGATAATGTTTAAAATTTCCTATAAAATATTTTATCTTGGAATTCACACCAAAAAAACAAAAAACTTGCTCCAAATGAATTTAAAAGGAATTAATCTAGAAGGATAGAGTCTTTTCGGTGATAATATCTCAGAAACGGTGGAATGTATACAGTTATACATATTATGATTATAGCAGCTAAAAAGGCTTCCAAACATGAATACGATAGTTTAGATGGCCGAATTATCGCAAGAAGTCTTTCTACACTTCGTGCCTTCATCCTCCCTTCCAACAATAGCGGCTCAAATAGGCTGAATTTCATTAGTTAAGCCAAGAGTACAAATATCGTGTTACTACAGGTGTAGAAGCTTCTCTCAAACAAAACTAGACTCACCCAACAACCTGCCTATAGATCCAGTCACTAATAGAAGCCTCTAATGTAGGCATAGCCCAGTTGAATACACCGAAAATATAATAACATACATTTCTAGTGTTTACATAGGATCCATCACAAATTTTGTCTCTCTTGAGAACAAATGCATTCTCCCTAAGTACAATCACTCTCATGTATTTATAAATGGGGTTCTTGCTCTTGCTAACTTTTAGGAATAACACTCAAATGAGTATTATAGATTCACATAGAAGATAGACTAAAAAACCTCTAGATAATGCTCAATTTCTCTTGTTATATGCTTGCCAACTATCTCGCTTCTATCCACTAGGCACGTGACTCAATGGTAAGGAAATTGGGTGGGGGTAGGGATATTTATTTTCAAACGTGAAGTTAACTTTCATGCTTTGTAAAAAGATAAATTAAAAATCTCAAAGAGAGAAAGGGGAATTTATTTTTTTGTTGGTCCTACTATACTTTTATTTTAACTCTCACTATAAGATTTTTGCCTTGTCTTATTGCATGATATGGGAGTCGAAATCCATACCTAAAACTAAATTGTTCTCACCTTAAGTCTCTCTTAGAAGGTGTGAATTTTAACCGCTCACTTGCCCTTTCTTAGGTGGAAATGGTGGCTATTGGGGCAAACCCAATAGTTAGAAAGATGAGAGTTAGAGTAAGAAAAAAAGACATGTCACTTCTCTCTAAGTTTTCTTCTTTTAGAGTGCTCCGAATTCGAACCTTGCAAACAAATCTTGTAATTGTATCTATTTAATCCACTTTGTAAATCTCAATAACATTCCATTTAAAATATACGCAAAACCTTGCTTCAATCTGCACATGATACCTCTAGATTAATTCACTTTAGATATTGTCCATTTTGACTCATACCAAATCGAGCGTTGGGAGTTTGTCCTTTGGTAGACATGGATGTAATTTTCTAGGAGGTCACTTATTTTAGTGGTGTTTTTACTTGAGTACGCTTAACATTTGAGTTCCAATGTTAAACATTGTCAATCTGTCTATGTTTTAATTCCAATTATATATATTAATCTAGGAATACTTTCTCCTCTTTGGGTTCATTCCTGCTCTATACGCTATTCTAGAAGTCTATCGACAATTGTCCAAGGCTTCTTGTCCCAACAATCACTCCCCATCCTCATTGGATCAGTCATTGTGCTATGAGTCAATCATATCTTCCTATGAGAGCAAGTTTTAATTAAGCCATCTCATTGATCTTTTGAGCGAATTTGTCCATATTTTTAGCAAATACAATCTTGATATCATAGGTAATTGATGTGAGATGGGTCTTCAATTTAGGAACTCCAACGATTGTCAAATCTCTTTGGAATGTTAACACTGCAATAATTTGATCAATTGCAAACTAATGATTATATTTGCAGCCTAGCAGCCTGACTGACTGCGAAACTTACATGTGCTTTTACACCTTTCTTTTTGCAATTTTCCGAACTTAACAAAATCTGACTTGTGATTGTCGAATCTAGACCCAGCTTCGACCCAATTGAAATAAAAACCTCTGCTAATATAAATAAATACATTGAATACTATGGGCTAAGCATTTTAAGCTATCTTGTAAAACTTTTAAGGGAAAATTTCAAAAAAGGACCCAAAGTGAGCCTATTTTCTCAAATAAGGATTCAAAGTGACCGTTGTCTTAAATGAGGACCCGAAGTGGCTAAACCAATCTCAAATAAAGATCTCAAATCGCCGGGCAATCAAATGTTCGCCGGTCGGCGAGTGTATGGCATTTCTGGTGGCTAGAATAAGAGTAATTTTGTCAAAAAAATTGATAGAAATTAACAAACCCTAAAAACAGAAGCCCCAAAAGAAGAAAACGTGAGAACATGAAGAGTTTGAGGGTTTTTTTTTAGGGTTTGTTAAATTCTATCAATTTTTTTGACAAAATTGCCCTTATACTAGCCACCAGAAATGCCACACGCTTGCCAACCGAACATTTGGCTACCCTAAGTGATTTGAGGTTCTTATTCGGACTAGTTTAGCCTCTTCTTCGGTCCTTATTTGCATAACGACCACTTTCAGCCCTTATTCGAAAAATACTCACTTCTAGGCCCTTTTTTTGAAATTTCCCAACTTTTAAGTATATTTTTCTGACAAAATATTAAGTATGATTTTCAACTGACCCCCCTCAACTCATTTGAATCTCACCTATATTCTGTGACTGTCACCGACTTAAATGTCAATGAAGTACGAACAATATAGAATTAAATCTATATAGCAATGATCTCAACCAATTTGGTTGAAAGGAAAGTTCTACTCAAGCCAAGTATGACCTGATCTTTTTTAGAATAAGAAATCGAGCCCATCATTTGGTCAAATATAATGCTTCTTACCTAAATTCGTATCAAGGGAAGTGGAATAATGTTCCCTCTCACTTTATGATCGGTATATACAAATACATCATCTCATCATGCCCACTTCACCCTCTCCCCATTCGATCATTTCCTCCATCTTTATGCATGCCTTTCGTACCTCTTTCATTAACGGCATAACCACACTCAAAAGGCACTTTAGGTTATATACATTGTTTAGATCACGCAAAGAAATAAAGCATTAAAATTTTAGGATAGAGAATTCTGTCTCGGATAGATAAATTATTTATACGATTGATTATCGATTCAATATCCATCAAACTCCTCATCGACGAAAAATATTACGTTTTGCCTCTAAACTTAAACACAAATCACTCACTCACCGACCCAAAATTTGCCAAAATCTTGGACAGCTTCCTCGTCCAAAACAAACAGCAGAAATCCTAGTTAAGCAGTCTAATCAGCAGCAGTTGATGCTCATGTTCGAGAATTGGCTAGACAGGCCAGACCCACGATTACCCAGATCACCCTTCTTGGATTTCACCATAGACTTGGGCAAGAAAGAAGCACCATTCTTGATCTTGTGCCCCTGATCACCATCTTTTCTGTTGCCTGCGATTGAAACGCCGCCGGCAGAACTGACTGTTCTGGTGACCGGGTCCCTGAGACAGCTCTCGGAGAGCCACTTGGAGAGCATGTAAGCGGTAGTCCTCCATGGAGGCAAGTACAGGCCGCGCTCCCGGAGCGACTCCTTGGCCGCTGAGCAGAGGAGGGAGATGATCCGGTTGAGCTTGACCTCGTCCCCAACGAAGATCAATGGCAGCGTGTCTGTGAGCTCCTTGTAGCTCTGCGTCGGCCTTGCCACTTCGAACTGAGACTTGAAGTCCACGTCCACTATCAGCCTCTTCATTTGATGGTGCTTGTGATGATTCTGATGACCATCCTCATCGTTAGTCAACACATCGACGTACTCATAATCCCCTGTTTAAATATCAGAGAGAAATATAAGATTAACTAATTCATATTTAGTTGACTTCTCCATGCTTGGAAGATGACAATTCATGACACACTCTTCCAGATTCGTGCTAAATCACGCATTTTTTTAGTGTAGGGCAGACTGATTTTGTGCTAAACCACCCTAATTAGGGAATTTGCCGGCGGAGAGAGAGAGAGACAGAGAGAGACCCACCGCCGGGGCAACAGAAGGAGGTGACCCAGGAAGTGTGGCAGAGGGAAGCATGGAAGCCATCCATCTTCAGCCTCATCACCAACCATCTCTTCAAGCCCGTGGTCTTCTCTGCGTCCCTCTTGCGTCTCATGTGCTTCAACACGCTCTTGAGAACATCAACCTCAGCTCGCGTTCCGCTTTCCAGCACATCCTGAAACCCCCCAAGAAAAAAAAACCATTATTCAGTTCAGAACACATATGCAAAAAGGGAAAAGAAAGAGACCCAATGAAAAAACAGGTGAATATACCCTCAAGGTAAAGTAATAGGAGTGGCGATGATTATCAGAAGCCTGCAAGCACTGGGCAGAAGATGATGATGACGACGGTGACGATGGGTAGTCATCAGATTCGATGAAGTCTTGCACCATCTGAACCAGCTTCTCATCATCTTCCATGCTTTCCATGTCCATCTCTCTCTCTCTCTCTCCGAGGAGTGTGCTTTATGCGAGAAAGCTCTGGCTATGGAGTTGGTTCGGGCAATGGGATTATATATCTCGGACGACACGACACGAGATGACTTAGGCGGTGGGGAAAAACTGGTTTTGCACAGTGGTCAGTAGTGACAGATGAGGTCATGATAAGTACTCATTTTTCTGCCCGTGGAAAGGTTAAGCATTTAATGTAAATATGAGATTAGTATATCGAGAGAATATTTCTGCAGAATATCCTCCTCCTTCCCCTCCCCTTTTTTCTTCTTTATATCAAAGAAAAGGGCATGAAATGATATGCCGGAGGCCAACTGTTCCAACATGTCCATAATGGAAATCTCACTCGGACTAGCTGTTGCACGATCTCGCGGAGGTCTCCAAGCTCCTCCACATCATATCCAGAAGAGATATGCTCTTGACGTTTTGAAAAGATGCTCATGAGTCGATCTTGAGTGAATTCTGGATACCATGGATGTCCATGGGTGGATCTGACTTTAGCTAAGAGTGAGCGCAACGGAGTTGTAAAAAATTACCATATACGCTCAGCAGAAGCAAAGTGGAGAGCTCTATTTGTAATCTCCCAGCGACAAGTGAAGTACAATTATATGCATTAACTATCGGCTCCTTGTTCATTCTGTTCATGCAAGTACTTTCCATTGCAAGAAAATTCCATCCAATTAACAAACCATAGATAAAACCACGAGATTGACTAGTCGATTAGGATCAGAAAAGTAGACCACACTTCAAGGAGCTTGGTCATGGATTAAGGCCTCATAGTGATAATCCTTTTCCGACATCATCTCAAGGGCTTTCTGTCTCAACGATCATCTCAACTGTAGTAGGATATGAAAATTGTTTGGATGAATGAAATCGATCGAGTGAGCGGCTATGATATTCAAATCAATGACAAACATAGTCCCTTGCATAAAATTCCCTTTTTGTATGTTCTATTTTTCAATAAATATTATCTAAGAAAAGCATAAATCAAAGAAACTGAAAAAAAGCCAAGAGTCAAAGGTGAAATAGGCGTACGACCAGAAAGATGGGAAATCCCAGGACACTAGATATTGCCTGGGGAGGGTGGAGGCATATCCTAGTAAATCTTAGGTACTGGATTTCCCAGTAAGTGACAATTATAATGGCAGGCAACAAAATTGACATGATCCAGATCTGATGCCCTGATATGGATGTACGAGATTGTGTCCTTTTGTGGTGACCCCATTTTGAACGAATAAATACACTGCTAGCAGATTTCCATTAGCAAGCTTAATCCTCCTCTTTTTCCCTCGATGCCTATGCTACATTTGAGAGAGATTTAGGGGAAGAAAAAGAGAGCCAAATTTTCATCCAATTTTAACTTTTACCTCTTTCGAACTCTCGTAAATTTCAAAATGATTTTTCTTTTGTCTGTAAAGTGGATTTGAAAAGTAAGTTAGGTGAGTCACTTCAGTTAAGGCTTGTAATTTGTGTAAAAAAATTGGCAAGCTTGATGGGTGGCTAAGAAATGAAGTACAATTTTGTAGACTATAAGAAAATTGGCAAATACCAAAAAAAACCAAATATCATGTGATAATTTAATAAAAGAAAAGTCGTTGAGTCTGCTAATCAAAATTGGTAAATAAAAATTTGTAACTCAATAGAAAAGTAGGTAAATATACAAAAAAATTAAATATTGGTAACTCCAAAAGAGTTAGTAACTCAAAAGTAGTTGTTAATTTGATTTGGCAAAAAAGCGAAAAAACCATTCTAGTTTAGTTTGGTAATTTCAAGTAAAACTTAGCAAATTAGAAGTGCTAGTAAACTATGCAAATAAAAGTTGCTTCATTGATGTAAGATAGAAGTGCTAGTAAACTATGAAATAGTTGGTAATGTCATAAAGTGTTGATAAGTTATCTAAGAAAAAAGTCATCAACCATTCTTTATATAAATATTGTTTTACAGTTATCAATATAAATTGAAGGATTAATACTGTGAAAAATCATAAACTAGTACAACGGTGATAAATTTACTATAAATTAATTTTTTGATCACAAAAAATCCAAATTTGTATACTTTTGACAAATTTATCTTAATTTGATACACTTATGACAAATTTACCCTTTGTTAGTTTTCGTTAAATTTTATTGTCCAATTGTTAACTTGGATGACAATAAAGTTGACTAGTGTACCGTTTTAGGAATTTTACTCTCCATTTGCCACAGTTATACTAGTTTTGTGATTTTTTTTTATGATATTAATCCAATTTAATGGAGGGTATATTTGTTACAAATGTACTAGTTTGGGTTTTTGGTAGTCAAAAAATTAGTTTTGAGGTAAATTTTTCATAAATGTATTAGTTCGTGATTTTTGGTGGTCAACAAATTAGTTTGGGGTAATTTTGTCACGAATGTATCAATTTGGGATTTTTCGCAATATTAATCCTAAAATAAATAAATACACACAAAAAAAAAAATTGTTTTTTAGATGTTGCAAGAAGCAATAATCGAACAATAAAATAGATAGAATAAGAAAATAAATTGGACACTAGGTTTACGTGAATGAGTCGGATGATCTATGTTTACGGGAAAAGCAATAAAGAATTTTACTATAGATTAATCGATATAATAGAGATTATAACTATACTCAAGTTATCCAAACTCTCTTAATGTTTCATAACTCTCAATTATACCAAATAACTCATATAGTGTTTAGTCCTATAAATCCTCATGAGTCAATCTCTCAATCTCACCAAAAAAATTAATAAATCTTACCATGAAATTTAATTGGCTACAACGCTTGAATTCTTGATGTAATTCCACGAACAAAACCCATGGAAAAAAAAGAAGAAGAACTTGTCGAGCACTCCACGAAAACAGCGCTTCTAACTCTTTTTTTACGGCCAATGTTCAAGAACAATATACATTTTTCCAAAAGGAGCGTTGATTGGCCGAATTCAACAGGAAAAGGAAATCCGTGTGAGATACGGTCAAGCCAAAGTCCAAGTTCCTCAATTTTCTATTTTTGTCCGTTTATTTTTTGTTCTTTTCTTGGCTGCCGGTTCTTGCACGTTAGGAAAGTAAATTTCCTACATATTTCCTTTTCCACCATTTACGTATTTCCAAAATTCAGATCTTCATTTCAGGCTCAAACTCAAGATAAATTTTAACATTGGACATGATACAATAGTATCATGCTAAATCGATATGAGAAGAATAACTCCGGTCATTGTTGCTGCAAAGGAAACCAATGTCCCTACAGCAAGGGAGCCTTAAAGTATATTCACTATCAACTTGATATGATGAAATGCGTACGATAAATCACCTGCTACTACAAGTACCTTCACATAGCATTAGAAAACGAAAATGTGTGTGTTGAATAGAAGCGTACATTAGACAAATGCCTAAGATCCTCCAAGTTTTGCTTGAAATGCTACTAACTTCCCGGCCATGGTT
Source organism: Corymbia calophylla (assembly GCA_014182845.1). Classification (NCBI taxonomy): domain Eukaryota; kingdom Viridiplantae; phylum Streptophyta; class Magnoliopsida; order Myrtales; family Myrtaceae; genus Corymbia; species Corymbia calophylla. The sequence goes on along the minus strand of CM024700.1, from coordinate 46,311,418 downwards.
GCTTGAGTTTCGTTGAGCTCAGCCAGGGCCACCCGAGCTTTGTCAAGCTCGTGGCCATGGTCGCACGAGCTTCTTCAACGAGCTTGACCAAATCAATGGATTGTTCTTGGACACACTTCTCCCTCTTGAACGGACTTTGAACCATTTCCGCTGAAAAAGCAGTTAATTATGGATGGCAAAAACCATCCATTGATGGTCGACCAACACGATGTTGCAATCGATCGTGTCCAACACAGTGACCGTGGCCATGAAGCTTCAGCAAAATCGAATCTTTTTTACGGCGAGTAACACTGAAATGGCTAGAGTACCGAAATTGGGAATGAAATCCGTAGATGAAAATCCTGCTTATGAATTTGCAGGTGGGTATGCACACAAGATACGGTTTTGTGTTAGGAAGCAATATTTGAAGCGAACGAAGAAAGAGAGCCTATGAAGCGGGACATTTTGTTGTTCAAGATTTGATTATAATAGTAAGAAATGGAAAAATTATCCAAAAAGTTTTAAATTTATTGCGCTTTTACTAATTTAGTCTGAAATCTCCCAATTTTGCTAATTAAGTCATAAACATTTTTACGTTTTGCCATTTGAGTTCATTTATCCAATTTTGACCTAAAATGGCTAACGTGGATATCAATAGTCCTCCATGGCATAGTCGAAGTATAACTGATACTGATGGAGACAATTTTGAATGATATTTTAATTTTTTTTCAAACTTTTATTTATCCTTTTTTGGTTTTCTTTTCCCTTATTTTACTTTTTTTTAATTGTTAATGACTAGTAGGGGGCAACAAGCCGCTGACCAAGGCCCGATGACCCCCAGTAGCCATTGACAGAGGCCCGACAACCCACCCAGCCACTAGGCGAAGGCTTGGTTGGCAAAGGGCCACAAGCCCTCACCCAATAGCGAGCCCACACCTGGTGAGGGTCATGGCCCTTGTTGTGGTTGGCGAGGGCTCTCGGCCATTGCTCAGATCGGGGTGAGGGCCACTTGCCTAGTGGTCAGTGGGGGTTACTAGGCCTCGGTTGATGGCCGTTGAGCCCTTGCCAGCCCTTAACAATTGAAAAAAAGTGAAGAAGGAAAAACAAAAATAAAGAAAAGGAAAGGAAAAAGAAAAAGAAATATCATTAAAAATTATCTATGTTAGTGTCGGTCGTGTCAATGTCGAGCGATTAACAATCATGTTAACGATTTCCGGCCAAAATTGACCAAATGGATTCAATTAGCAAAACGTGAAAGAATCAATGTGTTTGATTAAACTTTCCCAAGGGGATTTTGATCTTGAAAGCTTTTTAGGGAAATGTTGGGGTGCTTGGCAAGTTTTCCCAATGGGCTTTTAGCCAAATGCTTTCAGCTAAATTTTTTTCGAAAATTTTCAAATCTTTTTCTTTCAGCCAAATGCATTGGCGCTCTATGTCTTAAGAAAGTAATAGAAAAGCCAAGCCAACATTTTCATTAGTCAAATTCAACGGATTTTATAGAATGACTTAATTACATCAATTTAATAAATTTTATGATTTAGTTGTAATTTTTGAAAATTTCAGGATTTAATTAATTTTTATAATAAGTTTTGAGACTCTTGGTGCACTTATTCCTTAAAAGTTTGTTTACATGATGCACCAGATTCACCTATATAAGCACTTTTCCTCTTTCACTGGAAATTATACCTTGATTTCAGCTTAAAAAGTGTGTATTGTAAGATCCGGACTATATCATTTCATTCTCTTAAGTTGCGACTTCTTTGTTGACTTGTCAGTTGGAACTGTGGAGAGAAAACGAAAGCAATGATGATGCTGGAGGTAATATTTTCAATCCAGGTCCTTTAATGGGCAAAAACAGATCGTCTTGAGAGCAATCAGGTAAGCACTAGAACAAGGTTGGCTCAGTTATTGGTCCACAAGCACGGAAAGTAGGTCAATTGCCGGCCGCCCCATAAGCAGAAAGACGTAACGGAGTAATCCCAACTCTAGGGTCAGAGATGCTAACAGAAAGACTTATTTACCACCCATGTTTATATGCTCCCCAAACATAGACTATGTAAAAGGTAGTACTTTTGGTAGGATAAGCACATAACTGAGTGAACATAACATGTTTGAAAGTGATCTCCTGAGGGATCAACCCACTAATCAAAATATAGTCACATCTAGAGTCCCAGGACACGTGTAGATACTACATTCTACGTAAATGTCAGGATGGATTCGAGGTTTTCAAAGTCATATATGGTGCTGTTATCTGTTTTCTTTGAAAATGAGCCAAGATAAGTATGCTAATAAGAGGATGAGCTTTTCATTTTATCACCATTTCTTGTATACGCTTCAGCTTCATTTTCTTAATCAAATAATCAGATCTTTGCAAACATTTGGCAACATGATTGTCCTATTCAATTATTAAAAATGTACTAAAGCAAGGGAAGTAATAACTTTAACCGATCTGTGATTCATGGGTAGATGGTAGATACTAGCTAACAACGCTTCTCTAAGTACCTTGTCAAGCCAAGTCTAACTTCAACTCTCTGTGTTATCTCTAGCAAATGGCTCATGGCACATGTCTTCACTCTCTTATAGAAACAAGTTAAACTGAGCTAAGGGTCCAATGAATGATACTTGAAATAGGGAACATGGACTTGGCCAGGTGATAGACCGTCCAAGATCCAAGATGTCTTCAGTTCAATACCCACCTTCCACTTCCCATCTTACCAAATGAAAGAAATATGATCACGATACATTACTGGAAACAGAAATAAGCTACCCGAATGAAGTTGACCAACTCTAATGTAGGAACAAGCAGCAGGAATCTCTAATCAAAGAAATTGCATTTCTTTTCCACTGTTGTAATGCAAAGAAGATTTGCTTTATAGCTAGAAATTTTGTGCACCTACAATGCCAAAATGTAAAACTTGAGAAAAATCCCTCCTCTGTCCTACTTTCACTAAGTTGCATAAAGGCCGGCTCGTCAGATGAAGACCACACTATAACTTCAATGGATAAACAAAATTCTTGGGATTCTCCGACGCCCGGCAGATAAGAAAAATTTGAATGGTAAAATGGAATATATTATAATCCATTATTAGTAACGTGAGGCCCATTTTTGGTGACAACTTAGACGAAGTGATGAGTAGGATATTCATGCTCGTACCCATTATAGTCATAATAGAGCCTCTCCCCCTTGGCAATATCACGAGTAGCAACCAAAAAGACCCTGCATTCGCCGTTCACATTGTACCTCACGCATTTACAGTTCTGCTTCCTTTTACCATCCCTGCATAATATTTTGTGAAGTCTAAGCAGAAGGACTGGCATAAACTCTTGATATCTTTGGGAGAAGGGACAATGAACATATGGTATGAAAACACTTCAAAACAATTTGACATGGCAAATCATGCAAATTAAAGTCCAAAATACAGCTACAGAAATAGTAAAGATGATTTTATTTTAGAGTATAATGCATTAAAATTAAGAAGTCGATGACAAACAGAAGGATCAAAGTGGCTTACGCGGTGTGATTGTTGATGCCATTCACAAAACGCGCTATATTTCCACGTTTATCAGGGCAGATGACAAGACTTCTAGATGAATCATTTGCTAGAAGAAGAGTCATCATACTATCGCAATCGTCTTTTTCTCGGTTCGTAAGGTAATCCACATCACCGGTGTACTCTGCAATAAATGTCATGTCCTTAATCGGACCATCAGCTTCTACAGTGAAGCTGCATCATGATGGAGTAAGCAAAAAGGAACGATTAAACAAATGCATAATGGTAGGGCAGATGTCATAATAAAGGTCCATGGTGATGGTAAAGTAGTACCCTTCACATGAATCAAAAACTACTAAAAGTGGAGGACATTTGCCTCTTTTAGACATTGCTCTACACTGCTCCAGAGTTTCAATATCTTCTTTTGGAAGAACCTGGTAGGAAATCGAAACACTTCAGAAAACAGAAAATAAACTGTCAATTTACCGTGCAAATGATGTCAAATAGAAGTATATAATTCAAACCTGCATGCCACCTTTTTCAAGCTTTGCCTGATTAGCTGATCTAGGAGCCCATCCCGGCAAGTAGGTGAGATCATCACTGAACTCCATGTTTAGTGCTGTCAAAGCAGAAGCAAGTGAACCCATTTCTTTCAACCTTTGGGCAGGATCCTCCACTGGAATAAATGGAAGGAGTCTCCTCCTTTTCTTCTGCATAACCAAAGGCCCCGAACGCTTCCGACGCTTTCTAGTGTCTAAATGAAAGGAATAATCAAACTAGTTGTCCCAATAGTCAACAAATGTATGAGATTAGAGAGTTTCTGGGGAATGTTCTCTTTTGCCAATAATGACTTCAACAATTGGTGTAGTCACTAATGTTAGTGTAACCAAAAAAAGCAGCAGATTTGAAATGTAAGATGAAGTTCAAACCAAAATACTTTTTAAGACAAAGGAATCCGTGTAATTCAGTGGACTAAGATACAACTCAGTTGAAGGCAAAAGCTAGAAACTCAATTTCTTGCAATGGTGATATTATAGCACAATAATATCAGTATACAGCAAAAAACATATGAAAAGACATGAGGACAAACGCAAAGAATCAATGAAGTAGTATGGTTGATTGGATAATGTTCTCTGTGGTTCTTAAAATTTGCACAATATTCAATTTTGTCCCCATCAATTTACATTGTTCAATGCATTGCAGGCGCATTTTATATATGTCCAATCTAGTGTTAATGCCAAATTAGGGGGGTTCTCCTTGCCTTCCTGACCAAACACTTGAAGTCGGGCAATCACATCCAATTACATATTAGGATAACTTGCGTGGGTTCAATGGCCTAATATGGGTGGTTGTAGTCTAAATACTTTGATTCTAGACAAGAGGAAAGAAACACCAATAAACTCGATTCTTTCTTTAAAATCTTGCAGTAAAAAAGCAAAATGGTCAAACATTGAGGGACATACCGAAACTAGTCACACACACTCGAGTAAAAAGATGCAAGTCTACGAAGCAGATCAAAACTCAGAGGTTGCAGCATTAGTGCAATGCCAGAACTACCGAAATCAACCACATTTAGCTAGGACGCACATGTTCTTTACTGCATCAACCACATTCACCTAGGAGCTCTAAGACTCTAAAGCTCCATCTGTTATGTTCACTATCTATTGCGAATAACTCCCATGAGCTAACAACACAACGATCAGAGATCAAAACATGAAAGATCAAAAATGCCAATGGGTTAAAGATTGGCCATTCACTATAACAATAAACATTAAATACAGGCTAATCAAAATCTTGACCTTGAGCTTGAGGAGACCCGCATATCTCATCGACCCGGCTGGACTTTTGGATCCTGAAGAAGTCGATGATCTTCTTCTGCGAAAATTCTACAAAAGAAAGGTACGATGGCACAATCAATCACACCCACATCAAAAAACCATATCTTGCGCAACAAACAGACGAAAAACCAAGAATCGAAGCATCGAATCGATAATGCCCCCCTACTTCTTACTCTTCTGTGTTCACAGCACTTGGGGCAGAGCCACGACCCCATTGGGAGCTTCACGACGATCGGCCTCAGGCAATTCATGTGGAACCCCTTGTCGCATTTGTCGCACAGCAGCAGCTCCTCGGCCCGGTCGCCGGACCGGCATTGCTCGCAGATCACGTCGCTGTAGCTCTCGCGCTCCACCACGGTGTACTTGGCCTTGGCTAGCACCTCCGCGATCGCCTTGTACTTCCTGGGCTGCGGCGGGGACGGGGGCACCGTCCGCCGCGACGACCCGCTGAACCGTATGAATTTCCTGGCCGGCGCCATTTTCGGGCCTTGCGGTGGTGGCGCTGAGATAGGGTTTGAAAGGTTTCCGTTCCTTAAAGCTTTTCTTGAGCTGGGGAAGAAGTCGAGGAAAATGCCCGTCACGTATGTAAGAAATTGAAAAAGGGATTAAAATCACCCTCTTTAGACCGATTCCGAGCTTCCTTTAAGACATGAATTTAAGGAAAGTCACACATTAATCCCCCCCTCCCCTCGCAGCTTTTACCAAAGAAAGAGGATAAGACTAATTAGTATTTGTCGTACCAGTCTCGGCTGTGAAAATGAGATGTTACGCATTTGTAAAATGATGGGTGAATGGCATACGGATGTTGCATCCATGGAGGTACGGCAGCTTTTTAAGAAAGCACTTTTCTTTTTAACTGTTCAGGGGTTGCAGATGTAAAACGAATTATTAACTAAACATATGAATTGCAAAGCTTTGAAACACATTTACATACCATGACTAATGCCAAACGGACTCTAAATCCTCGTACTAAACTCGTGAGGAGACTCATCTACAGGGTCCCTTTTTGTTTGGAAAAATATTTTTCAAGGAAAAAAAATAATGTTTGACTCAAATATGAAAATAAGTTAGAAATTATTTTCTATCATTTAGGAAGGAAGACTTGATTTTATTTTCTTAAATAGACATGCATTGTTCGTGTGTATAAGAGATACTTAGCCATGAAGGTCCCAATTGCAACAACCAAGGTTTCTCCTGCCTGACCACTCGAAACCTAAGCACGGGCGCTAGGGAGCTAGGCCTAGTAGGCCTAGCCATGATCAAACCAAGTCCAAGTGTTGATGATATGAATGTCGAAGTTGAGTACCCAAAAATAATCATTGGGAAGTTGGGCACCAGCACCAAGGTCTCAAGCCTAATATTGAGGTACTTGGAACCAGTCTTTGTGGACCCAAGCTTGGGCGTCGAGGAACCCGGGCCTAATGCCAATGACTCAAGCACAAGAGTTAGGTACTTGGGCATGACTACTGAAGACCCAAGAATGAGCACCAAGTTTGAGCCTTACCTTTGTAGACTTGGCCTTGATTTGGATGTAGGAGCCGGGGTACCTAGCCATGGCCTCCAAGACCCAAACATAGGTACCGAGGCCTCGGCATGGCCACCGTGGACTTGATCATGAACACTAGGGTCTCGACCTTCTTTTTGGACCTAGGCCCTAACTTGGACATGGGAGTAGAGTATCCGAGCATGGCTGCTAGGGACCTCGTCACAAACATCGGGTCCTGGGTGTCAACTACTCAAGCACAAACTCTAGGGTGCTACACACAACCTCGAGAGACTTAGGTTCAATCTCTATGGACGTAGGCTTAGGTGTTGGTGACTTGGGCACGGGAGTGGGGTACACAGCATGGTTGTTGGGTCTAAGGCCTACCATCAAGGGACTTGGAACTAGGGCCTAGCATTAATTGACTTGGTGTGGGAGCTAGCTACCCAAACATGGTTGTCGGGATCCAATCACTAGCATCGGGGCTTCGGAGCCCAACCTTTGCGGGTCTAGGTTTGGCCTCGATAGACTCAAGTTTGGGCGTTGGTGACTTGGGTGCAAGAGTCGAGCGCTCAAGCATAAGCATTGGGATCCCAGGTCAAACCTTTATTACATCAATCTAGGCCTTGATGGACCCACTGAGTTGGGAACGAGCACTGGGCTTTCTTTGCTAAGCATAGAGGCCTTTGGTCCAAGTTTCTTTGTCTCGTCATACTTTAAAAAAAAAAAATCTGATTTTTAAAGGAGAAAATTATTTTTTCAAATTTTCTTGTCATTCATTTTTCTGAATTTAAACATAGATTTTCCGTTGACTATGGAACTTATTAAGTGATTTTCCTAAGTAATCCAAACTCCAGACAATGAGGAAATTTTTTTTTCAAGAGAATGTTGTTCGTCAAAAGCCTATGACTCATCCTAATTAGTTTACACCTTGAGTACTCCTTACGATATTTACCATGTGCGAAATGCATTGAGTCGTTTACAAGTGATGCTAGAATAAGTTCCTGGCTCCTGGCAAGAGAAGGGCATCAAGTGATCCCCAACGCAAGAGAGATTCCATAGGGGCGAGTTTGTAGCCATTCAAGGCAATTCATTAAAAAGACTAATTCTCAAATTGTCGCCGTATTAAGCACACTTTCAGGGACATAACTCACATGGAACGGATAATTGAAGTGCTACAAATGGCATTGGAATAGAATTCTATCTACTAAATGTGTGGTTTAAGTAGGCCTTTAGTTGACCCAATGAGGATGGAGAATGATTGTCAGGCTTAAATAAAGTACGGCTCTTGATAGATATTTAAAATGACAGAAAGAGATAAGAGCACCAGGTCAAATACCGAATTAAGAGAGTATTGCCATGCAATAAGGGTCATTTGGGATCAAATCCTAGCATTTTAAGCTAAAAATTTAACAAATGAGACCTACATTATGGAAATTTATTCATTAGCCATACTTCCTAAATTTTGGGTAGTTTGCATCTGCCCATGACTTTCAATCAGCACACATGCTTCTTGTATTTTAATTTTGTCACAATCCTTTATTCTTTCTTCGTCAATTTGTGCGATGTATATGATTTTTCAAGAGCAAAAGTGTTGTTTTATCATTACTTTTTTGCGTAAAAATAAGAAGATATACAAAATCTCTCTTATGTTTGAAAGTATTAGACAGAGAAGTAGAAAACAATGAAATGTAAAGTAAACTAGTAAAAAATAAAATTCGACATAACGATTTTGCTTTAGTTTGGAATATAATATCAAGGGAAAATGACACATATAATTCTTGAACCATGATCTATGAACTTTTAATTTATTCAACGTAGTCCCTAGACTGTAACTCAATATGCAATATGATGCCCAAACTTTTAATTTGTTTAATATGGTTCATGAATTTTTAATTTATATAATGTGGTCCTTGAGCTTTTTGTATATGTTAAATTTAGTCTATGAACCACATAAAAGAGTTCAATGTTGTCCTTGGACTTAAATTAATGGAAGAATAACATTGAATATTTTCATATAATTCAAGATTAGATTGAACATGTATCAGAAGTTCACGTATCATATCAAATAAATTAGAAATTCATGGACCATATGAAACAAATTAAAATTTTAAACATCGCATTACACATTTGGTTAAAGTTTAGAGATCAATTGTGTCATTATCTTAATAACAATTGTTGTAAAAGGAAAGACGGCTTATGGAATACTAGAGAAATATATGAAATCTCAATTTGGCAATCAAGAGGGGAGGGATGAATTGGTTGATAAATAGAATGTTCTCACTTATTTTTCATAAAATAAGCCTAATTTCTTTTTAAAAAAAACTTGAATTTTGGGTCCAATTCCAATCTTGATCAAAATTTTTTTTTTTATCATAAAAATTCACAAACTTCCATTATGTGTCCAAATTTAGGTGTCATTTGTTTATTAAAAAATGAATAATTTAGAATATATTTTTCAAAAGATGATCGCTTGTGTCACTTAAAATAATTAACCAAATATCACATAATGATGTAACTATTTTTTATTCATTTATTTTTTACGTGATTCGAATAATGATTTTTTGAAAAATATTTTTCAAATAATTCATGTATGTGCCCGACAAATGCACTCTTAGCCCCTACTTCCTGTCCAGTTTTACGGTCAAAAGTGTGGCATGTCATCCACATGTTATTTTCCTTTTCCATGTCAACCCAAGTTGATATTTTCTTGTTTTCTTTCCCCTTTTTTTCCTTCCCGTCATTTCCACCATGGACAACCGATGTAACGACTCCCTGTTTATTGTCTTCTATGCACAAAATTTCCTCGGCCATAGCTTTGTCGACGCTCACCCATAGCCACCCAAACCTCTAATGCCGCACCACGACGCATCGAGGTCGAGCTCTTCTCTGTCTCGCTCTGTGTCATATGGTCGCCCTCCATTAATGGAGGTTGCCGCTTGCAATTTGAGGCGCCCGATGTCACAACCTCTTATTTTAAGATGAACCACATGCTCTTGAGCTCTAACTCACAGATTCACTATCAAAATCGAATCTTTTTTGCCTCAACATCACTGATTTCGACCATTTTCAATGTCCAAAACTCTCATACCTCAAACTCTTTTTTGGTAAGTCTCCCTCGACAAGGATGTGAAGAATTGCAGCGAGACCCATCATCACCGTTTCAACCACGACAAGGCCCTAGTTCCTAGAGCAAGAACAGTTGAAATGCCCTTGTTGCGATTCCACCTACACCAAGTTCTGCTATCACAAAAAACTACAACCTCTCTCAGTTGCGCCACTTCTGCAAGAGCTGTCATTGCTATTGGACCAAAGGCAGCACCCTCCGTGACATCCTCATGGTAATAAGCCACTACAACCTCCCTTTGTATTTACAAGAGAGTAAACCCTCCCTAATGGTACGTTTGGTTCAGCATTTAGAAAGCCTATTGGGAAAATACAAAGCAGTTTAGCCTAAAGGGCTTTGGGGGAAATGCAAAAACTGTTTGGTAAATTCTGCTTTGAGAAGCAACTTTGAGAAGAATGCCGTTTGGTAGAAAACACATTTGAAAAGTCCATTTGCTGATTAATTTAAGCTTTTTAATTTTTATTTATTTAAAATTAAAAAAATGGAAATACTTTTTAATTATATTTGAGAACAATGTTAAAGATGTCGTGTGAACAATTTTATTAAAAATGATTTTTTTTTGCTAAAAAAATCAAATGAAAAAAATATTCACTTGCTCTCTTTTTCAATAATAAAAAGAATACTTTCATTACAACATAGTAACATATGTTTCAAGGAAAGAAACTCATTGTCCTTAAAAATTACAAGCATCCTTAACTGTTTCCTAGATTCATAGCTATTTCATCACGTAAACGTGCCATATCATATGCCATATCACCATTTGAAGCATTACCATCCTCATTTACATCATCGAAATTCATTGTATATAAATTGGGATCCAAATCCACTGTAGTAAAACGCGCGCATCATTCACAGCATTTTTTCGTATATAATTGTGCAAAATTATCGCTGCTATCACAATTTTTACTTGCTTTGTATATGGATAACTTGGCATACTTTTTAGAATCTTCCACTTCTTCTTCAATACACCAAAAGCTCGCTCAATTTCTGATCGTAGTGAGAAGTGGGCATGGTTGAACACTTCTTTATAACCTGTCGGTTGAGGACCTCGTTGAAACTCAGGCAAATGATATCTAACTTCTTTATATGGTCCCAAATAACCCGTGGGATTTGGATATCTAGAATCTACCAAATAGTATTTACCTACGCAAAAATATAGTAAAAATAATCAACATATAACACATACATATATTAATGTGTAAAAACAATTAATTAATGAACCTTCTAGAGGATGAGGAAATTGTAAATCACGTTTTCTAATGGCTTCATAAAAGATACGGGTATCATAAGCTGTTCTCTCTCAACCAGTCCAAACAAAAGTAAATTCCATGTTAAAATTGCACACGGCCATTACATTTTGTGTCGGTGTTCTTTTTCGACCAATATAACGAAGTTTGTCACCTATAAGTACCACCACTGGAATATGTGTACCATCTATTGCTCCAATGAAATCCTAAAACAAGAACACAAATATTATTTGATTTATATTTAGTTTATCTTTTCTATTGTATAATCGTAACTTACATTAAAATGTGGAAAAAATCTTGTATTATTCTCGATCTTCTTTGGAACTTCTCTAAATTGCCGATCAGATGGTTGAATCAAATCTGCTCCTATTTCACATACTTTATCCAAAACTAAGCTAAATAGCTTGCATATGGTTTTCCCAGAATGTTGAAAACGCTCCTGTCCTAAAATATGAAGAAACAATACTAGCATTTCTGTAACATCAATATTCCTAGATCCTTGCAAACCATATCGTGTCATTAAATCATACATTAAATTCTTAAACATAGTTCTATACATTCTAAACATTTGATTAAATCTTTCAGGATTAGCATCCATGCCTATCAACTCTCTTAACCATATATTTCCTGTATATGATGAGGTCATGCACGGTATTTCTTGACCAACTGTTGCCTGAAAAACCGCGTAAGTATGCGTGGCTGCACAAAGTTGCCAGTATTCATCTTCCTCTCTTTCATAGTTTTCCCTTTCAAGAAAATTATCCATAACTGGTTAAAGTAATAAAATAGAATTAGAATAAGAGATATAACAAGATTATCCATTAACAAAAACATTTATCGACATCATAGATATGCAAACTCCACTCAATAAAAGAACAATAATCAGAAACATGTTTTATAGTATAATATAAATATGTCTCGCCGATTAGTTTAAATAAGTTCTATAAATATGTCTCACATTACAACAATGTTGCATATAAAAAAGTTCAAATAAGTAGCTAACATCCTAGTGATGATTACATTGTGCGAACTTGTACTTGATCCATGTGACTTTTTCTTGATCAACATCCAAGTTCATAAAGATTTGCCTATTGTCTTTCTTTTCAGCAAAATAATCTAGTGTCAAAAAGTATAACTCTTGATCTTGCTTAATCTCAGGTATAAAAATTAAAGTCTCCATGATTTTCTTGTAAGGATCAAACTCTCTAGCATAGCTCCTACTTTTAATAGCTGAACAAATTCTCTTCATTTGTGTTTGTAACTTAGTAGCCGTACTCAATTTCTTTTGTTTCTTTCCTTAAGATTGCCTTACCGAACTTTGGGAGGTTCTTTTATCGCTTCGAGGTTGTTCACCACTCTTTTCACCCATATCACAATCTGTATTATCATCAGTGAATCATGCACAACCACCAATGTCAAATTGTGTAGCCACAACATCCTCATCAACACATAGGCCTTGTGCATGATTCCATGTGATGCTTCCGGTAGCAACAATATCTCCAAACATTTTATCCAACAAAACTTGAAAATCTGGATGTATGACTTTTATTCTAAAAGCTCTAACCTTAGGATTTTCCTGTTATAAGAAACATTTTCATGAGTTATATAAAAAAGAAGAAGAAGAAGATGACCTTAAAAAAAATAACAAAAGAATGAGAAAAAACCTGAATTTTCCTCTCCCACCATTCATCATTTGCATCAATGGTATTATTTTTTGGATCCTATCCTAATCCTGTTTCCTTTAGGACCAATGTCCTCCATCTTTTCCAATCTTCCTTAAGATTATCCCACTTACTCTTCATTTGACATTTATTATACTTTTTGCCCCTTAAGTCTTCAAACTTTTTAATTATAACTGTCATCCATTCCTTCTGTTATTTGCAAAACTATTGCCATTGTCAATTTATTCAACGCACAACTTAAAAAGGTTTCTACATCTTCAGGGCTTCAAAATGCTTTTTCCTTAGATGAACTTGCCATCTACTAATAAAGCAACATAAACAAATGTAATTTGAGCTTTGAACATGTGTTGTTGAGTTTAAAGCCATACAAACAAATGCAATTTACCATCTACTAACTTGCCATCTCCAGGGCACCGACTCATATTATCCATTGCATAAAACCTTCAAAGTAACGCAACAACACAGGTTCGAAGCAGAGACACTCAAATCAAAAGAGCAATTAGAACATCATAGCACCAAAATAACCAACACATCATAGCACCAAAGACGCACCACCAGAATAAAGGAAAAGAAAACCAATCATGTTCCGCGTTACTCAAATCAAAAGGTACTATGGAGTTGAAAACAAAGAAGAAATCATGAGTACATAGGACGGCATATAACTAAAAATTCTACACATAATGGATCTATGGTTGAAGACTTCATAGTGCAACCTTAAACTATAGGGGCATAGGAGTTTTATATCAGCAATAGATTAGAGCTTGGAAAGCTCTCAGCAAAATCTAAGATTTTATTTCTTTGCACATATAGATATAAGTACTAAACCATCACTTTACGATACATGATCGTGCAATCTTTTCTTATAATTAATGTATTGCATTATTGTCTTATGGACTTTGCCCTTTAACTTAAAAGAATTTTGCAATTGTAGGAAAAATTGGATGTGTGCTGCTCCACTTCATTGCTCGCTCAATTTTCAAAATTGTTGTTATTCCTTTTGGTTCCAACAATTTTGAAGGAGCCCTCAAGTATAATCCAGCTTCTCATCACTAAATGACTAGTAAAACTTGATGCCTCAGCAAAACCAAATGTGTTTCTTTTTAGCAACTTATACAACTCCAGTGAACTCATTTTACTTAAGTAAACAGAAAGTAATGCACACAAATCAGTACGCCCCAAGCAAAATTTTCCCTGAATTGCTTTTGGTTGTTTTGCTGGACCAAGGTTTGTGGAAATGAAATATTGTGACTAAAAACCAGATGCAACACATGCTCTCTCAAATTGTATTTTTCTAGGTGAAACGGAGACAACGAAAGCACGTTGCATGTCTCTTTGAAGTATGATATGAGTTAAAACATAAAACCAAGGCTTTCATAGGAATATGGTCGAACACCTTGCGGACATCTTAACTAAGTGTGGCGTAACTACCATTAACATTTTCGGATGAGGACATAGCTTGAAGAGGGGACTCTATGGAAACCCAAAATCATAAATAACAAAAAAGAAAGCAAGAATCCACTGAAATAAACCCATCAAAACAAGCAAGCAGAAAACAAGTCGGGGCTTTCAAGAAATTATCTTTTAAGCGAGAGAGAACCCGAGCCTGCTTGCGACGAAACTATCGGCAACCGAACAGATCTAGTAGAGCAAAGAGGTACACACAGAACGTAGAGTAGACCAGAGTTAGCAAGCACCGAGTCGAGCGAACATCAGGTCGAGTGAAGAGCGGGTCGAGCGAAGTGCAAGTCGAGTGAAGGCCGGGTTGAGCGAAGTGTAGTAGCCGTTGCGAACAAAGAGCAATAGTAGTCGTCGTTCAAGACCGCTAGGTCAAGCGAAGAGCGCAATCGTTGCCGTGAGGGAGAGAACGCACCCAAAGCGTGGCATCAGAAGAGAAGAGGCGGAACGTGCAGAGCTAAGAAAGAAAGCCCAATGTGAGGAGCCAACTAATACCTAGGGTTTCCCTTTTTAAACAAGGGTAAAAGTGGATTTTCAACAATATTTTAAAGGGTAAAATAGGCAACTTACATATTTTCATTAAAGGAGGCTCTCAACATTCCGAAAATGTTGAAAGCTGAAAGCAAGTGGGGATTTGCTTTGAGCTTTCAGCCCTTCCCAATGCTTGCTTTCACTTGAAAGCTCATTGGGAATGGGTTGCCAAACGCCTCATATTTTCCCGAATGGGCTTTGGGGCCTGAAGGGGCTTTCTAAATGCCGAACCAAACGCACCCTAAATATGATCTAGAAGTTTTCTTGAGATATTCACTTAGGGCCTGTTTGTTAATACTTTTGGGAACAATTTATTCTATTCTTTTATTCTCGGGAATAGATTTAGAATAGAAATCTATTTAATAAATTTTTTGTTCCCAGTAATAAATTTGGAATAGAATTAGGAATTAAAAAAAAGTTGCTTATTATTATCATGAACAATTTTAAGAATCAATTTTCATTTTTCCTTCATTTTTCTTTTTTTCATTTTCTTCATTTTCCTTTTTTTCTTCTTCTTCAATGTTCAGTCAGTCGCCGGCCTTAGGATGGCTGGCAATCGGCCAAACAAGGGCCATAGACCTCACTGGAGAGTGGTCAACCCCCAGTGAGGCTGAGCCTTGTCGACAAAGCCTTGCTGGCGACTGGGTGAGGCTTGGCCTCGCTAGATCTAGGTGAGCTCGACCTTGCCGGGCTATCACAAGGCTAGCGTCGCTCGGCCAAGGTGAGGCCGACCTCTCGATAACCCGACAAGGTCGAGCTTGCCGATGGCTTGGAGAGCTTAGCCTCACCGGATCTGGGCGAACTCGAGCTCGCCCAGCCATAGGCAAGATTAGACTGACAAGGATCGGCCTCGCTCGCGGGCCAGCAACCCTCCTGCGAGGTCCCCGGCCCTAGTTTGGCCAATCACTAGCCACCCCAAGGCCTACGACGGTTGAAGCTTGGAGAAGGAAATGAAAAGAGAAAAGGAAAAATAGAAAAAAATAGAAAAAAATAATAAAAGTATTAAAAATTTTAAAAATTATAAATCACACAAGAATCTAAAGTTATGACCAAACGCATTTCTATCATAGGAATAGAAATTTTGGATAGTTTACCAAATGCATTCAAATGCTTAAAACATAATAAAAAAGAATTATTTTTGAGAAGAAGTTGTTCCAATGAACAGAATGGTTACCAAACGCACCCTTATTTTAAGTACATAAGTAATTACAGTAATCATGATAAGCTCTTGATTTTTCTTTATTCCGGTCGTGTGCCTCTTCTCTTTCTTGTTTTGACTTCTTGAGCATATATAGATTCTTATCATGAATTCTGGAGAGTTCCTCGACGAGCAGTTAGGCTTTCAAACATTTCCATTCTTGCACTGTTCTTTACTTGAGCGGAATCACCTAGCATCAATGAGATTAGGCCCTATTTGGCAATCGGTCAAACAATGTATTATTCTATTCTTTTATTTCCTAGAAAAAAAAAAGAACAAAAATCCATTTGATAATTTTTTTTACTCCAAAGAACAAATTTGGAACAGAATTAAGAAGTAAAAAAAATTATTTATTTATTCTCGAGAACAACTCTAACATCAAACATTTTCTTCTTCTTTTTTTATTTTCCTTCTGTTCTTCTTCTT
This sequence comes from Corymbia calophylla, assembly GCA_014182845.1. NCBI lineage: Eukaryota > Viridiplantae > Streptophyta > Magnoliopsida > Myrtales > Myrtaceae > Corymbia > Corymbia calophylla. The sequence goes on along the minus strand of CM024700.1, from coordinate 46,294,961 downwards.
CATTTAACCAATTGTCGACCTCGGTGATGATCGAGTGAGGTCAAGCCTCGCCATGGCCAGGCGATGCTGCCCTTGCGGTGGTTAGGCAAGAGCGAGCCTCACCGACCTCACTTGGTTGGGTTGGGCGGCTCTCGCAGCCACCGTGAGGGAAGCGTTGCCCGGCTATGGCGAGGCCAACCTCATAGCGGTTGGGTGGGGTCCAGCCTCGCCCCACCACTAGCGACCGGCTAAATGGAGAAGAAGAAGGAGGAAAAAAGGAAAAAGAGAAAATGTAACAAAATTTTTAGAAAACTAAAAGAAATTCTAAGTTACAAAAGAATTTAAGGATCGTACCAAATACATTTCCATTTTAGAAATAAAACATTTGTACAGTTACCAAACTCCTTCAAATGCTCATAAACTCGTTCAGGGGAACAAAAAAAATCATTTCTAAGCAAAAATTATTCCCAGGATCGTAATGATTATCAAATGCACTCTTAGTTTCATTCTCAACACCAAGCAACTGGATTCTTCCGCATGTGGCTTCAATCAATTAGAAAATCACAATTACAAAAATAAATTACCAAAAGAATTAGAAATTTTCTATGGACAAAGATCCGCTAAAATTCCACTCCGTGATTCTTCATAGAGTAACCGTCGATATAAAAATTGTAAAATAAACAATTGAGCATAGGATAATGAGAAGGTGGCAGAGACGCCATGAGGAGGCAAGGGACGGTGTGTTCGCCACCGCAAATACTGCAAGAGAAATCGGAGAACTTGCTTTACCGGTTACTCTATGCTTGTTCATGCCCTACCCGCCATTTTTCGATACAAAAATAAAGGCAAGTCTGAGCATGACAATTATTTCAATTGCAGTTAAAAGAAAATCTTTCATGTTGCACTTTGATTTATTACAACTAGAATGGGATCTTACCTGACTTTCGCATAGCAGCATATAATTTTACCTACTCAATTCAGTAAATAAAAGGTCATCTGAGCATGACAATTATTTTCGCGAGAAATTCACTTCGATAACTCTTATACTAAATATGCCCAAATAAAAAGAGATCACAAAGTTAATTTTTTTTTTGTCATAGATCACAAACTTAATGAAGTACAAAGATCTTGAATAAACAAAGAGTTGATATTAAAAAAATCATAAATTATATCTACTGTGACACAAATATCTCGAACCTTTTCCGTGTCACTAAGATCCATAAATTTTCCCATTGTGACGCAAAAGTCCTAAACGCTTTTTTTGTGCTATAAAAAATCTCGAATTTATACTAGTGTGATAAATATATTCTAGATGGAATTAAATAAAATGTATATGTGTTACATACATATAAGTTTTGGGTTTTTCATAACACAAAAAGAAGTTGGAATATTTGTATCACAATAGCTAAGTTTTAGATTTTTAGTGATACAAAAAAAGTTTATTTGTATTTTGATTAGCATAATTTGAGGTTTTTTGTGTGGTATTTGCCCTATATGCATTCCTTAAAAATGTTAATAGTAATGTTTTACCCAACTTAAAACTAATACAAGTCCAAATATAAAATATCACAAATTCATTTGGCTTGTACTTTTTCCTCTCCAATGTTAACTTTTGACACTTTGATCATCTTAAATGATCACATCATCTTTATGAACCTCTTTCTTGATTTTAGATTATTTTTTGCTTTTTTTCCCCTTCTTTTTGCTTGGTTTCAATTTTACTTAAAAATTTACAACCTATGCCCCTCTCAAACAACAAACACCGAGGTCAAATGTGGGGCCCACTCTTCATTTAATATTAATTTTTACATTTTTTCCCTTCTTTTCTGTTTTCTTCCCATTCGGGACAATATTGGCGTCCCGCTTTTCAAAAAAATAGTTTATTTGACAAATAACCAACTAATTATTTAATGAGTTGTATATTTCTTTTGTTTTATTTTCTACTAGCAAACCATTATACTAAAAATAGCCTAAGCACAAATGAGAGGGAATATACGAGTTTTAACGAATGTATTTGCTTTAATCATAACACTATATTTGTCATTACAATTAATGTATTTCAACTGCCCCACTTTAATTTTATTCGGTGAATCAAATTGTTCAATTTTTTTATTTAATTTTATAACATCATTGCATGATTTTCTAAAAGATATCATCAAAAAATTTAAAAATATAACAGAGTTAAGTACATTACAAATTCTAAACATCTATTATTATTACCATTATGAAAATTAAAAAAATGCTTTTTGAAACATTATTATGTAAAATATTATGTTTGCCTTGATTACATGGAATAATTAGCTGTTAAAAAGAATAAAAGATAAGTAATAGTTTTAAATCAAGAGCAAGATCCACAATAGATAATGTGGTAATTCAAAGTGGTAGGAGGTGTGAGAAGCAAAAAATTGGGTGAAAAAAGCGAGAGCCGCTCATTGATTGTAAACTTTTCTAGTACAATTTTTTATGTTACTTAAGGCAATTTGTTTCATAAGAGCAATACCTAATCAATACAACTTAAAGCAATAATTAATTTGGCTCAAGTCATAACAGTCTAAGTTAACTTGAAAATTAAAATCATCATCTCGTGACTAGCCAAAAGTGAAATTTATTTAAAAAATTTGAGTATATTAAATTTGTTTGATTAGATTTTTTGTCTCATTTTTTTTTTTTTTTTTTTTTTGCACAACCCTACTACTAGTCAGCATGCCAACTAACTTTCAATTCAAAACAGCTTAACTAGATTAGAATGTATTGTGTCTAAGTTCAACAAAAGCCAGAAATAGACTTATTGCAGTGTACAAATTTTTATTGTTTCGTTGAAATATCATTAAATAAGGTAAAAATACATGTGTGGATTACTAATTTGACTTTCATTGTATCTATAATGTGTGAAAGCACACTATGAAAGAATTGAGCTTTACATTTATGTAATTGTTCCAAGTGTTAAAGAAAAAAAATTGCTCATAAGCAGTAATTATGTTTCTTTCTTGTTGGTTTCACTATTTTTTTTGAAAAAAATATTCTCCAATATCTAAGAATTTTCTGTCAAGATTTCTTCCAAATTTGCTCCTTGTCTATTTGTCAGGTTGCCAATTTCATTTCAATTGCAGTGTTGGTAAAAAAAAGGCACCAATTTTTCACGGGGGATAACGGTGCCGTCAGCATTGCAGCATTCTTAAAAAATGCTCACAAACAGTAATTATGTTTCCCTCTTGTTGGTTTCATTTTTTTTTAAAGAAGAGAAATATCCTCCAATATCTAAGAATGTCTTGTCAGGGTTCTTTTTCAAAGCTGCTCATTGTCTGTTTATCCGGTTGCCAATACCATTTCAATTACAATGTGCGGTAAAAAAGGCACCGTGATTCACAGGGAATGACGGTACCATCAGCATAGCAGCATTCTTATCAAAATGTGCATTTTCATGTTTCTTTCCAATTATAGATCAATCAATTACCGGGTTCCTTAACACAACATGCTTTCTTAACTAGTGCTGTACAAAAATTCTTACACTTCATTACGAAATTTCCTAGTGCTAAGTCTTTTTCTCCATCCATAGAATTCGTAAACTTTCACTTTCCATTAAAAGAAATTCCGAGTCATAGTCTCATGGCATTGTGATTAGGGATGTGCAATGGGAGCCGCCCAACTCGGAAATTGATCAAACCGGACTGGATTGGCCGGTTTTGGGCAATTCCTGAAACTAGCGGTCCGATTGCTGTTTCCCATTCTTGGAACCAATGGCCGGTCGGTCCGGTTCTCGGTTCCAAGGTGGGAACTGGACCGACCGGATTGGACCGGTAGTTTTTAATATATATATTTTAAAGTTTTTTAAGAATTCAAAAAAAAAAAAAAAAAAGAAAATTCTTCACAATCTTAGGAAAATACAATTACATGTAGATTAAAAGGACAAATCGATAAAGCAATATATAAACAAAGTGGGTTGTCTTTGAAAATGTACTTTAACATTAACAATTTTTTTCCCGAAAAGGAAAATTACCGGTTCCACCGGACTAGACCGGAACGGTCGGTCGGTCCGATTCCCAGTTCCAAGACTGGCCAGTTCTGTCCACGATCTTAGAATTTGGGAACCAGGAACCGATCACCCCTAATTGTGATGTGAATATCAACCATCGCTATGACCAACATTTACAGCACTTACATTTTATATCTCCTTGCATCCACATGCAGATTTGTCATCATCAAAATCATCGAGTGTGTTATCCACGATTGTGATGTGAATATTCAATATATCTCAAATTCACATCTAAAACTTAAGAGATTTATTGATTACTTATCAATTATCACGATTCTCGTACATTACAATATTGTCCATCATAGAGTGGTGTTGTCATATAACATTTATAGTATGTACATAGGTTTTTCATGAAAAGTTTTTGTAGAAATTTGAGAATTAAGTGGATCTTGGGTCTAAGTGGTGCCACCTAGGATCCTAGATTGGCTAGAATTGAACTTCCCTCATTTTCAGAAAAGATTTTGTGTATCCTCTTTGCAAAAGTGGGAAAATATGTATTCACCAGTTGATTGCCCCTCATCCTTCTTCTTCTATGTCCTTATTATTTTACCATGTAATTGTAACTCATTTGTGTGCACTGGATTTTTTTTATATTAGCATAATAGCATAATTTAAAGCTTTTCGCATATGAGCTAGTAGAGAAAAGATTTATTATTTATCGGGTTAATACCACGAAAAACTCTAAATAGGTACATCTATAATAAATTTATCTCAAACTAATACACTAATGACAAATTACTCTTCGTTAGTTCTCATTAAATTTTACCGTTAAATTGCTAAGTTGGATGACATGCGACAGTTAATAGGTATACCAATTTAGGAATTTACACACTGTTTGTCACAGGTATATCGGTTTGTGATTTTTCGTGATATTAGTTAAAACTAGCATAGGGTAAATTTGTCACAGTATACCGGTTTGAGTTTTTGGTGGTCAAAAAATTAATTTGGGATAAATTTATTACAAATGTATCGATTTGAGATTTTTTGTGATAAAAAAATTAATTTGGGATAAATTTGTCATATGTGTGTCCGGTTTAAGTTTTTGGTGGTTAAAAAATTAATTTGGGATAAATTTATTACAAATGTATTGATTCGAGATTTTTTGTGATAAAAAATTAATTTGGGATAAATTTGTTATATGTGTATTAGTTTTGGGTTTTCCATGGTATTAACTCTTATTTATATGCAATTAAGAGATAGTATAATATTTATGATGTATTTTATATTACACACGTGAATTTTTAATTTTATTTTGAACGAGTCTCATTGTACTTTGATAATTTAGTTGATGCAAAACTTTTACAATTAATGTCTTATTCTCTATTGTAATTAATATTTTTGTATATATAAACGTTCTCTAATCTCTGTCTAGTAATAATCGAATCCTTTACATTAGGGAAAAGCTAGGCCCAGAGGCCTTTGTATAAAAAGTCAAACAAACAGAAAGTTTGACTGGGCCAGGGCTCGACGCAGACCAAACGATGAAATTGCAGATTGGGCTTAGGCTTTGTTTGGGAAAATTAAGGGAGTTTTTTTTTATCTAAATTTCAAATTACTAACTAACAAAAAATTTACATTTTAATCCATCTTCCTCCCCGACTTCCAATTTTCCCCAACTCCTCTTTTCCTCGAACAAAGCGGATTTTTGCTGGACTTAAGGCTTCATTTGTTTTTAAAAAAATAAATAATCTGGAAAATATTTTCTTCAAAATAATCATTTTATTGCTTATAAAACTGAATAAATGAAAATTATATTGATTGTTCACGAAAATTTTTAAACATGAAATGTTATCACTAACGAAAATATTTTTTGCTAACTAATTATTTCAAGCAATCATTTTAAAGAAAATATTTTTCAAATCATTTATTTTCCATGAAATAAATAGAGTTTTTTTTTTGTCAATCATGAAACAAAGGGAGTTTAAATCTTCATTCTTCTTAGGTTAATATCATGAAAAACATAAACCGATACATTTGTGATAAATTTATCCCAAACTAATTTTTTAATCACAAAAAAACTTCAAATTGATATATTTGTGATACATATGCTATTCATTGATTTCTATTAAATTGAATTAATATAATGAAAAACTACAAACTGGGACACTTATAATAAGCGGAGGGTAAAATCCTAAATTAATATATTTGTCTACTATCCTGTGTCATTCAACTCAATAATTTAATGGTAAAATTTAAAGAAAACTAACGAAAGGAAAATTTGCTACATGTGTACTAATTTGGGGTTTTTGGTGATAAAAATATTAGTTTGTAATAAATTTATTATAAATATACCAATTTGGAGTTATTTGTGATATTAAACCCTTAATTTGACCCCCTAAATGCTCAATGGGCCAAGTTGGAAATAGGCTTTAATGGAACTTAGTGATCATCCTTAAGCATTATATGTATCCGTAAGTTATATATAAACCAACATTAGTCGATATATAATTCTAACACTAAACCTCTACTAGGTAAAAAGATAATTCATAAGCACTTTTTATACTTTAGTGTAGTTCCACAAACACTCACTTTTGAAAATCAAACCTTATGTGCCCATTGGTGGAGCGGAGAGTCAACCTAGAGGGTCGAGCCCGGTTGTCAAACTAGAGTTCTTTTATAAATAAAAAAAGGCAAATATTACCAAAAATCCTAAATTATACTATTTTGTGACAATTTTATTTTGAATTTATGATAATTTTATTCTGAACTTTTTTTTGTGCCATAAAAAACCCCAAATTATGCTACTTGTGACAATTTTATCCTTAAACTTTTTTTGTTCCACAAAAATCCCAAATTATGCTACTAAGAACAAATTTACCCCAAACTTTTTGGCTGAAAGGCATTTTCGTCATTTTTCATTTTCTTTTTATTTATTTTTTTGCTTCTCCTTCCTTCTCTTTGACGAGGGCTGCCCAAGCCAAATTTGACAAGGGTTGCCCTCGCTTGACGCAGGCAGGGGTTGCCCTTGCCTGACTTAGGCGAAGGTTGCCCTCGCCAGATTCGACGATGGTGATCTTCTCCTAGGTCGGGTGAGGTGAGGGTGGCCCTTGTCGGTGTCAAGTGAGGGCCTCCCAAGCTAGATCCAACGAGGGTCACCCTCGCTTGACACTAGCGAGGCAGCCATTGCTCAACGCTGGCGAGGGCTGCCCTCACCTCGCCTGACTTAGGCAAGGGTTGCCCTCGCTGGATCCGGCGAGGGCAGGTGAGAGCAACCCTCACCAACTTCGATGCCTAGCAAGGGCGGCCATCATTGGTTTCCCTCTACTGGCCATGGCAGAAGGAAAGAAGGAGAATGGACAAAAAAGAAAAAGAAAATGGAAAAGGACGAAAATGCCATTTAGCCAAAAATTTTGAGGTAAATTTGTCCTAAATTGTATAATTTGGAGTTTGTTGTGACATAAAAAAATGTTTAAGGTAAAATTATCACAAGTGGCATAGTTTAGATTTTTTGTGACATAAAATCTTTTTTAGGGTAAACTTGTCACAAATAACATAATTTGAAATTTTTAGTGACATAAAATTTTTTTTTTATGATAAAATTATTATAAGTGGCATAATTTAAGATTTTTAGTGGTATTTACCTTAAAAAAAATTATCCAGTCATCTCTCTTCCTGAAGTAGATAAAATATAGATTTGTGTGGGCTAGGGCTGCAGCCGTGGGGAAAGCAATCCTCGATCACGTACGCGTTGCATCTTTTCCAATAAGTTGCTCATGTTTGCTTCTTGTACTAAGGACTCAGCGCGGTAGGGACTTGGTAGGTACGAGCCTGACAAGTTTTGGCACAATTACTATTTCATCTAAAGTACTTACACTTTGCTTAATGCATGCCTTCGGTACTTTGCGGTGAGTTCATTGACTTGACTTGATTGTGAAGCAAGAGATGATTGCTTATTGACCCCAAAAACATGGTAGGTTTTGCAATTTTTCACACAATTTTAGCCTCATGTGCTCTTATGACCAAATAAAAAAAAATTATGTGCTTTTACCCCCATAGACATCATTCCCCCTGCCTCCGCTTACCAGCGGCATATGTTCTGGTTTTCAAACTCAAAAGTAGTAATTAAACACGGCTTCTACCTTCCTCCTTCCAAAAAAGATTAGGGTCGTTATGAAAAAAAATATAAAGAAAAAGAAGAAAAAAAAGGTCGATTAGCTGTCCTATTGATTAAAAAAAGAAAGAGCAAAAGATTTTACATACACTTTTGCCAGAGTATCATGGGCAATCATGGGATCGTATCAATCCCAGTCAGAGTATCATGGGCACCACGTGATTGTCTTTTTCAATTCACACCTAATTATTGATTTGTAAGTAATGACAAACGAGAGGTTGACCTAAAGTAAATAGAATTGCCAGTGAGAATCATGCTTGGTTAGAGGTGGCTTAAGGTACGGATAATAATATTTCTAATTAAAATTAATTTTTAAAAGAGAAATAAATTTTCCTATTTTTATTCTTAAATGAATTTTTGAGCTAAAAAATGTGGTTAATAATAACGCAAAATTTTTATTATTCAAACAAAATTTCGTTTAATAATGAATAAAATTTCATTTTCCCGAATAGCAGTGGCAATGGAAGGGATGGCGGTTGGCGGTGGTGTTGATTGGCAAGTAGGGGTGGTGGTGAGCGACAGATGGCAAGAATCTCCTTCGGATGAGAAGTAAAAAAGATTAATAATTTATGATTTCTATTTTAGAAATAAAAAAGTAAAATTTTTGTATTTCGATTTCTATTCCAAACCTATTTCTGGAATATGAATCTATTCTAGAAATAAAAAAAATGAAATTATTTTACCAAACGAATTTTTATTCCAGAAACAGGTCTCGAATATAAATTTATTCCAGAAATAGAATTAGAATAGTTATCATGCGTAGCCTTGAAGTATTGATCAATGTGTAATTTGTTTATTATTTGCTCTTTCTTTCAAGTGAATGCGATTGGATATCCTATTAGCGTACCAAGATGTTAATTTATCGAAGCATTCATGAGTGTTAACACTATCTAAAAGGTGAGATATGCATTGGTCTTAAAATGATATCAATGCCATTTGTCACGCTCTTTTAGCTACTTGTCATCCATAGATCACCACTAGTCCAATATAATCCAATGACTCATCAACAGTAGCATATAAATAATAATCCGACCACTCGCTTACTCTCTCTCCCATTTGTTTCTCGAGGAATACACCTTTCTACTCAACCTTAAGTGGGCAACCTAAACACCCTAACCTAGTTGTATCAAGTTCGTGGTTTCCATTTCCAGCTTCAATAGTTATCTAACTTATTTATTCAAGAAGTATTTCCTGCATCAACTTTTCGTGGCATGATGTTCAGATAGTCCTAAACTTATTGTGCGGCAACTAACTCAATCATAAACCTTTTAATTATATCAATTTAGTCCTAAACCTTTAAATAATTTGTTAGTGTAGCCCTATACATTTCAATTGTGTTAATTTAATCAACATTTTGAAGATATACTAATTTAGTTTTAAACATTTAGGCAAATTTTAGCCGGAAATTGTTGACGCATATGGCAATCAACCACTAACTATCCTAAATAGCATGAGTAGCGTCGCCAATGCTGATGTAGATAATTTTTTCATTTTTTAATTTTCTTATTTTTTTTCCTTCCTTTTCTTTTGCTTGTGGCTGATACTTAGCCATGGTCGACGAGGACGTTGTGGCCCTTGCTAGACGAGGGTGGCCCTCGCTCAAGCTAGAAGGGTGATGGTGGCATCTCATAGTATTGACCATAGGTATAAGGCAAAGAAGGGAAAAAAAGAGAGAGGAAAAATACATATTTTTTTAATAGTAAAAATTATTTACGTCAGCATTAATCATGTCACATGTAATGCCAGTAGCTAACTAGCATCCACCACATTAAATTTTGGCCAAAATGGATAATCAACAAATTATCAAGAGACAGAAGTAAATTATCCATTTTCAAAAAGGTTTATAATTAAATTGACAAATCATTAAAGGGTTTATGACTAAATTGGCACAATTGAAAAGTTTTAGTCTGAATTGGCTATCCTACAATATGTTTAGGACTTTTGGACAATTTTCCCACCTGTTTGTGCTTGCACATTGAAGATCCAAGTAATCAGGAAGATCAAATAAGTTGGTACGGGAATGAGATTCATTACTTAACTTTCAATTCCTGTCTAACGTTCAAGAAACTAAATTTCAATGGACCATCATCATAACATGGAAATCTTGTTGCTGAAGGATGATTCCAATTTGTGCCTCCAAGGGCCACAGTCATAACAGAACCTTGTAGTCGATTACATCACTCATTTGACCTGAAGCTCAATCGAAATGAATAATGCATCAAGCTCAGAATTTCAGAATTGAGACAAGCCCCAGTAGCAGACTATGCTTCCTTGATTTGGATTACTATTTATCGTGATAATCTTTAAGAATGTTATCATGCTCGAATCATCAAGTAATCATCACGGTTCGCCAACTAATCTCAATGATTCGTTGGCCATCGGGGGCCATATTGTGTAATTTTCTTCAAATCCCTAGGCTAAATCTTCGATTCCGGTGGACCCTTTTTGCATCCAAAACAAATCAAATCATGGAGCTTTTAGGTCCTACTTCTCACTTTCAAAGATTTCCTCTTTTACCATACAGCCTTTGAATTGAAAATTAGAAATAGCACGACTCTCATCTACTTCCATCTGCTCCGTTGACAGGATTTTCGTGACTGGATCAAGACAAATCGAGTGCCACTGGTAAAATTTTTGAAACAATCCATCTAGTTGCCCCATTATTGGTCAACCTAACATATATTGTTTCCAAAGGTCAATTTTTTTGTTCTTAGCTTCTCAATTTAGCTTTAATAAGCTGCCCACTTACGGTAATTTCGATCGGTTTAAGTCCTTTAGAGTAATACGATATATATTGGTCATAAAATGAGAGAGAGTATAAAGATTGTCGATGATGGTGATTCTTCCCAATGAAACAACCCTTGATACATGTCATTATTATGTCGACGAGTAAATATGATATCAATAGACGAATTCCGAGTATTCAACCCAACAGGTGTACCTAATTCCTTGACATAATGATCTTGATAAAGACATCACTTTACGGTTATTCATTGGAGCATATAAAGGTGCTGTCACTATCTGAAAATGTTGAACATGGTTTGATCTCTAAAACGGTGTGGATGCCATTTGTTACGCTCCTTTAGTCACTCGCCATCCATAGACCGCCGCACGACTATTGTCGATCATGTTTCACGATTTAGCTCATATGAGAATGGCAAGTTTGGTGCTGGCGTTGGTCCTCCGATGTAGGCAGCCGAAGGTCATGAATTAAAGAAAAACAACAAGAGGGCGATATGGCTGGCTTTGCTGACTAAAAGAGTAACTGGACAATTGTTGTCAATGTGGTTAGCGTTGTAATGGCAAGCGGCTAATGCGGCTGACTTTGCTTTTAAAATAATTACTGAATGATGTGGCTGATGCGGCTAATGTTGTAATGACCAAGGTAAGAATTGGAGGAAACAACAAGTGGCTGATGCAATTGGCTTTGTTGTTGAAACAGATGACCAATTGGGGGAAACAAGAAATGGCTGATGTAGCTGGCTTTGCTGATGAAACATAACTTGATGGCGCTTGATCATATGGCAAGGCTCTGCAAACTATGCAACAATGTTACAGTTTGACATTAGCTGTCGAACGAGATGAATAATGTTAAAATCAATGTTGACCGAAGGATATTAAGACTTATTGGGAAAAAAAAAATGAAAAGAAGCAAGATTAGCTCCAGATGTGTAGATGTGAGGCGGGTGCACTTAAGGTAACACATATCAATCAAAGTATACACAATCAAATAATCTTTTAACACCTTCTTTTGCCACATTTTTGGCAGGACAATAGAAGCTCATGGGAATGAATTACTACGCATCTTGCGATAGCTTCTACTCTAATGCATAGAGATAGTCCTTAAGATATGCTATTTTGAAACAGCCTTATGACCGTGAATGAGTCCCCCTATGCCATGCCATTCAAATCGTCAAGTAACTATCGAGGTTCGATTAATTAATCCATTGGTTTGGAGGCCATCATTGACGTGGTTTGATCAAGGCGAACCTTTTGCATCCTAAACAAACCAAAAATCCTAGAGATTTCTCATTTTAAATATTCTTCCTCGAACCCTCAAATTGAAAGTTAAGTATGACATTACGGGTCTCGAAGTAGTTCGCACCCTGCACGTGCGTGTTAGGAGGAGCTTTTTGGAGGCCAGTTAATCGACGTAGCATCTGCGAGTCAAGGAGAAAAAATCAAATTCAGTCGTTGCTTTTATTAGTTGTTCCTTGAACGAAGGAGGAGTAAAATGTAAGGAACCACCTATAAAAATTGATTTGTTCAGACCGTTCACTTTCACTTGGTGGTCGGGTATCTTGAAACTTCTTTGCTTGTCAGATGTAAAGGTCCGATGATAAAACCAATTAGAAAGAAGATTCATTGGATAATGTGAAAAATAAGTAACTGTGAACGAGTTAGCTTTTCTGATGAAGTATTACTTAACGAGTATCTCGTTCCTAGTTTTCTCTCTCTCTCTCTTTCTTCTTCTTCTTCTTTTTTTCTTTTCTTTTCTGGTCGGACGTGTTCCTCGTTTATTCACACGGAAACTGTTGTTTTTAGATATAAACAGTCAGTCCCCACCTAAATCTCAATGCCTACAAGTCAAACCCACGAGACGAAGCCAGCAATGGGAACACGACCATACGACCTAGGATTAGTGCGAAAGGAAGTAACTTTGAATCAATTATGATCTAATTAAATGGACCCACAAGTGAAAATTCTCGCATCAATGCTCTTTAATTCATCATCCACGAGAATGGCAGAAGCACTGGATATGACTAATCAATCTCCATCTAAATCTCCCTGCCGGCAAGTCAAACCCACGCCACATAACCAAAGATTGTCAAGGAGAAAGTACAGCTTAAGTCATCTGACTATCGTCGCCGATCAAGATCTCATTTAAATGAAGGCAAAAGTGGAAACTCTTCCGTCAGTGCTCTTTGTTCGTCAGCCACGAGAACCCACCTGAGAAGAAGGAACGAAGACAACGACAATGGCGGTCGGCCCAACGAAGCTTTCGGTCTCAGCTTCTGTCGTTGGGCTTCTTCTTCTTCTTCTCTCTGCAAGCATCGTGCATGGCGACGTTCATTACCATGACTTCATCGTGAGTTGCTTCCCTTGTTCCTAAACGAAAGCGGGTTCAACTTGATATTGTTTCGCTTCCTCTAAATTTTGGAAGCTTTCTCGTTGGTTAGTGTCTCATCGAGCGATAAGTTATGTACACATGTTTAAATTATTTGTACAGCTGAAGGAGAAGAACTACACAAGGCTGTGCAGTACGAAGAGCATGTTGGTCGTCAACGACAGTTTTCCGGGACCCACGATTTATGTGAAGAAGGGCGACATTTTGTATGTGAATGTTCACAACCAAGGTAGCTACGGCATCACTATCCACTGGTAATCTCTCTCTCTCTCTCTCTCTCTCTCTCTCTCTCTCTCTCTCTCTCTCTCTCTCATGTCAACTCTCAATCTCATTCTCGTCCTAGGTTTAATATCCAACATGAAGGTTTTCTCCCATGTGTCGTTTTCGGTATTAATTTCATGAATCGGTCTTAGTACACCAAGTTTAAGGAAAAATATCGGTGAAATGTACGGTTGATCCCTCTAATTTTACCCCGTCTACTATTTCTTTTTTGTTCAAAACATCCATGTGCTTTTCAAAATGTGCTACCGTTAGTCCTTCCTTATATTTTTTTACGGCTAATCAGTTTTCGCTGAAGTGGTAAACGGATTGACTTTTATGATTCACGAAATTCTTTTATTTGAGGGGGGACAGAGAGAGAGAGAGAGAGAGAGAGATCTATGAAGGAAAGGAATAAAAATTACCACTCAACAAATTATTAATGGTGTGAAGCCACGTCAACGGAATTAGAAATTTTGACTGACGTTAACGCTACATCAGCAAATTTGGGCATCAAACAATTCCAGATATTTACCAATGACAGTATTATAAAGTACAAGAACGGTTATGAACCGAAGAAAATAGAGAGACGATATTGATTTTCGAACAAAAATAAGGATGGCAATCATGACAAATCATAAAAAACTCCATGACCAAGATGAATTCGACGGTAACAAGGATACTGTATTGCTTAAAAACAGAAGCATGTACATTCATCTGTTGATTTATTGCAGTAACTCTGTTGTTTAAGGTTGATGCAGTGCTTGTGCAATAAGGGAAAAACACTTAGAAAGAGGTCAATAACAAAAGAAAAAACTGGATCCATCCATTGCGACGATAGCACGAAAAGTTAAGTACGCTGTAAAAGACAATGATTGGAGTAAGATTGCGATAGCCCATCTGGTCCACCATGCCAATGTCGCCTGTTTCGCTCCACCAGCACTTTGAAGAACCAGTGCTAATACATCAACCCACCATCAAAATTTTTTACATCAAATTCGCCTTAAACCATAAACCTATGCTATATATTTATTTACATGGAAGACAAACTAACTATTTTTCCTTTTTATCCTTCAACACAATAGACTATTGATGTGCACTTAGGGTATGTTTGTTTTAAGTAAAACTTCATGAAAAAGGAGAATACTTTCCGAGAAATCATTCTTCAGAAAAATGGTTAATTCTCATTTACTTGGTAATGTGTGACTAAAAATGTTATTTGGTGTTTGAATTTTTTTGGAAAATAACTTCAATCTCATGACTTTATTTTGGAGAAAAAAAACACGTTTTTATATAATTTTAATTTTAATTTATTTTATTTTCATTTCTTTCCTTTTTCTTTCCTTCTTCCTATGGGGCCTTGGTGACGACCACAACAGGCCATTGGCACTATTGCAAAGACCCAACGAGGTTGAGCTCTCCTGGGGCCGGTCTACTCTAGCTCGTGCCTATGGTTGGTCGTCAAGGCCCAATGACCAACAAAGGAGGAACAATGAAAAGAATAAAAAAATATATTTAAAAAATTGATTTTCTAAATAAAAGAAAAAAGAAAATATTAAAAATGAAGAGCAATTTTGAAAAGTATTTTTACCTTTTCAGATTTAGGAATTCACTTTCTAATTTTATTCTTGAATTTTTTCCTTGACCAGAAAGTATTTTTTTTCGACAAACCAAATGGGTGAAAGTTCATAAAAATTAATTCCAGAAAAAATTTCCTTAAACAAATGCATCCTTATTTTGATCGAGATTTATCCATCTAAGTAATTTCATAACTCATTATCAGCTTGATTGCTCTTGCTTGATTAGTTGCAACTGCTAACTCAGATTTTGATAGGCACGGAGTGAACCAGCCGAGGAATCCATGGTTCGATGGGGCCGAGTACGTGACGCAGTGCAGCATTTCGCCGGGGACTAATTTCACGTACCAAGTCTTGTTTTCGGAAGAGGAGGGCTCGTTATGGTGGCATGCTCACAGCGAATGGGCGAGATATAGCATTCACGGCTTCATCGTCATTCATCCCGCCGACGGGACCTCCTATCCGTTTCCGCAGCCCGACGGCGAGAAAGTGATGGTGCTCGGTATGTATCGATCGACGGTTTCACCTGTAGTTTTCGAACGGTTTCATTTGCTGTAATGTAGCAGTGTTACTGGATACTCTGCAGCATCTTGGTACACGGAGGATGTTTACGAGACCATCGCCGAGAATCTCGCCGAAGGGAGGGACTTGCTGGTGTCGGAGGCTTACACCATCAACGGCGAACCTGGAGATTTCTGCGAATGCTCCAATGGTATGTACTTAAATTGCTTGAAGATACAGTACTACTCTGGCTGCAGATTCACTCGATTTCTTTGTTTCTGTCCTGTGTCGCATAGAAACTACACACAGGTGGACGGTCGATTATGGCAAGACCTATCTCCTTCGTCTGCTTAACGCCGACATGAATGCCGAGCTCTTCTTCGCGATTGCAGACCACAATGTCACCGTCGTCGGATCTGACGCGGCGTACCTCAAGCCCTTCTCCTCGGAATTCATCTTGATTAGCCCGGGACAAACAATCGACGTCCTGGTCACGGCGAATCAGCCTCCAGGTCAGTATTACATCGCAGCTAGGCAGTACTACAGCAACATGTTCAAATACAGCGGGTATGATCACACGAACGCGACGGCAATTCTCGAGTACAGCAGAAACTACACTTCCCCGTCAACTCCCCTCTTCCCGTCTGGTCTTCCGCCATACACGGACTATGAAGCCGCGACAAGCTTCGTGCAAAGCATGAGGAACATTATCGATCACGTCAATGTTCCGAAGAATATAACGACTCGCATGTTCATCACAGTGTCGCTCAACCAGTTCATGCTCGAGATTAATGATACGACTGAAGAAGTTTACCCATCTGCGAGCGTAAACAACATCAGCTGGTATAATCCTTGGACCGACGTACTGGAAGCATATTACAGGTTAGCTATACTAGGTCTTCAACGTTATGATCGCCATTCCTTGATGTTCAAAATGCAAATATAGGTTAAAGGGTGAATCTAGATGTTTAAATTCATTATCAAATGCGAAGTTCGCTGAATTTGATCTAATTTTGAGTAGTGCTTCTTCAATTGTGCTGTATATCACTTTGCAGGAATGTAAGCGGCTTCTACACGACCGATTTTCCAGACGATCCGCCGACTTTCTTCAACTTCACCCAGCATAATTTGCCTCTTAACACCACGGCTGAACCAGAGAGAGGGACGAAGGTGAAGGTGCTTGAGTACAATGAGGAGGTGGAGATAGTGTTCCAGAACACCGACGTGATGAACTCATCTGAGAATCATCCGATGCATCTGCACGGCCACAGCTTCTACGTTCTCGGCATAGGTTTTGGCATCTATAACAACGAGACCGACCCTCTTACATTCAATTTAATCGATCCTCCTTATCAGAACACCGCTTCAGTACCCAAGGACGGATGGCTCGCCATTAGATTTAAAGCAAGCAATCCAGGTTAGTACAGTACGGTAACCCTTTTTCACATTTTCACTACTTTTCAACATCTTTTTCCTTGATGGCAGGGACAAAACTCAAGCTAATCGAATCTCACTTTGCATTCCTAACGTTGAGTACTGTCTTTTTTGTGTTTTTCTCAGGGGTTTGGCTATGGCACTGTCACCTGGATAAACACCTTACTTGGGGCATGAACGCCGTGTTCATCGTGAAAAACGGCGGCACCGAGGACACAAGCATCCGAGATCCCCCAGCTTACATGCCCCCGTGCTATCCCGACAACAAGCTTCGGCTCAAAGAATTCTCCGATTCAGACGAGAAGCTATACTCGACTTCAATGTGATCGGACTTAATACCTGTTTGAAGCTTTAGCACAGGAACTCTCTCTTCCTTCGCCGCAGTCCACAGTTCTAGTAAATAGTTTGCCGAGTGCATCAGACGTCGTTCATTGAGAACGGTTTGATTGTGCCATTTATGTGAATTAATTACTCGACTTAGTCCGCTCATCGGCATAATTTCATTTTCATAGTTATGGAAGCCCTTGGCCTGTCTAATAATGAAGTTGAGACGATTTTTGGTTCTTCCGTGTATTCTGTGCTTTATTATTATTATTAGTAGGGGTGATCATTAGTCCGGGGTTGATTTTGGATCAGCCCAACTTGGTCAATTCTAGTCCGGTTTCCAGAGGGACAAAGCTGATCCTTGATTCTTGGGCCACTAGAACTTATAATGTGCAAGTCGATCTTTGATCCTGAGACACTAGGGTTGGTTCAACCCAAACCAACCCTGTAAATTATTTTCCAAACCCTAGGTATATAAGCAAAAGTTTTTCGCATTTTTCCTCTCTCTCAAATTCTTCTCGATCTCTTTCTCTCTCTCTCTCTAGCAACGACTCTCTTCCCTTCTCTCCCCGCTCATTTATTCTTTGCCGGTACCAATCATCAGCAACAAAGACTCCAAGGTCTCGGCAATTTAGAATGATCATCGTTTGCAATTAACATTTGCATCTCAAAAGTAACTCCATACTCTGTTTTAAGAGAAACAAAAATTGAGAATCTTGAGTTAAATGGCCACATTCATTTTGCATTTTCATCAACAATCAGATTAACAATTTCTGTTTGGTAATTTAAAGAGTACATAAAATGAAAGTAAGAAAGAATCGATTGGTCTTGAGTTGACTCTAGAACTAGACTAGACTTACAAGGCTAGTCTCATCCTTGATCCCAAGCTCAACAGGTTGGTTTCCAGTTTCAAAAATTGAAGACCAACATGGTGTAGTTTCGTTTTTGGGTTAGGTATTGGACCGGTTCAATCTCACCTGTAATTATCGATATTGTTATGATTATTTTTAACATGGACTATAGTTGTGTTGGGCCTATTTATGTTGAGCTCATGTACTAATTTATGTATAGTTGGCCCAGACGCAAAGCCCACAGTTTAAATCAGAGATTACGAAAGTTGTGCCTTGTTTGCACTCATCATTTCCCATGCATGACCAAAGGATTTTAAGATTTTTTTTAGTCTCTGACTTTCACATGTTGAAGTGACTTTTCACACTTGTTTAGGCCTTTCCCGATGAGTAAAGAAACGGTGATTATATTTCAATCACATATTCTTAAATGTTAATATTCGCAAATATAGTTGTGTAAAATAGAAAAATTACATCTCAAATTTTAAAAGTTGAAAAAAAAGGGGGTTAAAATCAAAGTTCACCTCAAAGAAATTCTTACATACTCAACAGCTCAGTCCTACGTGAGGGAAGCAAGAGCACCTTTCTTTGACAAAATAGGAATAAAGTGCACCGGAAATAAACCCTAAAACCCATCTCAATAGTATAATATAGTTCAATAGCTTTTATACGATGAAATCAACTTCTAAAATTTTCTCCAAAGAGTCAATCAATGCCATTTTATTAATTCTATCCAATTTGGAGCATTTTTTTTTTTTACACAAATATTTTAGGGCACGTGACATTGTGATGTCCAATGAACCCCACGGGTGGAAAAATAGCCAAAAAGTGGAAGAATGAAAAATTAAAAAGTCAAAAATAATACTAAAATGTCCGATTTAAGTCATAACTGCTCTATATCATCATATGACTAGAAGTTCAAAATTGGCAAGCAAATATCAGTTAGACAATATAGTAGGAACTGCTCTGTAGTTCGCTTATGATGTAAAATCAATAATGCGATCCTGCGAAAGATGGGTAATCACTTTATCACTTTAGCAACGAGGTATTACTTCTGTTACATGCCAAGAAGAGGGCACCGTGCATCAGTTCCTGATATATTTGTCGTCTCACTTTGATTAAAATAGAAAAATAGGAAATAATAAAGGAACAGAAAAATGGAAAATAGAACTCCACTCCTTTCTCCTGCTCCATTATTTGATAGCGCCAACAAAACGTCCCTCTCAATCTTTGCCTTTTCGGTTGCAAAATACTCAAGTCGAAAACAGTACAAGGAATGGGATGTAGATTTCTTAAAAATTCAGTCTGCAAGTGCAAAATAGTACGAGATTTGTTCACTTACTGGTGCGGCAAAATCGACACGCCTGCAGCTGCAGAGTCGCAGTCGCCATCTACTACACACTTGCAGCTGCAGACTTGCGGTCACCATCCACTTTCTTCATGCAATATACAAAAGCCAAACACATGCAATCATAATTTTATCGATTGATGCGTTGGTTACCAAATGCAGTGCATGGCTACAGGTTACAAGCAATGCGTCGATGGCGATGAACACTTGCGGAGAAGCTTTTCTTCAGTACTAGGTGTTTTCGAGAAAAACAATAAATGAAACCCTAATTATTTACCAGCGGTAACTGGAAAAACACGTGCTTAATAAACAGGTGTGGAAGTAAATCTTGAAAGGCCAATTTTAGAATTGGGAAATCAGAATTATAAGTCACACAATTAAAAGTAAACGGTTCCATAATTGGTCAAGATTCCATCTGAAACTTATTAGTTTGGAACTGGTTCTCAAATTTTTAAAATCTAGAGTATACCCTACATACTTTAAAATTTTGAACCTATCATGTTATAAGTTTTACGGTTTACTCAGGTTTCATTTGTACTCTTCATTGAACAATTTCAGTAAATTATTACCTCTAATGACCACTATTTATTACTACAATTCATTGACCACGACTCATATATAGACATGCGAATAATATAAATTATTGACAAAGTAAAAGCCTCGGCCATGGATATGTCAGAAATGAAAGCTTAGATTAGTAGTTCTAGATTACACAATTATCATCGAACGCTATGGAACATAAAATAATACAAAGGCTTGTTCAAGGTTCTAGCCTTGGAACCTCTCGTTGATATCAGTTTCCCAATTTTTGAAACCAAAAACCTTTCTTGTATACCCTAGAGCTAGAATTGGTCTGGTTCTTTGTTTTCCGACCTACCATTGAAAACAAACCTCCTTAAAAAAAGAAAAACACAACGCAAGGTCTAATTGCCTTTGGGATAATTATACAAATAGTTTCTGAACTTTATTTCAATAGCCAATTTGATTCCCAAACTTTTAATTTATTCAGTGTAGTCCATGAACATTAACTCAATGTGTAATGTGTGCCCTCCATTTTTAATTTGTTTAATGTGATTTGTGAATTTTTATAAATGTTCAATCTAGTCCCTAAATTATAATATCCCTAGAGTCAATCTTGTCCTTAGATTATCTAGTTCAATACTAAATTGAATATATATCAAAAATTCGAACACCATATTGAACAAACTAAAAATCAATGGACCACATTACAGATTGGTTTAAAGTTCAGGAAACATATTGAACAGATAAAAGTTTAGGGATCATATTATACTTCAAATAAAGTTTAGAGACCATTTGTGTCATTTCCTATCGTATTTCATTGATTCCATATCTAAAATTGTTGGGCCAATCACAAGAATCATTCAGGGAGAAATTTCTTGATAAGGATGGTAGAGCGTGTATTCAAACATATATGGATATAGATTTGATGAAACTCGTTGTCCATCTAAGGCCTTCAAGAAACACATCAGACCAAACGTTATTGATGAATTTTTAGTTTATGCAATATATTCATTGAAATACTTGTCGAACTAAATTTACACCGTGTAGATGTACGGGTTGAAAAGTAGAAAAAGTTAACTCTCAAAAATATTTATGCCATATATTTCATGGTGACTTAACTAATTGTAGATTAGACAAAAAAAAAATCGGGCCAATATGAGAGAATACCTATATATTAAAATGTTATAAAATAAAATAATATGCATGTCCTTACATTTATTTTCATTTTTTCCACGATAAATTGAAATAAACTTTCTGAGAGAAACATCCCCCCTTACCCATGTCCTTCAATCTCCAAAGTCCTTCAAAATGCAAGACTAAAAAAGCAGAAAATTTTGTAAATCCTCAAAGAGGTCACGTCAATACATCACCGGGGGGAGAGAGAGAGAGATAGAGAGTTGCATTCACCTTTAACTTGGGGATTGGCTGACCAGAAAGAGAGAGAGAGAGAGAGAGAGAGAGAGTTGCATTCGCCTTTAATTTGGGGAATGGCTGACCAGAAAAAGAAAAGCCAAGTGTGGGGAAACAAGAAGTGATCAAATCAAGCCTGGGACAGGCTTTCCTGTACTGAAGGGGGTCGGAAACTACAGTTTTCCCAGTTCCTCAAGTCGTCCTGTGCCATCAATATGAAGTGGGACCAAACACTCACCTAACCTTACACAAAATAAAGATACGACACAACGTCGACCTCCTTGCTTTTCTCTCTTTCTAATCAATAGCTTTGCCCACATGATCTTTCTTTCTATTTCTCCTTTCCAAGGGGGAAAAAAAGAGTCTTCTTATATGTTCCTTATCGAGATAACTAATATTGCCGAATTCTTTTAGTGTCTATGAAATCAGTATACTTATTGATGAGGTAGATTCTATTAGGTCATTGATATGATTCACTTTATCTAAATTCTCGTTTATAGTCTAAACATAATTTCATACCCCTTACTTTGTATATCGGTCATAGTATATCTTTTATTTTCTGTGTACACGCCACATTCTACAACGTAGTATATATTATGTTACTAAAAGAAACTGTCATGGAAATCTTGTTTCATTGTATACATATTTCGATGTATCACGTGTTCATGAGAAAATTTGATGTGTTGTATTCTAGGAACATAGAATCTGGTGAGATTATTTGATGAGATAGATCGCACCATAGGACCGCATCAAGCCATACAAGCATTGTACCGTAGACTCTCTCTCCTTTTCCCGTCATTTGACAGAGAAATTTTTTTTTCTGTTGATAGACGTCACTCTTCTCTTGAGATCACTCTTCAACCAATTAGACCCATTCAAAAGCTTCTTCCATCTTTTTCTACTTTTTCGCTTCTACCCCATTTGGTACCCCTCCCCCCTCCCTCAATCCTAACTCTGATAGCTTAGCTAGTTAGACACTAGACAGAGCTGGTTCACACGCGCGTTTGACAAAATCTCATGAGCCAATAGTCCTCCATATTTGATAAAATCTGCCCCATGTTTCTCTCTGGTTTTCCCACCACCTTTTGCACTCCAATCTTCCCAGCCAAAGCCAAGCCAGTACAGAGTACACAGAAGTGAAACATGGGGGTCTTAAGACGAGCTCTGAAGTTGCTGCTTTGGTTGTCTCTGTACTGGTTCATTCTCTTCGTTGCGCATTGTCATGGATCAAGAAGCACTCACCATGTGTTCAAGATCAAGCCAAGGCAATCTCCTGATAATGGGATCGGCCACTTCTTGGGGTTCTTGCCCAGACACTTCCCAATACCAGCCTCTGGTCCTTCAAGGAAGCACAACGACATTGGCTCGCAAAGCTGGACTTCATCATCATCACCATGAAGATTTCATCAGAGAGAGTTTTGGCAAGAAGGTGATGAATCTCATATTATTATAGTTGTGCCTTTTGTTATCTCTCTTTTTGGACCCCTTTTTTTCTTCTCTTCTGCCATTTCGTTGAAGCAAAATGGAAAAGGTTGGGTTGTTACTATGTACATGGAGTGGTTGGGCAAAATCTTTTTGGAGATTGAAGGACATGGGTTTGGGGGATATGTTGATTTATGTACTTTTTAATTGCTTACTTTATACATGAAGATTTTGCTGCTTATTCTCTTCCTTTATCTGAAAATGAAAATCAAAGATGAAAAAGATTAAGAAGTCCAGCGTCTTCTCAAGCCTTGGCTTCTGCGTTTGGGTTTCTTTTACTTTCTGAACATTTCTTGTTGTCGCCATGCAGACAGACACCGTTTCTGGATTTCGTCATTTACAACCATAAAGATGGTAGATAAAGCATAGAGCTGAGAATGCTTTATCTTGTAGAATTAAAGCATAAAAAGTGAACGATTTCCAAATGATTTCGCATCAACACGATATGGTGGATCCAAAGTCTCAGGACATGATTGACTCTGGCATTGGATTCTAAATATGTTGAAACTGAGGTTTTGAAATCTGAACCATATATACATACAAATAAAAGAAAAGGAGCTTCATGATTGTTGGCTCCACAGCATTGTGATTGCCTTTTCTTTTCGGTAAGAAAAGGGGCAAAGCCCGAGTATTACATCACAATTGCTTAACAAAGCTTAATTAGAGGAATTAAACCTGTAGGTGGCCTATCTAATGCTAGAGTGGCATTCACATCACAAGATTGAATAATCCAATTTACTAACCAATTTGCCCATGAATTTTCTTCTTTAAAAGTATGGAGAATTCTGACTTGTTGTAAGCACTTCAACAATTTCTGAATTGGAAATTTGACGGTGAGAGATGGTTTATGAAGCAAGTGCAATTGCCGCTTGCAAGTCCACCTTCACAACTATTTTAAGAATGCCCAAAGAGATTGCCAATTTGAGTTCCAAAAGAACACCCTCAATGTTCATCTTTTAATGAAGAGCACATTCCTAGGATGTTAGGCAAAACTGGCATGCCATTTGCCTAACTCGTTGCCAAGAAGTCCACCTACCAAAGCTGGACATCGATTGCCTTTAGAGGTCATGTTGGTGTTGGGCTTGATCCAACCAAAGAGGGAGAGGCAATCCAACACGCATACATCTCTCTATAAATGTATATAGATCATGAGTGTTATCTCGTGTGAGTGTGTAAAAATCAATCAAGTCGCCATGCGCCATATGACAAGTGTGGCCTTGAGTTTATGGGGAGCTCATATGAGATTTCCAAAGGAGGTGTGTTAGTCCTCAAAATCATGAGCTTAGATTTTGTATGGTTGTATGTATCACTTTTGAAATAATTAATCAATGAAAAATATTTTTACTATTAATAATAATTTATATTTAAACATTTTCATAAAAGATGAAATTATTTATTATCTTTAAAAAAATATTTTTTAAATAATTCACTTTTCGTAAAACGAACATAGCGTTATATGTAATTCATAGGTTTTGAATTTTTTTTTTTTTTTTTTTCAAGAGTTAGCTCTATGATTTCTTGAAGATGCAGTCAAAATATCCGACAGCTTCGGCTTGCTTTCTCAGCATCGGAAAACCTAGCAGGTCGCGAAAGGAAGTGGACATTTCCAAAGAGTTAATCTGCACGGCTTGCATCATATCACTGTCAATTTGCTGGAAGGCCTTGTGGCCTAGGGATAGAAAGGGCCACCTAGAGATAGAGCACGGCGACTGTGTCTTAGATTATAGCTGAAATCCATGTCGACTGGGTGACGACAAGACAACTTCATCAAAATCTGGCCCCTGCTATTCAGTCTGCCCAAGCTGATAGCAACGCTAGTAGTTATGACAATCTAAACACTCGGGTCAAATTTGTGAGAGCCCAAAAAAACAAAAAAAGTTTATGGCGTCATTCTGTGAACCACTTGCTGTTTCTCTAGCATTATTTCAATAGAAAATAGGTGTTTTTAGAGTACTTTTCTGCATAAATTGTATTATGTCATACTTTGCTCTTTTTAAATGTCTCGAGTTTACCAACTTCATATTTTTGTTGTAATGCTTGATAACCACCTGGCGAAGCATCCGTGGTCAACAGCTGTGAAATTACATGTCAGAGGGGAAAAAAAATTGACTTCCTTGCTATGGAATATGAAACTCTTGTATTGTCAATTAGGCTCAAGCTGTCAGCCACAAAAAGAGCTCTCGTCGTTTTCCCTCGTTTTTCGTCAAGACCTCTATGTCAATCTGTTTATAATATTTTATATAAAAAGCAGTTTGCAGCAAAAGACAAAGACAAGGACGAAAAATTATTGCGTGTATGTACAAACTTCTTATAGTCCCGCATCATGATTTAACTGGTTCGAAGTCACGTTTTTTTTTGCTGAAAATTTCATATTAAAGAAAAACATTTTTCATGAAATGAGAATTGAACTTTTGGTAATTTAGGGAAATTGACTATTTCTTAGAATAAGGGAAAGTTATTTTTCCCAAATCTAAATTTGTTATTTTCAGTTCATGAAAAACTTTCTTCACAAATTGATAAATGTTTCGTCATTCAAATACAATAAAATTGGAAAATAATTTATTCAAAACAGTTTTTCTTCGAATAAATGAAGTCTAATTCAAAATGGGTCTTCGAAGAAAATTACTTATAATAATTTTTCAGACCATGCAAAAGGCAAAGCATTCATTCGATCCTTGAAAGTTGAAAGCAGATACTTAGGAACCACATGATCACTATGTTGTTTGAGCTACAGAAACTAGAAAAGAAGTCCAATCATTGATTTTCCTCACGAGTTGCTGTGGGCCAACCAATTTCGACTGAACACAGTAAAAATCCCATTTAAATTAAGGCGAAATGATGTTTTCTCGGATTATGTCGACTGTCAGTCATGAGCTTTCAAAACCGAAGACGCCAACTAAATGCTTTTGACACTTTACCTCAAATATAATGGGTTACCATATTCAATTTGAAAATTCAAGCCTACGTTAGAAATGATAGATGAGCCATCACAAATCCAGTGTGATAACATAAGTGGCTTAACTAAATGAGGTCAACTGTCTTACAGTAGATCCAATCAAACATGAAACGTTAAATGTAATAATTCAAACCTGATTATGCATTGTTTTACAGGACAAATGTTCAGGTTCCCTGGTCTTGTTATCTTAAAATTGGGCACCTGCAGTTATCTTCCCACATATAGTCAGCTTCAGCTGATAACAGTAAGAGCCTACCAGGTTTGGGCAATGTAATAGAGGAAGGTGATTGAGCTAAAAAAGACCTGATATAATAGCATTAGCAGATTGTTTATTTTCAGCTGTATATATACACAGTACAAACATCCTGGTTTGGAATTGGTATTTCAATAAATAGACTCAACAACTTTGCTCGCTCTTTATTGCAGCTTCCAAGTCCTGAGGTCATGATTCTGTGGTAAGCTAGGAATCCGGAATTTACTACTTGAATCATAAAGAAAACTTTATTGCTGTGAATTTTAATCCCTCTTGCAGCAAGGTCTGAATCTGCAGCATTTGTTCGCCTGACAAGAGAGATGGACCGTCCGTTTATTAATATGCCTATGGGCCAAAGAACCTCTGGAACTCGACCAAGCAGCATAAAATGATTCTGCAGCATTTGTGCTGAATCTGTTATTGCTCAGATCCAACGACTCCAACTGCTTTGCCATCCCAATGGCCATGGAAAGCTTTTCGACAAATGGGCTCTCCACTGCACCAATACTCTCCCACGAACTAGCACAGCTTTGATTGACCCCAGATGCATCAGGTTCAACCCCAGTTTGACCATCTTCACTGTCAGCAACTTCAAGCTGATTGCACTCACGATTCAGGGTACATGGCCCATTCAGTGCTGCATCTGTTTCCTTTGCAGCAGAGTTATTTAGAGAAGATGGAGGATGAATAAGACTTAGCTCTATTTGCGAAGTTGATATTAGTTCCTCATCGTTGGCATTACCAGCAAGATTGAGTTCCTTCAGGGAGTCGTTTTCTGTTACCATAATCAAATGGCATGCATCAGCTAAAATTTTTGTAAAAACTAATATTATAAGAGAGGGTTTCGGGTATCTAACCTGCTAGTGCCTGTATTATTTCAACAACCCCGGAAAGACCAAGCTGACACTTATTTAAGGTCAAAACTTTTACGCCGCACTGAGGATGCACTAGTATTGATGCCAATGCACTAATTCCCTGTTTTCATGAGTACTCCAGCATAAGCTCATTTCAGCCATGTTAAAATTTTAAGAATTCAATAATATGAGAGAGCTCACACAAGCAAAGGTAATGTTTTAGAGATAAACACATAATTAACATAGGAAAAGGAAATACCGACAGAATATAATCTAATTTCAAGTCCATTATTTTCAGGAATGTATACTGAGAGCTCATACAGTGAACCTGCAGTCTTATTATCATGTTGAAAATTCACACATCAATACCATAAGCAGAGAACTTAAAGAAGTGCAATCAGATTTATTAGATTATCTACAATCTTAAGCCAACTCACTTGAAATATAAGAACAATGATACTGAACCAAAAATGAAGCAAACATGTCACCAAGGCCCCATTTGGTAATTGGCTAATTCCTCACTATTTCCGTTCTTTTGTTTCCCGAAATAAAAAAAAAACAGAAATCTATTTAGTAATATTACTAATTTTTCTATTCCAGGAACATATCAGTGGCTAAGGAATAGATTTGGAACAGAAACAAGTGAAAAAAGTTACTTAATTGTTCCTAGTAACAATTTCTGAAACAAGTCATTTTCTTTTTGTTCCTTTTCTTTTCTTCTTCTTCCTCCTCTAGCCATACCTCACAGTGGTTGGGTTGGTGAGGTTGCCGGCTCTCATCTTTGGCCATTTGTCAGCCATTGCCAAGGCCTAGCGACCGGTTAGAGGAGGAAGAAGAAGAGAGGAAAAAAAGAAAAGAAAAGAAAAGACAAGAAAAAAAGAGAAAAATCTCAAAAAATTATTTAAAAAATTAAAAGAAATTCTACGTCACAAAAAATTGAGAGTTGTATTAAATGCATTCCTATTCTTTTTCTATTCCAAGAATAGAAATTTTGTATAGTTACCAAATAC
The DNA here is from genome assembly GCA_014182845.1 of Corymbia calophylla. NCBI lineage: Eukaryota > Viridiplantae > Streptophyta > Magnoliopsida > Myrtales > Myrtaceae > Corymbia > Corymbia calophylla. The sequence continues at coordinate 46,266,933 of CM024700.1, read as the reverse complement.
ATTTGAATGCTCAAAAACTCGTTTAGGGAAGATAAATAAAATAAATAAATAAAATAAATAAAATCCCAATCATAAATTGTTACTGAAAAACAGAAACATTACCAAACACGCCGTAAATCAAAAAAATTTTGGTTAAGCTAATTCAACTATGGTCCATATAAGATATTAGATAAGCTTTCATACACAACAATCTCATCAAAGATGCTAATCGATTATATTGGAAATACATAGATAACATCCCGAAATATCCTATCATTTGGTAAATACAAACATCACTTTTTTACTTGTATGGTTATGGCACTCAAAATTATAACTGGTGAAGCGAACAAAATCTTCAGTAGTATTGGTTGTTGCAGCATCTACATGTCGCTCATATGTAAGCCTCGTTATAGTAGTAAGTAGACAGAATTTCAAAACAAACTGCTTTCAAGAATTTCATATAAGAAAATGGTTATATCATAGCGCCACCTACAATAATCGGGAAGTAAACAATATACCTCTTGCTTGATCAAATTCCCTCCAAGGTTCAGTTCCACAATTCCACAAACCAGACTATCAATGGTTTGTTTTGAAAAGTACTTGGATGTCAATCCACAAAATGACAAGTCCAACTTCACAAGCTCTTGATTCTCAAAGGGAAGTGATTCACTCAACTGTAGTGCTCCATCCTAGAACCCCAAACAAGCACGTCAATATAAAGATGCACAAAATGCCAAAGAGCCAGTCATGTGAATGATGCACTTATAACTTGAAGAAAGTACTGACCGTTCCAATATTGGTACCTCCAAGCATTAGTCCCGACAGAGACAACTTTTTAGATATCTGACATAGGCTGTCAACTACAGTTTTGCTAAGCTTCAAGCCACTCAGACTTAGTTCAGAAAATCTACCCAAAAAATAAAATCGCTAAAATCAGATGAAAAGTTGAATATCATTTCCAACCTGTGACAACGAATGACGGTATGGTTTAGAGTCTTAAAGTACCTTTCCAGTGAGGCAAGTTTGGAAAGCAGATAGATAATAGCATTTCCTGATATCAAGTCATTATGTCCTATTGATTTGAAAGAGGAGTCAAGGTTCCATTACATAAATAATTCTCAGTAATGGTTTAAAAAAAAAAACTCTTGCGCACCTATATAAAGTTGTGCAAGCATAGATCCAGCTTCCAGTGCTTCAGCAGCCTTGTTTATTGTTCTAGATGTAATCGAACAGCGCTCTACATTCAAGCTATACAGGGCTACAGAATGAACAATCCATGAAAAAAAAGTGATTAATGTTCACTTAATTAAATAGAGGCATGTTCCTGTGGGTGGGGTGGCTCAGTGTGCACCCACATTCTCATATAGGCATTGACGTTTGTGTGCTTGTGCATGCCATTTGTGTTTGTTTAAATGCTACAGCAGATAAACCTTACCCCTACAATTTTTCAGAATTGTGGAAATGTAAGATCCACAAGCATCAGTGAGACGATTGCCGGATATATTAAGTACCACCAGTCGTTCAAACAGCACAGGACATTCACAGATCTGCACATGTAAACTAAATAAGCTCATTCAAGGCTATTAAATAGGCTAGCAGTTTATAGACACCAATGAGATGTTGTCACAATACTCAAGATCCACTAGCCACTTTAGAGTTCAACATCTTTCTCAATATTAGTCAAACATCTAAATTCCCATATCAAAAGTACTTCTGATTTCTACCAAATAGCATGGCAAGACGAAAAGGTAAATGGGGGAATTAAATGTTTGCTGGAATGCTATTATTCAATATGAACCTGAAACAATGCCGTTGGACCAAACCGGTTGCAATGCAGATCCAGACTAATGTCTCCATAGCTCTGACCTGAAGATTGGAGTACTTGTTGAAGTTTGTCCATGGTGCCATTTCCTGGAAAAATCATTCAAGTTGTAGCAGCTTTTATAGATCTATATGCTCTCTTTGTTTTGGAAAATAATTAAGGAGAATCAATGGCAGCTACAAACCACAAGAGTCAAGGAAAAGGCTCTGGTTGAAACTAGATACCAGATGATTACCTAGGAGATTATGAGAAAGGTTAAGCATGGCAATTGTTCCGTGCATGCGCAATGCATTCAACAGTGGAGTTATGGATACATCTTGTAGTTCACATTCTGCCAGGATAACTTCATCTTCCGAGACCTGTTAACATGAAGTATCGTAGCTTTTCCTCAATAAAATCACAAATTCAGAAAAAGTTAAGAAATTCCAAAAAGGATGAAAGAAGTAGCAAAACAACAGATAGCTAACTTACCTCCAAGTTGTATAACCTTTTGAGCAACTTCATATTTGGTTGCTCGGATAAGTCCTCACAGCAGTCAACATACAGCTTCATCAAGGGCTTCTGTACCCAACCTGTAAGGTGACATATTAGTATAAAATACAACTTTGTAAAAGTGACTTTTATGACAACCCCAGCAGATACTCTGCTCCATTGAAAAGTATTTTACATGTCAGTCACACATGGCTACTGAAGCGTAACTGACCAATTACAATTCCTGAGGGAAATGCATTTCAACCAACCTTTTGCATTTGAATATGGAAACTTATGCAAGAAAATGATGTCATTTTTTTCAGGCAATGCTGATGTGGTTACCAAAAACACATTTCTGATTGAAAAATTCTTCAAGTGTCCACAAGTGCTACCGTTCATGTTGATGATTCATGATGTTTTCTTTTATCATGAGGTAGCCCGGAGAAAACGATATCCATGACATGAAAAGATTGCAACTAATAGAAGCTGAAATGATGAATCATAAAGAATTTTACATCATGCTAATATAAAATGTTCTGGCACATACCATTAACAAGTACTTCAACTATTCCCTTTCCCAAAAGATCCCTCAAGCTTCGAACAGTTCCTAAACATGGGAGGGGTTTTCCCTCATTTATTATTTGTTGGATGATTGGCAAGAGACCTGTATTAGATATGAGCATCAGAAAGTGTGTGTGTGTGTGTGTGAGAGAGAGAGAGAGATGCCAAAGCATTGCAACTAATAGAAGCTGAAATGATGCATCATGAAGAATTTGAAAGTGGGTTCATGTCCGAGGATGGATTGCAAGACCATAAGCAGTAGATGTTGAATTGACTAACCCTTTGATCTCTTTTCTTTAGAAAGATGTAAGTAGTACTGGCATGCCAATTCAGCCTTCACAGAGTCGATGTCAAATTCATCATCAGACCCAAAGCTCTCAGCCTCTACATGGAGAAGTTCATTGTCGATTTTGAACAATACAAATTGCTGCAATAATCGCAACGCACAACAGGTTGGCAAAAAAGATAGTTAAATTCCAAAAGGATAATCTCTTAATCAGTCTTAATCAAGAATTTTGATACAGGCAGATGACACAATTTTCACTAGATTCCAATTGGTGTCATGATTTGTTCTAAATGCAGATGAATTTGGCATTGAGTTAGCATCAGCAGCACAAAATGAATGACAGTTTTAACAATTCAAAAAGAACAGCTACATTGAAATTCTAAATGAAGTTAACATGACCATGGCCACATTACAGTAGCACAAAATCTACATGCACTTGAAGCAAACTGATTCTTACTTTGGAATTGTCAGTGCAAGCAGGGAAATCCAAATGAACAGCGCATGATAGGTTATTGGAGACATCGAAGTCACATTTTGAGCTATCTGCCACAAAATAGTCGGGAAAAACATCCTTGGTGCTCAAGGATCTGTCTTCTTTGCCATTTTCAGATGCTTCTCTATTAGAACTCCTAGTTTTATAAGAACATGTGCTCTCTTCTACATTAACAAGCTTCTGAAAAGTGTTAGTACATTCCGAAGCAACTGCAGGTGCATCCTGACAATGGAAAAACAAAACTTGAACAATGAAATAGAAAAAATCATCACGGGCTCAGAGAGAAATAATTCTATGTTTCGTCCAAAGACCTACTTACGTGACATCCCTGAGCTGCTGCTGCTGTTGCTTTATTCCCTACTCCATTCAGGCATACAATTCAGATATAATCATGATATCACAGGTGGGAAGCTAAAATCAAGTAAAGTAATACTCACTTTCATCAGAAGTAGCTGCCCCATCCACAAATTGCGGCCCAGCCATTAAGCCCCCTGCCTGAGTGTGCATTTCTCCTTCATCATCAGAAAGGACTAATCGAATGCGTTTACGACCAACTTTCTGCCTATCACCAGATGATTTGGATGAACTTTTGAACGATGCCATCCTGTGCTTCACGGGATTACCACCCTTCTCTACAGGGGCAGCTGTTTCAAACTTTGGTGAAACTTTCTTTGAATGGAGGAGGGATATCAAAGGGGCATCATCATTTAGCTCTTCCACAGTGTTGTGAAGTTTTCTCTTATGAGAATTAGATGTAAGTGGAGAACTGCAAGTGCTGGACCTGCTATTTGACGAATAATCATCACCTTCTGTGTCTGTTTCAGGGCAGCAATCTCCCGCCACTTTTGGCAGTTCAAGCTCTTTCCTTTCTGATTTCTTCAACTTGTCAATTAGAAGCTGCAACCTCCTGCACAGAAGAATGTGTCCTAGTTTACGTCCGATCAGGTGGATTTAATGACGGTGCAACCACTTAATCTAAGATATTGGAGTTTCACTTACTAAACTGTAATTCATGGATTTCACTTTTTGGTTCAGTAAATTACTCTATCATCCCACTTTCTAAAACAGAACATTCACCTTGCCTCTTCAACATTGTCAAATCTGATCATATGGCTATAGTGCATGTTCTCTAGGGCAGAAAGCTGTACTGAGAGGAGATTAGCTTCCACAGCAATCCTGCAACACATATTTGGAAAAGAATGCCAAGCATTTATATTGAAAGTAATGAGGATAACTCTGGGTAGAGGGCGATGATAATCGATGTTCAAGGATTTGAATAACATCAGGCTTGTTAACGCATGAGTCCAGCTTAAAGCATGTATTTCAAAGATAGCAATGAAGATTAATAATGGATGCATCATGCATGTGAAGCAGACATTCATTTCATATACAGGCAGGTTCATGCACCTTTTGATCTTCCTAGTAGAAATTGTTGTTGAAGCAATACTTGTTTGGGTACTCCTACCTCACACGGGCACCAGTTTTGCTTTGCACATGCAGTCATATATAAAATGCATGGCATATTAATTCTAGATATTTTGAACATATCAAAATAATGTTACAGAAAATTCCAAATAGTTGACAAGAGAAACATTTATGATATCTGACACTATATAAGCCTCTCATGCCACCCTTAATAAAAGAAACAACTGAAAAGATTAACATAAAGGAGGACAATCACCTGTATCCCTCTTCAAAAGCATCCAATGCATCTGCCCAATTTCCGTCACAGTCCAAAACATCACCAATATTAATTTTAACTAAAGCTTGCCCCTGGAAATGACACAGACCTCGTGTGAGCATCAATAAACCATTAAATGAAACATATCCTAAAATCTCGCCATAAATATCAAGAATGTGATCAATGTATAAGCCAAAGGACAATGAAAGAGTATCAACCCTTAGAATCTTAAAATTAGCTATAGAAGATTCTCAGATAGAGTTACAAACTCCTACATGGCAATAGATATTAAAGTAGTTGCGTGGCTATCAAATCAAAATAAAAATCATGAATCAAGTTTTCAAAACTATGAATAGTGAAATGAGAATCAAATCATGCGATTTGTCAAAAACCAAAGTTAAGATTTCATGTTATAGCTATGTATCAGTATATGTAAAGAAGTTGGTTATAAAGGTGGCAAAAAAGATGGTTTTTCAAGAGGAACTGTTATTGGTTTACGGAAGTTAAGGTGGAAAGGAGTTGTCCAAATATGATTTAGTGAGTTAGTAGAAAATGGAAATGCAAGGCTACTGAATATAGATTAGTAGGTTCCAATTGGAAGTGCTTAAATATTATCAATTGGTTTGATTTAGAAAAACTGCTTTGTAGAGTTATTGACAGAACACAACATGGAATTTCACTAAAAGAATTAATCAAACAAAACTGCTTTCATTTTTTATTTTTTTAAAAAAAAGTACGACCTCAGCAGTTTCCTGAGCAATTACAAAGATAACGTAAACTACATCCTAAGATTCTGGACATAAAATTGCTACTTTTATCCATTAAACACTAATGAGCCATTTTGTTACAAATTATTCAGTTGACATCATTGCAAAGCATCATATAACTAAAGTGATGCCAAAATTAATTTATGAGTAACAATCTTATTTATTTTGAACTTAAACAAATTTATCACATCAATTTAGTACTTTATATTCTTCCGATAGCGTTGACTTTTCGAACCTTGAATCAAGTTATGATCTTGAATAGTATATCCTCATATTCTAATAATTATGAAGCAGAATTAGAAAAGAAAATTATTAAAGGATTAGAATTCAGAGAAGAATAACCAAACAAACCTCCATGTTGCCAATGGATTTATAAATCTCCCAACTCTTGTTGTACCATTTCAGGGCTTTGTTGAATTTTCGGAGCTTCTGGTATGATTCTCCAATAACAAGGTACGAATCACTCAGCTTTTCCCTGTCGCAAAGTTCACTTGCAAGTCTTTTCTTGCGTTTAGCAAAGTCAAGATGCTGAAATAAATCACAGAAAACAAACCAACATAAGACAACACCAAAATAAAGTATTTGGAAATAGTGTAATTATTCTAGAGAATCTGGAAATGACTCAATCAATCTAAGGACACCACTTAATCATCTAGAATGAGGTATCTCCATATACAGCGTTAAACTTTCATGAAGATTCATATTAATCATTCAGAGAAGATTATTGAAGAATCACTCCTTCAGCACTACTTTTATACATCAATAATGATTGTGCTATGAACATCTGAAACTGGAAGTTGCAAGTATTTTAGTTACAAGTATCAACAACCTATATCAGTATCAGTGGTCACTTCATTTTTCTTTAATTTTATTGGTTGGGGTGGGGTGCGTTTAAAAATGTATGAAGAGAGAATGTTAGGTCTCCCTTTCAAAGGTGGCCTTTAGTAAATCCCACGGTTGCCATTCTTGGAGTTTAAGTTTTGTCTTGGATGGCCCAAATCTCATCTCTTATCTCTTTTCACAAGAAATCCCAAACTATATCCACTGTGACACATATACTCAGAATGTTTTTTCGTGTCACTAAAAACCTTAATCTCGCCCATTGTAACACAAACACCCCAAACATTTTTTTGTGTCATAAGAAACCCCCAACTTATACTAGTACAACAAATATATCTTGTTAGGATCTGAAATAGAGGTTATATAAGCCACATGTGTATAAGTTTGAGCTTTTTCATGAGACAAAATTAAAGTTTGGGGCAATTGTAATCACAGTGGGCAAGTTTAGGGTTTTGGTCTCACAACAAAAAAAATGTTTGGGGTATTAATGTCTGAGTAGGCATAGTTTGAGGTTTTTTTATGGTATTTGCCTATGCAACTACTTGTGCAACTTACAAACCTTCAACAAACCAATTTAATTCTTGTATTGGCAACCATTTTCTTCCCTAAAATTCTAGAACTTTAACAAAAGATGCAGCTTCAGCGACTATGATGACTACATCAAATATCATGATTAAGTTACATTAGTCGGTTGTATGTACCAACAACTTCCCCTGTTATCATTATGATGCATTCTATTCTGAAGAAATAAAAGTAAAAGATTATCCCATTATAGACCTTGCATTATGGCCAACCTTTTTCAAGTCATCTCTTGAGAAGACAGAGTCTCTAACAATGCAAAACCACAATCAAATGCTTGCCAAAAATGTATGAAGTGGTTATTTTCTAGTATTTCGCGAGAAAGAATATCATAAAGCTGCTCCAAACTCAAGCCAAATTTTATTAGTCTCCAATAAAATAAAATAAAAGAGTCCATTGCTCACAAGGAAAGAATACAATTTTCATCATGAATGATCTCAGGAATTAAGAAAGTTCTAAAAATCAGCAATCTTTGAATTGATATGCAAGCAATAATGATAATTATTATATAAAGTATGATTTGACAGCTGAAACTAGCTGGAGAAGCCAAGCCATCTAAAACTTAACAGAGAAGGAGACTTACTTTTAACCATGCAGCGATCATACTTGATTTCTCGATAAGACAGTCAAGGGACTTATTCTGTTGCAGAAGGCATTTCCTTTCATTTCCAGTGCCTCGGGCACTGACTGACTTTCTTGACAGCTTTTTAAAGTTCTGCTCTTCAAGCCGCAGATCATCCATCACCTTAATAGCTTCATTCACTGTTCTGATATTTTGTGTAATTTGATCCACCAAAGCATCCTCGTCCTCCATAGAATCTGCCAGATCAAGTGCCTTTTGATAGCAAAGAATTGCCTCATCATACTTTTGTACTCTGTAATGCAGTTCACCAAGATTTATGTACCCCTTTGCCTCACCTTGGCAATGCCCAATCCTCTTACATATTATTATGTCCTTCTCAATATGCTCCCGGGCCTCATTCCACATCCTTAATTCCATGTAAACATTTCCAAGATTATGATGTAGCCTACTACGTCCATCATCGTCTTCAACAACCTCTTCTTCGTTGCATATGTCTAATCCTTTAGACAGTATCTTCTGGGCCTCTACCAAATTGTCAAGATCTATTTCAAGCATACCGATATTATTACACGCATCAATATATTCCTTCAAGAAAGAACACTTATTAGTCGGTGGGTTCTCCTTCAGTTCTTGGGCAAGCTTCATGGCAGATTTGAAATACTTCTTAGCATTCCGAATAGAGTAGTGGTCATCCGCAGATCTCAGAAACATCTCATGGTACGTACGACCAAGCTGCGTGATCGCTCTTTGCTGCTCGACAAGATCATCAGAGTCCTTAGCAAGCTCCAAATGTTTCTTCTGCAATAATTGAGGGTACAAATCAAGACTGAATCGCCATGCCACAACTAACGGAATTCATAATACGAAGCAATACGAAGAATCTGCACCTAAATTCTGACAATCACCGCAAGAATCTAAAACCGCATTCCAATTCGAGGGGAAAACACCAGAGAGCGACGAGTTCGGTACCTGATAGAAAAGCGCGTCCTGGAAGCTCTCGAGCCGCAAGTACATCTCCCCGAGGGACTGGCACGTCGGCAGCAGGTGCTTCTCCGGCAGGTACTTGGAAGTGACGTCGTAGTCGATCCGCAGCCACTTGAGGGCCTCGACGTACTCCCCCCGGTTCTTGAGGATGTCCCCGATCACGTTCGCCCACCTCGCTTCCTCCTGGCGGTTCCCCTCGCCCCTCGCGCTCTGGTACGCCCGCTTCGCCGCCTTGAGCTGCGCCTCATCCCTCGCCATTTCCGTCTCTGCTCCGATCGGCGATCGGCCTAGGGTTTCTCTGAAAGAGAGAGAGGGACTCGGCGATATTTGATTCCGTTTGAAAAATGCGACCTTTACCCGCCAAATCTCCTTGCTGGTGCCGCCAATTTATGGCGGAAATATTTTCGAAATGAAATCGAAACAAAATATTATAAAAATAGAATAATAAATAATAAAGAGATAAAAAGGCATCGCGTGCCAAAGTAAAATATAAGTAATTACAAAATGGATTTTGTCTAATGAGTGCTCCAAATCACTGATTACAAATATACAATTACACAAATGGGAGTCATGTCTAAAATCGAATGGTGATATGTCGATTGTGCCAAAATCAAATTTAATGTACTTGATATTTTTTAAACAGAAACAGTATTAATTTGTTTTAAGAGTAACAGCATACAAGGACTAAGAATTGGAAAGATAATACATCAAAAAGGAAAAAAAAAACTCGGCTTACTCTCATTTTTATTATAAAAATTCTGAGATTTTCCATTCGGATTTTTGTCCATCACATCATTTTTCTCCCATTCTCGAAGCAAAGCATTGATGTAAGTTTTATGTAATGCGATCCCCTTACCCTTCGATTAATCAGGATGCTCGATGTCGATGCTTGATTTTTCACCTAAATTTTGCAAAAGAGTATGGTGCACCCAAACTATAATTGTGGTTTCTCTCTAGCAGGATTGCCGACCATTATGAAAAAGAGAAATTAGGAAAATCTAACACCCAAATAAAAAGAAAAAACCATAGTAAAAAACTAAAAAGCATTAAATAAAAATTCCTCATATATTGTTTAAAAATGATCACCTATATTGTTCAAAATAATTATTAATGAAAATTAAAAAATTCATGTCTGGCTATTCATTTTATTTATTGAGAGACAAAAACATTTTTCAAATCGTCACAAATGGAGAAGAATTTGGAGACAAGGCAATGCTAGGACTACTAAGCCACGGAGGTGGAATCATCCAAACCCTTTTGCTGCTGCTTAACTGACCAAAACTTCAGATGTAGTCAAACAGTTTGCAGGAGGAAATATAGTTTCTTGCCTCGGATCTTTCTACAAAACGAACTTTGTACACTTGAGATAGAAATGAAAAAGAATGAAGCAATCAAAGAAAAGGAAAGTAAAACAAGCTGCTGTATAACGCGAATTCTATCGAAGGACAAAAGACAGCCCGGGGGGGTTAGTGAGACTCCTCCAGTTTCTTCTGCAACTGTCTTCTCCTTGACTCGAGGATAGCTTCGTCCCTTCTCTTTGTGATTTCTCTAATTGCCTCCTGGAACTTCCGCTCGATCATCTCGAGCTCTATTCTCATCTCTTCGTCATCATCTTCACCAAACAGAACAGAAACGTTGGACGGGGAAGAACTGGTCACCACACTACTCTTCCCCCCATTCAAAACCTTACTATTGCCACGGCTAGGGGCGTGCAAATCAGCACTTGAACCTACAACTGAGCACTTATCATTCCACTCATTAGAGGTAGCAGAGAGATAAGACATTTCAGAACCCTGATCGTCTAAAATAGTCGGGTTGTCGAGACCAAGAGCATGTGATGTCACTGCAAATGGCTCACATCTCAGCGAATTGACTGCCTCATGAGCATCTACCAGAGATCCACCAGAACTTTGTCCACATTCCAGCAAATTGGGGTCATTCTGACGAGAATTTCTTACCAAATGACAAATGGGTATACCAGGTTCCCAGTTCTTTACCAAGTATATCAAAAGCAAATCAATTAACTCTGCTATAAATATGACATTCTGATCTTCCAACTCCAGTTGCTCAACCATTTCACTTGAAACTGAACAAGCGGTATCAGTGTCAAGGAAGAACAAGAAATGGATATTCCTGGCACGACCTGCACATCAAAGAGCATACGAATCGCCGATAAGAAAATAGCAGCTTAAGCAACAGGGATAAATATCGGCAATCTAGAGTGGTAGACCTACCATTCTGATCAGCTATCCGGAGTATTAAAGACACAGAGTCTTCATCATTCACTTCTCCTTTTAACAAGAAAGAACTGCCTCTTCTCGTCCTTTGGACCTCCACAGACAATGAATGCGACCCATTGCTTCCAGAGTGATGAAAAGCATTGATTATGGGTAGCTCACCATCATCAACATCCATCGGAAAGGTTTTGCTTTGGGCAGTCACTGGTCCTTCTGAAACCAGACAACGGTCCCCAAAAGCTCCTATTTTGGGCATGACTATGTCAGGAAGCAGCATAGGGCGATTTTTCACGGACGCATTCATTTGAAGGAAGGGATCCATCAAAAGCTCATTAGCGGACAATCTTTGAGATGCTGGAAGTAGACATTTCTCAATAAATAATTTTACTTCAGGATCTTTCACCTTAGAAAGGCCAGCAGGCTTGATACCCTATATAGACAAGATTATAAGCGAGGTCTCTAGAATCTAGCTATTTATAATTGACTCTTGAGAAAAACAAACACCCCTTAGTAAGTCATTGGATAACTTACACATGAAACCTTCTTATATATCTGAGCAGAATTCCTGCACTCACTATAGGGATATTCAAAAGTAACCATCTCAAGCATGCACATCCCAAAAGAGTATATGTCTGCTAACTCGTTGTATTTCTCATCATACATCTCAGGTGCCATAAATTCAGGAGTTCCTGTAAGCACCACATTCTGACAGATCAGTGCCCTTGTATATTATGAAACAACAACTAAAGGGCTATCATGTATCTGAAGAGTTCCACTGGTCACAACCATTGGATTTTTTCTAAGGTAGAAAAGATATGACGGAACTAAAACATGGTGATGAGTAAGATGTAAAGCACCAATTCAAATTAACAACTAAGGAGAAGCGCAAATGCAGAAACACTCAGAATAGAAAAATACCAATTACACTTTTGGCGAAGGTCTGCTGCATGACAGTTGCCAATCCAAGGTCTCCAATTTTAACTTCTCCTAGGTGTCCATTAATGAATATGTTGTCACACTTGAGGTCCCTATGCATAACTGGTGGATTTTGACCATGAAGGTAGCTCAAACCCATTAATATCTGCCTTGCCCATCCCTTCACAGCTTTCATGTCAACTTTCTTGTGTTTCTTACGATACCTAGATCATAAATTCCATCAACTAACAATATGGTTAATCTCATTATCGCCGAAAGAGAAACTTTGAACACATATTAAATCAGGAAAGGAACTTACTGTCTGAGGCTACCTGACGTGAACAACTCTGTGATTATGTTAACTGTCTTATTTTTCTCATCAATCCATGAATTGTAAAACTTAATAACATTGTTGTGCCTCAATGATTTCAGGAGATGCACTTCAGAGTACAGCCGTTCCAAGTCATCAGGAGATTGTAGCACATCATCAATTTGTACTTGGTTCCATGCCACTTCAATTCCATCTACTTCATCGAATGCCTTGTAACTATTTGACATATGATTAAGGAATGCCTCAGAACCAAATATTGTAGTAAAGAAGTATTGCATGTAGCCACTCCCACCAAATAATAGGGGTGTACAATTGATACTTCCATAAAAAAGCTTGATAACAAGAATCATCTTATGCGATGCACCCCATCATTTTAAATTTTCAAATGATGGTAACACTAGCGAACTTCTCTTGATAAGTCCGTCACAAAGCATTTATGTAGGACAAAATACAATCTTGATGAAATAAATGAATCCACACTTGGTTGGAGTTTAATTTCTCCCCCTAATCAAAAAACAATCTCTACCTCAAATGTGGCATGTACAAATGCAAATAGTCCATCAACACAAAAAGTGAAAAACAGAAGTAGTGCTATAAATACATCAGGACAATGGATACACTGTCTTGAAAGCGCCTTTTCCAAGAACCTCTCTATACTGTACAAAGGCACAACGAGTCACAAGTCAATAAAATGAATAAAAAAAATACATTAGTAGGGAAATTAAGCGACAGCTAAAGGAAAGAACTTGAGCACTTCATTGCTGTTGCATTTACATGGTTTCTTAAGAACCGAATATCATGCAAGGGCCACAATGAATCAACAATAGGATTTCCCACAGCATAATTCATGTTCGCAACAAATGAGAAAAAAAAAAGGCTAAGCAGCAAAAGGAAAAACCATGCCACCTATTACCCGAATGTATCGGTGAGTTGGATCTGTCTCTTCGACATCAGGATCAGGGGGCTCTGCAAGTGCTGCGTCCTCATCTCCACTTTCTGCACCGACCATACTTACAGCTCCACTTCCAGAACCCCGCTCTATCTCAAGACAAGTAAATATCGAAACGCAGAAAGTCAAATCACAAACCAACGCCACATGTGCCTTACCAGTCTATAATCCTAGAACAAAAACGAAGCAAATCTACGGAATTCAACAGAAAACAGCTAACAATTGCCCAAGAACCAGATGAAACCCAATCGCCACAAACACATTTTCATTTGCCACAATCGCCAGGGTAAAAACTAAAAAAAGAAAAAGCCACCCATTCCGCCCAGGCGAAAACACCCGCATGCAAAGCTCACATACGAAATGGGCACTCAAACCATTCCCGACAGCATTCAATCAGCTAAAGATCGCATCTTTATCGAAAATACCAATGCAAATCCACCCACCAACTTCGCATCATCGCACCAATTCTCTCCAAAAAACCGCTATCAAACAGTTCGTGTCATTTACCCAAGCTCATACGAATTGGGCACTCAAACCATCCCCGACAGCACTCAATCAGCTAAAGATCACATCTTTATTTAAACAAACAATGCAAATCCACCCAACCACTTCGCATAATCGCACTGATTCTCTCCTGAAAACCGCGACAAAACAATCGCGCGCGCGCGCACAAATGGGGCGGGGGACCGGCGAGGCACGAGGAATTACCGGGAGAAAAGAACCGGAAAAGAACCCAATTAGCAGAATGCTTCGGAGACCGCTCGCCGTATAGAAATTGCCCCGAAAGATGAAGCGCCGAAAAAGGAAAGGGAGGGAGGCGAGATCGAATCGCCCCGAACCCTAATCAAAGATTCGGGAAGGCCATGAATTTCATCGAAACGAGGCGGTCGATTACGAGATCGAATCCCGAATCCATCGAGCAACGGCAACTCTATCTGGATTCTTGTTTTTCCCGGCTATTTTTTTTTTTACCCAGCAGCAGTAATCTCTCTCGGATTATTTACCAAGTTAAAATGCGATTGCGTTTACACCCTAAATCCATTAATGATGAGGACAATACTTTCCCGGCTCGGCTCGGCTCGGCTCGGGAGGTGACCTGGCCGTGGTGGGCCACGTGGCGGTACGTTAGTGGACCGTGCTGCGCGTAGGTGATTTTTTTGTTTTTTTTTTTTTTGGGGGGGGTAGGTAGGTGGGCGTGTCTGGGCCCAGCCATATCCAAATGCTGTTTTACCCTGAGATTTTAGGTACCTATGAATCGTAATTTCAAGAATTTTATTGACGTTTATAAGTGATTTTGCTTAGTTAACGTTCTGTTTATTCCATGAAAAATTATCGATTTATAAATTTTTTTGCTAAAAATAATTGTTTATATTATTTAAAATAATCATTTAAAGAATAATATTTTTATTGTCGATAAAAATTCATGTATGAACGTTTATAAAACTATTATTAGCTCATTTGTCTTTGATAAGCGACACGAATGATTATTTTTTGGAAAATATTTTCTTAAAACTCCATTTCTTTCATGAAAGATGTGATATTTTTAGATAATGTTTTTTCAGAAAGTTGTTTTCTAAGGAAAATGACTATATTTTCAGTATTTTTATTGAGATGTTAAAATTAAATTGGAAAATATTTTCCATCACTTGATAAGAAAATTTTGATTTGATTTTTCCAAATAGACATGCGAAATTTGGGTGCCACTGACTTGCGAATGGCAATCGAATAACCAAGAATGGGCACGAGGGTCTTAAGCACGGGCACTAGTCACAAGTACACAGAAGTTGGGCCCAAGAACCTAGTACCTATACCCATGACCCCATTGCTTGTGCTAGGAATCCTAGCACTTGAGCCTAGGTCCATCAAGGTCGAACTTTGAACCCCGACATTTGAGCTCAAGTCCATCGAGGTTGGGCTTGTAACTTGGAACCCGGACCTCGATACCCATGCCCAAACCCAAGTCTCGATGCTAAGGCTTGAGCGTGTCAAGGTCGGACCTAAGATCCTAGTATTGGTGCTCAAGTCCTCGGCCCCCAAGCTTGAGTCCATCATGGTTGGGCTAAGAACCTTGGTGTCAATGCCTAAGTCCCATTCATTGGTCCTCAAAACCAAGTCTCGACCCTTAGCCTAGGTCCATCAAGGCTAGGCTCGAGCATAGCCGCTAAGGACTTGGGCAGAAGCCTCAATGGACTCGAGCTTGGGCTCGATGGACTTAAGCCTCGCCTCGATGGACTCGAGCTTGGGCTTAGGCAAAAGCATGTAATCCAATGCCCAATCTTGATAGACCTAAGGCTTGCCTTGATGCACTTGGGTGCAAGCACTGTGGTCCCCAAGCATGGTCTTGATAGATGCTAATTCAACCAAGGTGGACTCGAGCCCAAGTGCTAGGGACTTAGGTACAAGAGTTGTGATCTCAGGCCCAGCCTCTATAGACTTAGGCCAGGGCAAAGGTACCAGGTTCCTAGTTTTGGCCTTTGCATACTCGAGCCTAGGCGTCAGGGACCTGCTATAGGCTTTGAGTTCCTAGGCATAGGCACTATTATCTTGAGCCTAACCTCATGGACTTAGGGCTAGGTACCAAGGTTTTGAGCCCCGCCTCTTTAGATTGGGGCTTGGCCTTAATGGACCTTATTGGTCTTGGCCTTGAGCACTAGACTCAAGTTTGATGCCAAGGGCCCAAGAAATAGTGTTAGGGTTTTCTGGGGTGCATTTAGTTTAATATTTTGAAAGCCTACTGGGGAAACACAAAGTAATTTAACTTTAGTTCAACATTTAGAAAGGGCTTTAAGGCTCTAAAGGGGTTTGGCCAAATGTAAATGGTGTTTGGTTCATTTTTTGGAGGGCTTTGAGAGATGCAATTACATCTTCAAAGCTCTTCAAAGGCCTTTAGGGGAACGAAGGATTAGAGGTGCCTTTAGAAATAGCATTTTTGGAATGCAACTCCTGGGTTTAATGAAAAATTGTCATTTTCCCCTTCTGCCCTCATTTTTCAAGCGTAATTCCAATTTTGCCCTTTTATAACAAAAAAACCTAAGAGACGGTTCTCTCTTCGCTTGCCTCTTCCGCTCAAATCTGGGCCTCACTCTCTCGCCACTAAGACGCAGCTTTTCCTTCACTTAGAGCTCTCCTGGCCGTCAAATTCTATTCCCTCGTGGCCGTCGTGGAGTTCTCTTCCCTCATGGCCGCCCTTGAGTTCTCTTCCTCACGCCACTTTCCCTCATGCCGGCTGCCCAGGAGCTCTCTTCTTCATGCTCGCCGCCCTCAAGATCTTCTTGGAAAACATGATCCGCAATGTCGTGACCTACAGTGAGCATGCCTAGAGGAAGATGGTGACAGCGATGGACATTGTGTACTCGCTCAAGTGGCAGGGTCGAATCTGTATGGGTTTAGAGGCAGAGTTGGGATCTTCTTGGGGTTCACCAGTCAAGGGTTGAGGGTTTTCTGTAATTTATTGAATGTCTAGCAAAGGGGTTGAAGAAAATTTGTTTTATTAGTTGGGTTGTTGTTAGTGTTTTGTTAAATCAAATGTAGTTTGGTTGCATTGAATGGTACTGTTATGTGCTTAGTGTTGTTGATGTTCTTCAAGAGTTGTTTCTTTTCTTCAATCGGAAACTGTGTTATTAGGGATGCACATCACTATGCACGCCAAGTGTTTGATAAAATGCTCAACTGAGCAGGCAATTCCACCATTTGGGACCTAAGTTTTGTTCTTCTCCTTTGGTAACACAGCTCTACCTGGGCATGATTATTCTCCTTAAGATGATCATTTGTTTCAATTTTAAACAAATTAAACTTAAAAACTAAAATTGGCACATCAAAGGACTTTCCAATTGTATGTTTACCAAACAGTATTTCCCTCAAAGTTGCATCCCAATGCACTTTTCAATTACAGTCTACCAAACGATATTTGCATTTTCTCAAGGACATTTCTCGAAAGCCAAACCAAACGGGCCAAGGGCTTTGGGTAAATGCAAAGGTTGTTTGATAAATTATGCTTTAAGAAGTAACTTTGAGAGAAATACTGTTTGATAGAAAACATATTTGAAAAACTCTTTGAGTGATTAATATTAATCTTTTAATTTTAATTTTTTAAAATTAAAAAAATAATATATGCAGCTATTTATATATAAATTTTGATAGTAATGTTTAAAAAATCACACACACACACACACACACACACATATATATATACTTTTAAAAAAATTTAAAAAAAAAGGAAGAGACCAAACCCTTTGCTGAACCGGGGAAGCATTTGGTCTATTCTTTAATTAAAAAAATTGACAAAAAAAATAATGATGGACAAAATCAGAAATTTGAAGAATTAGTGAATGTAGTTTTGGAAGAAAAAATGAGTTTTAGAATTTGGTTGAATGTTGAACGCCCAATGCTAGTCCTTACTAACATAGGGCTAGCATTGGACCTTCAACATTCCCAGTGCTTGCTTTCACTTGAAAGTTACTTTAAAATAGTTATCAAATGATCCAACATTTACCCAAGAGGCTTGGAGGCCAAAAACCTTTTGGGAATACTTAACCAAATGCAAATACAGAATTTTTGATCTAAACGTTGATATCTTGTCATATTTTGAAAAATAATTTTTTATTTTTTAAAAGTGAAATCAATTTCTTGAATAAGCATAAGTTTTTTGTTGACTTATTTTTCTAAGTGATCTAAACGCCAAAAAATAGGGAAATGTTTTCCATGAAATAAATAGAATCTAAAAAAGAAAGTCCTCTCCTATCTATTACTTGTATAGTTTCTCCACATTTTTACTAACTTTCCAAGGTCAAAAAGTATCTTTTGAAACTGATAGAAAGCATGGTAAAGTGATAAACTATGTAAGGTAATTTTCATGAAGTTTGTTGCTAGTAACTTTTCATCTAGAGGTGCTAACTTTAATTCAAAATTACTTCGAAACTAGAAAATGGTTGCCGGTGCTTTGAATAGATCTGATCCAATGGCAAAATTTAATTACTTCAAAGTGTGTTTGGTTAAAAATTTCCAGGCAATTTTGGGCTTCAAAGGCCATTGAACCAAAGTTGTTGTGTTCGGTGACACAATCTTAAGAGCTTCCGCGACAAAATTTTGCTTAATAAATACGCAAAATTCAAGGCAAGTCCCCTTACTTTGAGCTTTAGCATTTTCGCAATACAATGTCAAGGGGGAGTAATTTTTCTTTTTCCAATTTTACCCTCACTAAATTATTTGAATTTCAATTTTATCCTCACAAGCAGAGCAGAAATGAGGTTGCACCCTTGAGGTCGCGTGAACACACGCAATACAAGATATTTAGGACTTCCCACATAATTCTTCCATCTATTGAGTGATGGTTACCTAAAACTTAGAATTTCCCTGTTTTACCTGTCATTTGGTGAAAACCCGAGAATCCTCTCTCCACTTTAGAGTAAGGACATATCAAGCCACACAAAATTAATGGCTAGTTTTGTGTATGCATATTAGTTGAGAAGCAAATCACTCTTAGGTTCAAGTCTTGTTAGGAGCACTTTACAAATGAAATTTTGAATGGACCATGCTAATATGGGAAAGTGCGACCTCAAAATCATCTATTTTTTTTTTTTTTTTTGACTAATTGATGTGCACAAAAGCTGATCCAGAATCTAAATAACATCATTCATGGCATTCATGACCATTGGCCTGATCACATTCGACATATGGCTTGCAATGTAATTGGCAATCTCATTTTATTGTTTCACTTCACAAATCTCATGAGGAAAATCTGCCATTCATCGTCTAGATTCTTCAAGTTCTTGCAGTGCGTGGGGGCACTGATTTTTTGGATAACAGATCGATCTTCTTAATTGCTGCAACCCAGCCACCACAATGGTAGGGCGTGACCAAGTGTACATACATTGTCGAAAAAGTAAATTTGTTTTATGATGTTACAACGTTTTCATCGTGGCAAGTGTGAGAATGCCGTAGCTACAAAATACGAATCAATCTTGCATGTAGATGATGAAAGATAAACCCGTTCTACACCAGATGAGAATATGGACTATTGTTGATGAGTGCGAACGAAGATTAAAAAGGAACTTCAAGCCTTCTTCATGTGTAAAAAACGAGAGCAGACTCTTCTTCAAGCTATATTAACTATAATAAATTTACAAAAATGTTTCTAAATGAGTCATTGTCCACGAAACAAATAGAGCCTTCTTCATGTGTAATAAATGAGAGCAGACTCTTCTTTTTGTATAAATAGAGAGATCATGGTGAGTTCTCTACAAGCAAGAACAAGCAGAGCACTCCTTCCATTAAACTAAGGATATGTCCTGAACACACGTAAGGTTTTGTGCAGAAAATCCTCTAGTGTTTTTGAGCAGTGAGGTGATTCTCAATATACATTGAGCAAGTACGTGAGACTTGTTTGGGTGTAATTTAAGGGCTGGGAAATATTGAGTGCATGAGCGATTGTAACCGTATAATTATCCGATTGATTAGTGGATTATTTGTGGACGGGCCTCCCAATGGACATAGGTACTAACAATCAGACCGGACCATGTAAATCTCTTGTGTCATTCTATTGTTCCTCGTTTTGTTGTTCTTTGATAAGTTCATGTCTGAATATAATTGCAAAGGTCCAGTTGTTTGACAATATAGACAGTGACATCACATAACACGCCAAGTATAAGTATATGCCTTGACTTTGATTACTAGCCCAACTTGAACGTACCGTGTGAAATAGGGCAGGGGTCATCTCATATTTGGGAGCCAATTTAGATCAAGCATGCCGGAAGAACCACGTCCAAATGCACAATCGATTAATTGACCTTTTTGTGGAGTTGTTCATGCGATATTGAACACAAATTTCGAGCAGTTTTTTTAGTGAATGAACAATAGAGAATTCTATATAAATTTGAAAAAAATGATTATTTTTATGATTAAAAAAGTATTCATCAACAAAGATGCATTTCTTATACTGTAATCGAAAGATGTCTTTTTTAATAAGCAATTAGTAAAAGATATTTAGCTGTTTTGAATAGATTTTTCACTCAATCATATTCAAGTACTACAAGAGCTCTTGGCTTTTTATGATTGTAATCACAATAAGATTCTTTCCTTAACAATAGAATTCTTTCCTCAAATCTCTTCTAATATTCAATAAATGCAACATTTTAAACTGTAATGGCCACGCACAAAATTATGTCATTTTTTAAGTTGGGAACTATTGCTCACTCAATTATCACTTTTATCGCAAGATTTAGCTCAGATGCAACCTTTGTTAATCAACTCCGTCAATTAAACGTCAGTATAAGAAATATTATTCAACCAAGTAAACTAATTATGTAGCTTCATGAATAATTTAGGGGGGAGGATGTTTCTGTTCACATTTATATGGGATGAGTAGTGTATTATGTAATTTCATTGCCATTATAAGGAGCTAGCTGACCAAAGATAAAAATCAAACTAAAATGAGGTATATACTAGATAAGATCGGCTTACAAAACTAATGTTCTGAACTTCTAATTGATGCGATAGACTAAGATAAAACACAATAAATACACGATGACTAGCTAGGCTCGACATCCGCTGATGTTTAACAGCTAGCAAGAGACCGCCATTTCCTCAATATGCACCGATTCCATAAAAGTCTAGTCCTAATAGCCAGCATTTTTCAAGGTACAATTGATGAATATGAAACCATGTTTCGACTTTAACCACAGTAAAACCTCCGCTGTCTCAATGTCCTGGTGAGCTACCGTCCAAGGACCATCAAAGAGCAACATGTTATTATCTTCTTCACTTTTAAACTTAAATCAAGAAAAACTCATTGCCCCGATCAGTAATCCCCACGGAGAGAGTACGTCCAGTCATGAGAGCGAAAGAACTACTGTTCTAGAGGCATTATTGAATTAGCAATTTGGGTGGTAATTTTTAACCGAAAGAATGACCATAAATATATTAAGATTGCAAGAATGCATATTAATTTTGCACTGGTCATCACATATATAGATCAACCTCTTCCTTTAAGAAAACGACCACCACCGGTCTTGCCTTAGTTTAATCGAACATAGTAACTTTGAGTTGATTCAGCTTATGTGTGCGGCCTCCATATATAAATTTTTCTGTTATACTTGCCCTATTAAGCTTACCTAAATATCTTCTCTGTCCGCGAATATGACTATGTGGAGGTAGTGCTTATACCTTTTAACTCATTAGAGTTAGGCATTGGAGGCTCGTGAAAAGATCATGTCCCCAAAATATATTGATTAGACAATAAAAGGGAAATAAAAAAATTAGATTTCACATTTTTAAAGAAGGGAAATTAGTAAATGCCCTATATGAGTCTTTTATGGAGTGATATGTGTTGCCCGATGAATGTCCTCACATAGGGGGTAAGAACACTAAAAATGTCAAAACTTTTGTACGGCGCTCACTTTGGTGCCAAAACTTTTTTTGCTCACTTAAATATCACAAATTTAAAAATCGATCATTTGAGTGCCACATCTAACGTGATCGTTGAAAAAGCTAGCGTGGCCACCGGTCATCCGACATGGCCATTAGTCCATGTTAGCTTGCTGGTGGCCATGTCAGACGACCGACGGTCATGTCAGAAGTGACCCTTAACTAATTTATTTTTTAAATTTATGGCACTTAAAGTAAGCGAAAAAAAGATTTTGGTATCAAAATGAACGTCATATAAAAATTTTGACACTCCTAACGTCTTAATCCCAGTTACGTGATTTCATTTACAAATAAATTCTTAAAATAGTAAACTTGTGGGTCAGTGGAAAATGAAGGTGTTGGACCACTGGCAAATACGCAATTTTCGCAAGGAGAAAATATTCAGTGCTATGAGAGTGCCATGTCATAGGATTATGTGGCATGCATTTGTCCAGTTGAATCCACTCACCTCTTGACAAGTGGCAATTGAGTTAAATAAAAGTAAAATTTCTGACCTCCTTCGATATCATTAATGTGGAGCAGCTTTTCGGGAAATTTTGAACACCTGCCTAATATCTCTCTTCAGCCTTTGTTCATGGCTTTAGAAGGAACCTTCAACCTTTTTCTCAAATCTTACGTTTCAGACCAGAAATAAACCTTCTTATGTTTTTTTTTTGGGTACTCTTACATTGCAGAGCGCCGCTCGATCCATGCTTAGATGACCTCCATTTTCGCTTTGAAGACCCCTGCTCGACTACCACGCTTTAAGACCTCCATTTTCACTTAGAAGACCGTTGCCTCGAAGATCTCCATTTTTGCTTCAAAGACTGCTGTAAATACCTTCAACTCAACAGTCACGCTTCGAAGACCTCTCTTTTCGCAAGAAGACCGCCGCGGTTCCAAGATCTCCATTTTTGCTTTGAAGACCCGCATAACTTTGAGATTGCCGAATGTGCCACGGGGTGAGCTCAACATTGAGGTCCAACATGCCTCTCGCTCAGTAGCTTGAAATTTTTTTCTTTTTAATGAAATTTAGTTTGAGTGCATTATAGTGATGCGCGTGTGATACAATCTCACTTTTTATTTGGTACCTAGAACTTTTATTGTTCAGCGCTGGAAAAATATATTTGAACATTCGTTGGTGATTGATATTAGATTCTAAGAATTGAGCTGGTTTTCCAAATAACACGCTGAATATAATGACAATTATAGAAAGACAAAGTCAATGTCCAGACACCAACGATTTTGTTGTTCCATGAAATTCCCCTGGAATGTAATTTCTCTCATTCCTTTATGAACTCTGTGTAATGAGATGTTAGAATTTTCCTTCTATAATTTATCTCATTGCATTTCATAGAAGAGAGCCAGCTAAATCTCCCAACATGGTTATGGATAAGAAAACATGTTGATTCTCTCTTCTTTTCCTTTTGCCTAAGCTTGCATAGAGCATACAAAGAAATTCCAATGGCTAGTATGCATTAGTGGCGTTTGGGAAGAGCAGGTTGATTGGTCGTCGAAAACAAAGAGTTGCATAGTGAGCAACAACTATGCATGCCTTGAATCAAGTTAATTGAAGGCAAATATCGTGAAACTGACTTTCTCATATTCCTGTAGTTTGAATCTCCCATGCTTATCTCGCAACTTCAACTATCGGTATACTGAAATTTTACCAAAAACAAAAAAACTTCATTTCAATTAGCTAAGGGAATGCTTTTCAAATGCCTTTAATTTAATATTGTTATCTGAACACATCCCACATCTAAATTCTCCATCTGCCTAAAATATCTCTAAACCAAACATTCCATGGTGAACTTTCCTAGCAATTTTAGTAAGATGTCACCTCTTTGGAATGAGTTCTAAGACACCATATAACAAATAAAAAAAACACACACACACATTCTTCTTGAAATCAACATACAAGTAACCTGGTCATGAGATGTTTCTTCAGCCTTCCAAAGCTCCAAATTAAGACGAAGCATTTTCTATTACATTCAACTTATAAGGGGTACATGATAGTAAGCCAAGAACAGCCATTCGATTGTCCTGAGAACCATTGTCTTCTTGGCCGTAAAAAATTTGCTCTCAGCCATGAATTTAATTAAAAAAAGAACAAATGAATTGAAATCGGTTCTTCTAAGTGAAAAGCTCAAACACATCCAAATTCCCTTTAAAAAAACAAATAAACAAATAAGCATAACAAAGTCAACTTGAACTAGGAACAAAAATAAGTTCTTCCAAGTGAAATATCCACGTGGCAATTTTAAGAAAAAAATTGTCCAAGTAAGCCTAGAAAAAAATTGATTTTATTTAAAAAAAAAAAAAAAAGGGAAGGGGAGGGGAGGGTTCAGCAGCCTTTGCCGGATCCTCCTCTTCCTCCTCTTTTTTTCTTTTTTTTTTTTTTTTAAATTAATCAATTTTATAATAATATATATTTTTAATTATTTAATATTATTCAATTAATACATTTTTAAAATGCCATATCAGCGCAAAACGACGTCGTTTTGGCTAAGTTTTGGTTGACTCGTTTTCGGCGAGCCACGTAAGTAATTTATATTATTAAAATAAGCCACGTCGGATTTCTGGCTAAGATTAGTTGACTTAAGTGATCTAATTTTTAAAAAAGGTGGCACTTAAGTGTACCTTTTATAACTTTTGGCACTTAAGTTGCCAAGTTTTGGCACTTGGGTTGTACTTATGCCCATTTAGTATATATTACGATTGAATCAAGTATAATTGCAACTTCATAAATACACTCGAAATGTATAGGAGCTCTAAAATATTAAATTAGGCCAAAAAAATGACTAAAAGATATTTTATGATGGGAGAAATTTTGACAAAACATGGTGTTATCCATTAGTGGTCTTATTTATCTTTAATTTAATGATTAGTGAGAGAGGAAAAGGTTAAAACTCTCAAATCGATGTTAATTTAGACCTCTTGTAGAAAATTTTCTCTAAAATGATGATATATGCTTTAAATTTCCCAAAACATGAAGTCCGATATAGGGGGTTAGGACACCAGGAGTGCCATAACTTTCGTATGACGCTCACTTTGGTGCCAAAACTTTTTTTTCGCTCACTTGAGTGCAACATCGAAGTGAAATCATTCAGTTAAAGTGCCACTTCTGGCCAAAAATCGTTCAATTAAGTGCCAAAATGCATACGTGGAATTTTTTAATGATTTTTATTTTTATTTTAATAAATTTCGACGCCGACGTGGACTTTTCAGGCAAAACGACTCCGTTTCTACTCTTTTTTTTGATTTTTTTAGGGCCGGCGAGGGTTAATAAATATATTAAAATATATTAAAATATTGTTCACCGCACCACGCGCCTTTTCCGCGGCCACGTCGTCGAATTGGCACTCAAGTGAACGTTTTTTAAAACTTGTGGCACTTAAGTGAGCGAAAAAAAGTTTTAAGACCAAAGTGAGCGCCGTCACGAAAGTTATGGCACTCCTAGTGTCTTTACCCCGATATAGTATGGCATATGTTTATTTTAAAGATAAATTTATTGAAAGTCCTAAAACTTGTCACGAATCAATTGAGTCATCAAATTATTTAAAAATGCAATCAAGTTTTAAAAATTATCAATAAAAATGCAATCGAGTGTTAAAACTTTCAAAAATGGAATTAATGAAAGAACTTGATTGTGCCAATTTGATAAGTTTTAGAACTTGATTACACTTTAAAAATTTTAGAAGTCAATGACTTAATTGCATTTTCATGGCAATTTTTAGGACTTTCAAAATAGTTATCCCTTTATTTTATTTTTCTTTAACTTTCAGTCATATGGCTAAATCATAGGTTAATATCTTAATCATTGATTGTCATCACGCGAATTGTAGCCAATTAAAAGGTGGATCTAGAGCTGGGATCACTTTTAACTCATGCTATGAGACATTTATTCCAAATTAATTTTCATTTTATAAAAAATCTCACAACTACTACCTTGCGATACATTTACACAAACTAATTTTTATCTTAGAAGAAAACCCAACCTGATACCCGACCCAAAACAACCCCGTTAGCATTTCGTGCGATATCCTATTAAGATGCATACATGTCAAAAACACGTGATAAACAATTGTAGAGCAGATCTAATTTGGAGAACGAAATATCCGATGTGGGAATTCCATACATATGTGTTTAACGAAAGGTAGGTTTGCGTTAGGAGTACTGGTTTAAGACTTTTTTGTAAGAAAAAATTAATTTGATATTCATTATAATAATACAAATTCTAGATTTTTAATGATATTAACCGTTATAATAATGCGAATGGTCTACAGATAATAATTTCTAATCCGAGCCCATGCTGTATACGACAAGCAATTAAAGAGTTACGCAAATGACACGGCCGTCTAGAATAATATGATTTCTCAGGTCAACATTTTGGTGCTTGACCAACAGAAAAGAAAGACTTTGACCCAAAAAACTTGTCTGAACGGGTTACTCCCAAAGGCAACATAAAGCACGCACCCAAAAGCTGATTCTTCACAGCGCCGGAGGCACTCTTAACTCTCCTGTTATGGCTGCTCCAATTTTCATTCTCCTCCCATTGGCATTCCTGTTCATAACAGCAACTTCCCAGGGACAGAAAAACATCAGCCTTACCGACACCCTCACGCCCACCTCCAATTCCTCATGGTTCTCGCCTTCCGGTGCCTTTGCCTTTGGATTTTACCAGCGAGGCGGCGGTTATTACGTGGGAGTCTTCCTTCCGGGGACTTCGAATAAAACCGCGGTGTGGACTTATGGCCGAGATAACCCTCCGCTCCCGATGAATTCCACTCTGCGTTTCAGCAGCGGCGGACTCGTTCTTCAGTCAGCACAAGCACCGGATGCGTATGTCACCACTCCCGTCGGTGGTACGACCGCTTCGGCGTCAATGCTCGATTCGGGGAACTTCGTTCTGTACAACTCTAACCAGGACATCATATGGCAGAGCTTCGACACACCGACGGATACCATTTTAGGCGGTCAAAGTCTATCGGCACAACAAGAGTTGCATTCAAGTGCTTCGGACACTGATCCGTCCACGGGTCTCTTTCTCGCAATCATGCAGTTAGATGGAGTGCTTGCATTATATCCCCAGGGTACTCCATTTACTGCCGAATACGGCTATTGGGATTCCGAGACACCTAATAATGGTCCGAATGTGACGCTACATCTTGAGGATGATGGGTTTCTCTACCTATTGAAACCCCCAGGTGTGTACCTTAAGAATTTCACTAGCCAAGGAGGTCCTAGAGAAGACATGATCTATCGTGCGAGGATTGACCCAGATGGATTTTTCCGGCTATACTCGTACAACACAACCAAGAATGACGATTCGTCCGTTGCATGGCCAAACACGACAGACAGATGCATCCCGAAGGGGATATGCGGGGCTAACGGGTTTTGTACGGATATTAATCAGGGTTCTCCGTGCCAGTGTCTTCCAGGATTCGTTGAGTACGGCAACGGGACTGCTGGGTGTAAGAGGAACTTCACTGCAGAAAGCTGCATGAAAAACATTGAATCTGTAACCAACACCTTATGGTTTGATGCCCCGTATTCCACTTTACCCTCGCTGAGCAGTGAAGAATGTAAAGCAGCATGTCAGAATGACTGCAATTGCGAGGCTGTTACATACAATGCCAGTCAGTCCTGCAACAAGCAGAATCTTCCTCTAAGATTCGGTAAGGGAGTCGTTGGTGGGAACTCAAACTCAGTACTCTACATCAAGGTAGTTGATGATCGATCTGACGAAGGTGGAGGAAATGGCTCTGCGCCAAAGGAAAAGCATACACGGAGAGACATTCTGATTGCAGTTGCATCATCTATTGCTTTTGCAATGGTAATGTTGGTAGTGGGTGGAGTCATTGTTCGAAAGAATCGTGTCTGGTTTCATGAAAAGCTTCCGAAGGAGGGAATTCTCAGAACAATTGAAGATATTTCTCCTAGAACTTTTTCATTTGAAGACCTGAAGAAAGTGACTGGAAACTTCTCGGAAGAGATTGGCAAAGGAGCGTTTGGAACAGTCTACAAAGGCACGCTGATGAAGAATCTGCATAGCAGCCAAGTCGTAGCTGTTAAAAAATTAGAGAAGATCTCATCCGAGGGGGAAAGTGAGTTCGAAGCTGAGGTGAAAACTATTGGAAAGACTCATCACCGGAATTTGGTCCGGCTCCTAGGTTATTGTCATGATGGAGAGAATAGGCTCTTGGTGTATGAGTACATGAGCAATGGGACGCTTGCCGATCTGCTCTTTAAACTCGAAAAGCCCAGTTGGGATGTGAAAATGGGATTAGCTCTTGATATTGCCAGAGGCCTCCTTTATCTACATGAAGAGTGCGAGACGCAGATCATTCATTGTGACATAAAGCCTCAGAACATATTGATAGATGACAACATGCACGCAAAGATTTCAGATTTTGGGCTCTCGAAACTGCTGAAGCCAGATCAGACAAACACCACAACCGGAATAAGAGGTACAAGAGGGTATGTTGCGCCAGAGTGGCACAAAATTCAGCCGGTGACGGTAAAAGTGGACATTTACAGCTTTGGAGTCGTGCTGCTGGAGATCATCTGTGGCCGAAGGAGTGTGGATCAGACCCTTCCCGAGGAGGAAGCCATTCTCGAGTATTGGGTTTACTCCTGCTTCCAGGCTGGCGAGCTGAATAAACTAGTGGATTATCAAACTATAGACAAAACACAATTGGAGAGGATGGTTAAAGTCGCACTCTGGTGTACCCTAGAGGAGCTTTCGCTTCGTCCTTCGATGAGAAAGGTGCTGCTGATGCTTGAAGGCACGGTCGACGTTCCAATCCCTCCTTTACCTACTTCCTTCCTCAGTGTCACCTGAATTTCTTAGGAGCTGCACTTTATCACCACCAAAAGCTGCTTGGGTCAGCAATGAATTATGTTATTTATACTATAGGCATTTCAAGTGTTTCTCGGTTCATCCATCAACGTGCATTGTCTTTCTATCTTCTCAATGGAATATGTTCCCTGTTTGGTCCAATAAATTTCTTCCTTCTTACAGGAAGAAAAACAACTTTGAGTTCATTTCAACAATGCTTATTTTCCTGTGGTGGCAGATAGAAGTTTATCAGTATGGTCCTGTTAGTTGCCCATGAAATTGAAAGAGCATAGAATGCGTATTGAGGGAGAGGAGGCAGCATTATTTCGCCTATAGACAAATTGTCCATTTAAATGTTTGATGTTGTTCTGACATTATGCGATCAATCGACAGAACTTTCCATGTTTCAACCTTGAACTGGCTTTAAAGAAATTCAGAAATATTCAGAGACGTGAAAAATTTGCCATAGTTTCTTTATTGGCCTCCTAAACAGGATTCGCACATCTTTTCTGTGTAAAGAATATGAATTCCAAATAAGTTAGCTTTTTGTACACTTAGAGAGGATATCAAACATCTCTAGTATGATAAGTGCATTGAGAGTCAAACTCAAATTCGATACAAGAAAGTATGCTACTTCTCATTCCTTTTGATTGCTCTCCTCAACTAAAGCAATTTCTTATCTCAGAATGAGGATCAAATATCAGTTCATCAACGAATATAGATATTTTAGTGTTTTGATAAGTAAAAACACAGAAATTAAGCGTGTTCTCTGAAATTACTATAGAGAGGACCCAAAGAGGTCCTCTCTTTCCATGTAGCATCTTTACAGTTTTCGCTTAATTGCTCTTCAAAATTTGGAATTGCACGTAACTTTTGAATTGCACATAGCTGAGATCAAACGTACCTAGTCTCTTTGCCCTTCTCATAGAACGGCCCATCATTGTTCAAGGAAGACAAAGCTCCATAGACTTTTTCTCGTAGTCTCTTTGAAGCTTTTCTTTTTTCTACGATGTTGACTCGTGAATCAGCTTCTTGATGGGGGTTATTGAACTTGATGTCATCAAAGACACAGTTTTTTTGTAATTTGTGCATTGGCTTAGTCCATTTTTATGGATGATTTTAGAGTGAATAAAGAGGGACATAGGTACACTACTGCAGATAGCTGCAATGGTTAATCAAGGATTTTTTAAGCTGCTAACTTTTCATTGTAGCCTGTTAGGAAATACGTTAACGAGGATAGAATAGTTTTATATTTATAGTTGTTTCGTCGATTTTGATTCTTGCAAAAAATATTTCACCGAATGGTGCATTTCGATTGTTATTAGAAGAGACTCAGGTTCTGTGTCAAATATGGATAGAGAATGTCAAATGCAAATGTGAATATTATTCTCAACTTGTATATTACAAGTCTAATGACAGACACAAGAGATGACTTGACAACCTACAACCTTTGGGAACGAATTACGCCAAAATCTAATCAACGTTACAGTTTGAATACAGCTAATTGTATGACTCGTACTTCAAAATCCAAACTATGTCGGAATTTAATAAACGACATAGCTTGTTTAGGCGTAAGGATGTAATTTAATTAACAGCAATACCTTGTTGACACCTAAATTTTGGTCACTCATTTAATTGTTTATTAATTGCACTAAAAATTAGGGATTAGTCTTAAAAAAATCGAATTAAAAAAAAGGGAAAAGAAAGAGGCCAGGCCAGGGCTGGGCCGGCCTAGCCCCCACACGTTTTTTCCTTCTCCCCGCACGGGCTTGGCCCGTTTCTCTTTCTTTCTTCTTTCTCGGCCCGGCCCGCTCTTCTTCCCTTCTTCTCCCTCACGCAGGTGGTCTTCTGCAGGGGAAGAAGAAAAGCGCAGGACAGTTGTAGGCGGATCAGGGGAGTAGCTCCGGCGCGATAAAAGGGTCGGACGGAGTCAGGCGGGAGTCAGGCACGCCTGCCGTGGGCGATAAAAGGGTCGGACGGAGAGAGAGACGGAGGGGGATCCGACAGAGAAAAACCAGGAGAAGAGGGTTGCGGGTGAGAGCGAGGAAAGAAAGTCAGAGGGAGAGACCGTCGGCCAACGTTCTCGAATCGCGGCCGACGACCCGCAGCGATGTCTCCTTTCCCGTGCCGAAGCTCCGGTAAGTCCTAGCCCTCATTTTTGCGTTGTTTTTGGGTTGTTTTTGGGTACGCCGGGCCGGAGTTCGAGGCCGCGAACTCTGGCCCCATCCATCCCTTTTTGGATCGTTATACGGTCCTGATTCGTTGACGAGAATTCCGGCGTCGGTCTCGTGTCTCGGTTGAGCCGGAAACCTTAGGATTCGGTAGCGCACCCCTATTGTTCGACAAAATGTCTCAGAGAGATCCGAAAAGTCAGTTCGTGTTTTAGCTTGGAATCGATTAGTGCTTGCATCCGTAGCTGCTGAATCATGCTCTTTGTTTGCGTGATCACTGTGTTTTGGCGTGGTTTTCGCGAAATAATCGTGCATCGTTGGGAGAGCGAGGGTTCCCTTCGTTCCGGTGAATGGATTAACGGTCGCCGGAAAAGGTGGTTGGCGGCGGTCGAGCGGTATGACCAACGGGCGATGGTGGTCTGAGCACCGGTGAACTTTCGCCGGAGATGATGTTTGTTGGCGTTCGTTCGGTGGAGCAAATAGTTGGACAGAGGAGGCTGCATGAAGACGTCGGGGGGTGCATGAAGAAACGTGAAAAGAAGACCAAGAGAAAAAAGCAAGGTTAAAAGGAAAATGAGGAAAAAGAGAAACACAAAAATAAAAATGAAAAAAAAAAAGAACGAAAAGGAAAAGAAAAAGCAGAAGGAATAGAAAGAAGGAGGTGGGCTTCGGTGAAGAAAAGGGTGCAGGTACGTTCGGGGAAGAAGAAGATCGAAGGGAAGAAAGAATATAAAAAAAAATAGAAAAAAATGAAAAGACAAAATGAGAGGAGTAAATTGGCATGGGCTTAATTGGGGTCAGTCTTCTTGGGCTGGATGGTGCGCTGGTGCAATTTGGGCCGGGGCGGAACGGGCTAGAATCTAAGTGGGCCTAGAGTTGTCCCTTTCTTTAAAAAAAATCCGTGCGGGCCTTTTTTTTTTTCGAGTGGGCTTTGGGGTCGGCCCGATTTTAACCAACCAGGACCAATGGGGTCCGGGTCGGTTTAGTAGGGCTGGGTATTTTGACCCGGTCCGAGACAACGACTTAAAAACTTACAAAACAAAAGAACGCTTAGAAAACTTCGAGTGCCTCTCCACCCACGTTGAACGGATCAACCATAGAGGACTCTCTACTTATTAAAATCACTGGAGAGACTCGTAGAAAAGTAGGTCCGGCTGCTAAAATGGACAGGAGTGAACGACTTGCTGGTCAAAGCTAAAACAAGGAAGAAAAAGGACAACTTGGTACCTAGATGAAATATCAATGAGTAAAAATAAAAAATAAAAATGGAGAGTAGAAATTATTGTGATCTTATTCACTCATAATTTGATGATTAGTGAGAGGGTAACTAGTTAAGACCCTCAAATCAAATGTGAATTGGGCGGTTTGTAGAAAAATTCTCTGGATACTAGCAATACATGCTTAAAATGAATTATTGATAGAAACTCCTATGTATCATACATATCCTTAGCAATGAAAAGTCTTTTGAAAATTTTTCCACAAGCACCCAATGGATCTTGTGACAATGGAAGCAATTATTATATGAATTAGGTTTATCCATGACAATCGAAGTCCTACATCGAATGAGAAGGATTTTCTTGAGTTATTCATAAATAAAGATCCCATCTGATGTGATTAAATTTTTACTACTCCTTAACCTTATACTTGAATACTCATTTTGAAGTTTATCCTCATGGATGTAACAAAGTCAGGTTGTTGTAAATATTATCAAAGGAGGAACCCTTCCAGAAGATTGTGCGGTCCAACCATGGCTGGGTGAGGGTTGATGACCCTCGCTTGGCGGGTCGCCACCACTAGCTAGGGCTTGGCGACCTCGGCCGACCCTCGCCCCACCGTTGCCGGCCCTTCTCGGCGAGGGTGGGGCGACGATGGCAGCGGCAGCGAGGGCCGTCGAACCCTCCTCTCCCCTCCCTTCCCCCCCTCCCCCTTTTTTTTTTAATAAATAAAATCGATTTTTTTTTTCTAATCTAACTTGGATAATTTTTTTTTAAAATTGCCACGTGGAATTTTTATTTTGAAAAAAAATGCTCCATCAACAAATAAAATTGCCGGAAAATGAACACGTGGCAGTTTGGCCGTTTTTTCACCATTAGCACTTAACTGATTATTTTTACTTCGATTTTGGTACTTAAGTGTACTTTTTGTAACTTTTGGCACTTAAGTGTCCTCTCGTGCTAAGTTTTGGCACTCCAGGGGTCCGTATGTCAATCATACTCTAATTGTTCATAGTGGCATCCCCAAAGAAATCTCTTTGGATGATTCTTCTACTGTCGACGATGTTACCCTCATCAGTAATGTTACTTGCTCTCCAATGCTGCTGGATTACTTGCCTAGTCCTCTCCCACTGACTATTTATTGCTGTTGGTGGCTAGCAATACAACCTAGAGGGGTTGGATAGGTTGTTTTAGAAATTTTGACGATCTTTTGCAGAAATTAGATATTTGCTATCAGGTTCACAAGATATTTTGAAAATTGTGAAGGAGCTGTGTGCAAATAGAAGTGAATAGATGAACATATATGTACATAGAGAGTTATAGTGGTTCGGCTTTATCCACAAGCCTACGCCCACTCTTCAAATTATTAGCCACAAGATAGGCTAGATTCCACTAGTAATTTGCTTGGAAAGTTATAGATAGCTAGCATTTATCCTTTACACAATAGATACCACTATCAGGACTCAGCTGCTGCTTTTACTTTTGTATACTTAATCCTTAGTACAACTACTAAACAACATGAATACTAATTTCGGATAAACAATTCAACAGAGAGCATATAGCTAAGAAAAATAGCAGAAAGTGAGCATTCTTGATCTTTTGAAGTTGCGCACTCTTCATATGGCTTTTGAGGTCTTCTCTTATATGGTTACAGTCAATCTATCTGTTTGAAGATGATTTGGAGAAGTAGATAACCATTAGAGTTACCGTTGAGTTGCTATCCACAGGTAGAGCTACCCATATAGCTCTTTTCTTGGGACATTTATAGGCCACCTAGAAATAAAAACCGCTATTCTCATCTAACTACAGTCTCTAACGGACGTGTCAGATGACCTAGCTACCCAACTATATGTTTCATTTGGATTCTGCTGTTGTGCGAATCCAAGGTCACAACGGCTAGTTTGTTAACCCAATGAACATCATTAGATGTACTTGGTTGTTACGGCACCATCGACCTAATCTTTAAAGCTCTAACACAAACATCATCAACAACTGATCTTTTAGGTTCGCCGATACTGTTTTCCTCATCAGGATATTTCGTGACTTCCTTTTCAATGGATTACATTATGGATGTTGTGCAGTCCTTTGGTCTAAACATCTGCTTACACTAAAGTAAATATTATACTAAGCATAATTTGGACATCATCAAAATTATTTGGAGATGTTTCTCCAACAATTTCCCCCTTTTGATGATGACAAAACTATCTCGCAGATGAAAAAAAATATTAAGGGTTGTTTGAATATTTTGTAAACAAGATCTTCTCAAGACATTTGCAATAAGTCTGGAGATATGGACTAGACAATCTTGTAAGTTGAAATATATTGGCAAGAAGATCTTTTAGTAGATATAGCATCAAAGTATGGGGTTTTAGAAATAACAATTGAAAAGCTTTTGATGATACATTTGAGTTCTCCGTCTGATTTGACGCTTTGTTCCTAATATCTTAACCATTTTTGCAATTAGTGATATTCATCAAGAAATAAGCAGATTTTTTGCATTAGATCAGCAGATGTTTTATATGGGCAAATATCGTGAGCGAGCAAATATTTTGAGCAATATTAGGAGCAAATATCATAAAAAAATATTCACATCAAGTCGACTCTCTCCTTTTTGTCATCAATAAAAAAAATACGTAGGAAATTCAACTTGATTGATAGCAAAAGGAAGGCTCATACATGAGATCAATAGATATGGGTATGGCTTAAGCAGCCAAAGAAAAATAGGAACACATAAAGATTTGAAAATTTAAGTGCAAGGGTGTTTGCGTTGCTGTGAAGAGCTAAGCATTCCAGGTTGAATTGGCTCAAGGTCAAGATAGATGGGGTTGTAGCAATGCAAGCTTAAGATGGTGCGTTTGATTTTTATCATGTATCGAGTCAGAGAGTTGAGTGTGGTCTTGATTTCCTAAACATCAACTTGAATCTAGTTAAGGCTGGCAGCAGGAAAAGCAGAGGTGTCCACAGTAAGAGATGGTGATGTTTTTGGCCTTGGTGGACAAGGGGCCTTAGGTTGTGCTGGTACCTTGGTTTGCTTCTTCTTTTCTTGTTTGGTCAGTCAAGTGAGTCTTTCACGGATTTTAGCAACATCTTTCTCATCATCTCTATGTCCAATGGTGATGATTTGTGTGATCACTTTTTTGAAAAATGAAAGGCGTTGTAGCACACGCAATTTCCGCCGTAAGAAGTTCTCGCAAGAAGACAATGACTCTCTCATGCAAAATAAAACAAAAGAAGACTTGCAAACTTCGAGTGCTTCCCCTCCCGTGTTTAACTGGTCAATTGTAGAAGAAGCTCTTCCTCTTTTTCTATGAGAAATATGGAAGCGACTTGGAAAGTTATACTACGTTTGCCCATCGTCAACAGTGAAAAATCTATTGAAAGATTAGTTGAAAAAGTTTTCCACAAGCACCTAATTGATCTCGTCACATTGGAAACGATTATTGCATAATTTAAGTCTATTCGTGAAACTCCAAGTCCTACAGTGTGATGGCCGATCAGGCAGCGAAAGGCCTAAGAAAACATTGTCTCTCTCCGGGCTCCCATCCCCACATCAACCCTATGGGCTTTGCCATGTGAGGATGCCTTTGTTATGGGTTCTACCGGCAAGTTTCCAGTAATGATATAAATAATTCTTTTCGACTAAAAAAAGAAGAAGAAAAAGAAACCTTATTATAGTGAAATATGCGTCGCCCAATAAACGGCCTATACACTACTTGATATATAAGTTAAAGATAACTGTGATAATAAGCGTAGTCCACACGTACACCACTTTAACATAGTCAAAGTCAACAATGATGAAAATAAAAATTCGCATTGCCTACATTTGGTCTATACACTACTTAATATAAGTTAAAGATAACAGTGATAACAAGCGTAGTCCACACGTACACCACTTTAACATAGTCAAATTCAACAATGATGAAAATAACAACTCGCATTACCTTCGTTTACAATAAACATTACACAAGACTTCTAGTCACGCCTTGCACGGGTCAACCGTGGAAGACAGACCCCCTCTCGTGTTTTCGAAGAAGTATCGGGGAGACTTTGGGGTGCGTTTGGTAACATTTCTACTCTTGGGAACAGTTTCTTTTGAAAAATAGTTTTTTTCTATTTCTACTTCCTGGAACAATTTTTGAGTAAATTAGGGCGTTTGGTAACTGCAAAAATTTATTATTCTCGGAATAGAAAAAGAATAGAAATGCGTTTAGTATCGACAAAAAGTTTTTATTTCTTTCTTCCCTGATGGTGGTGGAGATCGGCGGGCAGCGACGGCGCCCGGTAGCGGCGGGGTGCGAACGGCAACCGGGGGTGGCAATTTTTTTAAAATTATCCCACCCGGTTTTACCGGCAGGCCGGTGGGCGGGGCCGCCGCCGGTGACCGACAATTGACGGCCGCCAACCGCCGCCCGCACCTCGCCGCCGCCGGTTGCCCGGCCGCCTCGCCGGCCGTGGCCGCCGCGCCGCCACCGCTGCCGGGCAGTAGGGCGACGCCAGCCGACCGTGGCGGCGGGTGGCGGTAGGCGGCGGCAGGCGAGTGACAGCGTGCAATAGGCGGTGAGTAGTCCCCAAGAAATAGTTTCTAGAAATTGTTCCTAGGAATAAGAATCATTTTTTTTTAACTTCTCATTTCTACTCCAAATCTATTCCTAAGAACAACTTTATATTCCCTTACTATGAAAATTATGGAATAGAAAAATCAATTTGGTTTCTACATTGGCGTTATTAAACGCATTTTTCACCCAATAAACGGCATTACTTTTTTCTATTCCAAAAAGGAACAAAAGAACAATTAACATAGTTAAAAAAAATAACAATTCGAGAAACATTAAAAAACTGTTACCAAACGGAGCCTTGGAGTCCGATCGATTGTTTCTTTTCTCTTTTCTTCTTTGGGCCTTTTTGCTTTTTTTGACCCAGCAAGAAAGTGGGCGACCGTTTCTTTAGGTTAGTAAGGTATTGGAAAAGAAGATTCTCCGCTGCTACAGTTGAGGGGAGTGAGCAGCTTGATCAAAGCTTAAAAAGGGACGAGGTACGTAAATAAAATGTCATTGAAGAAAGAGAACGGGAGATATACGTTATAAATCATGAGTGGGAACCACGATCATATGAGAGAAAAGAAAGAGATCAAGCCGATGTTCGTTTTTCCTTCAACGAGCTTATTTTACCTACTTCGGTATAAAATGAAGAGCCGTAGTTATTATGGTCTTATTCCTGAGCGATCCTATCCATCTTTAATTTGATGATTAATGAGTGAGTGAGTATTTAACTTAAAACCCTCGAATCAAAAGTGAATTAAGGCCAAAGAATTTTCTTTCCGCTGATAGTATATGCTCCAATTTTACTAAAATAAATCGTGGATAAAAAACCCTGGGTACTGTGGCATATGCTTTTTCTATTTCTCTTTTACTATGAAAATTGTGGAAGCCATTTCTATAGTTATACAATGCTGAGAGCAGTTATTGCACAAGTTAAGTCTATTTGTGATGCTCTACGTTGAATAAGAGACTTTCTTGAGTTATTAATAAATAGATCTCATATAGTGTGATTACACTCTCGGCACTCCTTTGCCTCACATGATTACGCTTGAATACTCCTTTTGAGGCTTGGTCTACTTGGATGGTATTGGAGGGTTCAAAGCAAGAGCCTTTCTAGTAAAATTGTGCTGTTCAAGGATAGATTAGATCCAAGCCGATCTGAGGAGGGTTGGGGAATCATCACCAGGACGAGCGGGCAGTACTCCTTCTGGAGACTTGGCCCATGTAGAATGGATCGGGTGGTTAAACTACTGGATCAAGCTATTTGGAGTTTAAAATGTAAGACTTGCGTTGAGACACAATATGATTGGCCATATCCATTGCATATAGTCATAGGTTTATTAAAAAAATAAAATCTCTCGTAATATGATGTCATGTCCATGTCTCACGAGATCAACTTCAGTTTCTATTGAAGTTTTTGTTAGCCAAAGCCTTATTTTTGCGTTGAAGAAGACTTTAACAGAGTAAAGATCTCTGTAATAGAGAGAAGAAAAGCGAGACATATTATTTCCAATTTGGAAGCTTGCGCAGCTCTATAAAGCGTGAGCAAAATAGCTGATTCTTCACTCCACAAAACAAGTTCTGTAGCATTGGAACTACATCTCACTTGGCTTTAATGGCAAATTCACCCCTTCATTACAGGCACTCCGTTCGCATGGTTGCTACACTTCCCTTTCTTCTCTCACTTGCATTCATCTTCACGACTGCAGCTGCAGAAAGACAGACCAACATAAGCCTCGGTGCTTCTCTCACGCCCACCACCACCAACTCCTCCTGGCTCTCCCCTTCTGGCGTCTTCGCATTTGGGTTCTATCAGCAGGGCAACGGTTATGCAGTTGGAGTTTTCCTTCCACAAAGTCCACATAAAACCAAGGTCTGGACCTTCAATCGAGACGACCCTCCAGTCCCCAGCAATTCCACCCTGCGTTTCACCCGTGACGGGAGGCTAGTCCTGCAGTCTGCAGAAGCGCAAGAGAAGCTTGTCGCCATTCCTAGCGAGACCGTGGTCTCAGCTTCTATGCTCGACACAGGCAATTTTGTTCTTTATAACTCCAGGCGGGATGTCATATGGCAGAGTTTTGATAGGCCGACTGATACCCTCTTGGCAGGCCAGCATTTATCACCGGACCAACAGTTGTTCTCGAGTGCTTCGGAGAGTGACCAATCAACCGGTATATTTCGCCTCAAAATGCAAAGGGATGGAAACCTCGTCCAATATCCTGTAGATACTCCAGACAGCACGAA
The DNA here is from genome assembly GCA_014182845.1 of Corymbia calophylla. Lineage (NCBI taxonomy): Eukaryota > Viridiplantae > Streptophyta > Magnoliopsida > Myrtales > Myrtaceae > Corymbia > Corymbia calophylla. The sequence continues at coordinate 46,228,047 of CM024700.1, read as the reverse complement.
CTCTTACTGGGTGTCTCACACCAACGGAGTCGGTAACAATGTGACACTTTATCTCAATAATGACGGTTATCTCTACCTGTTGAATGCGACAGGTGAATATGTAAAGAATTTCACCACAAGTAGAGGACCTCCTAAAGAAGGAATAATCTATCTCATGAGACTCGACACAGATGGGATTTTCCGACTGTACTCATACAATGCGACCCAGAATGCTGATCTGTCTGAGGTATGGACGTCTTCTGACGACAAATGTATCCCCTTTGGCTTATGCGGGCTTAACGGGTTCTGTGTGATGAATGATCAGAATGCCGAGTGCAAGTGTCTTCCAGGATTCAGACCTTTGAGCCAGGGGAACTGGACAGCTGGGTGCGTGAGGAACTTCACGACAGAGAGCTGCGTGAGAATGGATGCCGCCACTAGGCATACCATTCAACCAGTCTCTAACACTGTATGGGATGATGCTACGTACGCCGTTCTTACATCTTTGACCAACGAAGAATGTCAGAAGGCATGTTTGCAGGATTGCAATTGTGAAGCCGTGATAAATGAAACCCCAAATTGCAGAAAGCAGAGGCTTCCTCTGAAATATGGCAGGAGAGATCTCTCTGCCACAAGCATACTCTTCATCAAGGTAGGCGAGACTGGATCTGATGAGAACGGAACAAATGGCTTCATGTTGGAGGGAAAGAAAAGGCCTTTTCGGAGAGACGTTCTATTTGCAATTACATTGACTATTGCTTTCGCGTTAGTCACACTGGCAGTGTCAGGATTCATCTTTTATAGGTATCATGTTCGGCTACACAAAATGCTTCCAATTGAGGGAAATAGTAGAATGATAGAGAATCTTTCGCCGAGGTCATATACTTATGAAGAGCTGAAGAGAGTGACCAAAGATTTCGCCGAAGAGATTGGCAAGGGAGCATTCGGAACAGTGTATAAAGGCACGCTGTTGAATGGCCTCAAGGTTGTAGCTGTTAAGAAACTAGAGAAGGTCTCATTGGATGGCGAAAGTGAATTCCAAACGGAGGTGAAAATTATCGGGAGGACTCATCACCGGAATCTCGTCCAATTGCTCGGTTATTGTCTTGATGGACACAACAGGCTTTTGGTGTATGAGTACATGAGCAATGGGTCGCTCGCGGATCTTCTCTTCACACCTGAAAAACAACCTTGCTGGGATGAAAGAATGGGAATCGCTCAGAACATAGCCAAAGGCCTCCTCTATCTGCACGAAGAGTGTGAAAGCCAGATCATACACTGCGATATAAAGCCACAGAACATACTAATCGATGAATATAGGCGAGCGAAAATATCCGATTTTGGGTTATCAAAGCTGCTGAAGCCGGATCAAACCAATACCATGACAAGGATTAGAGGAACGAGGGGATACGTTGCGCCGGAATGGCACAAGAATTTGCCAGTGACGGTGAAAGCAGACATTTACAGCTTTGGTGTCGTGTTGCTGGAGATCATCTGCTGCCGAAGAAGTGTGGATTGGCGCCTTCCTGATGATGAAGCCCTTCTTGAAGAGTGGGTCTACAGCTGTTTCCAAGCTCACGAGCTAGAAAAACTAGTCCATGATGAATTGATCGACAGAAGACAGTTGGAGAGAATGGTTAAAGTGGCCCTTTGGTGCATCCTTGAGGAGCCATCGCTCCGTCCTCCGACGAGGAAGGTGCTTCTGATGATGGAAGGCACAGTGGACATTTCGATACCTCCTTCTCCTACTTCCTTCCTCGGTGCCATCTAGATTTTCGCCACAACTGCGCTGATTGCCATGAAAAAAATTCTCCAATATGAGACTGAAATGTATTTGATTGTCAATACCATATATAGAAACTGTTTTAAGAGGTTTATTCATACAAGGCGCAATGCTTGTTTGTCATTTGAATGGAACTAAGTTCTCTGTTCTTTCTGTGCTCTTCTTTCTTCTGGGAAGTAAAATTAATGCAGAGGTTATTTTAACAGATTCTTTACTTTGCTGTGGAGACAGATATGATCATAGGTTCTCTGTTTCCTTTTTGTGCTATTCTACCGGACATGACTAAAGTGCAACGAATGGCATGGAGGGAGAGAGGACAGGGAATTTGCCTATCCTCTTGAGTATGAAAAAGTGTTTTATATTGTGACCGGTATTGCTCTACTCTAAAGCTTCTTACAAATAAAATACTTCAACTTTTGTAATTGTTTACCGGCTTTTATTTGTCTTCCTTACAAAGACCTTAAATTTATCATTTCCAAAATGAATTTAACAACCTTTATTTGTCTGAAGTGTATCAGCTTTTCTTCCTTAGGTTACCAACTAGTTTTATTTACTCTCATTTGGGTTAATAACCAAATTTATTTGATTTATTTTTTAAATTTATCAACTATTCGATATAATTTGAAACTGTTATTTACCTCAATTTTAAACTCTTTCTAGAAATTACCAATTTAGTTAGAGTGATTAAAAAAATTCTCCAATTAAGTTACCAATTAGTTTTGCAAGAACGAGTTATAAACTATTAGTTTAAATCATCAGCTTCTATTGCCTATGACAAAAAAATTTCTTCTCTTTTTTGCAATTTTTTTATTTGCCGTTCATTTTAACACCTTCCTAGCTATTACATCAAATTATCAACCTCTATTTGAGCTTCTTACCTTTTCTCTTATGAATTTACCAAGTAGTTTTGTGTGTTTAACTCTCATTTTAATTGTTAAACAAATGTTTGCTTTATACATACATATATATTTATATAATTTATCAATTTTTTTTATTGAGTTACCACTATCATTTTGCTCTTGCCAACTTTTTAAGTTCACCAACTCCTTTTATAATGACCAAATAGGCTCCAGTGGGGTTTTAGTTAAATTACTGCATAAGTACAGCGGGAGTGCCAAAAGTTGGCACGAAGGGACACTTAAGTGCTTAAAAGTTACAAAAGGTACACTTAAGTGCCACTTTTTTAAAAAATGGATCACTTAAGTGCCAAGTCGCCGGAACCCCGCCGGAAATCCTACGTGGCAATTTTTTTATTAATTTTCTTGCCTACGTGGCTCGCCAGAAACTGAATCGGCCAAAAATCAGCCAAAACGACGTCGTTTTGGCTGACGTGGATTTTAAAAATTATTAATTAAAAAATATTAAAAAATTAAAAAAATATATTATTATAAAATCGATTTTATTTAAAAAGGGGGGGGGAGGGGATCGGCGAGGCCTGTGCAGCCCTCGCCGATCCCCTCCTGCCCCCACTTTTTTTTTTTTAAAAATAAAATCAATTTTAAATTTTTAAAAATCGACGTGGACAATTTTTTTTTTAAAAAAATTGCCACGTGGATTTTTTATTTTGAAAAAAACTGCTCCGTCAGCAAATTAAGTCGTCGGAAAATTGACACGTGGCAATTTGGCCGGAATTTTTCGCTGTTGGCACTTAAGTGATCAATTTTGCTCCGATTTTAGCACTTAAGTGTACCTTTTGTAACTTTGGCACTTAAGTGTCCCTCCGTGCCAACTTTTGGCACTCCAGAGGTCCGTACCTCGTTAAATTACCAATTACTTTTTTGCTGCTTACCTATGTTTATTTTTATTTTTATTTTTATTATTTTTGGTTGGTTCTACTCTATTCCTACTCTAACGCTTAGACTTTTGTTTTGCCTCATTGTAGGGCATGAGAGTTGAAACCCACTCTCGAAACTATATCGTCTTCCCGAGAAAGTGGGGATTTGAACCCCACATTTCTCTATTTATGTGAGAAAAGTGGTCACTGAGGCAAACCCCGGTAGTTATTTGTTTTTTTAATTAATTTGCCAACTTTTTTGTTGAATTGCCACCTTTTTATGGCTTTTTAGCGACTTTTTAAATGTGTAGACTCTTTTTAGAAATTACCAACCTCAATTTGATTGGCTATCAATTTTTTCTAACCATTGAGTTACTATTTTTCTTTGCATTGTCAACTCTTATTTGAGTTAATTATCATTTTAGTTGATTATATATTACAATTTTCTTATCTAAGAAACTTTCTTTTTATTTGAAATCTTGGATCCACTACTGATCATTGTATGCTCAATCAAACGACATCATTTTGACACAACTGAAGCTTTGCCTTGAAATGTGGTTCATTTTCCATCGCAATTCATGACGAATTCCAAGTCTTCATGATGGGAGAATGGTAACAATTCGAACAATATTGAATTAACGCAACGGAATAAAATAATATCTTCTCTTGTATAAAGCTAATAGAAACCAATATAGTAAAATAAAATAAATACCAAGTACGCAAACACAAAACGATTTTTTATGTGGAAAACCTCCTTGGTGTGAGGAGATCAAAAACCACATGACTGACGTCCATCTAAATATCTTCACTATCAACAAAATTGGGTGAACAATGTTCTTCTTTAGTAAATACTAGAATTACATAGCAGTAAAGACCTCAAAAACACAATTTTTGGCAATACGCATACATTTCATAAGAGATCAATGATAAATCTAACAAAAAACACAAGTTTTGATTAATCCATGAAGAAACCTAATGCAGGGAGCTTTAAATGAAAATCCAACCTTTCAAATTCGAGAAGATTGTGCCACGAATGTGCTGACAAAATTTCAGTTCAATCGGACCACGAATCGACCTCTGATGCCAATTTGATGTAAATCAGATTTTTCCCTAAACCCCGAGATTTTCTGCTTTCTCTTTTTTTCTTGTTACCGTGTCTTTTTGTGGCTACAACTTCAAAGATAGTGAGAAACCCTATTTCTCCATATGACTTATCATATGGGTTCAAACCCTTTTGGGTTTGCAAATCATTAGACTTCCTCCATATAGGAGTAAACCTAGTTAACAAATCTTCCTCTCACGACGATGAGGAAGGATTCACCATCCTTGCTATTGATCGACAATGTTCAAGCTTCTCTCTTGGTAGATTCTTCGCCATCATATCAGAGCCATTATGGTTTGTATGAATTTTCTCAAGTTCCAACAACTTCTCATCTAGAACATCCATTATCCAATGATATCTAACATCAATATGAAAAGATGAATTCTTACCAAGATGAATTGCACTTTGATTATCAAAAAATAATGCATATCTCTTTTGCTTGAACCTAAGTTATTCTAAGACCTTTTTCATCCATAGCATCTCTTTACTAGCTTCAGTCATTGTAATAAATTTAGCTTCGGTTGTAGAAAGTGCAACATATTTCTGCAATCTTAACTTCCATGACACAGCTCTATTCGCAAAAGAAATCAAATAACTAGAAGTACATTTACGAGTATCAATATCTCCTGCCAAGTCGGAATCTGTGTATCCAACTAATTCAAGTTTTCCAGTCCGAAAATAAGTTTCAAATTTGAAGTTCCCTAAATATACCTCATAATTCACTTCAATGCATTCCAGTGCTCTCTGCCTAGATTTGACAAATAGCGACTAACAATACCAATTGCATGCGCCAAGTTTGGGCGTGTACATATCATCGTATACATTAAACTTTCTACAACTGAGACATACAGAACACATTCCATTTTTTTCTTCTCTTTATCAGTTGTAGAACTTTACTTCATATTTAACTTAAAGTTGGTAGCAAGAGAAGTAGTAACCACTTTACCCTTGTCCATGTAAAATTTCGGAAGGATCTTTTCGATATATTTCTCTTGCGACAAAAACAAATTCTTAGCATCTCTGTCTCGAGTAATTCTAATGCTAAGAATTTGCTTCGTTGAGCCCAAGTCTTTCATGACAAAATACTTGCTCAATTGTTGTTTCAATAACTCAATTCGTGAAGCATTCCTATCAATAATCAGCATATCATCAACATAAAGCAAGAGAATAATAAATTCATCATCAGAAAATTTTTGGACAAACACATGGTTATCCGAGGAAGTCTTCTTATAGCCTTGTTCTGTTATAATTGATGCAAAATTTTTGTACCACTATCTTGGTGCTTGCTTTAGGCCATAGAGACTTTTCTTCAGCTTGCATGTATAATTCTCTTTCCCTTTCACTTTGAAACCCTTAGATTGTACCATGTATATCTCTTCCTTCAAGTCACCATGTAGGGGTTGTTTTGACATCTATCTGCTCAATTTCCAAATTTAGGGTAGCTACCAAGCCCACTACCACACGGATAGAAGACATTTTTACTATCGGAGAATATATATTATCAAAATCAATACCATTTTTCTGACCGAATCTCTTAATAACCAATCTAGCTTTGTACCGTGGTTGTTAAGTATGTTTATCTTGCTTCAACCTATATACCCATTTGTTCTTCAAAGCTCTTTTACCTTTAAGTAACTTCATCAATTCAAAAGTATGATTATCATAAAGTGACTACATCTCATCTCGCATAGCATTAAATTAATTGCTTTTGTACTCATCTTCTATTGCTTCTATATAGCACTCTGGTTCACTTGCATCAATCAATAATACATACTTATCTTCAGAATATTTGGTGGAAGGTCATTAGTTTCTAACGGATCTTCAGACTGAAACATCTAGTGGAACATCTAATTGGTCCTTTGGTTCAGAAATAGTATTATCTGTTTCAACATGTTTATGAACATGTACCTTATCTGGAACATTGACTTCCTGCTACTCTTTATCAACCTATGTAGGAATATTTGTAAGAGGAATTTGATTCAAATCAACCAAATCATCACTAACTTATGGTGCTAAAATCATCTTTACTTTCTCAATATCCTCTATTGTATGATCTTCCATAAATACAACATCTCTGCTTTTTACAATTTTCTTTTCAACAAGATCATAAAATTTTAGCCAGGCATATCCTATCCATAACCAATAAATATGCACTATCGTATTTTCACATCAAGTTTAGACCTCCCATCTTTGGAAATATGCACAAATGCTTTGCAATCAAAGATACACAAATAATCGTAAGAAACACCTTTGCATATCCAAACTCTATGCCACATGGAGTAATATTTAATACATATGCAACTGTACTTAAAGCCTCACCTTAAAAGGATCCAGGTAGCTTTGACTGTGAAAGTAAGTATCTTATCATTTCAACCAATGTTCTGTTCATTCTCTCAGCTAAGCCATTTAACTAAGGTGTCTTAGGAGATGTCTTTTGATATCGAATACCTTGTTGTCTATAATATTCATCAAAAGGTCCAATATACACTCTCTCGTTATCAGTTCTTATGCATTTTAATTTCTTTAAAGTATATTTCTCAATTGAAGCCTAAAATTGCCTAAAAGCATATAATACTTGATTTTTAGTTTTCAAGATATGAATCCAAATTTTCTTTGAAAAATCATCTATGAAAGTAATAAAATAAAGAGAACTATCAAGTGATTTTGTTTTCATAGGACCACAAACATCAGAATGCACTAAATCAAGTATACCTGACTTTCTTGAATGATGGGATCTTTTAAATGTAACTTTATTCTATTTTCCTGCTAAACAGTGAGCACATTTCTTAGTGCCGAATTTTCATTCCTGAAAGGAGTTTTTTCTTGGCCAATATTGAGAAGCCCTTCTCATTAATGTGATTGAGCCTCTTATGTCATAACTCAGCTGTATCTTTGCTATCTACTGCATTACTTTGTCTATGGACAACTTTGCCTGCATAATGTACAACGAAGAATATTTTCACATCTGGCGATAACAAGAGAACCTTTGGTGAGCTTCCATTGACTATCACTGAAAGTACTGCAATACCTCTCATCATCCAACTTGCCTGTGGAAATCAAATTCAAGCGGATATCAAGTATATGTTTAACATTATTCAATACTAACCTCGTGCTATTGCTGGTTTCTAGGCACACATCACCAATGGCTATAACTTGAGCCAACCCATTATTTTCCATCTTCACATAACCAAATTCATCTGACCAGTATGATGTAAAGAAATCTCTACAAGATGTAGCATGCGATCCTCGAGCTCATGATAATCTCAATTCACTTGTGGTCCGACATAAACGACACCTCAGGTTTTGTTGCCGATCAGTTCATAAATCAATTATTCCCATAAATATTTGATTAGGCTTTGATTATATTCCAAAAATACTCATTAATAGAGTATAAAATATTTTAGTCAATTATTCTAATAAATAATTAACTCCCACAAAATAAGTATAAATATTTACCAATCCCATAAATAATCACTCAACAAAAGTAATTTAATTTCATAAAACCCTTCCTTAATAAATCAAGGCCACTCAACATTATAGCATATATATACCCATCAACCTTAGGAAAATAGGCAATAGTTAAATAAACATAAACATTACTCAATTTAATCAATTATCAATGAATAATCATAATTCATTATTTCTCCAAAATAATTAATTATCCATAAATAATCAATAACGCGAAATTAATTAATAATATAAATAATTACCTAATTTTCACAAAATATTATAATATTTCCATAAATAAATAATTTCCATAAAATAATTTAATTATAATTAATTATTCTCATAATTAATTAATCATAATTAACTAATAATAATCCTTCATTAACCAACTTAATCAATCATAAACAAGCTTAGTAATATAATATAATGCTAATTAATAATAAACCCAATAAATTAACAACTAAGCACAATCAAGTCACAATTAACTTATTATAATCTTACTTAAGCATAATTAAGGCATATAAACCATACTTAAGCATAATTAAACTACTCCTCAAGCAAGAGTAACCCCTAACTAAGGGATTAGGAAATTAACTCATGCACTAAACGATTCCGACGACACAGGAGTGATGACAAGGACGAGGGCTACGTGGGACTTGCTCGAGGACGGCGATAGACGATGTGCGGCAACTTGATTATGATGAAACAACATTGATAGTCCTGTTTCTATCTAAAACAGAGAAAGCCAGCAGTTGTTGGCGGCTAGGCGAGCGGTTGATGGCGACGGGCAGCTATCGGCAATCAATGGCTGGGCTCTGGAGGGTAACGGCTACACGATGAATAGTGGCAATAGCTACGGTGAACAGCGGTGGCGGCGGTGGCAAGGGTGTACAGCTAGGGGTGGTAGAGAGGAATGAAAGAAAAATGAAGAGAAAAGAGAGAGTGAGCTAGGGAGGGGCTGCCGACCAATAAGGAGAGAGAGAGAGAGAGAGAGAGAGAGAGAGAGAGAGAGAGAGAGAGCAAGAAAACTTGGACAAGAAGCCTAGGGTGGCTTGCTTACCAAGTTTCATCCTCAACCAAGCAATTCCTAAATGTCTAAGGATCACACAAACAAAGCTTCTTGAAGAAAAGGGCCCATGGGCTAAAGAGGTAGGAGAAATGGGCTAGCTTGGGCCGTCCTTGAGATATCCTTGCTGGGCGCTAGGCCCATTGGGCCACTGGCCTTGGGTCAGCCCACTTGTAGCCCCAAATTCCCGGTCCAAAAATTTCTTTTCCGACATTTTTCGACTCACTGAAAAATTCGAGAATAAATGTGGTGACGTCCAATTAATAAGTCATGAAGTACCTGAAAAGTCATTACCTGAAATCAGATTAAAATTCGTGGTTAAATTGAATCAATTGTGTCTTAGTACAATTTAGACTATCGAGCGCCCTTTTAGGGTTTTCCTCATGTTTGACCTGTAATCGATAGCTTTTTTATCCATGTTTAAGCGAATTTTAAACCAGGGACAACCCTCGATTGTCATGTAATCCTAGGAGTTCAATTGATAATCTTGAGTATAAGGTCAAAAGGAGTTGGTTTAACGTCATTTGTAGTCCATATTGAAGTCATGCGGAATCACCTGCAATCTGGCTTCGTACCTCTATCGAATCGATTTATTTCCATTCACTAATGGACTGGTAGTAAGGTGGTATTGTTCCCTCTCGGATCCTTATGGTTGAACGGTCCATTCTTGATTAAATCTGCTGGTTGTACATGTATCGATTCTTAATTGCACTTCCAAAAGGTCTGTTAACTCATGAATGATCAATTTAGAGTAATTTATTAATAGGGCATGATTAATATCGCCATTTCATATAATCCCAAAATAGGATCGAAATTCAAAACGTCACAGCATGAATAGATGCATCACTATCAATTACCTAATTGGTCTCATGAGATACAAAATTCACTACATCATTATAAAAAATAATAAGAAATTTTTCTTTAAGTGCAGCAATACGATTGTCATCACTGTCATTATCACTTTTATTCTCTTTACCTTTCTCCTTTTGTTTCTCCCTTTTGAATTGGCAGTAAAACCTTTGAATATGTCCCTTCTGATGACAATAGTGACACTCAACGTTAGCAAATTTATTATACTTACCTCTACTTTTACCTCGGCTTTTATCTTTATTTCTCGAACCTCGAGACTCAATTTTCCCCTTTTCTCAACAACCAAGGCATCATAATGTGAAGCGGACGATCCATGTGTCTTGCTTCTTATCTTTTTATTCAAAATACTACTTTTGGCCAAATCCATGGTAATTGTACCATCTAGGGAAGAATTAGACAAAGACATTCAGAATGTCTCCCATGAATTTGGCAAAGTACTAAGAACCATAGTGCTTGTATCTCATTATCAAACTTGATACTCATTGCAGCTAACTGATTTATAATTCCTTGAAAAGAATTTAAATGATTAGTCAAATAAGTACCATCTTGATATCTCAGAGCCATCATCTATTTTATCAAAAATAACTTATTATTCTTAGTCTTTCGAGCATATGTTCGAGCTTATCTCATAAAATGCGTGCATGTGTTTCATCAATAATATGGTTCAAAACATTATCATCCACCCACTGCCTAATATAACCACACATTTGACGATGAAATATAGACCATTTGGCATCAGTTTTATTCTCCAGTTTTTCTTCAACAAATACGGGCAAATAAAAATCTTCCACATATAAAATGTCTTTCATCTTTCCTTTCCAAATATGATAATTCGAACCATTTAGTGTAACCATTCTACTCATATTCATTGCCATTATTTAACACAAGGTAGAAAAATCAAGCAATAACTTGAAACTCTAATACCACTTTGATGGGAGAACAGTAACAACTTGAACAATATTGAATTAACACGGCGGAATAAAACAATCTCCAATTTTACGTAAACCTAATAGGAACTGATATAATAAAGTAAAATAAATATCAAGCACGCAAACACAAGATGATTTTTTACGTTGAAAACCTTCTTAATATGAGGAGATAAAAAAACCATGTGATTAGAGTCCACCCAAAAATCTTCACTATCAACAAAATTGGGTGAATAATGTTATTCTCTAGTAAATAATAGAAGTAATAGCAGCAAAGACCTCAAGAACAAAACTCTTGGCAATAATTATTGATTTCACAAGAGATCAAGAATAAATTTGACCAAAAACGCAAGTTTTGATCAATTTATGAAAAAAACATGATGTAAGGAGCTTTAAATAAAAATCAAACTGTTCAGCTTCGAGAAGATTGCACCACGAACACACTGACAAAATTTCAGCTCAATCGGATCATGAATTGACCTCCGATGCCAGTTTGATATAAATCAGACCTTACCCCAAACTCCTAGATTTTCTGCTTTCTCTTTTTCTCTTGTTGCTGTGTCTTTTTGTCGTACAACTTCAACGATAATCAAAAACCTTATTTCTCTATATGACCTATCATATGAGCTCAAGCTCTTTTGTGCTTGTAACTCATTAGGCTTCCTTCACATAAGAGTGAACCTAGCTAACACTTCAAGGGCTGGAGTTTTGCCTTGACCATTCTCTCCGCCTGAACAACCCTTTAACAACGTAAGTCCGGCAGCTTCTTTGAAGTAGGGTTTCCCGAAGTCAAGGTCCATGTGTGTGTGTCAGAGAGAGAGAACTAAATACATTAATTTCCAATTAGATGCCTAGCACTATGAAGTACAAGCAAAGAGCTGATTCTTCACACCACAAAACCTCCGTTACAGGCGCTTCACTTCTATGGTTGCTACACTTCCTTTTCTTCTCTCATTTGCATTTATCTTCACACCTGCAACCTCACGGAGATGGAGCAAACATAAGCCCTGGTGCATCTCTCAACTTCACCTCGACCAACTTTTTGCAGCTCTCACCTTCTAGCATCTTCTTTTTCGGATTCTACAGGAGAGATCGTGGTTACTCACTCGGCGCCTTCCTCCTGAGAACTCTACCCAGAACCATGGTCTGGGGTTCCAACCGAAACAACCATCCGTTCCCGAGCAATTCCACCCTGCTCTTCACTGGCGGTGGCATACTTGTCCTGCAGTCTGCGGAGTTCCTATTGAGATGGTGGTCTCAGCTTCAATGCATGCTAAGGGCAATTTCATTCTGTATAAATCAAGGGGGGACATAATATGGCATGATTCGTCAACCGATACCCTCTTGGCAGGGCAACGTTCATCACCGGACCAACGGTTGTTTTCCAACGCTTCAGACAGCATACCGTCAACTGGCTTCTTTTGCCTTGACATGCAAACAAATGGAAACCGGATTGTTAACCCCATTCTACACGAAACAAGAACATGGATTACGGTTGATCAATGCCAACAAAGATAAATAGGAACATCAAGCCCTAACTCCGTCATATATAGAACAATTGTTGAGGTGGAACTCTATATATGATTACGATGCCCTAACGTAATTACGTGAGAAACTTATGCGATATATATTTTCGATTCCAGGGGAAAAGAGAAACAATTAACATCTATTGTATTAGTACTCTAAAAACCATCGAAGTGATTTGACCTAATGGTAAAAAGTGTACATATCTTTTGTGAGATTACATCATTAGACAACCTCTGAACGGTTTGTTCTGTATCGCCTAATTATAATGTACCTCAATTATTAATCGCATGGTCGTTACATTATTTTACTACCCTAAATTATTGGTCTCAGCTGATCATTCATTTATTTCAATCTAAAGGCAGAAAATGATGAAAAGTATTATGTGAGAGATACTGCAACCAATCAAATTGGTGCTGCATCGTTAACGAAGAACGATGTGCTTGCTTCTCGTAAGATTCCACACTACAAAGTATATCTCTTTACTTGCACAATTAAGACCGAAATAGAAAAAACGAGGTCGACTTTAAGCGCACTATTAATTGGTAAAATCCTTACTCCTTATCTGGTAAATTACACATTATAACGAAGTCTAAATCAAATCAAACACGCAATTTTAGTTAGACCGTTCATCAATTCGACAGAACCCATAGACTATTCAAGTCAATTTGAGGAAATATAAACTCAAATGGGAATTCTTGCTTTCACAAAACACGATCAATAACATATATCCAAGCGCGTTGATTGTTGCAATTGTCATTGATAACATAAAAATCATTGAACTAATGAGTTAATTAAATTAAAAAATGATGTAAGTTGGGTATGCATATCAATTTTTATATGACACAATCTTAGCGAAAACCGGATTAAGTTTATGTTGTGCGATGAAGCAAAATCACCAAGGAAAAATCATAAGATTAATGCTTCACCTATATCATTCCTTAAGTACAAATGAAAACTCAGAGAGAAAACACTTCATGTACCATTAGCAATGTACAAAGATAAATCAAGAAACAAAAGAAATTTTATTAGTACATTTAAAAGATTAAAAAAATGGCAACTGGTAAAGGCCTATTAGGGTAGCTTTTCATGGAATGATATGTGTCGCCCAATGAACGCTCTCTACACTACTTTACGTACCCGTATGAAAATCATTCTAAAATTCCTTTCCAAAGATTGTCATCAATCGTAACGAAAGCGGGATTTAGGTTTCATATGAGTGAGGCGAAAAGCTTCAATCCAAATTTCCAATTAAAAATTCATATGCGAGAAGAATTTACAGCGTAACTCTCCAGCAATGGCTTCCCTGCGATTCAGGATTAGGATTTCCTGTCCTCGTGTTCTACCGCTACAGATTATTCCGATTCTCTTAATTTTCAGTCTTCGGCTAAATCATAGGTTAATATCTTAATATTTCATCTGTCACCATGTGAATTCTATACAACCAAAAGAGGGACTTAGAAGCGCCCCATCACTGTCGACTTCTGCTATTTTAATAATAATTCGAATAGCTAACCGACGGCAATTCTAGTCCTAGCCCGTGTTGTTGGTTTCACATCCCAGGAAAGTGACTCGGCATGAAGGCCAACATATAACCAATGAAAGAGTCTCACAAGGAAAACATCAAGGCTTCCAGACACGGAAATGAGCTCTCGGGACAACATGGTGGTGGTTGTCCGACGTCTCTTCCAAGCACACGCCGACAACTTAAAAGAAAACAAATGAAGACTCAACTTAAAGAACTCGTTCGAACGGGTCAGTCCCAAAGAGCACTCCCTGTTGGCCCATCACAGGGAAGTCATTCGGCATGGAACCAACACACAACCAACAAAAGAGTCTTACGAATCAAATAACGAGGCCGTCCCGGTGAATTACCGAATGCGATTTCTCTGGTGCTTGGCCGAGGATTCTTTCAAGCACACTCTGACAACTTAAAAAGAAAAAGGAGACTTGACTAAAAAAAAAAAAAAAACTTGTTTCAATGGAGCTCTCCCCAGGTTAAAACCCGGCTGGCCATCACAGGGAAGTAGCACGTTAAAATAAGGAATGTATCTAGATTGAGTGCGCTTTTTGGAGGAATTACCACTGATAGCTTTTGTAGGTGAAAACACTCCTAAAAGAGAGGCCGGTGGAGTCAAGAGAAACAAAAAAAAAAGACTTAGAAACTTCTATTGCTTCCCCACACGCGTTGAACGGATCAACCGTAGAATAAGCTCTCTTGTTATTGATTTAACAGTGGAGTGGCTTGTGGAAAAGAAGAGAAGGACAACTTGGTATGGAAATTAAACACCATTGATGAATGGTAATGGAAGACATACAAACCAATCGGATAAAAAGTATCAAGTCCTTATCCATATGCAATCTTATTCATCCTTAATTTGATGATTACTAAAAAAGTGGATGGTCAAAGCCTTCAAATTAATAGTAAATTGGGTAGCTTGTAGAAAATCTTCTTTACACCGGTGATATATGCTCTAAAATAAATTGTGGGTAAGAAGTCCTGTGGATCATTGCATATGCTTATTTTATTTCTCTTTTCCCATGAAAAATAGGGTGATGATGTTAAAAGTTATACTATGTACATCACTCGTCGGCAGTGAGAAATTCATTGAAATTATACCAAGAGCACTGAATTGATGTTGTGACATTGGAAGCAATTAAGTCTATTTGTAACATTTCAAGTTCTACATGAAAGACTATATCGAGTTATTCATAAATAAATGATCCCACCTAGTGTAATATACTTTGAGTGCTTCTTTACCTTTTGAGTGATTACCCTGAAATATTCCATTTAAGGCTCGGTCTATGTGGACAGGGTTGGGTTATTATAAATAATATCAAAGTAGAAACCCTTTTTATTAGATTGTATGGTTTGAGGATGGATTAGGCTCAACCCGATTCAAGGAGGGTATGAAGTAATCACCAAGACGAGAGGACAATATACCTTTTGGGGACTTGACCCACTTACGATGGATTGGATCTTTGAACTACTAGGTTGAGCTATTTGCATATTAAGATGTAAAACTAAGAACATTTACCAATTATTACATAAAATTACCAACCTTTACTTTATTGACTTAACTACTTTTTTTCTGATTAATACATCGACTATTTTTAGGTTACCAACTCTCATTTGAATTATTCACTAATGTTTATTTAAAAAACAACTTTTTAAATGGAAAAAACTTCTATTTTCCTAACTAACCAACTTTTAAATTTACCTACTCTTTTTGAAAAGTACCAACTTCAATTAGAATAATGAGGTTACCGGTTGGTAATTCTAGTTGAAGTCAGTAGCCTTGGGCTTCCGTTCGGTTTCTGATTAAATTACTATGTTTATGATACGAACTCTTATGTGAGCTAGTTACAAATTTCCCTTTATTTATTTATTTCAAAAATTATTGACTTCTCTTATGTTTGTCAAATAAAAAAGACTTCTCCTATCAATACCAAGTTTTATTTCTTCTTACAAATGAATTAAATTTGCCAACTATTAGAACATCGTCAACATTTATTTGTATGACTTACAAAAAATTTTCCGATTAAGTTACCGGCTAAATTTTTAATTATAAATTATCATTTGAGTTACTTCTGAAGTTTATTTTTATTTTTTTAATTTACCAAGTTTCCTATTAAGTTGCCACCTTTTTCTGCCTTTCTTAGTAACTTTTTTTAATTTACCAACTCTTTTTGGAAATTATCAACTTTAATTAGAGTGATTATATACTATTTTATGATTTACTTACCAATTAATTTTGTATTATCAACTCTAATTTGAGTTCATTATGAATATTTATTAGATTTCTTTTTTTTAAAAATTATCAACTTTTTTTTATCTCTATAGGTATAAAAGAACTTTCTTCTAACTTGAAGTCCTGGATCCACGACTGACCAATGGATGCTCGATCAAATCACATTGTTTTGAGAAAATTGAAGCTTTGCCTTGATAAACAAACGTCGTTCATACCACCCACTGGGTGGCGTTCTTTGGCCGCGCTCTTCCTCTCGCAAAAGTCGAGTTCGAATCCCGCCTTCATCGTCAGTGACTTAACCTGGTTTCACGTGTGTGGTGGTGGCTAAGACATTAGTAGCCCAGGGTTTACTCCTTCGGCTGTCGGCGGGGTGCGGAGTTCCCTGGATCACAAAAAAAAAAAAAAAAAAAAAACGTCGTTCATTTTCGACCGCAGATTCATAATGAAATCCAAGTCTTACAAGCGCGTTGCCGTGCTTGACACACCGGAAGTCGTGAGATGACCTTGGCCTAGGTCCTATTCTTTCTGAAAAGTAGATATTTCTAGAGTCAAGGTCTATATAAATAGAGTGAAAGAAAAAACACCAAAACAAATTATTTTCCCGTAATATATGGGTTTTGACTAGGTGAAAGGTGGAAAAGAAAAAGAAAAGAGAAGCATTGAAAAGTCAACAGGAGGGGATAGTGGACTTGGTTCTTTCCAACGGCTGAGGGCAGTGCTCGGGGGAGTAAAAAAAAGGAAGAGAGAGAAAGGAAAAGAAAGAAGAAGGGGGAAGAAGAGAGAAGAGGATTTTGCGCCACAAGACCTCACTAAGTCGATTCAACTGCATATTGCAATGCTTGGTAAATATACGCCCCCCTCGTTCATCCAATTGAGGGAGTTTTCAGAATTATAGCTTAAATTTGAAGTTATGTGAAAATTGAATCATAAAATTCATAGGATTCGATGAAAGTTAATTTGAAATAACAGTTTCACCTAAATGAAATTTTATGATTTTATAGGCAAGTTCTATGTTGAGTCTAAATTCGAGCCATCACTTCAGATGAGCAATTTATTAGTGCATAAAAATTATTTTGTTAACGTTTAGGCATAGTTGAGCCGGTTAATCCTTCCTTCCTCCTTTTTCTTTTCCCTCCCCCGAGCGCTGCTCTAAGTCATTATAAAGGACCAAGTCCACTATTCTATCTTGTTGACTGTTCAACACTTCTCTTTTCTTTTTCTTTATCTTTTTTCTTTTCCACTTTTGACTTAGTCAAAACCCTTATATTACATTTCCAATCTTGATGCTTGGCTCTATAAAGTACAAGCAAGGAACTGATTCTTCACACCACAAGACAAGTTAAAACTTTAAGACAGTCTCAAGAGCTACATGATCTCACTTTGCTTTGATGGCTGATTCAACCCTCCATTACATGCGCTTCACTTCTATTGTCGCTCCACTTCCCATTCTTCTCTCATTTGCATTCATCTTCATACCTGCAACTTCACAGAGACAGACAAACATAAGTCTCGGTGAATCTCTCACCCCTGCCTCCACCAAATCATGGTCCTCGCCTTCTGGCCTCTTCAAATTCGGATTCTACGGGACAGACCGTGGTTACTGGGTCGGAGTAACTCTAGGCGGAACCGTGGTTTGGACCGCCAACCGAGACAAACCTCCAGTCCTAAGGAGTTCCACCCTGCTCTTCAATAGTGGGGGGAGACTCGTCCTGCAGTCTGCAGGAGCACAAGATACGCTTGTCGCCAATGCTAGCGAGGCGGCAGCCTGGGCTTCCTTTTCCGATATGGGCAATTTCGTTCTGTATAACTCAAGGGGGAACAAAATATGGCAGAGTTTCGATCTGCCAACTGATACCCTCTTGGCGGGGCAATATTTATCACCGGGCCAACAGTTGCTTTCGAGCATTTCTGATAGTGACCCATCAACTGGTATTTTTCGCCTCGACATGCAAATAAATGGGAACCTCGTGCAATATCCGGTAGATAGTCCGGTGGGCGTGAACTATTACTGGTCGTCCGACACATTTGGTGTCAGTAACAATGCGACACTAAATCTCGATAATGATGGTTCTCTCTACTTGTTGAACACAACAGGTGAAATTTTAAAGAATATCACCCGTAGTGTACCTCCTAAGGAAGGAATCATCTATCTCATGAGACTGGATGTGGATGGGATTTTGCGACTGTACTCATTCGATGGGAAAAACTTGTCCGTCGAATGGAATTCTTCCAGTGACATATGCAGCCCCGGTGGCATATGCGGGTTCAACATGTTCTGCGCGATGATTGACCAGAACGCCAAGTGCGAGTGTCTCCCGGGATTTGAGCCTGTG
Source organism: Corymbia calophylla (assembly GCA_014182845.1). NCBI lineage: Eukaryota > Viridiplantae > Streptophyta > Magnoliopsida > Myrtales > Myrtaceae > Corymbia > Corymbia calophylla. The sequence continues at coordinate 46,209,491 of CM024700.1, read as the reverse complement.
AACAAGGGTGACTGGACATCTGGCTGCCAGAGGAATTTCATCCCCCAAGCCTGCGAGGGAACAACAGACCCTATCCCTGGATACAACATTGAACTGGTCAGTAACACAGTGTGGGAGAACACCACCTATGCCTCACTGACGTTCTCGACTGAGAAAGAATGTCAAGAAGCATGTCTGCAGGATTGCAATTGTGAAGCTGTGATATACAAAGATGGAAATTGCGGAAAGCAGAGGCTCCCCCTTAGATACGGCAGGAGAAACCTCGACGAGACGAGCACTCTTTATATCAAGGTTGGTGAGACTGGATTAAAAAGACCTTTTGGGAGAGAGATTATAATCTCGATTGCATCTTCAGTTGCATTTGCATTATTCACACTAGCGGTGTCTGTATTCATTGTTTTGAAGTATCGTGCTCGGGTAAACGTAACGTTTTCGGAGGAAGGAAATGCTGGAATGATAGAGAACGTTTCGTCGAAATTGTATACTTATGAAGAGCTGAAGAAATTGACCAAAGATTTTGCCGAACAGATCGGCAAGGGAGCATTTGGGACAGTGTATAAAGGCACGCTGTCCAATGGCCTTGAGGTTGTCGCTGTCAAGAAACTAGAGAAGATTACATCTGATGGGGATAGTGAATTCCAAACTGAGGTGAAAATTATTGGGAAGACGCATCATCGGAATCTCGTCAAGCTGCTCGGTTATTGTCTTGATGGACACCACAGGCTTTTGGTGTACGAGTACATGAGCAATGGATCACTAGCGGATCTGCTTTTTACGCCAGAAAGGCGACCTCGTGGGGATGAGAAGATGGGAATTGCTCGGAACATAGCCAGAGGTCTCCTCTATCTACATGAAGAGTGTGATACCCAGATCATTCACTGCGATATAAAGCCACAGAACATACTAATCGACGAACATAAGCATGCGAAAATATCCGATTTCGGGTTGTCGAAGCTGCTGAAGCCAGATCAATCCAACACCATGACAAGGATTAGAGGAACGCGAGGGTACGTCGCACCAGAGTGGCACAAGAAACTGCCAGTGACAGTGAAGGCAGATGTTTACGGCTTTGGAATCATGTTGCTGGAGATCATCTGCTGTCGAAGGAGTGTGGATTGGAATCTACCTGATGAGGAAGCCGTTCTCGAAGAATGGGTCTACAACCATTTTCGAGCCGGCGAACTAGAGAAGCTTGTAGATGATGAATTTATGGACAGAAGACAGTTGGAGAGAATGGTTAAAGTGGGTCTCTGGTGCATCCTGGAAGAGCCATCACTTCGTCCTTCAATGAAGAAGGTGCTTCTGATGCTCGAGGGCACAGTGGACATTCCAATACCTCCTTGTCCTTCTTCGATTCTCAGTGCCATCTAAACTCTCCACAACTGCGCCGATAGCCATCGGGAACTGCTCCGACATGAGAAAAAAATGTATTAGTTTGCTAATACCATATGTAGAAAACTATTCTAGGTCTCTCTATTCATGTGTGGTGCAAGGCTTGGCTGCCATTTCAATGGAAATAAGTTCTCTTTTCTCGTTTATGCTATCCTTCCTTATGATCGGATATGGTTAAAAGCATTGAATGGTCATGAAAGGATGAGAGCACACAAATATTGCCTCTTCACATTATAAATTCCACATCACACCGAAAGATTAATGATATAGTTGATTCATATATACACGTTCCGTGCTTTTCGAGCTGATCAGCAATCCTATTTTAAAGGTTGAAACTTTAAAGAATTTTCAAACTCTAGTACCACTTTGACATTTTGCCTCCATGTTGCGTGTCGATCTAATCAACCGCATTTAAGAATAAAAAAAACAAATATTGCACACTTAGGCTTGGTCTGCTTTGTGAAAAATAGATACTTTGAAAATATTTTTTTAAAAATGATCGCTTAAAATGATTAATCAAGAATAATTATTTTCATTATTAACAACAAATTAAGTTTAAATATTTTTATGGATAATAAAAATATTTTTCGTTTTATTCATTTTTGTAAATGATTTAAACTTAAATTTTCATTTTTTTCGAAAATTAATTTCTTTTAAAATCATTTATTTTTTTGCGAAATAAATACACCTTTTAAAAAATACCAATTAGCAAACTCTAAGTTTGATATCGGTAAGGGCAGTGCTCATTCACGTTGATTGTTCTCTCATTTGCCGCAATTTTGTCAGTTTGCGAACGCTCCGAACGAGACTATGATGAGAAAATATTCAGTGCTCACCAAGCACCACGTCAATGGCTGACATGGCGTGTATTTTTTTTTTTACCCAATAACGAGATCGACAAGCGGCAGGCGAGATGGAAAAAAATAATGAAAATCTTTTCTTTCTCTTCATCTTCCTCGCACAATCCCTCCGGCCATCTTTTCCGTCCCTTCCGGCGGCGCTTGGCAAAGATCCGGATCTGGAATCGCAGAACCATGGCGGCAACGGACCGGCCAAGCCTTCGGATCTCGGTGACCTCTCGCGACTCCATCCTCCAATCATCTTGCCCAAGCAAACCCGTCGTCGAGCTTCGAAGAGCCAAGCGCCAAGCCTTCTCCCGGATCTCGACCGAGCCATGGCCGAGCAACTCCTCCAAATCTCGGTCAAGTCATCATGGCCGAACCTTCGAAAAGATGGAACGAGCCTTGGCGAGGCCATCCTCGCCCGTCTGGTGAGGGCCGGCCTCATCCGTGAAGCGATGGCCGTGACGGATCTGGCTCCAAGCCATGGCATCGGCCATGGACGAGCAAGGATGACGAAGAACTTCCGGATCCGGTGAAGACCCATGATGGAGGCGAGCAAGAAGATCGCGAACTTTCAAATGGGAGCTCATCCATGGCCGCGAGCCTTGAAGACGAGGTCCATGGCGACTCGCCGGTAGCGACGACGGAGAGAGGCGCCGATCCGGATGAGCAACATTGGAGTTGACAACGAGCAACGACGGAGGTGTAATCTGGGCTGACCGGAAGCGGTGGAGATGGTGACCGGAGAGGTGGTGCTCGTGACGGAGGAGGAAGGACCGCAAGCAACGCCGGAAGGGGTGAAGATGGTGGCCGGAGCAGGGGTGCTCTGTGGTGGAGGAAGAAGAAGATAAAAATCAGATCTTTATTTTTTTTATTCCAACTCAACAGACATGTGTCAACTTGTTATTGGACATGAGTAAAAAAAGCGCGCCACGTCAGCAGCTGACGTGGTGCTTGGTGAGCACTGAATATTTTCTCGACTATGATAAGATGACCCATCACTGGCATTTTCTTGAAGTCGGTGTCACTGGATCGTCCAAGATTTAAAAGACAAAAGAAGAGAGAGAGAGTTTCAAAAGGTGTGGTCACTTTTTCTGGTTTTTTTTATCATCATCCAGTAAGAACCGAGCATCCATTGGACGCCATCAATGGAAGCATATGAGTCTTGCAAAGATGGCTGACGAAGAAGACAAGCTTATTTTGCTACTGAACGTTTGGGCTTGAGTGTTGATAAAACTAGCTCGAACCCATTATTGCTTATATGCAAATGTCTTAGAAGCCAATGTCGAACATATTTTTCGCAACTTCTATTGAGAAAGATACGTTCAAAAGGATCAAAACCTACTTTGATGAAATGAAAGGTCGTTGAACAAGATTATATAATTCATAGATCCAGAGGGCACTCCATTCACTTCAAAATATGGTTACTGTAACTCCGAGACACCTAATAATGGTCCGAATGCGACGTTACATCTTGATGATGATGGGTTTCTCTACCTATTGAAATTATTTAGGTTTATGCCTTGTGGATTTCACGAGCCAAGGACTTTTCTTTAGATATGATCTATTTTGCAAGGATTGACCAAGATAGGTTGTCACACCTTGAACCTCGAGTACGCAATAATCCCTTCACTCTGGTCAAATGAATGCAACGTCCTAAGATGCGTTAGCGGTCATTCTTTTTATTTTTCCGTTATGCTCAAGCGGAAAACATTTTATATTATTTAGTCAAATAAACAACAATAGGGATAGCAGGATGATCAATCACAGCTACAGCAAACCAACTAATTTATTTATTTACTAGATCAATTCTAGATGAACTTTTTTAATTATAAGCCCGCAAGTGGGCAAAGTTTCTTTTTGAGCCTTTAAAAAGATGCTAGGGCTAGGTTAATCTACTCCCTCAAAAGTTTGGGCACAGTACGTCCCTTAGGGACTACCAAAATATAGAGACTCGTCAGAATTGCGCTCTGTTGGGTCATAGTCAGGGGGTATTGGTAAGCTGCTAATGCCACACCCCGATCATCGAGCATGTGACAACTCTTATTCTCTTTAATCAAATAAGTGTGACATTCTAGGATGCATCGCCGACCATTCTTTTTATCTTATAAAATTATGTGTATGCGGAAACGAATATTAAAACCTAGTCAAACATCAACAATAGGGATAATCAAAAAGATAGATAATTCAAAATGACTTCATATAATCTTGGTGAACGGATACATGTGCAATCCTATCTTTGGCCACTATTTCAACAACCATTAAAAGATATGAGGGTAAAGGGTTAATATGCTTCATCCCTTTGGTCGTAGAAAGATCGAATTGTATCGGAGGAACAGGGGAATACAGAAAAGTACGCATAAGTACAGCCCAAGTGTCAAAACTTATCACAAAGGGACACTTAAGCGTCAAAAGTTACAAAAGGTACACGCCACTTTTCAAAACAAATGAATCACTTCAGTGCCAAGTTGTCAGACCCCTCTTGGAAATCCTACGTGGCAATTTTTTATTAATTTTCTTGTCTACGTGGCTTGCCGGAGATCCGCCTCGGCTAACCCCAGTGGTGTACTCATTTGATGGGAAAAACTTGTCCGTGAAATGAACTCTTCCAATGACATATGCAGCCCTGGTGGTGTATGGGGGTTCAATATGTTCTGCGTGATGATTGATCAGAATGCCAAGTGCGAGTGTCTCCCAGGATTCGAGCCTGTGAACGAGGGTGGCTGGAGATCTAGCTGCAAGAGGAATTTCATCCCCCAAACCTGTGAAGGAACAACAGACCCCATCCCTGGATACAACATTGAACTGGTCAATAACACGGTGTGGAAGCATGTCTGCGGGATTGCAATTGCGAAGCCGTAATATATGTTGATACCTAAATTTTTGCCGTTTTATTTAAGACTTAGTAGCATTAAAAATTAAGGATTAGTCCCTTTTTTTTAAAAAAAAATTTTTTAATTAAAAAATTTCGAAATTAAAAAAAAAAAAAAGAAAAAAGAGAAAAAGAGGGGCAGTTGGGCCGGGTTCGGACCAGCCTTGGGCCGGCTCCTTCCTCTTTTCCCTTCTCTTTTGGCGCCTGGGCCGGCCCTTCTCCCTTTGTTTCGGCCCGGCCCGTCCATCTCCTCCTTCCTCCTCCCTTCCTCCACGCGCGGCAGCAAGAGACGAGGCGGAAAAAAAAGAGCAGCAAGTCAGCAGCAGAAGCAGAGCAGAGGAGGTAAGACGGCAGCAGAAAAGCAGCAGCAGCAAGAAAGAAAGAAAGAGAGCAGGAAAAAGAGAAGCAGAGGGGGAGGTCAGAGGAGGAAAAGGCGAAGCGGAGGTGCAGAGCAGAGTGAGCGGAGCTGCTCGAGAGAGGTTCTGCAGAGAGGACAGGGAGCCGAGGGCAAGAAGCCAGAGAAGGGGGAGCTTGAAGGGGGGCACCCGGGAGAGAAAACAAAGAAAAGGAGTTCGAACTGGGAGACTGAAGGACCGAACGAGGAGCAAAAAAAAAGAGAGGAACAGAAAAGAAAACCGCAGGCAGAGAGGGAAGCACGACGAAGGCACCTGTAGCGGGACGGGACCCTCTCGATCCTTCGAGCCAGGCGACAAGCGAAAGGGTCCGGTCTCTAACACTATATGGGAGGATACTGCCTTCGCTGTCCTTACTTTTTCTACCAACGAAGAATGTCAAAACTCATGCTTGCAGGATTGCAATTGCGAAGCCGTGATATACACTGACCAATCCTGCAGAAAGCAGAGGCTTCCTTTGAAATATGGTAGGAGAGACCTCCATAATCTGAACATACTCTCCATCAAGGTAGGGGAGACTGATCTAAAGAGAATGCAGTGAACGGCTTCATGCTGGAGGGGAAGAAAAGAGCTTCTCAGAGAGACATTCTTTTTGCAATTGCATCATCTACTGCTTTCGCATTAGTCACACTGGCAGTGTCAGGATTCATTGTTCATAGGTATCGTGTTCGGCTGTATGAAATACCTCCCAAGGAGGGAAGTGTTAGATTGATAGAGAATATTTCGCTGAGATCATTTACTTATGAAGAGCTGAAGAGAGTAACTAAAGATTTCGCCGAAGAGGTTGGCAAGGGAACATTCGGAACAGTGTATAAAGGTACGCTGTTAAATAGCCTCGAGGTTGTTGCTGTTAAGAAACTAGAGAAGGTGTCATCGGATGTTGAAAGTGAATTCCAAACCGAGGTGAAAGTTATCGGGAGGACTCATCACTGGAGTCTCGTCCAATTACTTGGTTATTGTCTTGACGGACACGACAGGCTTTTGGTGTGCCAGTACATGAGCAACGGGTCGCTCGTGTACCTGCTCCACACCTGAGAAACAACCTTGCTCGGATGAAAAAATGGGAATCGCTCGAAACATAGCCAGAGGCCTCCTCTATCTCCACGAAGAGTGCAAAACCCAGATCATTCACTGCGATATAAAGCCACAGAACATACCAATCCATGGATGTATGCGAGCAAAAATATCTGATTTCGGATTATCAAAGCTGCTGAAGCCGGATCAAACCAACACCATGACGAGGATTACAGGAATGAGAATTTGCCAGTGACGGTGAAAGCGGACATTTACAGCTTTGGCATCGTGTTGCTGGAGATCATCTGCTGCCAAAGAAGTGTGGATTGGAGCCTTCCTGATGACGAAGCCATTCTCGAAGAATTTTTGGGCCTGCAGCTCTTTCCTGGCTCGCGAGCTAGAGAAACTAGTCAATGATGAATCGACTGACAGAAGACAGTTGGAGAGAATGGTAAAAGTGGCTTTTTGGTGCATCCTCAAAGAGCCTTCGCTCCGTCCTTCGATGAGGAAGGTGCAGCTGATGCTGGAAGGCACGGTGGACATTCCGATACCTTGTCCTACTTCCTTCCTCAGTGTTATCTAGACTTTCGCTGACACTCTGCCAATCGCCATCGACAGAAATGTATTTGATTGTCAATACCATATGCAGAAACTGTTCTGAGAGGTTTATTCATGCGAGGCGCGATGCTTGTTCGCCATTTGTTCCTTCTCTGCTATTCTTTCCTCTGGGAAGTAAAAATAATGCAGAAATTATTTTGACAAATTCATTGCTTTCCTGTGGAGACAGACATGCTCATAAGTTCTCTGTTTTAGTGCAACTCTGCCGGATACTATTAAAGTGCAAAGAATGGGATGGAGGGAGAGGGGACAGAGAAGTTCCGCATTGTAACTTGTATTGTTCTTACTGTAAAACTTCTTACAAATAAAATATCCAGCGATTCTACTTTTCCGTTAAGAAAAATTGGACTACTTCTTTGTGCCTGTAGATTTCTAAAGGAGTTAGTGAGTGTCAAAAAACAAATGTGGGTAAAAGAAAAATTATCCATCAACTGATTTTTGATAACTTGTGGGTAATTTATCGGCACTTTTATTAAATTATCGAGTTTAAAAATTACTAATTTTTTTAATCTTTTACTAACTTTTCTTTGTCTTTCTTGCCAACGCTTAAACTTGCCAATTCTCATATAAATTTGCCTATCTTTATGTGAGTGAGTTATTGACTTTTTTTGATTGAATTATTAATTAATTTTGGGTTATCAACTCTTACTTCAATATTGGCGCTTATTTTTTAAAATTTATCAACTTTTGTTATTATTACCAACTTTTATTTGTCTTTTCATACAGATGCCTTGACTTTATCATTTCTCATATGAATATATCAACCTTTCTTTGTGTGAAGTATACATGTTTTCTCTTATTCGGTTACTAATTAGTTTTGATTTACTTTCAATTGAGTTGCTTGCCAACATATATTTGATTTATTTTCAATTTTTATCAAATTTTCTATTTAATTTTAAACTATAACTTGTCTTATTTACCAACCTATTAAGTTTACCAACTCCTTTTTTTAATTACCAACTAACAATTTTCTCCAATTAAGTTACCAACTAGTTTTGCATAATCAAGTTACAGACAATTATTTGATTTTTTAAGTTACCAATTGCTCTTATCCAAGACAAAAAAGTTTTGTTTTCTGGTGTGAAATTTTTTATGTACCTTTCTTATCAACCATTACCAACATCACATGAAATTATCAACTTCTATTTAAACCTTTTAAAGACATGTTCAAGTCTAAGTTGTCAACTCCTCTTATCCAAGACAAAAAAGTTTTGTTTTCTCGTGTGCAATTTTTTTTATGTATCTTTCTTATTGACCATCGCATGAAATTATCAACTTCTATTTGAGTTTCTTGTCTTTTTTCTAATTAATTTACCAGCTAGTGTTGTGTTAACTCTCATTTGAGTTGTTTAAGAAAGATTAATGTTTTTTCTAGAATTTAGCTATTTTTTTTTATTGAGCCACCACTTTTATTTTCCTTTTGCAAACTTTTTTGAATTCACCAATTCCTTCTTAAAATGATCAAATTCAATTAGATATCTGCTCAGCCGATATCTCGGGATATATAACTCGGTTGTTTGCCCTTCTCTCTCTTCTTTTTGTCAGTTGAATGTTCGATTCTTTTTGACAGGAAGTCAAAATGGAGGAGAGGAGGCAGGAGGAGGAGGAGAAGGGACTGGGAGGGCGTGAAGTGAAGACAAGCGCCGTTCAAATCAACAAACGGAATCAAACGAGAATCGACCTCCAAAGGCTTCTCCAAATCATGGCATATAAAAGAAAAGTCGAGAGTATCAAGAAACATGCATGGAATTTTCAAATGACGATAGGATATACATTTCCACCTTGGAAAATCATTAATTTGATACCTTGATATATCGAAATTGCACACATACTCACCAATTTGCCATCTTCCTTCCCTCCAGGGGTGAGCATTGGTCTGCTCAATTCAGGAATCGGATTGAATCAACATGGATGGGTCAATTATAAGGATGATCAGTTTGATTCCCGATTCAATGAACCTAAAACTGGGCAAAGGCTGGTTCAATTACCGATTTTAAGATTGGCACCACCAGCTCTAGAGGAAAATAGGAGTTTTGGGTTGTTCTTTATATTAGATGAATCTAAAAAAATTACGGCACTCAAGTAGTTTAAAAAAAGTTACGACTCTCAAATGAACATCGGATGAAAATTAAAATAATTGTGTTGCTGTTTATCTTCACTGATGACTTGAAAAGGAAAAGGAGAATTGACTTGAAAAGGTTGTTTGAACGGGCCACTCCCAAAGAGCACTCCCCAGGTTAAATCCGATTGGCCACACAGGGAAGTGGAAGGCTCGCATCAGTCCGGCGGGGCGGACTATTCCTACCACTTGACACGGGGTAGGAAATATTTGAATCGGTGAATTAGACTTTATGAGAGATTCATCCAATCCAAAAGTTCAATTTTAGATGTGCAGGATTGACTTGTGGACCGAACATGAAGCTAATGCATGTACTCATAAGAACGAGATTAAACAAGATTCTTGGATGGTTCAAATCAACAATAAAGTAAGCAATTTTTTGAAATTTTTGCAAATCAGATTGCTGATGTCGATGTTAACCTTCCTACGTGACACAGCTAGTATTGATAGTGACAGTTTTTGCACTAATTTAAATTTTCAGAATTTTTTAATTTTTTTCTTTTTTTTTCCTATGGCCAGTGCCACAGGCGAGTGCTGCACTCACCAGTTGTAGGCAAGGGTCACCCTCGCCGAACTAAATTAAAAAGTTTATAAGTGAATTGTCCACCGTACAATAGGTTCAACACTTTTTAGGCAATTATCCCCACTACTTTAGTATGGATGAAGATAACAAAATATTGATAATAATTCACACCACTATAATATAGTTAAAAGATAACAATGATGACATTACAATTCACATTATCTTCATTTACAAGTAAAACTGTGGAATAGTTGAAGTTGTGGAAAATTGGAGAATAAGGGCGCATATGATAATCAAACGAATTTTTATTTGGGGAATAAAAATTTTATCTCATTATCAATCATGTATTTTCACTTAGAAATACGTGAGGTGAATACAAATTTAATAATCTAATTATTTCCGGCAATAAATTGATTTTTGGAATGGAATAGTTATCATTTGCGCCGTGAAAGGAGTTGGAGCGTGCAATTTCCGCAAGAATAGTTCTCGCAAGAAGACAACGACTTAAAAACTTACAAAACAAAAGACCGCTTAGAAAACTTCGAGTGCTTCTCCACCCGCGTTGAACGGATCAACCATAGAGGACTCTCTACTTATTAAAAAATCACTGGAGAGACTCGTAGAAAAGTAGGTCCGGCTGCTAAAATGGACAGGAGTGAACGACTTGCTGGTCAAAGCTAAAACAAGAAGGAAGAAAAAGGACAACTTGGTACCTAGATGAAATATCAATGAGTAAAAATAAAAAAAAAAATAAAAAAAAATGAAGAGTAGAAATTATTGTGATCTTTAGTCACTCATAATTTGATGATTAGTGAGAGGGTAACTAGTTAAGACCCTCAAATCAAATGTGAATTGGGCGGTTTGCAGAAAAATTCTCTGGATACTGGCGATACATGCTTAAAATGAATTATAGATAGAAAGTCTTATGTATCATACATATCCTTAGTAGTGACAAGTCTTTTGAAAAATTTTCCACAAATCTTGTGACAATGGAAGCAATTATTATATAAATTAGGTTTATCCATGACAATCGAAGTCCTACATTGAATGAGAAGGATTTTCTTGAGTTATTCATAAGTAAAGATCCTATTTGGTGTGATTAAATTTTTACTACTCCTTAACCTGATACTTGAAAACTCCTTTTGAAGTTTATCCCCATGGATGTAATCAAGTCAGGTCATCGTAAATATTATCAAAGGAGGAACCCTTCCAGAAGATTGTGCGGTTCAACCATGGACTGATCTCAAGCCATCCAACAAGACTCGGGAGTGATTACCGGGACGAGAGGGTAGTATTGCTTCCGGGGACCTGGACCATGTGGAAAGTATTGGATCAAGCTATTCGCGTCTTTATGACCCGAGAATCGCGCGAAGAACCAATATGATTGGCTCCGATCATAACGGTACCCACAAGCTAGTTTATGAAAAACACAATCTCTGGGAACATGGTATTTGAACGTCGGTGTCTAGAGAGGTCCACTGCGCTTTCTATTGAAGTTCGTGGTAGCCAAAGTCTTATGTATTCGTTGAACAAGACTTTCCTAGAGTCAATATCTGTGTAAATATTATTCCCACTTTAGAAGCTGATGTAGCTCTATAAAGCATGGGCCAAAGAGCTGATCCTTCACACCACAAAACGAGTTCCTTAGCATTGAAAGTAAACCTCAGTTTGCTTTAATGGCTAATTCTGCTCTTCATTGCAAGCACTTCATTCGTGTGTTTGCTACGCTTCCCTTTTTTCTCTCACTTGCATTCATCTTCTCCACACCTGCAACTGCGCAAAGACAGAGCAACATAAGCCTCGGTTCTTCTCTCACACCCACCACCAACAACTCCTTCTGGCTCTCGCCTTCTGGTGCCTTTGCGTTTGGGTTCTATCAGCGAGGCAACGGTTATGCGGTCGGTGTTTTCCTTCCACGAACTCCGCGTAAAACCATAGTCTGGACTGCTAACCGAGACTATCCTCCAGTCCCACGAAATTCCACCGTGCGTCTCACCAGCGACGGGAGACTTGTCCTGCAGTCTGCAGAAGCGCAAGAGACGTTTGTCGCGATTACAAGTGAGACAGCGGTCTCAGCTTCTATGCTCGACACGGGCAATTTCGTTCTGTATAACTCGAGGCAGGAGCTCGTGTGGCAGACTTTGATTCGCCGACTGATACCCTCTTGGCGGGCCAGCATTTATCACCAGGCCATCAGTTGTACTCGAGCGCTTCCGAGAGCGACCAATCAACTGGTTTATTTCGCCTCAACATGCAAAAGGATGGGAACCTCGTGCAGTATCCTGTATCTACTCCAGACACGGGCGAGCACGCTTATTGGGCATCTGGCACCTACGGAATCGGTGACAACGTGACACTATATCTCAATAATGACGGTCAGTTCTACCTGTTGAACATGTTAGGACTAGTATAAACACCTAGAGGGGGGGTGAATAGGTGTAGGGAGATTAACCACGCTAATATATGTAACTTTTGCAATCAACGAATTGAAACCAAGAAGAGAGAGTGAGAGAAGATTGCAAACACTGTTTTTATAGTGGTTCGGCTTTTAGACAAGCCTACGTCCACTCTCGGGCGACCAGCCAATCAGCTGTATTTCACTTTATATGATCAACGGTGATTACACAGTCTCGAGTGTTTGTACTCGGTGATGATCTTGTCTCACTAAGTCACTCTCTTTTGGTAATACACTGAGATCACTCAAATGTGCACTGTGAACAACAATTGAAGAACGTAAACAGCTTTGGAATAATGTTCATCTCTCTTCCCCCTAAGTCTCAACCTATCCTTAAATACTCTCTAAGCCACACTCGACCGTTGGCTCTTTCCTTGAGAGTTTTGTCTTCCCTTTCTTGGACCCAATGAGACTTTATAAGGCAAGTCTTTTTGACCGTGAGGGTAGATCGGATCCCCTTAGATTACATTTCGCCCATACAAACGAAATACGGGCTTCCATAAGTGCTCTATTCTTCGTTTGGAAGTTGCCCACTAATTGATCCTGTCAATCGAGATTAGTATAACGGAATCAACATAAATAAGGTAAGTGAAATCTTTGTACCGTTGGTGATCTTATCGTATAAGTTCATCTTAAGTCGACGGTCTTAAGTCCAGTCTGCCTAGATTTTCGATCAGTTCATTCGGACTTAAAATCTCGATGCAGGAAACAGTCGGACTTAAATCTCGATGCAGTACGGTCGGACTTAAATCTCGATCTACGGGCCAGTCTTTCCGTCTTTTTCAGTACGGTCGGACTCTAAGACATCTCTTGCTTTGTCTTCTGCTATAAAAGCGGACTTTAAAGCCTATGTCTTTCGAGTTCTTTTCCTTAAAGAGATTGAAATAAATATCATTCATAGAATGTTTTGTAAGCATCAAAACTAGGAGTTTTCTCAACAATCTCCCCTTTTTGATGGTGACAAAACATTTCATACATATGGCTTAAAGTCCCACATGCAAAATATGGTTAGATAGAGAACTGCTTCCAACTATTCTTTCAACTCATAAGAATAGCTCATATCAACCTGTATAGACAATCCAAGGCAACATATCTTCATATCACAGCTCAACATGATTCGGTTTAATCGGCATAAAATATCGGTATAGACAATCGAAACTTTCATGCATTAATAAAGCCAACTATGTCATGCACAAGATGCAAAAGCTCAGAATTGTTAGATTTAACCAGAATGATTTAACCAGAATTAACCATATCTCAGAGATAGCCATATCTACTCTCCCCCTTTTTGTCAACCTCAAAAAGAGTTAGTCGGTTAAAAAACAAACCGGTTTCTAAGACGAAAGATGTTTTTAAGAAGATTTCTTGTTTGGGGTTCGAACAAGGGTGAAATCCTCCATATCCGTCTGAGACTTCTCAATCCTGTCAATGCATTGATTAACTGTCTTCTCGAGAGTCTCCGATCATTATTGAAGGAGGTTTCCATTGCTACTTGCTGATTTCGATCTCGTTAGCGTGCTATGACTTTCGATAATCGGCATTCCCGGATGAAGCTGCGATTACTTGAATGTTAATATTATCGGTAGGATGCTCCCCCGATTTGATGCTTCATTCGACCTTGTTCCCCTTCTTGTTCCCTATCCCGATCTCCTTCTTCCTCTTCTTACGCTTCTTCCTCGATTCGGTTTCTTCTTCTTCGGATCTTCTTACGGATCTTCCTCGATTCATCATTCTTCTCATGTTAAATGGCCGAGAATGTTTTACGCATGTGTTTCATTTGGTTCGGACATTCTCTCGAGAAGTTTGACGCATATTTGCCAAATTGCGGAGATACTTTCTTCTTCATCTTCTTCATCTACCAGTAGGAGTTGTCTTCTCCTTTTAGAACTTGGCTCAGCAGCGGCTTTACCTTTTCGTTTTGCTGTCTCTGCTCTAGCCAATTCTTTTTCTTTTCTTCTCCATGTCTCTGCAACATCCTTCAATCTCATCTTGTTGATCATTTTCATGTCAATGGCCATTGTGGGAAGAGTTTTAGTCTTGAATCTCCTCGGTATGTCTATCGTAGGTGTTCAAAGATTCTTGTCACTAAAGCTCCATAGGGTAGCTGTCCTTTATCCTTTGACACTTTGTCCGATACATATGCAATATTATTGTGTGAGGCGGTGAGAACAGTACTCCCTTTCAATAGCCCACATCGGTTTGGCCTCAAATTTAGATACATCGATCTTTGATGAGGCTTTTGGACGAATGCGGCTGATAATGATCTTATGCAAAATAGTTCTTGCGAAGTTAGAAGAGGATAAGTTATAGTGGCCCTTTACGGACTTTGTAAGAAACTTACATCTTGTATCATAGGAGACGTCTATTGGCACGAACGCTCTTCTTTCAACTTTAATAATGTCGGCCGAGTGTACGAACTAACATCATAGAACCTGTCATTCACACTTTGAATTGCATTACATGCGGAGATAGAAATGTCAAGTTCGAGTAAAAATATCTTTGTTAATTCGGGATAAACGGCGGCGGAATCGTGCAAAATTGGTCCATCTGCAATTTTTCAAAGCATTCTCTCGGTTTACTTCAGCAGCATCCAAATAATCAAAATCCATAATTATGTGATTCATGATTCCTCGATCCATCAGTCTGTTGAAGAAAGTCTTATGCTCTTTGGAACGAAATAATTTCCCGGTTGTGTTTCGGGCTACAGCGGCTATTCCCATTCTCACTTCGAAATTTACGTATATGTTCTCATCATCTTCCTTCACATTATCTCTCGCTTCTCCCTTTATCACTTACTCGTTACGTACGAGTAGACGGTGATTACGTGTGCATCTTTGCTTGAATGAGACGGAGTTCATTCGCATACCCTTTTCTCTCAAAAAGAATAATTTGACATCATCCCTAACCTTTCTTTGAACCATTTTTTCGTATGTCCTCGCATCTTGCATGTGGATTATCGGTGGGTATCGGTAGAGTTAAACCGGGCGTACCTCTTTCGTGAGACATTCGTTTCTTCGGATTGTGGGCGGAGAGTTTTTGGAGATTCCTGGGTCATTTTGAGAAGAAACTCTTGGAGATTGTCCTTGAGTATCTTCGGAAGTACGTGTGAGGTCGAAATGTGTCGCCTCTCGTCGACTCTTCTTCCTCCTCTCCCGGCAATCTGTTTGATCTTCTTCTTGGAGATGGAGATCTTGATCTGATACGGAGGATCTCGAAGCCATGTTCGAAGAATGTAGGTTTTGGAGAAGATTGATTTAGAAAGCGTTTTTCTGTGTTAGGGTTTGTAGACAAAACGTTCTAAAGAGTTGTGAGGAAAAGACCCGACTTTTAGACGTTTTTATACCCTCGTTGAGAGAACAAATGAACAGTCGCAACCCAAAACAGATTAAAATGGCAGTTATTCTAAATTTAACAAGAATATTCAATCATCATAGACATGTGCCAAAAATATGCAAATCAATCAATCGGATCAAAAACTTACTAAAGTTTTACCATTCAAATAAGGAAATAACATACCATCCTAAAATACCACTATTTCCTTCTTCAATCTTCTTCAAAGATTAGTCTATCCGACGATTTCTTCCATCGAGACTTTGTCTGTTCTCATAGAATTTATAAAAACGGGTTAATAATATTTAATCTTCCATATATTGAATCGAATGTACCTTTGTCCAGCGGCTTTGTGAAGATATCGCAATTGATTCTTAGAATCAATGAATTCCACATATATATCTCCATTTTGCACATGGTCTCTAATAAAATGATGTTTGATCTCAATGTGCTTCGCCCGGAGTGTAGAATCGGATTCTTGGTAAGATTTATTGCGCTCGTATTATCACATCTTATTTAAATACGGGATTCCTCCTTTCCATAGTCTCTTAGTTCTTTGTCTCATCCACGAAATTTGTGAACAGCAATTTCCAAGCGCAATATATTACTCTTGGCTGTTGAAAGAGCCACGATGATTCTCGCTTTTTGGAAAACCATGAGACCAGCATTTTCCCGAAGTTGGCATGTACACGAAGTGCTCTTTCGTCTATTTTGCATCTGCTAAATCTGCATCCGAGTAGCCAAGAAGTGTAAAATCTGTTTCTTTTGGATACCATAACCCCAAGTTTGGATAAGTGGCTATATACTTAATTATACGTTTAACGGCGAGAAAGATGTGATTCTTTAGGATCTACTTGAAATCTTGCACAAAGACAAACACTATATAGAATATCGGTCTAGATGCGGTAAGATAGAGAAGAGAACCAATCATGCTTCTATAATTCTTCGATCAACCTTCTTTCCCGTTTCATCTTGATCTAGTTTGATGGAGGTTGCCATTGGAGTCTCGGTCCTTTTGCGGTTCTCCATTCCAAACTTTTTAATCAAGTCTTTGGCATACTTTTCTTGATTAACAAAGGTTCCGCGTTTGGTTTGATTGACACGAAGTCCTAGAAAGAATGTCGGCTCTCCCATCATGCTCATTTCAAATTCTTCTGCATAGACTTTGAGAAGTTCTTGCACAAGTGCTCATTAGATGAACCAAAGATAATATCATCTACATAAATTTGTACCAATAGTATATCTTTACCTTCCTTCTTAATGAACAAGGTTGTATCTACCATACCTTTCTTGAATTTATTGTCTAGTAGAAACTTGCTCAATCGTTCATACCAAGCTCGAGGTGCTGTTTCGGACCATAAAAAGTGCCTTCTTTAATCTGTATACATGGTCGGCTTTCTTGGTTCTTCGAAGCCGGGAGGCTGCTCTCTACAAAGACTTCTTCTTTGATAAACCCATTTAGAAAAGCACTTTTCACATCCATTTGATATAGCTTGAAGTTTTGATAGCACGCATATGCAAGTAGTAGTCTGATTGCTTCTAGTCTTGCAACTGGAGCATAGGTTTCATCATAGTCTATTCCTTCAAATTGTGAATAACCTTTTGCCACGAGCCTTGCCTTGTTTTTACGGTGACTTTTCCAAGTTCATTGACTTTGTTTCTGAATACCCATTTGGTACCAATGATAGTTCTTCCTTTGGGTTTGGGCACCAATTCCCATACATCATTTCTTTTGAACTGTTGAAGCTCTTCTTGCATTGCCTCTATCCAGCTTTCATTTTCCAGAGCTTCATTAATTCCTTTTGGTTCAATTTCAGAAATCAATGCAATGTTACCTGTGTCCTTTTTATTTCTCGATCTGGTTTGAATCCCCCGTTGATGTTTCCAATCACCGGTTCCTTAGGATGACTAGACTTGTGCTTCCGGTTTCGGCTTGGAACTTCATCATTATTGGAATCTTCGGCGATGCGGGAATATCACACTCGAATTACTTGTTTTTCATGAGTTGCTCCTTTGACCATTTCTGGGAAGATTACGCTTCTTTGTTGAGACCGGATCTTTCGGGAACATCATCGATTCTTCAATAGTTGTCTTCTTTGTTTTGAAACTTCTTTCTCCGAAAACTTTACGTTCATGGATTCTTCCCCTTTGTCAGAGTGTTCTTGTTGAACACTCTAAATGCTTTACTAGAGTTTGAATAGCCCGAGAAAAATACCTTCATCGACCTTTCTTCAAACTTACTAGGTTGATGATTAACATTTTTAAGGATATAACATAGACAACCAAAGATTCGAAAGTAGGAAACAATAGGTTTTCTTTTCTTAAAAATCTCATAGGGGGTTTTCTCAAGAATTGGTCTAAGAAATACTACGTTAATAATATGACAAGAAGTAGAAACCGCTTCGCCCAAAACCGAGTTGCTACCTTGCTTTCTATAAGCAATGTTCTAGCCATTTCTGCAAAGATCTATTTTTCTTTCCACCACTCCATTTTGTTACGGGTGTAAGGAGATGAAAAAGTATGCTTTGTATACCATATTTGTCACAAAAATTTGCAAAGTCTTGATTCTCAAATTCTCCCCATGATCTGTTTTGATACTTGAAATGGAGTATCCTTTTTCATTTTGGACCTTCTTTGCAAATGTTGAGAAATATGAAAAGGTATCTCCTTTATTTGCTAAAAAATATACCCATGTAAATCGAGAGTAATCATCTACTATCACAAGACGGTACTTCTTACCTCCAATACTGGGTTACGGTTGGTCCAAATAAATCCATGTGAAGAAGGCTGTAACACACGATTAGTAGTAATCTGTTTTATAGATTTGAATGAGCTTCTTACCTGTTTTCCCAGTGTACATGCGAGCAAAGCTCGTGTTCTTGTAACTTAGTGAAGGCAAGCCACGAACGAGCTTTTTGCGGCAAGCTTGGAAATTTGTTTCATGCGACATGGCCAAGTTTGCGGTGCCACATATCTGCTTCATCTTGAACGATAATAGACATTTTGCGATGTCTTCATTTATGTCCGGAAGATAAATGTTCCCATGCCTTCGTCCGGTAAAAGTACGTGAAGAATCATTGCTTGTTCGAACATAGATTCTCTTTGAAGTTTATTCAAAACCGGCATCACATAACGGCGATGCTAGAAGATTGTAGTTTAATCCTTTGACTAGAGAAACGTTGTTGATGATTAAGCTACCGATCTTGGCAGATTCAGTCCTATAATGTTTCCTTTGGTGTTTCCTCCAAACGAAACTGTTCCTCCCTTGATTCTTTCGAATCCAACGAACATTTTTGAGTCTCTGTCATATGTCTTGAACATCCACTTTGTCCAAGTACCATTTCTTTTTACTCCGAAAGCTTACCCAATGTTAACACGGACTCATTTTTTCTTTGGTACCCAAATTTTCTTGGGTCCATTGAAGTTAGTAGTATAAGCTTTTTCTATCCATTTCTTTTGAACAGTCTCCGAGACTTTAGGACATTTATTCTCGAAATGTTCTCTTTCTCCACGATTAGAACACTTTAGATTTGCTTGACCAACGGGTTTAACAAAATTCTTTTAAAATGATTCTTGTAAGCTTCGAGGAGGTCTCTGTTTAATTCTTTCCTTAACTTTAGGAAAATCAATTAACGATTTACTTTCCTTGCAAAACCCAAGTCGACTTATCATAATAAGGAATTTGGATAGAAAGAATATCTTTGCAGATTTTTCGTCCCTACGAAAAACTTTGCATTAATACTCGAAATTTCCTTTCTAAAAGATTCTCATTCCTTAAAGAACTTTGATCTTTCTTTATTTCTAAAAGTTCCTTTTTGAGAGTCTCACTTTCATTTAAAAAGAAATCACGACTTTCCTCCGGTTAAAAAAATCCTTTTTGAGATCATCAAATCTTTCTTTTAATGAACAATTCGATGACTCAACTTACGATTTTTCACTTTTAAACGGAGATCTTTTTCAAGGTAGTTTTTAAATTTAAACAAAGCTCATTTATGTAATCGAGATTTCTATTGGAATATCGGACTGATTTACCTCGATTTCTGCAAATGCAGATGCGAGTCGATCCCGAGTGCATCTCGAGTGCAGTCGAATGAGCCATAAGGCGGATGTTGCCATATTCGTCTTCACTTTGTCCTCCTCAACTTCGTGTCACTCCATGTTTCGACTTTCGGGGCCTTTTTGTATTTCTCGAATTTCCCTTTGTTCTTTTTGAGCTTGGGACAGTTACATTTTAATATGACCCTTTTTCTTACATTCAAAACAAATGACATCTTTGGCATAATCTTCCTCGTCATCGGTTACTGCGTTGTCAGTTGTCGATTTGTTTTTGTTGTTGAACTTCCTGCCTTTCTTGTTTAATTTCCTCACTTTTCGATCGGCGGTGCAAGTTCTTCGTCATCCAGTTCTTCCTCGAATACGTAACATCGAGAATCAATGTTAGACTTAAGAGCAATGGATTTTTTACCTCACGGATTCCACTTCCTCGTTCATTTGTTACGCTTCATGGGGCCGCAGTACCAACGAGCTCATCGGCAGTCAATGGTGAAATTCGCGAGTTTCTCGATAGATGTCTTCACATTGTTCCAATCCTTTGACGAGTCCTCTCGAAGTTTGTTGACCTTCATTGGTCCGAACGAGGTTGTCCTTGATATGCCAAACCGTTTACAATTTCGTAAAACGATCGAACATATCTCCGATGGATTCTCCTGTTTCATCTTAAAAGATTCATACTTGACCAAGTAATATATTTACTTTGGTTTCCTTGACACGATCGGTTCCTTCGTATGTCACATGTAGTCTATCCCAAACTTCCTTAGCTGTATCACACGAAGATATTCGATTATATTCATTAGGTGATAAAGCACAATACGAGAGTAGATAGCTTTAGCATCGAGAGTTTGTCTCTTCGTCATTTCTTCGGAGAGATGGTGGCTGAAGTTTACGTTTCTTTCCCATCGTTTCTCTTTGATGTTTTTTCGGTTTTGTCGGTTGGATCAATTCCCCTTTCAACCACATCCCATTCGAGTGGATCTTTCGATCGAGAAAGGCCTTCATTTTATTCTTCCAAATGTTGTAATCTTTGCCGTCGAAGTAGGGAGGGGCGAGTGTTGCTCGCCCCTCAATCAAACCTGGTGCAAGAATACTAGCCATAGAGGATCTTTAACTCAGAAGTAATAAACACTTCAAGATCTCGAGCACGAGGCTCTGATACCAATTGTTAGGACTAGTATAAACACCTAGAGGGGGGGTGAATAGGTGTAGGGAGATTAACCACGCTAATATATATAACTTTTGCAATCAACGAATTGAAACCAAGAAGAGAGTGAGAGAAGATTGCAAACACTTGTTTATAGTGGTTCGGCTTTTAGACAAGCCTACGTCCACTCTCCGGCGACCAGCCAATCGGCTGTATTTCACTATATGATCAACGGTGATTACACGGTCTCGAGTGTTTGTACTCGGTGATGATCTTGTCTCACTAAGTCACTCTCTTTTGGTAATACACTGAGATCACTCAAATGTGCACTGTGAACAACAATTGAAGAACGTAAACAGCTTTGGAATAATGTTCATCTATCTTCCCCCTAAGTCTCAACCTATCCTTAAATACTCTCTAAGCCACACTCGACCGTTGGCTCTTTCCTTGAGAGTTTTTGTCTTCCCTTTCTTGGACAGACTTTATAAGGCAAGTCTTTTTGACCGTTGAGGAGATCGGATCCCCTTAGATTACGTTCGCCCATACAAACGAGAATCTGGCTTCCATAAGTGCTCTATTCTTCGTTTGGAAGTTGCCCACTAATTGATCCTGTCAATCGGATTAGTATAACGGAATCAACATAAATAAGGTAAGTGAAATCTTTGTACCGTTGGTGATCTTATCGTATAAGTTCATCTTAAGTCGACGGTCTTAAGTCCAGTGCCTGCCTAGATTTTCGATGGTTCATTCGGACTTAAAATCTCGATGCAGAACAGTCGAGACTTAAATCTCGATACGGGCCGGACGAGTCTTTCCGTGCAGTACGGTCGGACTCTAAGACATCTCTTGCTTTGTCTTCTCGCTATAAGCGGAGACTTTAAAGCCTATGTCTTTCGAGTTCTTTTCCTTAAAGAGATTGAAATAAATATCATTCATAGAATGTTTTGTAAGCATCAAAACTAGGAGTTTTCTCAACATGAACACAACAGGTAATTATGTGAAAAATATCACCAAAAGTAGAGGACCTCCAAAAGAAGGAATGATCTACCTTGTGAGAATCGATCCAGATGGGATTTTGCGACTGTACTCATACAACGCAACCCAGAATGCCGAATTGTCCAAAATATGGTGGTCTACTGACGACACATGTAGCCCCAAGGGCATATGCGGGCTCAACGGGTATTGTGCCATGATCGATCAAACTCCCGAATGCAAGTGTCTTCCAGGATTCGGACCTGTGAACCCAGGGAACTGGACATCTGGGTGCGAGAGGAACTTCACCGCAGATAGCTGCATGAGAACAGACGTAGCCCCCAGGTACACTATTCAACCGGTTTCTAACACTGTATGGGAGGATACTGCGTATGCAGTTCTTACTTTTTCTACCAACGAAGAGTGTCAAGACGCATGCTTGCAGGATTGCAATTGCGAAGCCATTATATACAATGACCAATCCTGCAAAAAGCTGAGGCTTCCTTTGAAATATGGCAGGAGAGACCTCAATAATGCGAACATACTCTTTATCAAGGTAGGGGAACCTGGATCTAAAGAGAATGGAGCGAATGGCTTCATGCCGGAGGGAAAGAGAAGAGCTTCCAGGAGAGACATTCTTTTTGCAGTTGCGTCATCCACTGCTTTCGCATTAGTCACACTGGCAGTGTCGGGATTCATTGTTTACAGGTATCGTGTTCGGCTGTATGAAAGACTTCCCAAGGAGGGAAGTGCTAGAATGATTGAGAATTTTTCGCTGAGATCATTTACTTATGAAGAGCTGAAGAGAGTAACCAACGATTTCGTCGAAGAGATTGGTAAGGGGGCATTCGGAACAGTGTATAAAGGCACGCTGTTGAATAGCCTCGAGGTTGTTGCTGTTAAGAAACTAGAGAAGGTCTCATCAGATGTTGAAAGCGAATTCCAAACCGAGGTGAAAATTATCGGGAGGACTCATCACCGGAGTCTTGTCCAATTGCTTGGTTATTGTCTTGATGGACACCACAGGCTTTTGGTGTACAATTACATGAGCAATGGGTCGCTTGCGGATCTACTCTTCACGCCCGAAAAACAACCTTGTTGGGACGAAAAGATGGGAATTGCTCGGAACATAGCCAGAGGCCTCCTCTATCTCCACGAAGAGTGTGAAACCCAGATCATTCACTGCGATATCAAGCCACAGAACATATTAATCGACCAATATAGGCGAGCGAAAATATCTGATTTCGGATTATCAAAGCTGCTGAAGCCAGATCAAACCAACACCATGACGAGGATTAGAGGAACGAGGGGTTACGTTGCACCGGAGTGGCACAAGAATTTGCCAGTGACGGTGAAGGCGGATGTTTACAGCTTCGGCATCGTGTTACTGGAGATCATCTGCTGCCGAAGAAGTGTGGATTGGAGCCTTCCCGATGATGAAGCCGTTCTCGAAGAATGGGTCTACAGCTGTTTCCAGGCTGGCGAGCTAGAGAGACTAGTCAACGATGAATCAACCGACAGAAGACAGTTGGAGAGAATGGTAAAAGTGGCTCTTTGGTGCGTCCTCGAAGAGCCATCGCTCCGTCCTTCAATGAGGAAGGTGCTCCTGATGCTGGAAGGCACGGTGGACATTCCAATACCTCCTTGTCCTACTTCCTTCCTCAGTGCTATCTAGACTTTCGCCAACATTGTGCCGATAGCCATTGACAGAAATGTATTTGATTGTCAATACCATATGTAGAAACTGTTTTGAGAGGTTTAGGGTGCGAATGATAACCATTCTGGCTAGAAATTGATTTACGGAACAGAATTAAATTTTTCTATTTCTACTTACGGATGAGTTTAGACAAAAACGCTGATAACGATAAAAAATTTCTATTCTTGGAATAGAAATTCATTTGATAATAAATTTTTTTTTTACTTTTTTAAGTGGCGGCGATAATGGGAGGAGCGGCGACCGGCGGCGGCGGCCAGCAACCGACGGCTGGCGGTGGGGGGGTGGTAGTGGTGGTGGTGAGCGGCGAACGGAAATAAACTTTTTCGGGTGAGAAATAAGAAAGAGAGAAATAATTTTTGATTTATATTCCAGAAATAGAAAAGTAAAAAAAATTTGTTTCTAATTTCTATTCCAAACCTATTTCTGGAATAGAAATTTGTTCTAAAACAAAAATGAAATTTTTTTTACCAAACGGTTTCTATTCCGAAAATAGTGCGGAATAGAAATTTATTCCAAAAACAGAAATTGAATAGTTACCATGCGCACCATTCAGGCAAGGTGTGATGCTTGTTTGCCATTTGTTCTTTCCCTGCTATTCTTTCTTCTAGGAAGTAAAAACATTGTAGAAATTATTTTGACAAGTGCATTGCCTTCCTGTGGAGACATATATGATCATAAGTTCTCTGTTTCCTTTAAGTGCTATTCTGCCGGAAACGATGAAAGTGCAAAGAATGGGAATGGTGCGAGAGGGGACAGGGAAGTTTGCCTATCCACTGAATTGGAAAACGTGTTTCGTATTGTGACCAGTATTATTCTTATTATAAAACTTCTTACGAAATAATATTGGGATAATGATATAGACAATTCCTACAATTTAGTCCATGAATTTTCAATTTGTTCAATGTGATCCATGAACTTTAGCTCAATATATAATTTGATTCATGAACTTTTAATTTATTCAATTTAGTCCCTAAACTTTTGGTTGATGTTCAATATAATCATTGAACTATATGAAAATGTTCAATGTAATCCCTGGTCTTGAATTAATGGAAAAAGACTAGATTGAACATTTTCATACAGTTCAGAGAATATATTCAAGGACTACATTAAACAAATTAAAAGTTCAGAGACTACATTGCATATTGGGTTAAAATTTATGGATCAAATTGAACAAATTAAAAGTTTAAGGATCAAATTATACATTGAACTAAGGTTTAAGGACTGTTTATGTCATTTTCCTTTAAATATTTGATGAATCTACTTTTCTGTTAAAAAACATTAATCTGCTTTATGTGCCAATAGATTTATAAAGGAGTTGGTGAGTGTCAAAACATGATGTGGGTAAAAGAAAAGTTACCTATCAATTGACTTTCGGTAACTTGTGGGTAATTTATTGATAGTTTTATTAAATTATCGAGTTTGTGAATTACTATTTTTTTTAATCTTTTACTAACATTTCTTTGTCTTTCTTGCTAACACTTAAACTCACCGATTCTCATATAAGTTTGCCCATCTTTGTATGAGTGACTTATCGACTTTTTCTTATTGAATTAGTAATTAGTTTTGGATTATCAACTCTTACTTGAATATCGACATTTTTATTTTTTTAATTTATCGACTTTTGTTATTATTACCAAGTTTTCTTTGTCTTCCTTACAGATGCCTTGACTTTATCATTTCTCATTTGAATTTATCAACCTTAATTTGTGTGAAGTAAACATGTTTTTCTCCAATTAATTTACTAACTAGTTTTGATTTACTTTCAATTGAGTTGCTTACCTACATATATTTGATGTATTTTCTATTTTTATCAAATTTTCTATTTAATTTTAAACTTTAACTCGTCTTATTTACCAACCCGTTAAGTTTACCAACTCTTTTTAGAAATTACCAACTAACAATGTTCTCCAATCAAGTTACCAACTAGTTTTGCATAATTATGTTACAAATGATTATCTGATTTTCTAAGTTATCAACTCCTCTTATCCAAGTTAAAAAAAAGTTTTGTTCTCGTGTGCAATTTTTTTATGTACCTTTCTTATCAACTATTTACCAACTATCGCATGAAATTATCAACTTTTATTTGCGTTTCATATCTTTTTTCTAATTAATTTACCATTTAATGTTGTGTTAAATCTCATTTGAGTTGTTTAAGAAATGTTAATTTTTTTTCTAGAATTTACCAATTTTTTTAATTGAGTCACCACTTTTATTTTCCTTTTGCGAACTTTTTTGAATTCACCAATTGTTTCTAAAAATGATCAAATTCAATTAGAGTGATTACATTACTAATCGGTACTCTAGTTGAAGTTAGTAGCGCTGGGCTCTTGTTGAGTTTCCAATTAAATGACCAAATGCTTTTAAGCTTTTTACTCTTATTTAGGCTAGCTACTAACTCTCTTTTTTTTTATAATTATTGACTTCTCTTATGTCCGACAAAAATACTTCTCTTGCGTCACCTAGTTTCATATTCTACTTATGATTGATTTAAATTTATCAGCTATTTTCTTAAATTACCATAATTTATTTGTGTGACTCACCAGCTTTCTTCCGATTAAGTTAGTAACTAGTATTTAGTTACAAACTCTCATATAAGTTGCTTACTTTTATTTTTTTTAACTAATTTTTTATTTATTTGAGAGGCCACCTTTTTTGGCCTTTCATAGCAACTTTTAAATTTACTTACTCTTTTTAAAAATTACTAACATTAGAGTGATTATCAACTTTTTTTTTCCTATTTAAGTTACCAATCAATGTTGCATTATTAACTCTTATTCGAGTTAATTATCAACATTTATTAGATTTTTTAGATTGACAACTTTTCTTATCTCTGGAAAAAGAAAAACTTCCCCTTTATTTGGAATCCCGGATCCACGACTGACCATTGGGTGCTCAGTCAAACCACCTCATTTTGACATAATTGAAGCTTTGTCTTGATAAACAAATGGGGTTCCTTTTCAACCGCAGAAAATGATGAAGTCCCAGTCTTCAAGCGCTAGATTTTTGCGTTGCCGTGCTTGACCCACTAGAAGCCATGAAGTCCAAGCACGGCAACGCAAAAACCCAGCGCTTGAAGACTTGGACTTCATGACTTCTAGCGGGTCAAGCACGACAAGGCAAAAATCTAGCGCTTGAAGAGTTGATTCTTCGCATCACAAAACGAGTTCAAACATTAAGACAGGCTCAAGAGCCGCATAATCTCACTTTGCTTTGCTGACTGATTCAACCTTCCATACAGGCGCTTCAATTAAAAAGAATATGGTTATAATATCAGAGTTTGCGATAATCAATTAAAAAGAATATTTACAGCTTATAGATCTTTATAAGATCCTGGTTCATTGACAAGAATGCCGGCGTCGGTCTCATGTCCTGGTTGAGCCGGAAACCTTAGGATTCGGTAGCGCACCCCAACTGTTCGATAAAATGCCTCAGAGAGATCCGAAAATTCAGTCCGCGTTTTAGCTTAGAATCGATCCGTGCTTGCATACGTAGCTGCTGAATCATGTTTTATGTTTGCGTGGTCATTGTGTTTTGGTGTGGTCTTCGCGAAATAATCGTTTGTCGTCGGGAGAGTGAGGGTTTTCTTTGTTCCGGTGGACGGATTATCGGTCGTCGGAAAAGGGTGGCCGGCGGCGGTCGCCGCCGGTCGAGCGGTATGACCACCAGACGATGGCATGGCGACCTCCCGAGGGCCGGTGAGGACTCCCGGTGACGTCGGCGTCGATTCGGAAGAAGAAGCTGCAGGCTTCGGGCGGGCGTCTGCAGCGTCGGGGGGAGAAGCCGCATGAAGAAACACGTGAGGGAGAAGACCAGAGTAAGAAAAGACCAGGAGGAGGGAAGGAAAAGAATAAAAAAAAGAAAGAAAATAAAAATAACAAAAAAGGCCAAAAATAAAATAAGGCAAGGAGATGGGCTTCGCCTCGGGCCCGCACGCGATGGGCTGAGTTTGTCACGGGCTTTCAGCTGGGCTAGAAAATGGAAATTCGGAAATGGGCTTTTGTTTTAAAAGAAAAAAAGGAGTTTTCGAGCCCTTGACTTTGGCTTAAGGCCGGCCCTGTTTCTTCGGCCTAACCCGGACCGACAGGGTCCGAATCGAGTTAGCAGGGCCGGGTTTCCTGACCCGGTCCGAATCATCATTTTTTTATTAAAAAAAGTGAAAAAAACGAAAATTCAGAAAATCATAAAAATATTAAAAAATCATAAAAAATTCGGAAATTTCAGAAAATTCATGGAAAATTCAGAAACCTGAAAATTTATAAAAAATATCTAAAAAATAATTTTAAAAAATAAAAAATTCGAAAATATAAAAATATTAGAAATTCCAAAAAAAAAAAAAAAAAAGAATTTTCAAAAATCCCAAAAATTCCCTAAAAAGCTCTAAAATAATTCTTTGAACAAGCCTTCACGGCTTCACCTTCCTCGGAT
The DNA here is from genome assembly GCA_014182845.1 of Corymbia calophylla. NCBI lineage: Eukaryota > Viridiplantae > Streptophyta > Magnoliopsida > Myrtales > Myrtaceae > Corymbia > Corymbia calophylla. Next base: position 46,181,602 of record CM024700.1, on the reverse strand, counting down.
TCAATTGTCCTTGATTGCACATTTATGATGCAATGATTATGCTTTACCCTTAGTTTAATTAGGATTGCCATTTATTTATTTCTTAGGTGTTTCTTCTCTCCTGCAATTTATTTAATGTTTTCTTTAATTGTTGAATGTTATTTTGATGATTACGCACCCATATGATTACCTCACATGTTAGTGGTTAAGTCTAAAATCAATCCAAATTACCTGACAAAAGTCTTTTTCAAATGAATAAAATTAGGTACCGAAAGGGCACTAATTGGTTAATTAATGTAATCAAGTCCCCGACCCTAGATTCTTTGGTTGCATAGAAAGTGAGGCACACTCACATGCCTCTCGCTTGGTTTCTAGCCGACCCCAATAGGCTAGTGGCGACTCCTCATTAGAAGATTTTCATGAACACCCAATGTCACGCGGGGTATGAACTTGGGAGAGCCTATGTCTAATGAGGGTCCTAAACCCACTCTTTGAATAATACCCCTAAACCTATCTATTTATTTATAGATATTTCTTTCCCCCTTAGAGACGAAAAAAATTGGTCGTGACATTTGGTCCAATAAAATTCTTCCTTCTTACAAGAAGTAAAACAACTCCAAGTTCATTTCAACAATTCCTTACTTTCCTGTGGTGGCAAACAGAAGTTTATCAGTATGGTCCTGTTAGTTGCCCATGAAATTGAAATAGCATAGAATGCGTATTGAGGGGGAGGAAACAACAACATTTTGCCTATGGACAAATTGTCCATTTAAATGTATGATGTTGTTCTGAATGATCAACTGACATCATGCGAATAATCAACATAATTTTCCATGTTTCAACCTTAAACTAGCTTAAAGAAATTCAGAAATATTGAGAGATGTGAAAAATTTGCCATAGTTCCTTTATTGGCCTCCTAAATAGGATTCACACATCTTTTTCTGTGTTAAGAATATGAGATCTCAATGAGTCAGCTTTTTGTATACTTGAGAGGATATCAAACATCTCTAGTATGATAAGTGCATTGAGAATCAAACTCAAATTCGATACAAGAAATATTACTACTTCTCATTCTTTTTCATTTTTCTCCTCAACTAATGCTATTTCTTATCTCAGAATGAAGATCAAATATCAGTTTATCAACGAACATACACATTTTCATTCTGTGATAAGTACCAAACGCAGAAATTAAGCTTGTTCTCTGAAATTGCTATAGAGAAGACCCAAAGAGGTTCTCTCTTTCCATGTAGCATCTTTACAGTTTCTACTTAATTGCTCTTCAAAATTTGGAATTGTGGGTAGCCTTTGAATTGCACATAGCTGAGGTCAAACGTACCTTCTCTCTTTGCCCTTCTCATAGAACGGCCCATCAATGTTCAAGGAAGACAAAACTCCAAAGACTTTTTCTCGCGGTCTTTATGGAGCTTTTCTTTTTTTCTACGATTTTGACTCGTGAGTGAGCTCCTTGATGGGGATTGTTGAACTTGATGTCCTCAAAGACACAGTTTTTTTGTAATTTGTGCATTGGCTTAGTCCATTTTTACGGTTGATTTTAGAGTGAATAAATAGTGACATATTTACCCTACTGCAGATAGCTGCAATAGTTAATCAAGGATTTTTTAAGCTGCTAACTTTTCATTGTAGCCTATCAGGAAATATGTTAGTGAGGATAGAATAGTCATTTTTTATTTAAAGGGTTTGCTTATATATATGGGTTAACACCACGAAAAATCTCAAATTGGTACACGTGACAAATTTATCCAAAAACGAAAAACTCTACACTAGTACACATATACACATGTGACAAATTTATCCCAAATTAATTTTTTTAACCTAGAAACACCACAAACTGGTATACTTGTGACAAATTTATCCTCCATTAGTTTCTTTTGAATTTTACTGTTAAATTGCTGAGTTAAATAACACATGACAATTAACGAATATACTAATTTAATGTTTTACTTTTCATTTGTTATAGGTGTACCAGTTTTTTGATTTTTTTAAGGTATTAATCCAATTTAAAGAAGGACATATTTATTACAAATGTACCAATTTGAGGCGGTTCAAAATTAGTTTGGAATAAATTTATCACATGTTAATAGTTTGGGATTTTTGTTGGTCAAAGAGTTAGTTTGGGGTAAATTTGTCACTGGTGTACCGATTTAAGGTTTTTCATAGTTAAAAAATTAGTTTGGGATAAATTTGTCACAGGTGCACTAGTTTGGAATTTTTCGTGATCAAAAAATTAATTTGGGATAAATTCATTATATGTGTATCAGTTTGGAGTTCTTTGTTTGAATCCCTTTGTTTAGGATATAAGAAATTATTATCTCCTTAAACATGGTATCAAATATATAGAAAAACCCTAATCCCTCGATGTCAATGGAGTAACCGTCGTCACTGCTGCCATTAGTAGAACCCTAGTTTGCAATTACTCACAATCAAGTCAACATTGCTATGTGACTTGTTGTCCTAGGGTTTCTAAAATTGCCATCGCAATCTAGGGTTTCAACTGCTCAGCCCTCTTTTTTTTTTTTTGATACATTGCAAATGTCGTTAAAGCTGCCATTGTCAAATCATCTTGAAGTAGCCTCAATTGAAAGTAGGGTTCAATTGCTAGGGTTTGAAGCGAAGTTAAAAGAAAAAAAGACAATGAAGGGTGTTGTCCAGTGCTCTAGCATGGTTTCTTGTTGTAGCCAACTAATCCTTGAAGTGTTGGACGGTCTGTGGTAATTCTTCAATACCAATTCAATGACTTTATGAGTTTTCAATAAAATTTTGTGATTTGTGGTTATTAATCGAACCCTCATTTGAGGTGACTATTTTTTGGTTGATTGTATTACTAAAGTTAAGTGTTTGGTTATTGTGATGTTGTTCTTGGGTTCAATCGTATCCTTCGTTCACTAATGGCTATTATTGGATCTTCCATTGGTTTGACACATTTTCAATTGACCTCGGTCAAGTTGGATGAAATAAATTATCCATCTTGGTCTAAAGTTGTCAAAGTTTATCTTACTGCCACCAAACAATGTAATTATCTTACATTTACATTTCCCTCATTTAGATTAAGGCAATTGATTGGATTGCTAGAGATGTGATGATCAATGCTCTTCTTTGGAACAAGTATAGATCTTAAAATTAGTCCTCACTTCATTCAATACAACTTTGCTAAGTTTTGGAAAAGCGTGCCTTATTTTATTCTTGATAGAATGATATGACACGTGGGAGACACTATTTGATCTTTAGCATGGAGATCAGTCTTTATCTAAGTATTATGCTCGTTTCACGACACTTTGCGAGCAATGAGATACTTATCTTCCACCTTTAGACAATTCGACTGCTCTAAATTGTTTCTTCAACCATTAGGGTCTAAATATTCCTCCATTTGCCAGTAGATTACATCTTAGAGTTCCCTTTAGAGGTGTCAATATGGGTCATAAACCCATATTATGACCCATTTTTAGTTAAATGGGTCAAATATGGGTCAAGTGAAAGTTAAATATGGGTCAAATATGGGTCAAGTGAAAGCTAAATATGGGTCAAATATGGGTCAAATAAAAGTTAAATATGGGTCAAATATGGGTTGAGTGAGTTATTAGGTAGACCCATCATCTTTCTCATTCTATCCCCACTCCTCTATGCTTTCTCGACCTCCATTGCCAATCCGATGAGGTTCATTCAACAATAATTAAAAAATCGATTTTTTTAAAAAAAAATTATTTTCCTCAAACTATTTCAATTTAGAGGTATCCACATTTTTTTTATTTACTAATTTTTTATTATTTAATTTACTTTATAAATTTGGTGTGAAATTTTTATTCAAATAATTTATATGTGAAAAGTTTAAAGTAGACTAAATAAGTGGGAGTAAATTTTCTTAAATTAAGTTAAATATTACTATGTGTTGATAATATGGGTCGGGTATGGGTTGGGTATGGGTCGGGTCGGGTATGGGTCATCAAATTTACATTGCATGAAAATGGGTCAAAACGGGTTAAATGGGTCGATGTGGGTCGAACCATTTTCGACCCGACCCAAACCCGACCCAACCCACCCATTTGACACCCCTAGTTCCCTTCCCATAGTGGATGATGTTTTCGTATGAGCTCCTCATTTGACACTTATTGAAAAGATCTCCACCACGGCTTTAGAGACAAGCGCTATGATTTCTCATGGCGCCAGACATGGAGCCTATGGTCGTGGTTATTGGGGTTGTGGACATTGTTTCGCTTATAGTGGAGGTTGTGGAGACTATGATGGAGGTATTAGTGGTTGTGGCTTCCACTATTATAATCATTGTCAAAAGGCTAGACATATAGAGGCTTGTTTCTACACTTTTCATCTCAAGCCCCGACCTACTCTTGTTACCTATGTAGAGGTGGAAGATTCTCCCTCACCGACTCCGCCAAATTCTACTAGTGTGCAAAATACGAGTGATTTTGTTACATTAACTCATGCTGAGTATGATGCATGGGTTCGCTCCTACTAGGTGATGGGCTTTTAGCTCATGCTACAACTATGACACAAATCTCAAAAGGTAGTATAGTTTGTTTATTTTCTACAATATCCTACTCTTGGGTTATAGACTTTGGAGCTACTCGTAAAATAAGTAGTAGCTCTAACTTGTTGCCTTTATTTCATTCCACATCTTTTGGGCTGTCAAATTTTGTTACACTAGCTGATGGCTCGTAATCTTAGGTCACAGGTACTAGAAAGGTTCATTTGAGTTCCTTTCTTTCTTTGTCATTTGTCTTTCATCTTAAATTTTCATATAATTTGGCTTATGTTAGTTTGTTACCTAAGAAACTATGAGGTTTAGTGACATTTTCCTCTTCTTGTTATGTATTTTGGGATATGAGGATTGGACAGATGATTAGTGGGGGCATGAGTCAAATAGCATGTATTACCTTGACAAAAGGGTGCTACCTACTACAACTATGAAGCACACATCCTTTTATGTGTATCAGATGCATTGTTGTGGTAGTCATTTGCTGTTGACACCCGATTTTTTGTATTATTTTGTCTTAAATGCCCATTTACTTTGCTTATATAAATACGTATTAATTTCTAGAAAAGAAAAAATATTTGATAAAAAAAATCGAAAAAATTCAAAAAAAGAAAAGAAATTCGGATGGGCTCGGTCCATCCCACTCCTCTACTCACCCATCCCTTTTTCTTTTGTTTCCTTCGGCCCACCTCCCTTTGATTTTCGGCCCGGCTCATCCTCCCTTCTATTCTCTCTTCTCCCACATGCGCACACACAAGGAACACGGCAGAAAAGAGACCGGCGAAAAAGAGAGACAGGGACGGACGCCATCATCGCTCGACCACCCCCTCGACGTCGCTCGTGCACCATCCCCCATCGTCGGTCGTGCCCAAGACCGACGTCCGTGCTGTCCCACGACGGAGCAGCAGCAGATCTACGAGAAGAAAGGAGCAGAACGACAAGCGACAGAAAAACCAGAGAACCAAAACCAGAAAGAGGAGAGAAAAAACGAAAAGAAGGGAAACAGGAGGGAGGACAGCCGGCTTTTAGAGAGAACCAGAGGAGAGCAATACGCGAAAACAAAAAAAGGGAAACAGAAGGAACGGTGTTCTGGTTTTCGGAGGAGGTTTTTCCAGCGAAGCCCGTGTTGGTTTTCGGACAAGGAGAGGGGAGCGAGTGGGAGCTGCTGTCGCTGCCGGAGGCTGTCCGTCCGCTGTTGCCCGTTGTGACACCTCGTCGGAACCAGGTAGGCTTTTCCGAGAACCCTATCCTGCTTTGACGAGGTGGAGGGCCGGAGCTCGTGCCGACCAGCTCGCGTGAGCCCCGGCCTTTGTCGCCCTTCCGTTTTATTCCTTCCTTCCCTTGATGTTGTGTCCAAAGGCCCTAGAGCGCGTTCTGAGCTCGATTGAGCCGGAAACTCCCATTTCGGTAATGCACATAACCTGTTCGTTGGAATGCCCAAAGGAAACCCAGAAAGTTTCATGGTTTAATCTGCCCTCAACGACCTGTTTTCGTAGATTTTTGACTGTATATTGTTTGCCCTCGTGTTCCTCTTAGCAGTATAGTTAGTTTCATGAGATTTTCGTACTTTTTTGGGTCGAAAAGAGATATTTTTGGTTTTTCGGCGAGGGCGAGCTTCCGGGATTGTCGGAAGTCATCGCCGGCGACGTCCGGCGTTGGCCAGATAGAACGGCTGACGCTGGACGACGCAGCGACTCCTTTAGGGCAGGTGAAGACTCGCGACGACGTCAGCAGCGGAGGCGAGGAGGTTGCGTAGGTTTCCGGCGAGCTTTGGCGGGCGTCGAACCTGGGGAAGAAGAAGACCAGCGGGGAAGAGAGAAAATACATGCGGAAAAAGACAAAAAATGAAAAAAAAAAAATAATTAAAAAATATAAAAAGCAAAGAAAATCGAAATTAAAAAAAATATAAAAAAGGTGGCTGAAAATAGAATGAAAATGGGCTGGGCTGAGCAATTTTTCAGATGGATTTAGATTGGGAGTTTGGACCGAATTTTTCTAAATAGGGAAATGGGCTGATTTCTTTTCTTTTCTTAATGGGACATTATTTTAAAAATTCAACCGGGCCGTTCGGCCAGCCCGGTCGTTAGTCCAGCCCGGACCAATAGGGTCCGGGTCGGTTTAGTAAGGTCGGGTCACCCGACCCGGTCCGAATCACTTTTTTAATAAAAATTAAAAAATTAAAAAATCTAAAAATTCAGAAATTCAAAAAATCTTAAAAATCTTAGAAAATTTTCGAAAATCATTAAACAGGTTTTGAAAATTTATTTTTATTTTATTTTATTTTATTTTTCTTTGTTTTTCGAATATTCAAAAATTCCAAAAACTAGAAAAAATTAGAAAATTCCAGAAAAAACATTAATAAATTCTTTTTTTAAAAAAAATTCAGAAAAGTCAAAAAAAAATATTTTTAAAATCTTAAAAGCTTGTTTTCGTTAATTTCGGAAAATTCGAAAATATTAAAAAATATTAAAAATAAAAAATTCAGAAAATTCAGAAAATTCAGAAAAATTGCAAAAAATTAGAAAACCCTTAAAAAGAAAAAAGACCAAAATTGAATAAGCCTTTAGGGCTCTACAATAGGTTTTCCCTGGCTTACGATATTAGGTTATTCCTACACCTTGTTTTGCAATGATATTTTGGATGCTATTTCTTTACCTTAGAACGGTTGGGACAGACCTTAGTTTCCTTGAATGCATTGCCAAGATCTCATTAACACACATTGGGGTCTAAATATTCCTCCATTTGCCAGTAGATTACATCTTAGAGTTCCCTTCCCATGGTGGATGATGTTTTTGTATGAGCTCCTCATTTGACACCTACCGAAAAGATCTCCATCACGGGTTTAGAGACAAGCGCTATGATTTCTCATAGCTTTAGTGGACATGGAGCCTATGGTTGTGGTTACTGGGGTTGTGGACATGATTTTGCTTATAGTGGAGGTCGTGGAGGCTATGATGGAGGTATTAGTGGTTGTGGCTTCCACTATTATAATCATTGTCAAAAGGCTAGACATATAGAGACTTGTTTCTACACTCTTCATCTCAGGCCTTGACCTACTCTTGTTACCTATGTAGAGGTGGAAGATTCTCCGTCATTGACTTCGCCAAATTCTACTAGTGTGCGAAATACGAGCGATTTTGTTACATTAACACATGCTGAGTATGAGGCATGGGTTCGCTCCTAACAAGTGATAGGCTTTTAGCTCATGCTACAACTATGGCACAAATCTCAAAAGGTAGTATAGCTTGTTTATTTCCTACAACGTCCTACTCTTGGGTTATAGACTTTGGAGCTACTCGTTATATAACTAGTAGCTCTAACTTGTTGCCTTCATTTCATTCCACATCTTTTGGGCTGACAAATTTTGTTACACTAGCTGATGGCTCGTAATCTTAGGTTACAAGTACTAGAAAGGTTCATTTGAGTCCCTTTCTTTCTTTGTCATCTGTCTTTCATCTTAAAATTTTCATATAATTTGGCTTATGTTAGTTTGTTACCTAAGAAACTAAATAGTTTAGTGACATTTTCCTCTTCTTGTTATGTATTTCGGGATCTAAGGATTGGACAGATGATTAGTGGGGGCATGAGTCAAATAGCATGTATTACCTTGACAAGAGAGTGCTAGCTACTACAACTATGAAGCACACATCCTTTTATGTGCATCAAATGCATTGTTGTGGTAGTCATTTGCCACCAAACATTCTTTGGCCTTTGTTTTCTAAGTTTGAGTCTTTGAGTTCCATTCAGTGTGAAGCTTGTTAGTTTGGTAAACACCATAGGATCTCTTTTCCTTCTCTCATTTAGAGTCATGTATCTAGTCCATTTGAGTTGGTTCACTTAGATGTGTAGGGTCCATGTCAAGTTTTTGATATCTTTCATTTTAGATATTTTGTTACATTCGTGGATGATTTTTCTTGGATGACTTGGTTGTTCTTAATAAAAGACCATATTGAGTTTTTTTTTTTTTTTTTTACCTTCCCCTATTCTATTTTGAAGTGTTGAAACCAGTATCAAACTCTACTAAAACTTTGCAATTAGATAAGCAAAAGAGTTTATTGCCATCATTTCTAGTTTTCAACATTTTCTTGATTCTCATGATATTCTTCACCAGACATCCTATTCATATACTCCTTAACAAAATGGTGCAGCCGAGTGCAAAAATCATCATCATCTTAATGTTGCTTGTTGCCTCATGTTTCACATGCATCTACCTAAAAAAATTTGGGGCCATTCTATCCTTACAGCCTACTTCATCAACTTCCAACTTATGTTCTTTAATGAGAGATACCATTCTTTATTTTACATCTAAATCACCCTTCCTTTCCATTACCTCTATGTATCTTTGGTTGTGTTTGTTTGTAAATTATCTTACTCTAGGTCTTGATAAGTTGGATTCTTGTGACAAAAATGTGTCTTTGTAGGATACTCTCAAACTCAAAAGGGCTACAAATATTATAGTCTTACTCATTGTCATGTGTTCGCATCAGCGGATGTGAAATTCTTTGAGGACCAAACATATTATAATGATCAGATGGTCCTTATGGAGACTTCTGATGGTGGCGAGTGTGTCTTACCAACACTTCCACCACTTTCACTTCCTCCAACACCATCCACAGGATTTCAATGCTAACTACACTTACCAATAGTGTGGTGCAACTCCCATTATCGTAGTATATCATTCACTAAAACATGATTCGTCTATTCCCTCATCAATTGCTACATCATCTTTTGATCCTAATCCACCCATTGTTATTTAGAAAGGTACATGCTTGTGTTGGCCATCCTATGAGTTGTTATGCTCCTTATTCTGGCCTTTTTGATTGTTTTCGTACTCATAATCCCATTTCCAATTTTTTGTCATATGATCATTTATTCCTCATCTTCTCTACCTCTATCTCGTTTTTTCCTTTGTTTATATGCCTGGCAATGTTGCTGAAGCTCTTGTTCATCCTAGATGTCGGCCAAGCCATGGACGATGAAGTAAAGGTGCTTATCGAGAATCGCAATTGGCAGCTCGCTTCCTTACTTGCGAGGAAGCAACCTATTGTTGTCGTTGGGTTTTCACTGTTAAGGTTCGCCCTAATAGCACTCTTGATAGATTGAAAACTCGGTTGGTTGTAAAGGGTACTCAGACGTATGATGTTAATTATTATGACACTTTCTCACATGTGACCAAAATCCCATTTATTCATGTCTTTATTTCTCTGGCAATGCACTTTGTCTAGCTTCTTCGTCAATTCCATGTCAAAAATGCCTTTTTACATGGTGATTTGGCTAAAAAAAAGTATTCATGGAGCAACCACTTAGGTTTGTTACTAAGGGGAAAATTTTGGTATGTCTTTTACTTAAGGCTTTCTATGGACTAGAGTAATCTCCCTGTGTTTGTTTTGGTAGGTTTAGTGCTGTTGTTATTAAGTTTGGATTAAAGCGGTGTCGGGTGGATCACTTGGTCTTTAGTTCTATCTCCTTGGTTGGTTGTATCTTTCGGGTGATATATGTTGATGATATTATGATTAGTGGCAGTATTTAGATGGTATTCAACGATTTAAGTAGCTTTTGCATATAGAGTATAGTATTAAGGATCTGGGACGTCTACAATATTTCCTCGGTATTGAGGGTGATAACGTGGTGCTCTATCTTGACAATGACAGATATAAGGAGCATCACCAGAGGAAAGAATGAATGATCTATCTAATGAGAATCGATGCAGATGGGATTTTGTGAGTATACCTGACAACACAACCAAGACGGCTAATTTGTCCGATGTACAAATGCAGCGCCGAGGGCATCTCCAGGCTGAATGGGTTCTGCGCAAGTCACACCTAAATCGTATTCTCAAGAAGAGATGAAAAGAGTGACCGGAGTGCAGAAGAAATTGGCAAGGAAGCATTTGGAAATCTACAAAGCAAGGCTGCCGACAACCACAAAGTTTTTGCCGTTAAGAAAGTAGACAATCATCTCATCCGATGAGGAAAGAGGATTCTGCAAATTGAGGTGAAAATAATTGGGAAGACTCATCACTCGAATTTCATCCGTTTGACATGGTTACTGTCTAGATGGGCCTAGCAGGCTTTTGGTGTACAAGTACATCAGCAATGTGTCAATGGAGATCTAATTTTTAAACCTGAAAATCAACTTATGTTGGGAAGAGAAAATAGGACTTGCTCGGACATAGCTAGGGCCTTCTTTATAATCACGAAGATGATGCAACCCAAATCATTCACTGTAATATTAAGGTGCAGAACATAATGATAGATTAGTACATACAGGCGAAAATATCTGATATCGTGTTATTAAAACTGTTGAAGCTAGATCAAACCACCACAACCGCAAGAGTTGGAGGAAATATGTTGAACATATTTGCAAACATCTTCTAATTGGCATGTTCATTGTCTTTTTTGTGACTTGCACTGAGAAAGATGCCTCTCGAACTTATAAAATCTGTAGGATAATCCTTATATTTTATTACGCATTTAACTGAAATATTGAGACTTCACCATAATTTTCAAGTATCTCTAGTCATAGTTTAATCACTTTATTATTTATCGTTTCATTACTAAGATGAATAAACCGAAAGAGAGTTTACAATTGCAAAGTGCTACAAGTTTTGCGTGCGAAATTGTTAAAGTGAGATAAGATGTGATACAGGAATCATCTATGTCTCACTTCCACCCTCCTCTCAATATTAAGCCTAATTCAATAGTAACCCACCCTGGCCAATACCACGCTAGGGTACTCAAACTCAAAGTTCAATTGTAACAATCCTAGATCCACCATTGTACACATATTGTCCGCTTTGAACCCCACTAGGTCCACACGGTTTTGGTCCTCTAAGTTTCACCTAGAAAACGTATATGTATAAGTAGATAATCCAAATGCTTATAAACTAGTCCAAGATTCTCTCCCTGGCGATGTGGGACAGGAGACGTGCCCCCTCCCTGCGCATGTCCGAGGATCGAGGTGTGGACACACTGCCATCCCTCCTCTCCCCACACTACCGCCTGGGCCGTCAAATCAATTGTGACAAAAGCAAGATTTATATTGATATATGCAACATGAATAACGTTGGTCAAAATTTCCATAGAAAAATCATGCACAAGAATTTTTTATAATCATACACATAATTTAGGATAAGGATTTCCCATCCAAGTGGTTTACCACCGCAGATTATGTCAAAATCAAATGGCGTCATTCTCTTAATTTTCGATCTTGCAGCTACATCATATGGGTCGATATGTTTATCCTCGATTGTCATCATGGATTTAGAGGTGCCAATCACTTTCAACTCATGCTAGTTTGATGGCAATGCGAAAGGCCCGCCGATGACAATTCTAATCCTAGTCCCTGTCGTTGGTCTGACTTTCCAGAAATGTGACTCGGCACGAAACCAACACACGACCAATGACAGAGTCTCACAAAATAAAATATGAAGACCTTCCAGATGAATATGATCTCTTGAGATGTCCAATATTCCTTCCAAGCAAGTAATGACTACTTCTTGAAAATAAAAAATAAAAAAAAAAGACAAGACTCAGAAAAAACTTGTTTGAACGGAGCCCTCCCCAGGTAAATCCCGATCGGCCATCGCAGCAAAGTGGAAGACTCGCACCGGTCCTACGAGGGGACCCTCGGCCTACCACTTGACGCAAGATTGGAAATATTCAACTCGCTGGATTCATTAGACTGCACGAGAGATTCTTCCAATCGAAAAGTTTCGGATGTGCTGAGGTCACGGGTGAACCGAACCTGAAGGTCGTGTATGTACTCATGAAAACGTGATTGAACGATTGTCCACCATGGTCCAATGCAACGAACGGGTAAGCATGAAATGATATCTAAACAAGCGGGTCACGTCAGGCATCCCTCAAGAGTCCTTGACATCATTTCGTCAGCAAGTTTAGTCTCAATGTTAAGACACTCAACCATGAGAAGAGAAAAGGAGGGGAACTACACTGTGCTTTTGCTCCGGTGAAGTGTAATTATCTTCTTGTGGTCAAAATTCTCTCTGCACATGGTAAGAGAAGAGAATATTGCATTTCGATGCTGAAGTCCATAAAGCGCACACACGAGTTAATTCTTACGCACCTCAAGCCTGTGTACACAGAACCTCCATTTCACAGCACAGGCACTCTCGCTCTCCTGTCATGGCTGCTCCAATTTCCTTTCTCCTCCCGTTGGCATTCCTGCTCATTACAGCAACTTCCCAAGGACAGAAAAATATCAGCCTCACTGACACTCTCACGCCCACCTCCAAATCCTCATGGCTCTCGCCTTCCGGTGTCTTTGCGTTTGGATTCTACCAAAGAGGCAACAGTTATTATGTGGGAATCTTCCTCCCAGGGACTCCAAATAAAACCGTGGTTTGGACTTACAACAGAGATAACCCCCCACTTCCGAGCAATTCCACTCTGCATTTCGATGGAAGTGGCAAAATCGTTTTGTCATCAGCACAAGCACAGGATACATACGTTGCCGCTCCTAGTGATACAACTGCTTCAGCTTCAATGCTTGATTCAGGGAACTTCGTTCTATACAACTCTAACCAGGAAATAATATGGCAGAGCTTCGACACACCAACAGATAGCATTTTAGGTGGTCAAAGTCTATTGGCATCACAAGAGTTGCATTCCAGTGCTTCAGTCACTGATCCATCTACGGGTCTCTTTCTTGCCATTATGCAGTTAGATGGAGTTCTTGCATTATATCCTGAGGGTACTCCTTTCACAGCCGCGTATGGTTACTGGGATTCCGGGACACCTAATAATGGTCCGAATGTGACGCTACATCTTGAGGATGATGGGTTTCTCTACCTATTGAAACCCCAAGGTGTATACCTCGCAAATTTCACTAGCCAAGGACTTCCTAAAGAAGATACGATCTTTCTTGCAAGGATTGACCCAGATGGGCTTTTCCGGCTATACTCATACAACATAACCAGGAAAGACGATTGGTCCGTTGTATGGTCAGCCACGACAGACGGATGCAGCCCCAAGGGCATATGCGGGCTTAATGGGTATTGTGTGAATATGGATCTGAATCCCCAGTGCCAGTGCCTTCCAGGATTCACATCTGTGAAGGCAGGCAACGGGACTGCAGGATGTGAGAGGAACTTCAATGCAGAAAGCTGCAAGACAATGGACTCCACGACTAGATACAGCATTCAACCTGTTCCTAACACCATATGGGAGGATGCCCCGTATTCCACTCTAACATCGTTGACCAGTGAAGAATGTGTAGCAGCATGTCAGCAGGATTGCAATTGTGAGGCGGTTACATACAACGGTCAGTCCTGCAACAAGCAGAGGCTTCCTCTAAGATTCGGTAGGAGAGTCATTGGCAGGAACTCAAAGTCACTACTTTATGTCAAGGTAGGTGATGCTCAATCTGGCGAAGATGGAAGAAATGGCTTTGTGCAAAAGGAAAATGAAAAGCATACTCGGAGAGACGTTCTGGTTGCAGTTGCATCATCGATTGCTTTTGCAATAGTGATGTTAGCGGTGTCTGGAATTATTGTCCACAAGAATCGTGTCTGGGTTTACAAGATGCTTCCCAAGGAGGGATTTCTCAGAACAATTGAAGATGTTGCTCCTAGATCGTATACTTTTGAAGACCTGAAGAAAGTGACTGGAGACTTTTCAGAAGAGATAGGCAAAGGAGCTTTCGGAACAGTCTACAAAGGCACGCTGATGAGGAATCTGCACGGTAGCAAAGTCATAGCTGTTAAGAAACTCAAAAAGATCTCATCCGAGGGAGAAAGTGAGTTCCAAGCTGAGGTGAAAACTATTGGAAAGACTCATCACCGGAATCTGGTCCAGCTTCTAGGTTATTGTCATGATGGACCGAATCGGCTCTTGGTGTACGAGTACATGAGCAACGGGTCACTTGCCGATCTCCTCTATAAACCGGAAAAGCAAGCCAGTTGGGATGTGAAAATGCAAATAGCTCTTCATATCGCCAGAGGCCTCCTTTATCTACATGAAGAGTGCGAGACACAGATCATTCATTGTGACATAAAGCCTCAGAACATATTGATAGATGAGAACATGCAAGCAAAGATTTCTGATTTTGGTCTGTCGAAGCTGCTGAAGCCAGATCAGACGAACACCACAACAGGAATAAGAGGTACAAAGGGGTATGTCGCACCAGAGTGGCACAAGAATCTGCCGGTGACGGTGAAAGCGGACATTTACAGCTTCGGAGTCATGCTGCTAGAGATCATCTGTGATCGAAGGAGTGTGGACTGGAGCCTTCCCGAGGAGGAAGCCATTCTCGAGGAGTGGGTTTACCACTGCTTCCAGGCTGGCGAGCTGGATAAACTAGTGGATTATCAAACTATTGACAAAAAACAATTGGAGAGGAAGGTTACAATCGCACTTTGGTGTATCCTAGAAGAGCCATCACTTCGTCCTTCGATGAGAAAGGTGCTTCTGATGCTTGAAGGCACGGTTGATGTTCCATTACCTCCTTGTCCTACTTCCTTTCTCAGTGTCATCTGAATTGTCCTCGCCAATTGCACTTGCCACCACCAAAAGCTGCTCGAGTTAGAAATGAACTAGGTTGTTTAACTATAGGAGCAGAGCACATGTCTCTAGGTTTATTCATGCAACATGCATTGTCTTTCTGTCCTGTCTGTAGAAATAAGTTTCCTGTTTTGTCCAATGCGACTCTTCGTTCTTATGGGAAGTAAAACCACTTTTGAGTTCATTTCAACAATTCCTAACAGTCCTGTGGTGGCGGATTTAGTGTACCAGTATGCATCCTATACCTGCCATGAATTTAAAAAAGTGTAGAATGCCTATTGACGGAAAGGGGGCAACAAAATTTCGCCTATAAACAGATTGTCCATTTACATGTTCCATGCTGTTCTCACTGATCAGCTGACCTCATGCGAAAGGTTTATCGAAATTCAAAATTTTGCAGAGACGCCCTAGTTCCTTTTTTGGCCCTCATTAACATGATTTGTACCTACTTTTTGTGTCAAGAATATGAAATTTAAATTAAATAGGCTTCTGTATACTTAGAGAGGATGTCAAACTTTTCTAGCATGAGAAGTGCGTTGAGAATCAAACTCGAGTTTGATACAATAAATTGTACTTCTCGTTCCTTTTCATTGTTCAACCTCAACTAATGCAATTCCATATCTCAGAACGGAGACCAAATATCAGTTCGCCAACATACATAGACATCTTCGTTTTCTGATAAGTAACAAGCACAGAAATTAAGCATGTTTTCTGAAATTACTATAGAGAAGACCCAATGAGGCGATCTTTTCTCGTAGATCTTTTCTCTTTTCATTGTTTTAATTATCTCTTAAATTGCAAATGGATGAGGTCAAAAGTTCCTACTCTTTTTTCTCTTCTCATAAAATTCACCATCATTGCTCTAGAAAGAAAAACTCCGAAGACCATTTCTTGCAGTCCCTTTGAAGCTTTTCTTCTTTCTATGATTTTCACTCGGGGATCAGTTTCTTTAGATGGGTTGTTGAACTTGATGTCCTCAAGGACATAGATTTTTGTAATTTGTGCATTGGCTAAGTCCAATTTTATGTTTGACCGAAAAAAAGGTCCAATTTTATAGATGACTGAGGATGAAAAAACCAGGCCCCGTAAACCCTGGCGCTTCTCTCAAACCCACTACCAAATTCCTCATGGCCCTCCCCTTCCGGTCTCTTTGCGTTCGATCAGAGAGGCGATGGCTTGTCAGTAGGACTTTTCTTTCCGGTAACTAAAACCATGGTCCGGACTGCTATCGAGACAGTCCTGTTCCAAGCAATTGATCATTGCATTTCACTATGGAGGAGGAGACTTGCTCCGCAGTCAGCGCAAACGGAAGAGACTTATGTGGCTACTCATAGAGATATTGCTGTTTCGGCTTCTATGGTCGATACAGGAAATTATGTTCTCTACAACCCTAAGAAGGACGTAATATGGTAGAGTTCGATTCACCGCAGCATAGCATTATGGCAGGGCAGCATCTATAATATGGTGAACAGATGTTCTCAAGCGGTTCACCGCTGACCAATCAGAAGGCATCTTGCATCTCGACATGGAAGAAGATGGAGATCACACGCAATATCCAGTAAATACTGCAGGTCCAGACACACCACCATAAGCTCATTAAACAACCACCGACATATGGGAAAGGCAATAATGTGGTGCTCTATCTCGAGAATGACAGATATTTCTACCTATTGAACACCACAGGTCACAATATAAAGGAGTATCACCAGAGGAGGGCTTCCTAAAGAAGGAATGATCTAGCTAACGAGAATCGATGCAGATGGGATTTTATGGTTTTACCCGTACAACAAAACCAAGAAAGTAATTTGTCCTCCGCACGGTCATCAACTGATGATAAATGCAACCCCACGGGCACCTCCGGCCTCAATAGTTTTGGTGCAAATAAAAATTGAAATGTCAACTGCTTGTCCCCTAGGATGTCGCGCCTAAATCATGTTCTTACAGAGAGATCAATGACTGGAGCTTTTGCAGAAGAATCTGGCGAAGAATCTGGCGAGGGAGCAATTGGCTGAGTCTACAAAGGAAGGCTGCTGAATAGCTGCTAAGTTGTTGCTGTTAAGAAACTAGAAAATATCTAGTCTGATGCAAAAAGCGAACCGAAAGAAGACATAAAGCAGGTGTTGATTGAACTGCATAGAAGACCCAAAGAGATCATATCAAGCAAAGAAGAAGAGCCTGAGAGCATGTCTACTGACTGAATGAGAAATAACAACTAGCTCAAGAACCATCAACCGTGCTACTACATCACGTCTGTACAAAACATAACATGGTCAAGACCCCATGCTACACTTTCCAGCGTTGCTTCGGCATCGGTCTGGCTTACATGAATTGCACATTAATAAAAAGCACGCACCTTTAGTTACAAAAGCACTACGATACTACATTGCAGACAAAAGAGAGACAACCTTGGCACAGCAACCCTTGAATCTTGGTGCTGTCTGGGCGCTCTTGAAGACTTGAATCTCTTCTGCATCTGTTGTTCTGTTAAGTGGGTATGCATCATCTCCTCTGCCACCTACCCATCAGTGTGCCTTCATTTCGAAGCTTTTGCGAGGGCATCAAAGACGCTCTTGACAGTCACCTCCTCCACGATCACGACCTTGTCCCTCGATTTCGAGCCCGACCCTATCGAAACCTGCCTCCTCTTCACCCCTAGAACCTGCCCATAAACAGAGAATCTTCAAAAGAAGGGGGAAAAAAACCAATCTTTACAGATTCCACACTCGAGATTGTTCTTCATCTCCGCAATTTTCACTCAGAAGATGCACTAGCCACACGCAGAGACCGACTCGTCGCATAAAAGAAAGAAACGAACCGAGCTCATGTACTCGAGCAGCGCCGCGTTGGCCTCCCCGTCCTTGGCCGGCGCGTCTATCTGGACCCCCACCGCCTCGTCGCTGAGATCTTCCACCGGCATCAGAACAACACGAAATCAGAACAGGCGAGAGAGAGAGAGAGAGAGAGAGAGAGAGAGAGAGATCACGGGATCGGAGCTGAATCCGCGAACGGGGACGATGGGGAGAGGAGGATCGGACCTGTGATGGAGGCCGACTTGGAGCCCGGCTTGGCGTGGATGGTGATGGCGACGGAGGAGGGAGGGACGGGGCGGAGGCAAGAAGGGAAGCTCTCAGCGGGGCTGCCGCCGCCACCGCCGGCGGCGGAAGAGGATCGAGTCGACTGGCTCGCTTTCGGCTGCGATTTGCTCTTCCTCGGCGGTGGCATCGCTTCGGATTCCCCCCTTGCTGAAATTACCTTTTGCTTTTGGAAATATATAAAGCTCGATATAACTTTTATTATTTATACTTGATTTTCATATATTAAAAGATGCTAATCAATTACATTCGAAATTCAGATAGCTATGAGATTTAATTTAACCTCACTGGTTATTAAACTTAGATAAATATAATTAATCTATGATTGGAATTGATTTGTTTTTTTGGTCGAGTGGAATTGATTAAGATTTTGGCCTAAATGGAAAAACTTGTTTTTTTGTGGTATAGTGTGATTTGTCATTTTTACGTGAAATAACTACTCAAAGTGGTTATAAAACGTTCTATGTGTGAGTAACTTTTGATAGATGAAAATAAGTAATTTTACAAAGTATCTTCTTACAATAAGGTTTACAACTTCTCTGATAAAAAAAATATATGATTAGTCAAATTTATTTGTTCCTATTTCTAGCGCTTAAAATTCATTATTTGAATTTTTTGCACTTAATTTCAATGCAATTTGTTTAGTAACCTTAAATTACTTAAAATGAACTATCTATAAAAACTTTCAATTTGAAAATAAAAACACAATTTGTCACTCTCTATCGAGTAAAAATGAGAAAATTATTTAAAAAATCCTAAATCTATTGCATTTTTGTCAATATAGTCATAAATCTTTCAATTTTATCAATCGAATCTTAAACATTTTTCACTTCTTGCCAATTGAATCTATCCAATTAATTTTGGTGAAAATTCATTAACGTGGATGTTAATAATGCCATGTAGAACTGCTAGTACTAACATGAACAATTTTAATAATATTTTAATATTTTTTTGAATTTTTTATTATTTTTGTGATTTTTTTCTTTTTTTTTTTTTTTTTTGTTTTTGCTACTTCTTCTTCCTTTAGTTGATGGCCGGCCTTGGTGATGTGTGGCCAATTGGCATCGCCTACCACAAGTGAGGTGTGGCCAGACCAGGGTGAGCCCCAATGAGGGCTCCTCACTAGATTTGGTGAGGCTAGCCCTCACCTAGGCCAAGGCGGCCTCATCGGGCATTGCCTACACCCAATGCAAGGCCGCCCTGAACTAAGCGAGGGTTCCCCTTACAGAGGCTAGCCCTCGTCTAACTAGGCCTCACCTATGGCAAGTGAGGCCAGTCGACCTAGCATGGCTAGTGGTCGCCCTCCAATGGTTGGCCACTAGCAAAAGGAAGAAGAAGAAGCAAAAAATAAAAGAAAATAAAAATAAAAAAATTATTAAAATATTATTAAAATCTATCCACTTTAATACAAATAGTCTAACGTGGCATTGTTGGCATCCACATTGGTGAATTTTGGCCAAAATTGGCAAGATAAAACTCAATAGCAAAAAGTGAAAATGTTTATAACTCAATTGGCAAAATTGAAAGGTTTAGAATTAAATTAATAAAAGTATAATATGTTTAGGACTTCTTGGACAATTTTTCCTAGTAAAAATAGAAGAGCGAGAAATTCTATATGGCTAGGTTTCCCAATTGAAAACAATCTGTGATGATGTCTATAGTGATATACATATAGGAATATCTTATGTACATTGAGCGAAAGATCCAATACCCTGAAATATTATATATTAAGATATTATTCAAATTTCAAAAAATTACAAAATATATATGCATTAATCCATGTACGAACGTTTAAATATATAATAATATTTTACGAATTTCGTATTTTAAAAGCAGCTAAAATGCATGAGTCGGAAGATTTTGATTAAGCAATAAGTATAAAATGAAAATCAATTTAGACTGGCCAAGGGAATCATAAACCTCAATGCTGATTTGAGCTAAGATGGAATGGAAGATGGAAAATCACTAACACGTCTCTGATGTGACATCTGAACTGGGTACTTAAAATACTTTTGTTCATCTGTTCCTCCTGACAATTCAAGAAGAAGACCACACGCCAACCTTGAAACTTCCCTGACACTGCTGTCTGCAAGACTTGAGAGTGAATCTAAGCACACTATAACTCAAAATTATTGTTACATTACATGCATTGATGACTAGGAATCGCGATGAGATCCGAACTCGAGTTCATACAGTGGCGGCAGCGGTCGGACATGGAGGAACCAAACTTTCAGTTGTTCCGTCCAACATCATCACCACGGATTTCATTGAAGGACGAAGAGCCGGCTCATCCTGGATGCACCAGAGGCTCACTTTCACCAGTTTCTCCAACAACCGCTTATCGACTTCCTCGCCCAGGACCAACTTGTCCAGCTCTCCATCCCTGAAATGCCTGTATGCCCAACTAGAAAAGACAATCTCCTCAGGAGTCGACACATTGACATCCATGTGCCTGCGACAGAATACATCTCCAGGAGCATGATCCCGTAGCTATAGACATCTGTCTTCACTGAAATCGGGGTGCCTTTGTGCCATTCCTGGGCCATATAGCCTCTCGTCCCTCTGATGACTCTGAAGGTCCTGGTTTGATCCGGTATCAGTAGCTTGGCCAGCCCGAAGTCGGAGATTTTGACCGTCCAGAAGTCATCCATCAGGATGTTCTGGGGCTTAATGTCGCAGTGTATGATGGGTGTGTTGCACTCTTCATGTAGGTAGAGGATTCCCCGGGCAATTTCCAAGGCGATTCTCATCCGCTCGCTCCAATCAGGACGCCTTTCAGATCGGAAGAGGAGCTCTGCAAGGGAGCCATTGCTCATGAATTCGTAGACAAGCAACCTCTTGGATGCCTTGGCGCAGAAGCCGAGCAACCGAACCAAGTGCCGGTGCTTAGTCGCACCGATGACGCGCATTTCTGCTCGGAACTCCCTTTTACCTTCGTTAAGCAGCTTCTCTAGTCTTTTGACAGCAACAGCTCTTTTGCCCCTGTACAAGGTTCCTTTGTAGACTGTGCCGAAAGATCCTTTGCCCAACTCTTCTTTGAAGCCGTTTGTTGCTCTTTTCAGCTCCTTGTAAGAGAATGGCCTCAGGGTAAGTTCCTCTGTCAAGACAAAATTTCCACTTTCTACTATCTTCTTGTAATCAAGCACTTGCAACTTGAAGGCGAAAAGACCAGCAACTGCAAGGGCGATGCACGAGAATGTCATAAGGCCTACAGTCGCCAAAAGTGGCCGAATTGTTTCTTTCTTGCTGTCGACTTTTACCTACACCTGTGAATCAGAGGTATTGGTGTTTGCAGCTTCGATGCCTTCTCCTCCCACCTTGAAAAATGCTCTGGATGATTGTTCAAGAACAATCCGGGGATACATAAGAGGCAGCCTTTGTTTCATGCAGGTTTCTTGATGGAAATCGTATAAAGCTAACTTGCAATCGCAATCTTCCAAACACGACATGCTGCAATCCGCTTCTCCCATTTTTACCTGAGCATGGGGAGGGTCCTGCCAGTACACGTGGTCAACGGATTCAAGGGTAAACGATGATATGTTTTCTTTGGGGTCCCTGCACCATTGTTCCTTAAGTTCCTCTCGCACCCACCGTAGTGGTTCTTACTGTCGACATAAGGCGTGCCAGGAAGACACTGACACACGGGTTGCTCGCCGTCCACAACACAAAAACTATTAAAGGCACATAAGCCTATCACATTGCACTTGTTATCTGGTTGTACCCATGTCAAGGACTCCCCATCCTCGCTGTTTCCAGTGAATTTTTTAGAAAACAATTGGAGTAATCCCCAAGTCCAGTTTCGAGCGGTAGATTGTTGAATTATGGTACGCTGAACTATACAACCCTGCTATAAGTTCAGATAGTCCACCGTCTTCTAGTATAAGAAGTGCGCCAGTAAGATTGAGAGACAGCTGAAAATGAACTTGACTCAAGTAACGACAAGTACCTGAAGCCCAGTAAGCATCCTCTCCAGATTTCAAAGAATGGTTAGGGAAGAGAACGGTGTTACCATCAGATTGCATGCAGAGACGAAAACTTCTTGTTGAATGATTTGTCTCGGATACACTTGAATATAATTCAGCCCCAGTGAATATGGACTGGCCTCCAAAGTAATGTATCAGTGGGAAAATCGAAACTTTGCCAGATAACATCATAATGCCAGTTATACAGGATGAAATTCCCCGAATCATCCATGGCTGCACATGAAGCACTCTGATGAATCAGCAATCAGTTCATGCTCCTCAGGACTAACTTCAAGAACGAGCTGACCATCAATTCCAGTGTAGCATTTGAGGACACTGGCGAATCGTCTCGATTTGCTGTCCACAAAATGGTGTTGTCTGATTTATGAATCATCCAAATGCCCACTTTCAAGCCACCACCTTCCTGGTAGAAGCCGAAAGCAAAGCGACCGGAAGGCAGAGCTCCAGGAAGTGGGACGAGTTATGGGTTTGATTGTTTAGTTTAAGCTTATCGAGCACTTTTCAGATCCAGCCGCTGCACAATACCCAATAAGCAGAAAGATCAGTATGATGTATGAAGAAGCCATGGTAAGTATCTGTCTGATAAGGTGGGAATTCACTTCAGGGTATGCCAAAGTTGTAAACAAAGATATTGCAACTAGATTACTATTTTATCAAATATATAGACGGAAATATATATTCTGATAACATATTAATATTAGTTATGTCTGAGGTTGCGTTCTTCGAATAAGAGGACGGTCATATCATTTTCCCTATATTTATAAGAGTTGGGATATGACAGAGCAATTGTCAACAATCAATCGAAAAAAGAAGGGCACAATAACACAAATGGTTTATGAACTTTGGTCTAACGTATAATGTGATCCTTGAACTTTTCATTTATTCAATATAGCCCATGAAATTTAACATAATATTTAATGTGATCCCTAAACTTATAATTTGTTCAATGTGGCTTTTAGACTTCTAGTATATGTTCAATATAGTCATTGAACTATATGAATATATTCAATGTAGTCCTTTTATTAATTCAAGATCATGAACAACAATGACCATTTTTATATAGTTTAGAGATTAAGTTGAACATGTAAATTTTATGGACAACATTGCTTATTAGGCTAAAGTTTATAGACTATATTGAACAAATTAAAAGTTAAGGGACTACATTGCACATTCGGCCAAAATTTAGGGAACATTTGTGTCATTTTCATTTTTAAAAAAAAAAAACCATTTTGTCCATAGTTGCACACTTGTTACCTATTCTTTTTGGTTTCCTTAGATCTAAATAGATCCTCAAAAGGCTCAAGAAGAAGAAACAAGTGGGAGATCCGCCCTGGGGTAGAAGATCTCGCGATGTCACTCCCATATTTTCTCTCAATCTGAAAAGAAAAAGATTGACTAGGAATCGGGAACCCTTCGATGGTGAAACTAGACACCACATCAGGATTTCGATTTTGGCTACTGCTAGGTAAAAAATGTATAGTAGCCTCCCGCATCTGAGATGAGAAGAGATGGGTAAAATACCCATTGCTTGGTAGGCTACCCTTCAAGCAAGTTTTGCAACCAATTGCCTGATAAGTACCCCTGTCCAAAGGGCAAATCATTTTGTCCATAGTGGCACCCTTGTACCTGTTCTTTCTTTTTGGCTTCCTAAGGAAGGTTCACCGCTCTACGAGGCCCCATTAATTCTCGCTAGTGTACTCGAGGCTAGTAAGAGAAAGGAATGGAAATAAATGTATTATGATTCAAAAGGTCTTTTTTTATATATTTTCTCAAAACTAAAAGACTAAATAAGGACATAAATTTAAGACAAAAGAAAGAAGGGCATAAATGATAAATAAGAAAAGACATTGTTTGTTAACCAGCTCAAATGACTCGTTAACCCCCTAATACCTTAAATTAACTGGGAGAAAGTGATGCAATATCTGGTGGAAGAACAAATTGCTGTGAAAGTTTGGTCTTCACCTTTTATTTAAGAATTAATATCACCAAAAACTCCAAACTAATATATTCATATCACATATATCTTAAACTAATTTGTGTTGCAAAAGATCTCAAACTGATACACCTATATCACATTTATCCAAGCTAATATATACGTCATATTTACGTCAAATTATGGTAAATCTAGGATTTTTTGGGGTAATTGTGACATGACTACATCGGTTTTGGATAAATGTGACACGGGTATACTAGTTTGAGATTTTTTATAATATAAAAGTTAATTTTGGGTAGATGTATTAGTTTGGGGTTTTGATGATATTAATCCCTAATTTGATTAGAATCCCATTTTGAATGCCCCTTAACTTTTCTCCAACCTAAAATATTATGAACTTTCGCGACAAATAAATATTGACACGTAAATTTATATACATATTTTCTTATAATCTTTAAAATCTAAATTATAAATCGAATTTTGATAAAAATAAAAATAAAAACTATCGCTTTGAAATGTCCTAATAGTAACGTATGAAATCATCCAAAATTCCTTTCATAATATTAGCACTCCAAGATTCTCGAGCAGTTGAGGGGTTCAGAGAAGTTGCTCACAGCTTGCCTGGATGACTTTGCGAGGTCATCTTTGACGTTGCACACGGACCAAAGCAACCGTCTTCCAGTCTCCCCATGTGCACGAGAGTACCCACGAAGATCGTTCAATAGCCCGCCCCACACGGGGAAAACAGGATTGCAAGGAAAACTCATCACTGATTTGAAGGTCGACCCGAATTGACCCATTTTAATATAATGCAGATCTAACGGGTCAATGGGTCAATGCCTATGAAATTCAGTTCTTTCCCGACCACGGTTTTCATCGGGGGAGGAACTCCAAGTCAATGCAGAAGTCCTTAAATTTAAAGTAGGTGTTTGTAAGTCTTATATTAGAAAGATTCAAAGTCAGCATAAGCAAGTGTGGAACTCAATCCAGAAAATCCTAAAATTTCACTCCGACCAAATCATTGCTTCAGATTAACCTCCATTTAAACCCTATGTCTCTACAACGACATAATCACTATTTCCATGAAATCCTAAAATTCCACTACTCAAAAATTAAGCTTCATGACTTGATATATACAACCTAACTTCGAAAAATACTTCAATTGGACGAATAGGAGGCACAAGCATTTACCGGACATTACAAATTGAAGTTGAATTGGCTTGACTAGGCATTCATGACGAGTACACACATACCCTCTCCCCCCTCCCCCAACCTTTTCTTCTCTTTATTTTTTGCCCATTTTCCTCTCTTTTCCATTTGGGAGCTCTGGGTCCTCTCCTATCTACGCTGCTTTTCCTTATAATTAAGCTGAAGTCCACTTTTTCTTTTTTCTTTTGACTTTTCAATTTTTTCTCCCCTTTGACTTGGTCAAAAACTCATATTTTACACTATTTATTGCCACGTTTTAGCCTAAACAAAAATGGAATTCAAACCAAAAAATGGTGTCAAGTTGATAATTGTATGAGCTTATTTCGCAAACTACTATAGGTTTTTTAGGATACAAATTAATATAAAAGTGATGATATAGCGTTTGTAAATTCATTCACAAAAGTCTGACACTCTTGCACCATCAAGAGCTAACCAGCTGAGGGGTCAAAAAGGATAGTGAGGCATAGATAACAGAGAATCAATTGGATGATTCTGATTATTGGTCTAAAATGACAGAACCTACTTAAAACCCATGGTTGCAAATATCCTCATCTTCATGAGTTGAAAATGGAGCACAGAACACACACATCATCCTTATTTAACCCACAAAAGATCAAATTTAAAAGGTACGGTATGTCTCAAGTACTGAGAACGAAACTAAGATCTCCTGAAGTGTTGTTAGATGAGACTCTTCAGGAGGGAAAGATTCTACTTTGGGTACCCTCAGTTACAAGGAAGAGGCAGTGGGACATGGAGGAACAGCTATATCAGTTATCCCTTCCAGCATCATCACCACACATTTCATTGAAGGACGAAGCGCTGGTTCGTCCTGAATGCACCACAACCCAATCTTGATCAGTTTCTCCAGGGACTGCTTCTCTATTTCTTCGCCCCAAACCAGCTTCTCAAGCTCTCTCGCCTCCAAATGCCGGTAGACCCAAGAAGAAAGAACAATCTCCTCAGGCCTCTGAACGTTGACCTCCATGCTCCGCCGACAGCACACAATCTCCAGGAGCATGATCCCATAACTGTAGACATCTGTCTTCAATGAAATGGGAATGTTCTGTTGCCATTCAGGAGCCATGTATCCTCTTGTTCCTCGGACGCCCGTGAAGGTCCGGGTTTGGTCGGGCATCAGGAGCTTCGCTAGCCCAAAATCAGAGATTTTGGCTGTCCAAAAGTCGTCCATCAGGATGTTTTGGGGCTTAATGTCACAGTGGATGACTGGGGCGTCGCACTCCTCATGTAAGTAAAGAATTCCCTTAGCGATCTCCAAGGCAATTCTCACTCTCTCGTTCCAATCTGGACGCCTTTGCGATCGGAACAGAAGATCTGCGAGGGAGCCGTTGCTCATAAACTCGTAGACGAGAAGCCTCTTGGACCCTTCAGCACAGTAACCAAGCAATCGTACTAGATTCTTGTGATGAGTCCTTCCAATCACCCGCATTTCAGCATGGAACTCCCTCTCGCCTTCATTGATCACCTTCTCCAGTCTCTTGACAGCAACGATTCTTTTGCCTCTCGACAAACTTCCCTTGTAGACCGCTCCGAATGATCCCTTTCCCAACTCTTCCTTAAAACCATTAGTCGCCCTTTTGAGTTCTTTGTAGGAAAATGACCTCAGGGCGAGCTCCTCTGACAAACCGATATCTCCCCTATCTAATAACTTTCTGTACTCAAGAAACCGCAGCTTGAACGCAAAAAAACCAGAAATTGCGAGGGCAATGAATGACCACATCACGAGGCCTAGGGTCACTACGAGGAGGAGAACCGTTGCGTCCTTGGTCCTTATTATGACCGTTGGCGGCTTCTCTGGAGTGGTCCCACCTGTTTGTTTTCCCTTTACACCCTCAAACCCCACCTTGAAGAACGCTGTCGATGATGCTTGGGAATCTCTCCTAGCATACTTCAGAGGAAGCTTTTGCTTCTTACAGTATCCATCTGAGTCCCAGAGTGCTACATCGCATTCGCAATCCTCCAAGCAGGACTTGCTGCAATCATCCTTTCGCATTTCTGCCTGGAAATATGGAGGGTCATCCCAAGCCATGTGCTCCATAGACACGATGTTGTGATAGGAGACGCTTCTTCCAGAATCTCTACACCACTCTTCAGTGAAATTCCTCTCACACTCACGAGATTTCTCGTCCATATCGACGAAATTAGTGCCAGGTAGGCAACGACAAACGGGCTGATCATCGTCCAAAGTACAATAGCTGTTGAACCCACAAAAGCTCTTCACTTTGCATTTATCGTCCGGTTTTGACCACTCGAGGGATGTTTTATACTCGTAAGTGCTGTTGAAACTATGCGAGTATAGTTGAAGAATTCCGTTCCAGCCCAACACTGCACGGTATGTAATTGAATTGTTGAATACCGAGGAGCCATCATACAATGTTTTAGATACCCTCGAATCCGTATTGTTGATGAGAACCAACGCCCCTGTCGAATTTAGATGCAAATACAGATCCTCATTACCCCATGTCCCGAAATCCCAGTAAGCGTCCAGTGATATGTTTAAAGTATGAATGGGGTAAAGCACAAGATTGCCATCGTACTGCATCTCGAGGCGAAATTGTCCTGTCGAGCGATTAGTCGTGGGACACGCTCGAAAACAACGCTGCTCCACGAGACAGAGATTGGCCTCCCATTAATGTATCGGTAGGGAAACTAAAACTATCCCAAATGACACGGTGATCTTTATTGTAGAGTATAAAGTTTCCGGAATCATTCATGGCAGCATAGGAAGCTGATTCAGATACAGAAGCAATTAACTTACTGTTCCTGGAGTCAGTCCTCAGGAGGAGCTTACCGTCAGGTGTTAATTCGAGTATGGCTGTGGACGACACTGGTTGATCATCTCGGTTTGCAGTCCATGTGGTGGTGTTTTCTGCTTCATTCATCATCCAGATTCCTACCGAGAATCCATTCCCGTTCTGGTAGAAACCGAAAGCAAAGTGGCCCGAAGGTGAAAGCCATGAGGTGGGGTGTTTTTTGTGGGGAAGAGTGAACAGCCCAATCCAATGGAGTTGGGGTGTTCTCGATCGCATGCTGCCGATCGATAGAGCACTAACGGTAGGAGAAATAATGCATATTTGGAAGCCATGGGAGAAATCTGTGAGAGGTGGAGTTCAGTTTCTTTGGCTAACTAGGATTTGCTTTTGAATGGTGCATGCTCACCAAGACTTGAGGGGTTCAGAGAAGTTGCTCACAACTTGCGTGGATGACTTTTTGAGGTCATCTTGATTTGCCAAGTCCTTGCCTTTTTGACTGGGAGAAGTTGGAATTTTCTTGGAGTGAAAGATGGGGTGCATTTCCAAGACCATTTCCCATCAGACATAATGCACATATTTGCAGTCAAAATGGCTAATTAGGGGAAATCTTTTGCTGTATCATACTGTGAACCCTTTCGACCGATGTGATCGCAAAACATTAATCATTTTCAAGAGCAAAAATAGATTAATTAGGCATGGGCAACTCACGGAGAACGTGCACTCCTAGGATGTAATACTTCACAATGGCAAATCTCCCATCATAAAGCTTCATTTAGACATCTGGTAGGGCTGGTGATTTTTAGATTTCTTTCATAATCGTCGTTGTGCCAACTTAGAAGTATCGTCTTGGAGACATGGAGGCGACCTTTCTTTTGAGCCCTTAATATTAATGCTTTTTAGATTCTTCAAGACCCCAATATAATTCAAGTTTCTAGCGGTTGTGGACCTCAATAATTATCGCCAACTAAGATTGAATTTGAGTCCTAGAGGTTCACTAAGCTTCACATCTCTTCACAAAAGTATCAGATTATAACTGATAACTTCTGTCCTCTAAAGATCGTGATTGGCAGGAGGAATTCTGGTATTACATGCGATGGCGGCATTGCTATGTTTTTGTCCATTTACTGGCATTTTTCTCAATGCTGTAGTTTCTTTGTAGCATGCTAAGGACCCAAAACCGTATGGAGATAGTTTATTCAACCTTGAGTCTATTCTCATGAAAACAGGGAAACAAAACTCCCATACCTAATGAGAGGCACTTGGAGGCTTCGGATACAAAACTAAGTTACATCTATGAGATGTAGAGGAGACATATGACCTGTTTATTCTTGAATAACACAACAAATGCAAACAGTTCATGGCTGAAAATGGTCTGCAAAGTTTCATGAATGTGATCTATCACAATGAATATTTGTGGATGCTCTACAAGTTACTGAGAAGCGCCAAAGTTTAAAATCGTCCTTTGAGTGAGGTGCAATGTCGTATCATGAGATGAGTCATGCAAATTAAGATGAATAGGACGACGGGGTTGGGCATGGCGGGCACGGCACATCCATAATGCCTTCCATCATCAATATCACATCCTTGATCGAAGGGCGAATCTCCGAATCATCTTGCACGCAAAGGAGCCCGATTTGCACCATTCTTTTGACGCTTTTCATGTCTACGTGTTTGTCTTTTACGAGCTTGGGAAGCTGTCCGGTTATGTAGCAGTTGTAGGCCCACAAGCAAAGCAGCACCTCATCTGCTGACGAAACGTCGACCACCATGTTGCTCCTGCAGCACACTATTTCCAGCAACACGACTCCGTAGCTGTAAATATCGGCCTTTGTGGATACCATGGCGCTCCTCTGCAGTTCCGGTGCCACATAGCCTCCTGTACCTCTGACTTCAGTTGCAGTACCAGTTTGATTTGGCATTAAGAGCTTTGCTAGGCCAAAATTCGAGATCTTAGCCGTCTGAGATTCATCCATGAGGATATTTTGTGTCGTGATGTTGCAGTGAATTATTTGGAGTTCACACTCTTCATGCAAATATAGGATTCCTCTTGCTACTTCCAACGCAATTCTCACTCTTTCACTCCAAGGAGGCTGCCTTTCAACATCAAACAGGAGATCTGCGAGTGATCCATTCTCCATATATTCGAATACAAGAAGCTTCCTCGAGCTCTCCATGCAGAAGCCGAGCAATTGGACTATATTTTTGTGGTGAGTATGACCAGATTGCGGCCATTTCGGCCTGGAACTCTTTCTCTCCTCTTGGGGTGGCTCTCTCTAATCTCTTTACCGCCACACGCTTGCTGCCATCGGGCATTATGCCTTTGTACACCGCCCCAAAAGAGCACTTACGGATCTTTTCCGTGAACCCATTGGTAGCTTCTTCAAGCTCCTTGTATGAGAAGGATTGCAACGTGAAGTCTCGTGCTGGACCCAAAGTAGAATCTGTCGACAGCCTTGCGTACTTATGGACTCGGTACCGATACAACGAGAAAGTAAACGCAGCTATCAAGGAGCAGAAAATTGCAATAGAACCCAAGCTGACCCCGACAATCAAAACAAGAGTATACTTCTCCGTCACAGGTGTCAGCTTTGTCGGGACCGGTGGCTTTTGAGCAGCAACGGGGGCAGGCAAGAGTTTCTTTACTAACACCGTTGAGGAATTATCCCCAGTTGCATTCGCGTAGATGATGGGTAGCTTCATCTTGCTGCACGATCCATTTTGATGCAAAGCGACTTCACAATTGCAGTCTTCCAGGCACGAACTATTGCACTCACGGATGGTAAGTGGTAGTATTAAATAAGGATGACCCCCGAATTCTACCCTCGGCATTAGGTCGATACTCGAAGTAATATTACCATCTTCCACACCACAGTGCTGTTCGTAGTTGGAGCTCCTCCGGCAACCCAAAAATTTCTTGCTTTCATCGATGAAATTGAAACCATGAAAGCAATCGCACGATGTCCCATTGCTGCTGCCTCTGCAGTAACTGTTATATCCACAAAAACCTTTAACTTCACATTGGTGCTCTAGTGCAGACCATATGGGCATTGATGTGTTCGGGAAATTGCCCTTCAAGAACCGGTGCATGTAGAGCCTGAATATTCCATCATCATCGAGTGTCGCACGATAAATGGTACTGCCTTCTTTGCTAAAATACGAGCTATGATTGGCCAGAATTTTCTCGTAACCACCACCATAGGCCCTTTGCAAAGCAAGAGTTCCTCGAGAATCAAGATTTAGCTGAACCGCAGTAAAAGTATTACTCGCCCAGTATGAGTCCTGGGGATAATTCGTGTAGTTGACAGGATATGCAACAAGATTCCCATCAACTTGCATGGAGAATCTAAACCGACCGCTTGAGTGGTCGAGCGATGATTTGCTAGAGATCAGTTCCTGCTTCTTGGAGAGGTTCTGACCGCCCAGTATGGTGTCGGTCGGAAATTTGAAGCTCTCCCAGATCACAGTAGAGTTGTTGCCGTAGAGCACGAAATTACCGGAATCAAGCATGGAAGCGGAGGTAGCAGGCTCTGATGGTTCAGAGCCGACAAGGGATGCCTCCTGACCCCCAGATCGGTTTGGACGACGAGTTTACCGTCCTTGGTTAACTTAATTGTCGCGTTTGCGGAGACCAATGAATCATCCCGGTTTGCAGTCCACACGACAGTTTTGTTAGGCTTACCAACAAGCCATATTCCGATGCCGTACTTATCCCCTTCCGGATAGAACCCGAAGGCAAAAAAACCCGATGGCGAAAACCATGAAGTGCGGTTGGTTCTTGGAGAAAGTGATGAACCAGGGTTTATCACGCCAGAGCTTGTTTGTTGAGTGTATAGGAACAAGGAAAGCAGGAAGAGAAGCGGGTGAGCGACTTGCACAATCGCCATCGGAGAAAGCCGCGCAGAGAGAGGGATAGAGACCAAGGCACAAGCGTATATATCTTAGTTGGAATCTCACTAACCTTAGACAAGTTGCTATGTGACAATTTCCCAAGGAAACCCAGTCGTCCAATGAACAAGCAAGAAGAGTAGAAGAGAACCTAAGGACTTGGCGAGAGGACTGGACAAAGAAGCAAAACCGACACGGGAAGAAAAGCTGTCCTTAGCTTTTGTTTCCGCGACGACTTAGAAGAGTCAAGTAGACAGGAAGATCTCACTTTGGCTTCTGTCTACTTCGATGAAAGATGTGGCCAAAATGATTGCTTGCCAAACCGGAAACGTTAAACACACGCATAGAAAAGAGACTTTGCTAGTCACCCTACGGCGTGCTCTAACATCCGTCTTACGAATTTTCCAAGCACTTTCAGCAAGAGGTGGCTTAGCATCCAGATTCATTTTCTAAAGACTTGGCACAAATGTGGCCATCACGTCGGCCCAAGCAGACCTCCATTGACTAGGTAATCTCTCCCTGTCTCTCAGACCAACGAGATGTTCTCAAGTCTCCCCATGTGCACGCGGGAAGAAAAATGCTTGCAAGGAAAACCGATCAGTGATAAAATGTATGTCTACTGGTTTCTTATTTTCTCGTCCTTCACTCAACCAAGAAAGAGTCAGACGACTCATTCTGCTATTTTTCCTGATGCCAAAGAAAAATTTAAGCCATTTCCCCAACCTGGCAATCAATAAAATTTGGCTCCAGTCGAACAAGTGTTGTGCATCAAGATGGCATCCATTTGAAGTTTTATGCCAGAAAACAGGGCAGATCGGTTCTTCTGCAGCCTCAATTGAGAGGCAAAGAATTCCAATGTTGGGCACCGCTGGTACCAAACATGCCGGCACATTCTAAAGTGGGATTATCAGGTGTCCTGCCCATAAATTCACTTGCATCACCTTCATCACTACATGAATCCCCGTTTGTGCAAAGATAGGTCCATAGTCCCCCTCATAATTCAAGCCGATGCGCAGAAAAGAATTCAACAAGAGAGCTCATACAGACTCAGCACAAGCAATTTAGCTTTAAGAGCAGCCCACAGGGTAAAGGAAAATTTCATATATTGCCCACTATAGTTATGCACGATTAGTTTCTGTTTACATCTCAGAATATACACCAGCACGCACTCTAAATATACTGTCGAGAGATATAACAATCAACATAACAATCTGCTGATAATCACACCAGCAGCAGATTGAAACCAAAATTAAGAAAAACAAAGCAATAAGGTAAGGTCTCTGTACAACGTAGGGTATACTTCCTCCATGATGATTTGTCATGCGGTAAAGCAAAAGCACTGGTTAGTATTTCCAATTGCAGGTAATAAGTATGTACGGATTAAATATGAACAGTAGAACTCAGCTGCTAAATGACTCTCATAATGCTCATCTGTACATGTTTAAAAAGATTTGAGGTTGGTCAGCAGTGAATTCCTAACGGTACCTCCACTAAAATTTAACGGTACCTCCACTGGCAGATTCTACAGCAGCAGCAGCATAATTGGTCACACTCTGTGACCTACCGTACCCCCTTGAGAAAGCAATAAATTCTTCATCTCCTTATAACCCTTAAGTTCTTCCAAAGCATCAGCTGTCGTCTTGGATGCAAGAAGAGCAGAGGATGCAACGCTCGAAGTGCCATCCTGAGCTGATATGGCTTTAGGGGTCTGGCAATACTCGTGGAAGCTGTTGCTCCAGGTGTCAGATCTGGAGGCTTGTGAAGCTGTTGCCAAATTTGAGACGTCTTGGTGAAGAGGAGGAGCCTTATTCAACATATCCACAAGAG
Source organism: Corymbia calophylla (assembly GCA_014182845.1). Lineage (NCBI taxonomy): Eukaryota > Viridiplantae > Streptophyta > Magnoliopsida > Myrtales > Myrtaceae > Corymbia > Corymbia calophylla. Next base: position 46,147,896 of record CM024700.1, on the reverse strand, counting down.
CTCCAACAGCAGCACCAGGAGATTTTCTGATTGGCAGAAATGAACCAGACTGGAGTGGATCATGCTCATGTCTTCCTTTATCAAATAAATCCGCTCTGCAAATGACGTGCTAATCAGATCACTCTAATTAAAAACAAGTATGAAGTTACCCGATTCATTCGGTGGAGAAAGGATGTTAATAACAATGCATCAGAACAATAAGAAGTAAATGCGAAAGCAATTGGATATACTCTTGCACTTCATCAATAAAGTTTCTGGCAGAAACAATGCGGATATGAGTAACTTATGATCTTGGTAAATTGGTCAAGCTTAGAAGCAGTTTGCCTATAGCAGCTTCAGCAGAATATTCATCCAACCTAACAACAGCTTATCAATCTACAGAAGTAAAATCATAACAAAGAGAGAGTTTGCCAACCTAAGAAAAAATCAATGACAAAGCTTGGTGCATGGACATCACATTCATATCAATTTACAACTGTATATGGGTGATATCTATAACTTGTAATCACCAATTTCAGAAACAGTTGGAAGGCATTTCCTCCAATCAGGGGATGGAGGAAATTATAGCCCTTAAGTAAAGAAAAATAGTGTAGAAGTCTGATTAAATAACATGTTCACTGGATAGTCAAGATGAAGAGACAGATGAGAAGGACAAAGAAACTCCAATAAGAATAAGAATAATTAGACGTTAATAAACGCATATCCTTATTCACCACATTGCAAGAAACTAACATACAGATCAACAAAAAATTCAAGACTAAAGAGGGCATCCTTTTGCCTGAGGGCCCCTGCACAGCGCGTTCTAGGGAGGGGCTTATGTACACAGCCTTACCCTTGAATTTCCAGAAAGATTGTTCCCGCAACTCAAACCTGTGACCTTAGGCCACAATGGAGTAAAAGAAGAATCAACACAATTGTTCATGAGCTATGAATCGATCGTGATGGCATCTCCAACAAAGCTCACAATCTCTTAATATTTTTCCAATCATACCTTTAAATTCCAAAAGATATGCATTATGAGAACAAAAAAAGACATACAGATGTAGCAAACACTATTACACTGTAGGCATTTAAAAGCAGATCACCTACATGCTGAAGTAATAAAAGCAACTTGTTTGAAAACTTGAGGGGGCAGAGAACACATTTACCTGCTACCTGGATCAGTCACATCATCTTCATCCACATCGAATGGGTAAATGTACTCAGACTCGTCAAAATCATCCTGGAAAGACCTGCAGGAGCTTCTGAAATAGGAGATATTTGCTGAACTTTCAGATGATATTTTCAACCCAGAAGGTCTTCCTATGTCATCCCTTTCGACAAAGGACGTCTACAAAAGAAAATAGGGAATTTTCAATAAAACTGCTGGAAAAGTAAGTTCAACAGATAACTCTGCAAAGGTATTTAATAATACCTTGTCAACTGTTGCACCATCACGGCTGGGACGTGTACTTTTATCAGCCATTGAAGGGCCATATCTTGTACCTTTTAGAGGAGGTGAAGGAGGGGGATTTTGGTTCTTGGACAACATAGAAGAGTTGAGAAACTTTGTCGCAGGTATATTAACTGGAGCACTCTCAGATCGTATGAGAGCCCTCGAAACATGACTCCCAGGCACATGAATGGGCGGAGAGGGTGAGGGAGAAGGAGAAAAGGTAGGGGATGGATAGTATTCATCAAAGCTCACATTATCCTTATGAATATGAGATACTTCAGGTGGGTGAGGTGGCAAACCTGGAGGGGGACACCGACAAGACCTGGGGTTAGAAGCTGAAGCATAAGGTTCAGAATGGGTTGGTGAAGGCGAGAAAGTCACAGAAGGCAGAGAGGCCCGGAATTGATCAAAACTCCAACTGTGTCTCCTTGAGAATGGCAATGATGAGGGGGAGCCACGAGATAAAGGAAGGGATGGGAATCTCTTAAGCGGGTCAGCTAATGGACTACCCACATAATCTGGTATAAGCTGGGGGGACATTGGGGTTGATGGCTCGGAACTCACATCAGATAACGATGATCGATACAGCACTGAAAGGCAAAGCCTACCGGATGAAGTATCCACAGGGGTGAACCCAAATCGCTGCATTTCGGCATCTTCTCTGCGGGTGAAGGGCTCAACAAAAGAAGAAACCCGATGAGCCAGAGAGAAAGAGCGAATTTGACCAGTTAAATTCAGGTCCCGAAATATTTTATATGCTGGCAAGAGCCGGACAGTCAGGTATAAGGACCTTAAGAGCAACATCGACTTCTTATAAATTGATGACAAGATATTACTGCTTGATCTTTTGCTCCCCTTGCCAGCATCCTTAGCCTTCCTCACCTCATACTGCACTATCCATCTTTCTATTATCTTCTCACTCCTTTTGTTTCCTAGCTCCTCCTGGTCAGAGTTCCAGCAATTTGAATGCAGTTCTTTCGACGACAAATTCTTGGACAGTTCCGCCTTGGGATAAAAATTGGCCGGGTCCCACTTAATCGCTCTTTTCACCAAAACAACATCAACAACCATAGGTTCAAGATTACTTTGGCGCCAAAGATCGAGATTCTCTAACGCTTCAGGGCTCTCTCTAAGAGCTAGATTGAACCATTTATCTCTGGGCCTCACACTCGATGAGGAAGAAGAGGACGAAGACGGGGAAGACACAATCTGTTCACCACTGAAATTCCGCGAAGAAATGTAAGGGGTCCTCGATTCGAGTATTATGTGGAGACTCTTGGCAAAGAATTCAGTGATTATCTGCTCCATTTTTGCGGAATCTGAGTGGGACGATGCCATGTTCGAAGACACAACCTCTAAAACCGCCGGAAACCGCCCCAGAGAGAACAGAACATCCTAAACTCCAGCTAAAAGCACTCCACCTGCCCCACAATCCAAAAACAAATCACGAACACATCTAAACAAGAGAACCCGCAATCCAAAAAGAGCAAATCCACCGCGACCACGCATTCTACCGAGACACACAGCACAACCCACGCCGAATTCCTTTCGGCAACAGACAGTAAAGCTAAAAGCTCGCCAGTTCAGCGAAAGATAACTGGTCCAAAGCATGAAACCCGAACTGCCCAGTGACTGATCAAGCAAAAAGAGAACAACCATGAAACCGAACGCAGACAAGGGCTTAGGCCAAAAACATCAAGCGACACATAGATGATAGGGTTCATGGGATTCGTCCGGCACAAGTCCTTCTCCACATGTCCCCTACTTAAAACCCTAAAAAGTACGCACAGACCCCATCAAGCAAAACCATCCCACATGAAAAAAGAAGAAGAAAACCAACGCTAGAAAGAGAGAGAAGAGAGAGAGTATACTGAGTTGAGAGAGCGTTCGCGGAAGGGCGAGTCGGAGAACACGACGAGCACTGCCAGGAGGACTCGAGATTGAATCGCCAGCATCTCCCTCCCTCTTTCTCTGTGTCTCTGTGTCTTCGACGACACGACCACCTCTTCTTATCCGAGGGAACAACCCGCGACGAAGACGATGACAACGACGACGACGATGATGATTTCGCGAAGAAGAAAGAGAGAAAGAAGTAAGAAGCGGAGAGAGGGGAGAGGACTGTGTGTTGGCGTACGTACGGGATAGCCCCCCCGGAGGCCATCGCCCGGCCCAGATCTCGCCACGTCAGCGCCGTCGTTGACCAGCCCCAGGGTCAATCCGAGGGTCTAGCCTGGGAGCGGAAACGGGGTTTTGGCTTCCGCATTGGATCCGCGGATACGCGGATACGCTAGCCATTCCCCGGGGCAGCGCCTCCTTATCTTCGTGTCCAAACACGCCCTGTCACTTCGAAACTACGGGTAGCGTGATTTATCCGATCGACCTTATTGTAACTGTCTCGTACCCGTTTCAAAGTATCGGAACCACCAACGATTTGAAAGTACACGGGATTTGTTGAATTCGTCGTCAGAGCTCCTCTGGGGGTCATCGGAGGTCTAGAATCGACATGTACAAAGTGAGACGCATTTGTCACTATAGCATGAGATTTTTGACCCCATTGCCTCGCGTTTCGAAGGACTAGCTCTCATGCCACTATGTCGCCATCGCCGGTGCATGAGTGGCGATGGAAACAAGGGAGGCCGACGGCATAGGCATGCCTTGTATCTTTTCATTTTTATTGGAACTGTATGATGTGTGAAATGTTTAAAATTAGATTACTTCCACTATTAGAAATTTTCAGAAAAGTAAACATCCCGATAATCATGATCGAATGTGAAAGCGTAGAATTACCTTTAGCTAGAGATGAAGTCGAAAATAGATTTGGAGAGCTTGAATGATCATAAATAGGCACCTCTAACCAATTGCCCTCCTAACGTTGATGATGTGTTTTCCAATTATCAGATAATCAGAAAAATGAGAGAGTTTGGTGTAAATGACATATTTATATACCCATTCAAATCCTTACAAATAATGTCTCCCATCAAGACAAATATATTTAAATTGGGCATTTATCATAGTTATCACTCAACTTAATGTGAACAATAAACCATCAATGATATTAATGTGGACAATATTAAACTGAATTTGGGATCAAATTAATAATATCATAAAATTCTCTTATTTAATCTCAATATTTCATCAAACGAAATATTGAACCAAATCCACACAAACTTCATGCTAAAAAAAAAAACACATGAATCATGACAATAAGTTCTCTTAGAACGAATATTATTTTCCATGTATCACAATATTTCTTGTCAATTTACATATGATAATATAACTTAATAAATAAACCTTATGTTTATTCTAAGTCAAAGAAGATTATTATTCTCAAAAACAACATAATGTGTACATTAAAAATTGATAATAGCATCCCAATTGAACAAGAGTTTCACAAATTCTTACATATGAAGAAAATTTACATGATAGGATCAATTCCCATCCTAATCACATAATGCTTATAACTCATTGGTCACATGTCATTAGTTAAAGGATCGGCTAATATTAATTCAGTGCTGACGTGTTCTATGACCATTTTACTCTCTTTAACACATTTCCTTATGGCTAAATACTTTGTTGATGTGCTTGATTCGACTACTACTTTTATGGTTTTTAGTTATGAAAACGGCAATTGAATTGCCATAAAATGTTTTTAATGGCCTAATAATGGAATCTACAATTCGAAGCTCCAATATGAAATTCTTCAATCACACACATTATAAGGTAACCTCAAAATAAGAAACGAATTCAATATGTCTATACATAAGCATATAACTTTTTTATACCTTAAAGGTACCTTATCATCTTTTTTGTAGTTCTCTAGTGATCCATACTTAAATTACTTGATATCTTCCCAACATTCCCAAAACAAAGGCAATGTCAGGTTAAGCATAAACTTGAGCATGTATCGAGCTTCTGACAACATAATCATATGGGATGTTTTTCATTTGTCCCCTTTTTAGATCATTCTTAGAACACTAGTTCAAATTGAACTTGTTACCCTTAACAATATGTGTTATACTAGATGAATAATATTTCCTTCAAAATCTCTTTAAGACTTTATTTGTATAGGTTTGTTGTGATAGTCTTAATATGCCTCGAGGTCTAACTTTGTGGATTTTAATACCAATAATATAAGATGTCTCATTTATATCTTTTATGTTAAAACTATTAGAGAGAAATTATTTTATTTCATGTAATAATCCGTTATCATTTATTGCAAGTAAAATGTCATCTACATATACAATAAGAAAATAAATTTTCCTCACTAACCTTCTGGTATATACATTGATTCATGATATTATTTACAAAATCAAATAAAGAGATGACATTATAGAACCTTAAGTATTATTGGTAGGATTCTTATTTCAAGCCATATATAGATCTCTTAAACTTGCACACTAAGGGTACGAATGATAACCATTCTAACCAGAAATTGATTTTTGGAACTCTATTTCTAGAAAACAAAAAAACGCGTTTGATAACAACGCAAAATTTCTATTTCTGAAACAAAAATATGTTTGATAACTAAAAAAAAAAATTCTATTTCTTGAAAGAGATTTTTTTCTTTAGAGTAAGTGAGTTGTTCATTCTTACAAATTTCAAATGCTTATGAAATTAAATACAAATTGAAAGTTGTTATATCATATTTTCTAAATTTTCACCAAAAAATTTTCAACATCCACTTGGATAGACAATTACGGCCAAATAAAATACTTATCAATGGTCTCCATACAATAGAAAAGAGAGATTGATATGCATTACTTTGGAGAGCGATAGCTGAAGGTTCCCAAAACTTTGGTAGAATGAAGGCGGACAACCATGTCAAGTGCTTGAATTTTGGCTTTGAATTCTTCAAAAATAATTTTATCCATCTCTCTCTCTCTCTCTCTCTCTCTCTCTCAAACAAGAAGAGAAGGTGGTGACCGGTATGGACTATGAATCGGTGATGTTTGTCAGGTTTCTTTTCTTGTGTTTTTTTATTTTCTTTTTCTTTTTTTTCTTGCTTGTTTTGCAGTGTGAAGAAACAAGAAATATCAAAACTTTCGAGAAAAGAAAGGTAAAGAATTGCTTTGTAACTTTGGACAATGGGTATTAGGCAATTTGCAGCAAATTTTGCAAAATCAGTGAATTTTATGAAGTATAATGAAGCTTGTCATAAAAGACCACTACAAATAAGGGAAATCCTCAAATAGAATATCACATTACAAGAGTTAAGATAGGAAATCCTCAAATACAATATCATATAACTAAAGTTAAGATAGGATGTCCTCCAATACAACATCACATTACGAGAGCTAAGATAGAAAATCTTCAAATACAAAGTAATTAAAATACATTACAAAAGTTGAAAACACAATTTCATGGAATCTTCGGCATATTACGATCCATTGTCATTTTATTAGCAATACTTTTCCTAAGCATATTCATCTCAGTTCCCTCTTCAGTTGATGTATTCCCCTGTAGCCTCATCTTGTGTAGGACCAAACGGGTACATTGGATCTCCATATAGGGAAAAGTTCTTATCCTTCCTGTCTTGATCACGGATGTAATTATGGATAGCACAACATACAATTTTAATATATGCTTGCTTTCGAATTGTAAATGAAGGCATGTATCTCAAAATAAAGAAGTGATTCTTTAATGTCCCAAATGACCTCTCAATGACATTATTTAGTGAAGAATGCCTATAGTTGAATAACTCTCTTGCTGTTCTTGGCCGTCTCGCTCTACCCCTGTAATCATTTAGATGATACCATACATCTTTAAATGAATTAAGAATCCCGGAGCTAATGTATAACCAAAATCTGCCATGTAGTATTTGCATATAATAAGGTGTTCAGATATTGGTCATGATTTGCAAAAGGGATACAATCATAAAGAAAGTACTCCTTATAGAACAAGTAAACACTTGGTGGTGGTCAAGGAAATTCCAAGCAAGGAGTCTCGAGTGCTGCTGATAGAATCCAACAATCGTTGGCAGATCCTTCCCAACCAGCATACACAAAAGTAAATTTCATATCAAATGGACATGCACACAGAACATTTTGAGTGGTAATTCCTTTTCTGCCTCTAAATGGGATTTGCTTCAATGCAGGTATAAAAGCATGAACATGGGTACCATCAATAGCGCCTACTTAACACTGTCATTTTATCAAAGACTAGTATTATACATTATTATCAATAAAATGAGACTAATGGTATAAAGAAATATATGAAAATCTTACCTTGAAGTAAAGCTTATGATTGAGATCCATAAGAATTTCATTTGGGACAACATCAAAGGAATGTGGTATGATAATCTCTTTTGCTAGTTTGAGAATTGCTTTCAACACTATAGTGAAGTACTTGCTAATCGTTTGTCTCGAATGTTGGAATCTCTCACATAAATTTCTATTTGAGTTTTTGTGACAAATCATAGATAAGAAGATTCTAATTTGTTCATCTACTCTTATATATCAACTATCTACTAACCAACCTCTTGCCTTCATCAAATCACCAAGGTTAAGAAAGACGTGTCTCTCCATTCTAAAAGCTTCATATACTCTATCTAAATGTCCATGAAGAAGCTCTTTCATCCATTCGGGTCCTGACAATATGCTATCCCTGATAGGTTCTCTCGTGTGTATAGACATATCCACCGCAACAATGCATAACCATTCTATCAGTATATTGATATCAAAATCATTAAAGTCGAGTTCAACTAATTCAACTTCTGATACTTGATCACTATGGACACTACTTTCACCCCCTCCATATTACCTATAACATCACATGAAATAAGAACATAAACACAACATATAAGTAATGGATCCAATAACAATCAACAATAGCCACAAATTTTTTATAGTTGCATCAGAAAAAAAAAAAAACAAAGATTCTTAAATACATAAGTCAGAGTGAAATCAAGCTAAATATATTTCTCAACATCTCTTTAAAGAGATTCCAGAAGCCCACGTTTCCTTTCAAAGAGAAATGATGAAAGCTTCTCTCCAAGTGGCATTAAGACGTGATTGGTTCACAGCTTTGTTGTGAAGATCCTGTTCCAAGTTAGGCATGCCATTTAGGACGGCAACCATGACTCCTATGGAGTAGGGGTTTACTGGTGATGGGACATCTAAGGTCACAGAGCTACTTGTTGATTGACTAGTCTTGAATTTAATCATTTTTTGAATGGCTTTGTAGGCACTAGAAACATCATATGTGGTACTCTTCCTCCTCCTTTTGGAATTTGGATCTTATCTAACTTGTGCTTCTGATGGTCTAAAGTAATACTCACGTTTGGCGTGAAGGCTCCATCATCAATAGGGTGTTCATCCAATTCCTCCGAATCACCTATGACATCACCACCACCATCACCACCATTGTCATCTCCCTCTGAGGACACCACCACTTTTTCTACATTTCCTGCTGCATACTCTCTAGTTGCATATGCATCACCGAATATAATACACAAATCAGGATACCGAGGAAACCCATCATTCCTAAATTTAGCCCATTCACTATTATCCTATAATTTTCACAATAATAACATATGTCAGCAATATAATAAAAAATTGCATCCACAATAAAAATGAAATGACCCAATTAAAGTGATACCTTAATGTGAGTCTCCCATACACTTTGATCCGCCACAGCAACCGTATTGTTTACATTATCCCATCCAAATCCAAATTGTGACAAAAGCTTCTTGAAACTACTATATTGCCTCTTTAGTTTATTGACCATGTTATTCAATTGAACTATACTAAAGTGAAGTCTTGTCCATTTATTGAATTCGACATGTATGTTATTCTATCATGTTTTGTTGTAGGTACATGTAGTGTGATTTTCCTTTTTTATCTCTGTTACTAACAAACTTACAAGTTCATTGATCAAAGGCTCAGTCCACTTTGCCATAAAATCCTCTTTTTGAGATGCCATTTAACTTTAACCGGTTAAGCATCAAATGAGCCATATCAATTGTTGTACCCATTCAAACAAAAAACCTTTCATAACAAGATCACATTAATGAAATGTTCTATGACTATTAATAGAAAAGAATGCATGAAGAAAATTAAAAGGAAACATCCTCATGTAATTGTACAAGCAACCATATATTGCACGCAAAAGGAACACATTTAGGTAACTTAAGGAAATTAGGCAAAAGTTTAGCAAAAAAATGATGATTTGGCGTATTTTTTTTAGGGTAAAAAGAAAGATGGAGGCTAAGGTCACACTCACAATCAGCCTTTAATGTTGGAACTGGAAGTTCTAGCAAAGTTGTATGCCTACACAAATTTCGACGGAAGATTTATACATGTCATTTACTAAGTAATCACACTTAATATTCACATGCAACAAAAGGCCAATAGAAGAGAGAAGCCTCCAAATGTAATAAATTTTTTACCTGATAATTGATTGCCATTTTCTCCAAATCACTAGGCAACAATGGGCGGTGATGAGGATATTTCTCTTTTAGATATTGCAATGCATAAATGACACGTTACGAGCCACATAAATAGATTATTCGGACGGAACTAAGTTCAAGCAAGTCTTTTTATAGAAGGAACTTATGACCTAGTTAAACACAAATAAGGCAAGTTCAGAGGACATGTTCCCCTTGAAATGGAGGTGAGCAATGAAACAATAAGCTGAATTTTATTATAAAGAAACATGAAGCATCTATGCACACAGTATTCCAATTACACACTCCACTGCACAGTGGACACTTAAAGTTATTTCCATCTCCATCTCTCCTTCAAGTAACTTCTCTCATGCATGCCTATATGTACCGGACTTGCTTACAAACACACTGTTTATTCCAAAGATGCTTGCTAGCTTCTTGATTGTGTTTGCTCACTAAAAATCCAAAAGCAAACTAACCTTTTGATATCAGTTCCATGAATAAATACTTAGACAAGAGAGGCCGCATAGCCATGTAAGTGAATGGCTAATATGTGCGTCTTTGCTTCTCATGAAAGGCCAAATTTAGACAAGATCAAAGCTAGAAGGGCCAACTCCACAATATCCTTTCACATGGGGAGAGGTTAAACTCTTCAAGAAGCTAGCAAGTTGGTTGTTATTGTTAACACTCCTTCAGACCTAATTTGGTTTTGCCATCAAGCCAAGCCATTCTCTGAACATTGCCATCTTAGCAGAGGGAAAATAATGTTTGGTGGACTTGCCTCTGTTTCAACAACATCTCTATTTCTCCTTCAAATACTCTTTCTAATAAATCGGTGGTAAAACGCAACATGTTTTGCTTGAATATGGAAAACTGCATTTTCCACAAGACATAACACCAATCAAAGGAGTGTAGGAAGTAACCAACAGCTTAGGTCTAAATCTCTCATTAACTTTGCGAGCCACGACCATTACTATTTTATACTTTGCCTCATCAGTCAACAAGGATACAATTGGTTGTCTCCTTCTAGGCTACTACATCAAAAAAAATTGCCCATAACCCAAATTAAACAAATGATAAATGGTTGATGGACAAGTGTAATGATTCCTACATAGTTAGCATCACATCTGTCAAACTTTGGATTCCACTCCTTTTTGGTTAAGAAAAATTACCATACTCTAAAGTTCCCTGCAGGTATAAGATTTGTTCCACAACTCGCGGATGAGGTTTCATAAGATTCTATGTGAACCTACGCTTATTCAAATTTTTTTAGCTTTTTATCACGTGAAAAATTTATGTTACAATTAGCCTTTAACCTCCTCTTGAGAATGGCCTATCATGAATGCAAAGACCCCAATTTTCTCAAAAACTTATGTGAGTATGCAGTCTCGTATTATCCAACTATTGCAGTCATGAAACTAACGTTAATAAGGTACTTTCTACTTAGCCTGAGGGAGCTGAAACGTGGAAACTTGGAATGGTGCCAATCCAAGTTTAAAAGCATTCACCACAAACGTATAAAATAAATCAAAAAACTTAAGTTGCTACTAATTCACCAATGCTTCAGGAAAGACAAGACCATGAAACACACATATATTCCACCTACAATCCAATATAAATACGGGCTAGTAGAGTCTTAAAGGGAATTAGTTCTATCAAAACAGAGGAAAATAAGGGAAAGAACATAAAAACAAAGGGAATAGCCAAGGAAGGACTCACCAGTGTTGATTTCGTCCCCTTTCAGCAAATTAATAGGAATGTAATTGTAGTCAAGCCCATCAAAATCCCAAAATCACCATCACTATCATCATCATATCGCGCCATGAAATAATTCAAACAAAATTACCTCCAAAACATAAATTAATTTGAAAATAAAAGGGAGGGGACGGAGGAGACGACGATGAGGGAGGTCGACTAAGAGATGGAATCAACGTCGATGAGGAGGATGGAGTTGGTGACAGTGGGGATGTTGTCGAGCTGAGGCGTTGATCTTAGAGAGGCGTCAAGGCGAGCTTCGAGCTTGATGAGACAAAGCTAACGCCGATGAGGAGGATAGAGATAGCAAGGGGGATGGAGACAGTGGATGGAACGTCGTCGAAGTTGACTACGGCGTCGATTTGAGGGAGGCGTCAAACTGATTGTCGATCTAAGGGAGGCATCGAGCTAAGCTTAGGGCTCAACGAGCAAACGGAGCCAACGTCGGCGAGGAGGATGGCAAGGATGGAGACAGCGAGGATGACGTCGTCGGAATTGACGACGGCGTCGAGGTGAGCGAAAATATGAGGGAGGCATTTACCTTGAGGCTAAGGGAGGAGAGTTCTTTGGTTGAAGAAGGAAATGTAGAAGGAGGCACGAAATTAGGGTTTGGTAAAAATTTGGTAGAATGAGACGTGAAGGCTTCTCTATTAGGGTTGAGAGAGCCTTTGGTTGAGAATAGAAAGAGAGAAATAATTTATTATTTTTGTTCTAGAAACAGATAAGTAAAAAAAAAAATTTTATGATTTCTATTCCAAACCTATTTCTAGAATAAAAATATATTCCAGAAATAGAAAACTGAAATTGTTTTACTAAACGGATTTCTATTCCAGAAATAGGTCTAGAATAGAAATAGAATGGTTACCATGCATAGCCTAAACGCTCACAATTACTAGAGAACCTTTGAGGACCTTTAGATTATTTCATGTAAACCTTTTCCTCTAGTTCTCCACTGAAAAATGTCGTTTTCATATCTATTTGATATAATCCAATGTCAAAATGGACAACCAATACCAAAACAATACGAAAGGAATCCTTCTTAGATATTGGAGAAAAAGTCTCTGAGTAATCAATTTCTTCCTTTTGAATGAATCCTTGGCAATGAATCTGCCCAATGAGTCCTAGCTTCATATCTCTTACTTTTGCACAATGAATACTTCTTAGTTTTAAAGATCGATTTACAACCAATGGCCCTCACCCCATTGGGCAATTCTACTAAATCATAGACTCCATACTCAAATTACTTGATATCTTCCCAACATTCCCATAACAAAGGCAATGTTAGGTTGAGCATATACTTCACCATATATCAAGCTTCTGACAATATAAGCATATGGGATGTTTTTCATTTGTCCAATTTCTACATCATTCTTAGAGCACTAGTTCAAATTGAACTTGTTACCCTTAACAATATGTGTTATATTAGATGAACAATATTTCCTTCAAAATCTCTTTAAGACTTTTTTGGTATAGGTTTGTTGTGATAGTCTTAATATGTCTTGAGGTCTATCTTTGTGGATTTTAATACTAATAACATAAGATGTCTCACCCATTTTTTTCATGTTAAAACTCTTAGAGAGAAATTATTTCATTTTATATAGCAACCAATTATTATTGATTGCAAGTAAAATGTCATCTACATATAGGATAAGAAAATAAATTTTACTCACTAACTTTCTGGTATATACATTGATTTATGACATTCTTCACAAAATCAAATAAAGAGATGACATTATGGAACCTTAAGTATCATTGGTGGGATGTTTATTTTAAGGCATATATAAATCTCTTAAACTTGCACACTAAATACTCACAATTACTAGAGAACCTTTGAGGACCTTTAGATCATTTCATGTAAACCTCTTCCTCTAGTTCTCCATTAAAAAATGTTGTTTTCACATCTATTTGATATAATTCAATGTCAAAATGAACAACTAATACTAAACAATATAAAAGGAATTCTTCTTAGATATTGGAGAAAAAAGCCTCTGAGTAATAAATTTCCTCTCTTTAAGTGAATCACTGGCATTGAATCTGGCTTTATTTTTCTCAATGTTGCCCAATGAATACTTCTTAATTTTAAAGACCCATTTACAATTAATGGCTCTCACCCCATTGGGCATTTCTACTAAATCCTAGACTTCATTAGATGTCATATAACTCATCTATTTTTCTATGACATTATACTACAAATTGAATTTATCATGACTCATGGCTTGTAAAAACGTTTCATGATCATTTTTAGCTCCAACATTATAATTAGATTTTTGCAATTACACAATATAATCACTAGGAAATGTTGATTTCTTTATTTGAGCAAATTTTATTTATGTTGCATCAACATTCAGGAGCATGTTGTTCAATTGGTTGTTCAACAATTTATAATAATTACTAAATAACTAGATTTACTAGATCAATATTAGCAAATTGTGGAATTTCAATGATTGATTATTCAATAACTAGATGAACTAAATGGGTTTTATGAACAACAACCAATCTAATATTTGAGATGAAAAGTTGCGTATCTTAATGATTTTTATTTGGAACAAGATCCCTAAAGTGATCGCTATTACTAATCAAGTCATATTCATAAAACTTAGAATTTCTTGAGTCCACAATCCTAGTAGTGTTATACTATAGTATACTCTACATTTATCTAATCTCATGATCTTAATTTACTTACCGCATTTTTTCTCTTTTGGTTTTAAATACCTTAAATGCATTTAATGCTTAATTTTTATTATGAAGCAAGTAAAGATATATAAAACGTGAGTAATCATTTATGATTGAGATGAAGTACATTTGATCATACAAGTCCATATCTGAACTATAAATATTTATAGGTATGTTTTTAAATATTTTTGTACTCCTCTTGGTACCTTTTTTTTTTTTAATCTTGTTGGTCTACTTTCATTTTATGCAGTCCACACAAGTGTCATTACGAATAAAATCCAAAATATTGAGTACTCCATCATTTATTAATAACTTAATTTTATCTATGAAAATATGTCTCAATTTTTGATGCCATACTTAGTTGAATCTTCATTCACAACACATTGTTTTAGATTGACATTATCATGAACATACATCAAATTAGATAATGCATTGTTATGTAAATTGATTCGAAAAAGATTGTAAGGTAAAATATCATTCCCAATAATTTTAGATCTAAGCGATAAACTAGATGTTGAATAAGAAAAGTTAAAGGAATAATCTAATGGCAATAGTGTGAAATCAAGTTTCTAAAGAAATGAGGAATATAAAAGGTCATTTTCAAATTCAAAACAAAGCCTCTTACATGTCTCAATCGCTTACACATGTGAATGCATCTTATTTCTAGAATAGATACATCATTCACTTTTTACTGATTTCCAGTGTGAAAACCTTACAAGGAATTCGAAATGTGGATTGTATCAAAATCAATCCACCAAGTATTGTGACTCACATTAACTATATTAGATTCATAACAAACACATGAGATTAGATTTCAAGCCAATCCTTAAATTGATATAATCTTTTCTTATATGCCCTTATTTTTATAGAAGAAACATTTGAATTCTTTCTTAATATCAACTTGGGGAGATATTTTATCATTTTCCTTTCACTTGCCTTGCTCCTTAAACTTTTCTTGCTTTGCCAAATTAGCACACTTGATTCCAAAAACAACATTTCTTCCTTTTGAGCACACATGGTCATGAGTTCATTAATTGACCATTTATTTTTATGTGCTTTATAAGAGGTTTTAAAGGGTGCATACTATTATGAGAGTGTTTAGAATATAATACACAAGAAAAGATTCAAATATCTCAATCTATTCCTTACCTGAGCCACAATGTCTCTCATTTTCATGATGTGTTCACACACACCTTTGACACTAGTGAGCTTCTATGATGAAAACTTTATAATTAAAGTCATGACATGCACCTTTGTTGAAGTTTGAAATTGCACAACAAAAATCTCTAACAATGCTTTGGCATCATTATGCTAAGCGACTAAATCACGAATATTAGCAAAAAGTTTAGTTCTTATGAACATGATACTAAGGCGGTTGGACCACTCCCATTGTTCATCAAGAGCAACTTTAGCCAGAGTCCTAGCAATGGTAGGAGCAAGTAGTTCATCTTTTCGAAAAGCATATTCAATGCCCACACACCCCAATTGAATAAAAATTAATTCCTTCCAAACTTTATATTTGTTATCATTTAACTCGGGAACATTGAAATAAATAAAAAAATTCACAAATGGTAAAATTGCATAATATACAAACATGATTATATCACAAAATTTTGAGGCAAATCAAACATACACATGCTTTACCAATGTAAAACATGTCAGAAAATATGAATCATATAACGTAGAAACTACATGTAGGTCAAGTTTTTAATTTAAATAGATTCGTAATTACTTTATAAAGAAGCCATTTATTTTTTGAATCCATGTGGATAAATTAAGAAAAATAATATGATATTTGATCCTAATTAATCATATCAATATAATAAAAATTCCTATGGAAAAAATTTATTATCGACATAATAAATTCTAATCAATGTTCTTTTCTATTGTGATCCAAAACCTTTTAATATATATAATTTAAAATAATTAGAGATGTCGTGGCTTATCTCTAATTAAATGAAATTATATATGAATCATTAGAAAATTAATTAAATACATAAAACATTCACTAAATTGCATGCAAGCACAAAATAGTAAATCAATGCCAGGAAAAATAGTGAATTAATTCGACTAAGGGCAAAAACACAAATTTAACAGCCAAGGGCAGAATCGAAAAATCACGCAGCCATGGGCAAAAAAGTAAAAACCAGGCAAGCGAAGGGCAAAATCGTAAAAACGACGGCCAAGGGACAAAATTGTAATTAAAACTGAAAGCCTTGCACAGGCCAGGCACACGCTTGCCTTCACGTGGCGCATCAGGCGCGTGGGCCTCAGAGGCGTGAGCACGTGCTGTGCACGCACCTGGCCTTCGCATGACCATCGCACAATCTCGTCCATTTTTCGCTTATGTCGCGCCTTCTATCTCTTGATTCTCCTCCGGCAGCTCACCTTTAACCAAAAGTAGTAGTGGGTTTTGAATAGACCCGTCAACTGGGTGGATCGGGTCGGGTAAAAAATAGTCCAACCCATATTGACCTATTTAACCCGTTTTGATCCATATTCATGTATTGTAGATCTAGTGACCCATACTCGACCTGACTCGTATTGCTAAAAGTCATATAAATTGATATGGGGTGGAAGCGAGTGGCGAAGGCGAGCAGCGGAATGTCGCGGTCACTAGTAGGTCACCACTACTCACCAAGATGACTCAAAGGAAAAAAAACACAATTAGGTTAAAAATGGGGCGAAAATGGGTCACACATTTTGGCCCATTAAAATAGAACATGACTTACAAAATTGGTCCATGACCCATATTGACATCCCTAGTTTTAAAGACCATGCCGATGCAACTGCATAGGAAAAAGGATTTCACAAAAACAGCCAAGAAATTGGCCCAAATTAAGCAAATTTCCACCAAAATGCAAACCCTAACCACCATGATCAATTCGCCTTCGACAATCATCATACTGCGGAATAAACTTAGGGCTTTTGTTGCCCATGGTGCGACCATACTCATCCAAAACCAGGTGATGGGTCACTTGAATTTGCAATTTTTCTCCTTTTTCAGATATTACCCCAATTTAACTCGATTAAAAAACCCACGAAATTGTCAAGGCGAAGATATAAACTAGCTCTAATAGCAATTGTTAGAAATTTTCAGAAAACTAAATATCCCGATAATTAGGATCAAATGCCGAAACATGTAAAATTTTGTACTGATCTCCAATCATTAATGGAGTCGAAAAGAGATACGCGGGTTTGAACGGTCATGAATAGGCACTTTCAGCCATTTGCCCTCTTAACTTGATGATGCGTTCTCCGATTATTAGATAATTAGAATAATGAGAGGGTTTAGCTTAGATGTCAAACTTTTATGCCCATTCAAATCCTTCTAGATAACATCTCCCATCAAGATAATTATCTTTAAATTGGGCGGTCATCATACTTATCACGCAACTTAATGTAGACAACAAAATATCAATAAAATTAATGTGGGCAATATTAAACTGAATGTGGGATCATATTAGTACTATTACAACATCCACAATATATTTATCAAAAGTCCAAAATGTGTGTTATATTGATATGTCGCACATACTAAAGTCATGTACTTCTCTAAATTGCATAGAGAAGGTTTGGCAAGCGCGGCTCAGCTTGAAGAACCAATGGCTCGGCGAGGGACAAGTCATCCCTTGACTCAACAAGATTGATCCTCGAAACATTAGGGGGTGTACTCCAGTTAAACCCTTGGATTAGCCTGGCAAGGAGCATCACGGTCATTGTTGTCCCAAGCTGTGCAGCAATGCACCCGCGTCGGCCCGTGCCAAAGGAAACAAATCGCAAGTCAGGTTCTGTGAGAACGACTTCCATAGCGTCACTGAAGATGTGCCGCTCCGGCTTGAACTTGAGGGCTTCGTCCCACACTTTAGGGTTTCTGCCGAGACCCATACGGTTCACAAGGACGTGGCTCCCTTTGGGGATGCGGTAGCCCGCCACGACGGCATCCGACAAGGCGACGTGCGGGACGTTGAATGGCGCAATCGGATGGAGCCTAAAGGCCTCCCGAGCACACGCTTTGATGTAGTTGAGCTGGGGGATATCAGACTCTTGGACCAACCTCTCCTTTCCCACAACTCTATCTATTTCTTCTTTGGCTTTGTTAAGGAGTTCGGGCTGATTTATCATCTCCGCCATTGCCCATTCTACTGCGTTTGATGGATTGTCTACCGCGGCCATTATAATTTCCTACACAAATGATGAAAAGGAAAAGGAAAAAAAAAAAGACGTATACATCTTTAGTCTTGGTCGAACGACAACATGCAAATAAGTTCATAGGAAAATCTTTTAGAGTCTTGGACGTTCTTTGGTTTGACCTTGACATTCAAACCCTCAAATGTTGACTACACTTTTTGTACGTACTTTTGTGCGAAGAGTCTTTCTTTAGGAGTTTTAGGGTCAGCTGCAAGAATAATGCTCTATTGGGACCATTTACGAACGAAGTCCCCTTTTGACCGAATATATAACTTCCTATTGTTTGCTCTCTAACCTTTCACGATGATAAATAAATAAACACAAGAAGGAAGAATAAGTTTCTCACCGTAGCCTGTGCGTTGACTTCATGTGGCGTTAGCAATGGTTCCCCTTGTGAGTCTTTAAGCATAATAAGAATATCCAACAAGTCTTGAGGCTCTTTTTCATTACTGTCTGAACTAGAATCGTCCCTCCATTGTTTGATTCTCTCGTTTATGATGGGCTCATGCAACCTCCGAAACGTCCTCATGCAATCTTTCACAACCATCTCATGCCCATCAAGGTCAAGCCCCGCCAAGAAGGGGAACTAATCGGAAATACAGAATGCGTAGAGACAGTTCAGTGCATTGAATAGTGCGCCCACATGCTGTTCTTCATCAGTGGTCGGTCCTCCGTCTTCCCTTCCTTTGCCAAAGTACCTCTTACCAAACACCAACCTCCTTATCACATTCCCACAGTAGTGCCTTGTTGTGTGCCTCAAGTTCACCTGCCTTAGGCTTTTGCATTGGTTGAAGACATGCTTCACCAGGTTATCAGCTTCCTCGGCCCTCTTGTCATGGAGCCACTTGTGTCGCACCGGGCAAATGATCTCCGATGTCAGGACCCGCCTCATCTTCTTCCACTGCTCCCCATGGGGAGAGATGACGGCAGTCACGTAGCCACCGCTGAACGCCTGGGCTGCCATCGAGACAGGCCTTGATGCGAATGTGGCATCCTGCTTCTTGAGGAACTCCCGGGCGATCTTCGGGTCAGTTACGGGAATGACGTGCGTGTTCCCTATACGGAAGCACGCGATGCCGGTGTCCATCTCCTCCATCCAACGAAGGATCCACCGGGCAGCGGGCTTGTTCCAGACCATGTCTGGGGCGCAGCCGACCACTGGCCATGGGGCGGGCCCTGGAGGGAGCGGGAGCGACTTGGATTTTCCTTTGACGCTTTTGTACCAAAAATGTTTGATGATATCGTGTAAGATGACTAGTGCCTCGAGAAGTATGGCATAGGCCAAGGCAGCAAAACTCATCATCGTGGCGGCAATCAGAGTACCGTCGACAAGCTCGCTAGTCTTGTCCTCTGGAGGTTATAAGAACTTTGATTTTGGGAAGATGAAGAAGATATGAGAGTTGTGTGTGAGCATACACCGATGCAGATGTGGATATATAGGGAAGGTAAAGCAGACCAATCAAGAACTTGACTTCAGCCAAGTACTTATAATATGGCGATGTTTTTTTAAAGGGATTTTTCTTGTTTTCACACCTAGTTTTGATAGTACCAAGCTAGCTGGATCTTGAAGAAATGCCATTCTGTAATTGTGCTCATCTGATACGCTTGTCGGCCTTTGGGCTGAGATCACGTGCTCATCACATGCAATCTTCTTTCTCTTTGATGAGTCGAATTTGTGCTCAGGTGGTCGACTGATTCCTCATTGCAAACTATTGCTCTACGTAAGGACAAAGGGAAAGAAAACATATTTTTAGCAGAAAAATATGTTGAATTGTACGAGTTACCATAAGGATGCCTGTCATTGGTGCTAAAAATAAGAAGAAAGGATTGACCAGGTTTAACGTGGTACCTCCATAAATTGAGTAGTTGTAAATTTGCAATTTCTTACGGTATCCCCTTATTTTTTGTATCCTTCTTCTTCTTCTTTATTATGCATGAAGTATGCATAGAGCAATGGAAAGATCAAAGAAATATTAGATTTTCACGAAAAATATGGTATTTCAAAAAAAATATTTTTCAAAAAGCCATTTTTCAAGAAATGTAATTATTTTCCGGTATTTGGCTTAAACTTGAATTTACTGTTTGGAAAGGAAATATTTTCCGGTATTCGGCCACAAGAGAGAGCATCGTAGTGCTCGCCAGATCTAGCAAGGGCTCGACCCTCGCAGCCTAGGCGAGGGCTTGACCCTTGCCGCCACGCCCCCACCAAGTCTGGCAAGGGTTGGCCTCTCCCAGGCAATGAGGGTTGCGCCCTCGTTTGTGGCCGGTCGTCGACCATGGCTAGTACTGGCCATAGACCAAAGAAAATGAATTGGAAAAATAAAGGAAAGATAAAAAGGAAAAAGGAAAAAAATTTTAAAAAATAAAAAAAAATCAAACTAATTATTAAAAAAATATTTTAAAATATCCACATTAGCGTTGACGATTGACGATGCCCCTGCCAAGTCTGGTGAGGGTCGCCCTCTCCCAAGCAACGAGGGTTGTCCCCTCGCCTTTGGCCGATCGCCGGCCATGAGGGTTGCGCCCTCGTTTGTGGCCGGTCCCATGGCTAGGCCAAAGGCCAAAGAAAATGAATAGGAAAAATAAAGGAAAGATAAAAAGGAAAAAAAGAAATTTAAAAAAATAATAAAAAATCAAACTAATTATTAAAAAAATATTTTAAAATATTCACATTAGCGTTGACGATTGACGATGCCCCCGCCAAGTTTGGTGAGGGCCGCCCTCTCCCAAGCAACGAGGGCTGTCCCCTTGCCTTTGGCCGATCGCCGGCCATGGTTAGTACCGGCCATAGGCCAAAGAGAATGAATAGGAAAAATAAAGGAAAGAAAAAAAGGAAAACATTTTAAAAAAGCAAAAAAAATCAAAAAAATATTAAAATTTTATTTTAAAAATCCATAATAGCGTTTTTTAGTACTTTTTCCTTTTTTGGCCATTTTGGCTAGAGGCAACGGAAGATAATTCCCATAGTGTCCATGTCAGGCAATTTTCCAACTCGTGAAGAATTAATGGATGAATTAATTTTTAAAAAATGAAAAAAGTTAGTCGGCTGATTCATATGATGACGAAGCTCTTGAACGGTTTTGGTTAAATTTATTGCCCGCAATATAATTTAGGTTTTTTAGTACTTTTTCCTTTTTTGGCCATTTTGGCTAGAGGCAACGGACAAGCTCTTCCATTCCCATAGTGTGAACGAGGCAATAGAATTTCATCATGTTTTACTCGTGAAGCATGGAAACCATGGATCGAAATAATTTAAAAAAATGAAAAGAAGCGCGTCGGCTGATTCATATGATGACGAAGCTCTTGCAACGTAAGGTGCATCACATAAATTTATTGCCCACAAGTTCCTTGCAAGAATGGTTTACCTAAACCGTTGACCTATTTCTGGTTCAGTTGATCTGGAGAAACGCCTCCACTTGATTTGATCTGATTGAACCGATGGCTACATGTAATGAACAAACGGCTGCTTTGAGAATAAATAGTACAGCAAAGTACTGACATTAGTGATGCCAGTAGTCGTGAGGGCTGACATCGATGGCTTGGCAACACTCGATCCTTGAATCGGTCTCTCCATTGAGGAAGAAGAGAATGTTCTTGTTAGTACACGATTTCCGCTCCACCAGCGCATTTCAACACTCGAACAGTCCTCCGCCGGCTTGGACGTCCTCGAGCCGTGCCGCCAAGCCGAACTCAATTGACGGGAGCTTTTAATTCACGAGTCGCCATTCTGAATACATTTGGCTGGGGCTAGCAAGAAAAGCAAGCAATATTTCAGGGCAATAGTTGACAATCGGATTTGTAATAACAAAAGACGACAAAATAAGGGGATCGGAAGATGAAGCAATCATGAAGAGTTGGTGGATATAGGCATGTATATTTATGATGCGTATATAGGTACGATGGATAGGTGAGGGAACGGAAGAACTTTGCATTGAATAGTTCTAATTTAATGTTATATATAATTATCGTTTCATGAAAAAGTGAAAAAAATCTTAAAGTAGGGATGAAATTGATGGATTTTGAGGGAAAAAAAAGGGGTTCTTTGTTGATTTTTTATAGGAATATGAATGGCTACAAAAGTAAAGAAATCCAAACGTAGGTACTTGAAATCAAAGGTTGCAAGAATGGTAAAGGGTACGGGAAATTTAAAGCGTTAGGAAGATAAATTTGCAGGAAACTTAAAAAAAAAATTTAATGGAGAAACCATAAAGAGTTGGGGCATGTATCTTAATATATACATATATGTAATTTGACAAAAATTAAATTACATTCGTTCGTTCCTCATCTCATATATGTATATATTAAGATATGTGTATGATGATGAGGTCAGGGAACTAAAGGACTCTGCATTGAATGCCTTAAAAGTTATAATTTAATGTTCTATACTTAAAATAAGTTAGAATGTGTCCTTGAATTTTGGCCTTGCTAAAATTTTCTCGCCATAAGTGATGTGATTATATCAAGCATTCCGCTTATATCCTACTTTGGATATCATCATTTCTCCGCTTATATTCAAGTTAAGTAAAAAGATTAGTAATAACTATTTCACCTTGAATATAATCGAAGGAGTTCTTTTCTAAAGACTTAGTGAATAAGTGAACTAATTGATGCTTTGAATTAACTAATTAAATATTAACATCACCATTATGCACGTTGACACGAATAAATTAAGCTTGATTTGCATATGCTTTGCCCTAAAATGCAAAATGGGATTCTTAGTCAAATTAATAACATTAGTATTGTCACACTTGATAGGAACATTGGAATTTGCAACTCCAAAATGACTTGGCTACTACTTCATCCATAAGATTTGCGCGCATCTTTCGAGAACCAAGAACTCTGGTTCAGCTGTTGAAAGTGCAACTGTGTTTTACTTTTTTGCAAACCAAGATACCAACATGCAACCCACCAGTTTCGATGTTCCTGAGGTGCTTTTTCTATCAATTCAACATCCAACAAAGATAGCATCAGAATATCGAATAAATATAAAATCAGAATCTTTGGGATACCACAGTCCTAATTTGGGTTATGTTAGGACTCTGGATCTTACACTTAAGCACAAAATTTCACACTAACAACACTTCTTAAGAAATTACAATCTCAGCATGTTCATAAAGACAATTGACAAATATAAAGCTTTCTCTGTATTTGGATTTTTGCGGTTTGGAACTCTCTTTCTTAGGCATTTTGGTGATCTTATTTTATACTCCTCAGTATCCAATCTTCCGGGGAAAGTACAGCGGGAGTGCCAAAAGTTGGTACGGAGGGACACTTAAGTGCCAAAATTTACAAACGATACACTTAAGTACCACTTTTCAAAAAAAAATGGATCACTTAAGTGCTAAGTCGTCGGAACCCTTCCGAAAATCCTACGTGGCATTTTTTTATTAATTTTTTTGCCTACGTGGCTCGCCGGAAATTGAAACGACCAAAGATCAACGCAAAACGACGTCGTTTTTGCGCTGATGTGGATTTTTAAAATTATTAATTAAATAATATTAAAAATTTAAAAAATAAAATATTTTAAAATTGATTAATTAAAAAAAAAAAAAAAAAGAGGAGGGGAAATCGGCGAGGGCTTGTGCCCTCGCTGTCGCCACCGCCAAGGGCCGGCGACGGTGGGCGAGGGTCAACCGGGGTCGCCGAGCCCCGGCCGGCTGCGGCGAGGGCCCGCAGCCCTCGCCCAGAATCTCGGGGGCGAGGGTCGCGACCCTCCCCCAAATCCGGCGAGGGTCGTCGGCCCTCGCCCGCCGGGCCAAGGGCCATCGATCGCCCAGATCCGGCGCGGTCCGGGTGGCCGGCCACCCTTGGCCCGACGGGGGCGAGGGCCGGCGACCATCGCCGGATCTCGGGGGGTCGCGACCCTCGCCTGCATTCCGGGCGAGGGCCTCGCGCGGGCCCTCGCGGTCGCCGGGTCGCCACTAGGCCGAGGCCCGGCGTCCCCAGCCGACCCTCGCCCACCGTCGTCGGCCCTTCCCGGCAACGGTGGCGGCGGCGGGGCGGTGAGGGCTACCCCCTCGCCGATTTCCCTCCTCTTTTTTTTTTTTTTTTTTAATAAAATCGATTTTAATTTTTTAAAAATCTGTGGACTTTAAAATCGACATGGACAATTTTTTTTATTAAAATTGTCACGTGGAATTTTTTATTTTGAAAAAATGCTCCGTTAGCAAATGAAGTCGCCGGAAAATGGACACGTGGCAATTTGGCCGGATTTGGCACTTAAGTGATCCATTTTGCTCCGATTTTGTGATCCCTTTTGCTTAAATGTCCCGATTTTGGCACTTCCCGTTGGAAATGTCATTCTTCAAGTTTTTGTAAAATCTTTTGGTCACTTCAAATCTTTGTTTCCAAAAATAAAGTGACTCAATTATAAAAAGTAACATGTCTTTTTGATGATTGTCAATCAACTTTTATGCGTCATCGATGTCCTCGCATAGATTATCTTTGAGATCAATCACTTTCTTCCAAAATAGTGTGTCCCAATCTTCCCATTGGACAATCTTCACGAGGATCATTCTTCAAATTGACCTTTGGACGATCGTCAAGCAAATCAATTTAGCCGTTGAAGTCAATCAATCAAAGTCTGATGGATTTTGTTGCCCTTACCATCAAATCTTTGGTTTCCAAAAATAAAGTGACTCAATTATAAAAAGTAACATGCCTTTTTGATGATTGTCAATCAACCAAACTATTATGCGTCATCGATGTCTTTACATAGATTATCTTTGAGATTGATGATCGATCACTTTCTTCCAAAATAGGAATTCATACATGATACAAGCTGTCAAAAGGTAAGATAAATGTTCACCTTGGTATCTCTAAATCTTTATGAACTACCCATTCTTATGGACTTGTTCGTATAGATTCTTCTAGCTATTTCGAATCTTTTCTCGACACATATCAAGCTCACAAGGAATCACAGATTATTTTGTCTACTTTAAAATATATTAGGAGGTTTTCTCAACAGAAACTACCCTTGGATCCTTTTACATAAATACAATAGGCCTCTTTTATTCAAATTATATGATGCATGAAATATTTAACATTAGATTGCTTTCACAATAAATTGCCTATAATAACGTTATGTTCTGAGATGTCACATGGAAAGATCAAGGTTCTCAATACACGTCCTGCACATACTAAAGTCACATACTTCTCTATTTTGGATAGAGATGGCTTGCCAAGCACGGCTTGGCTTGAGCAACCAATGGCTCGGCGAGGAACAAGTCATTCCTCGACTCATTAAGATTGATGCTGGAAACATTAGCAAGTGGACTCCAGTTAAACCCCTGGATTAGCCTGGCAAGAAGCATCACTGTCATCGTTGTCCCAAGCTGTGCGGCAATGCACCCACGCCGGCCCATGCTGAAGGAAATGAATCGCAAGTCGGGCTCTGAGAGCACGACTTCCTCGGCGTCATTTGTGATATGGCGCTCAGGCTCGAACTTGAGGGGTTCGTCCCACACTTTAGGATTTCTGCCAAGACCCACCCGGCTCACGAGGATGTGGCTGCCCTTGGGGATATGATAGCCGGCCATGACGGCGTCAGACAGGGCGACGTGTGGGACATTGAAGGGTGAGATCGGGTGGAGCCTGAAGGCCTCCCTAGCACATGCTTTGATGTAGTTGAGGTGGGGGATATCGGACTCTTGGACTAACCTCTCCTGTCCTACAACTCTATTTATTTCTTCTTTGGCTTTGTTAAGGAGTTCGGGCCGATTTATCATCTCCGCCATTGCCCATTCCACTGCGTTTGATGGATTGTCTACCGCGGCCATCATAATTTCCTACACATATCAATATGTTAAAAAAACGCATGCATCTTAAGTCAACTTTGAAATCTAATTTACAACCACAATATACAAATGAATTTATGGGAAAATCTTTCTTAAGGAGTTTCTGGGATATATGGTAATTGACATTGGCATTAAAACGATCAGATATTGACTTCATGTCGGTACTTTTGTACGAAGAGTCTTTCTTTATGGCTTTTAGGGTTAGTTAGAATAATGCTCTATTCGGACAACTTGCTAACAAAGTCTTCTTTTGACCGAATATATAACTTGCTAACCTTTCACGAGGATAAATAAATAAACACAAGAAGGAAGAATAAGTTTCTCACCGTAGCCTGTGCTTTGATTTCATGCTGGTTTAGTAATGGCTTCCCTTGTGAGTCTTTAAGCATAATAAGAACGTCCAACAAGTCTTGAGGCTCTTTCCCATTATTCTGCGAGCTCGAATCGTCCCTCCATTGTTTGATTCTCTCGTTTATGATGGGCTCATGCAACCGCCGAAAAGTCCTCGTGCAATCTTTCACTACCTTCTCATGCCCATCAAGGTCAAGCCCCACCAGGAATGGGAAGTAATCCGAAATGCAGAATGCATAGAGATAGTTCAGCGCATTGAATAGTGCGTCCACATGTTGTTCTTCATCAATGGTTGGTCCACCATCTTCCCTTCCTCCGCCAAAGTGCCTCTTGTTGAACACCAACCTCCTTATCACATTCCCACAGTAGTGCCTTGTTGTATGCCTCAAGTTCACCTGCCCTAGGCTTTTGCATTGGTGGAAGACATGCTTCACTAGGTTATCAGCTTCCTCGGCCCTCTTGTCGTGGAGCCACTTGTGTCGCGCCGGGCATATGATCTCAGACGTCAAGACCCGCCTCATCTTCTTCCACTGCTCCCCGAAGGGAGAGATGACGGCTGTCATGTAGCCACCGCTGAATGCTTGGGCTGCCATCGAAACGGGCCTTGACACGAACGTGGCATCGTGCTTCTTTAAGAACTCCTGGGCGATCTTAGGGTCAGTTACGGGGATGACGTGCGTATTCCCTATGCGGAAGCATGCGATGTCGGTGTCCATCTCCTCCATCAGGCGAAGGATCCATCGGCCCGTGGGCTTGTTCCAGAGCATGTCCAGGGCGCAGCCGACCACTGGCCATGGGGCAGGTCCTGGAGGGAGTGAGAGCGGCTTGGATCTCCCTTTGCCGCTTTTGCACCAAAATTGTTTGATGATATTGTATAAGATCACTAGTGCCATGAGAAGTAGGGCATAGGCCAAGGCGGCAAGACTTGTCATCGCAGCGGCAATCAGAGTACCGTCGAGATGCCGGCTATTCTTGTCCTATGGAGGCTTATAAGAACTAGGATTTTGGGAAAACGAATAAGGTATGATTGGTGGGCACGAACACACACATATATATAGATGTGGCTATACGGGTAAGCTGAAATCGAACGCTCAATTGCTGGCAAGCTAGTTACTATCCAAAAAAATTTATATTTAAACGTAACAAATTGGAATAGATTAGCATGGAATTAACAACTTTATATAACAACCACCCCATGTGGTGGCTGTGTTAATATGCGCTTAGACCCTTTTCACGGAAGGGCGAGAGTTCAAATACCCGGGTTAGCATACCAGCGCAGCCATTAGTGGTCTTAAGTGCGGCGTCGTGGTGGTGGGTCCTACGCTAGCGCCGCCCCGGGTTTACCTCTCCGGCTGTCGGCCGTGCGGGGTTCCCGGGTCATAAAAAAAAAAAAAACTTTATATAACAAGAGTGAGTGTATTCTGTCTTTCTGGGTTAAAATATGCCAATGTTTTCAGGTATTTTCTCGTCTCCTTATTAAGTTATAATTTCATCATACATGGTAGTTTGATCTCGAAAGCTAGCGAGTACTTGAAAGAAACGGCTCTTGTGTAAACGCGCTCCCCTTTCTCGGCCTTTTGGCTAAAATCAAGGGCTCATCTCGTCAATCTTCTTTCTCTTTGATGAGTCAAATTTTGTGTTCGGGGAGTTTTGACTTTCTGTATAAGAATGCTACTTGGACAAATATGCTCATCTCGTCCTTCTTTAGCTTTGGAACTTTGGTGATCTAGATGAGTCCATTCCCTAGAAGTGGATAATGTAGCGCTAACTTCACATTAACATGACCATGTGGTATCACTAAATTAAAGGCAATTCTCAGCTTGATTGGTTGGCAACCCGGCACATGTATGTTGCGAATTATTTTTTCCATGCTAAGTCAACTCTCTTTACATGTGCTTTACAAAAGTAGAAGATATCTACATACAGTTTAAACACCAATCAAAGAACAAGTATGAATGTAGAGTTTTAATTAAGTGCGACCGGTTTTAATGTAGCATCCTAATCACACTTATTTCTTCGCATGATGGCTCCTATTAGAATACACATGTAAGTTATGTTAAAAAGTCATATATTGGAGAATTGGTGTGGTGTAAAACGGTTAATATATTATATTGGCTCATAATTTATTGACTTAGACTTTTGAGTGAAAATGGATCCAATTACATATATTGATGGACTCAGATTTGAGTATCTCACCAAAAGAAGGTATTGGGCTTTTGTTACATGCTCCTATTAAGAAAACTTGCTATTTGTGGTAAAAACAAGAGAAAGGGTTGACAAGGAGGAAAGGACAAAAAAAAACGGAATTAACAGCGCCGGCCATGAGCTCACGCCAGCTTGCAATGATTTAACGTCGTATAAATCTGGTAGTTAAGTGTCTGCTTCATGGCTAATTATGTAGACCCCCTTCTATTTTCAAAGTTGAAACCTGCACGAACATGCTTCTTTTATCTTTCCAATAATTCCCGGATAGAATCGAGAGCCGAACTTACATACAACCTTCGAACATAGTTTTGACATCCGAGTGTATCCAAACCTTTTATGGTTGCTAATGTTTGGCCATTCGGGCACTTGAGACGATGGACAAAGCTCGTCCCCTAGCGTGATCGACGAAATAGGATTTCATGCTATTATACTGATATAATAAGAAGGAAGAAAGAGGATTCGCACGAGTGTGGCGACAAAACTAGATTCGTTGTGGGTCCAACTTGCACAAACCCTAAGTCACATCGGATGATTCCATGTGATGACGAAGCACTCGCAACGTAAGATGAAGCATAAAGCTTGTGCCCGCAAGTTTCGCGGAAGAAGGGTTTACCTAAACGAAGCATCCAATGAGAATAATGCTCGGACAACCCCGTTGACATTTACCTGCTTCGGCATCGACCCGCTTCTGTAAGTCGGCAGAAACCCCTCCATTTGATTTGATCTGAGTGACTTGTTTATTCCGCAAGATATGGCTACATCTATCATGTAATGTACAAAGGGCTGCTTTGTCCATCAAGGGTATAAATAAAGCGCTAACGTTAATAATAACGGTAGGCGTGAGTGATGACATCAACTACTCGGCGAAACTTGGGCCTGAAATTCATCTCAATGATCTCGTCAGTGCATGATTTCAGCTCCACCAGTGCTGTCCAATACTTGACCAGTCCTCTGGCGGCTCGGACGGCCTCAAGCCGTGTCGCCAAGCCAAAGCCTGGCTTGCAGCAATTGGCGGGAGCTTGCATTTCACGAGCGATGGCTCTGTTAGCTGCTGCATTGACTATGGGCGAGGAAGTAAAGCAAGCGACATTTCAAGGATATGGTTGAAAGTCGGATTTGTAATAACAAAAGATGAACACACTACAGGGAAAATACATTGGTGAGGGAACAAAGGACTTTTGTATTCATGCCAGAGTAGTTGTAATTTGATGTCACATAAATTTATTAGGAATTCTGGTGATATGAGAGGTTTTCAGGACTAGTTGTTGCTCTTGTATATGCATGTAATAAGTTTTTAGAATATCTAAATTAACTTTATTCATCATCCAACAGTTTAAATTTTTAGAATGGTTGGTAATGATTCTATAAAATTTCACATCTATTGGAGTAGTAAGTCTTAAATTCAAATTTTTCCAGACCTCTTACTTGTCATTATATATTTTAAAGCTTAGTACTAGATCAAAGTCCAACTTAAGCATCGGTTGTCCCAAAAAAATCTCACATTAATACTACTAATAACCCCTTTATGTACATTTCTTGATAAAATTTCCCAAATACACATTTTGTATAGTCGGACATGGTAAAGAAAGAACCAGTTATAACCAAGCAAGAGCAAAGGTCTCATGGTCCGACGGAAACGATCCATGAAGGCATGATAGTGAACTTCACAATACTAGAAGAAGCATGAGGGATGTGAGATGGATGGGATAATCGAATCATGGCAATAGTATCAAAGAATTTGGGTTAGGAACCTATTAGTAAGAGATACAATTTGTGGAAGATATTCGAAGACAAGGTTGGTCATCCATGCACCAATTAGTCGAGAGTTAATGCTGCTCTCTTCATAATAGTCATGGCAAGCCAAAATCAATTCTGGTGTTGAATGAGACTTATTCTTTGATTGGGAAACGAGATACCTTAATTAAAGGTAGACGTGGGGGATTCGGGCACACAATAAAGCATTCCACCATATAAGCCATGCGAGTAATACTAAGAAGGGAAGACTGGCCCAATGAATGGACTTGCCTGGTGCTGCACGGCCTCGTGGCTGAGGTCAATCGGCCAGGACGGTGACAAAGGGCTATTGAGAGTCTTCTTGATGCACAATAACGATAGGATGCAAAAAGTCAAGATTTCTTAGACAATGTCTAACCATAGGGGATTTTTTTTGGAATACCTTTGTTTGATTAATTTTCTTCTCTCGTGTGCAATTATGGTACAACATCAACAACCACAGGTTCAAGATTGGTTTGGCCCCCAAGATCGAGATTCTCTAACGCTTCTGGGCAATCTGCTAAGACCTATATTGAATCATTTATCTTGGTTTCCTTGATTCGAGTATTCTGTGGAGACTCTTTGCAAAGAATTCACGCGGATTCTGAGCGAGATGATGCCATATTTGAAATAGCATGGTTAAAATTGCCGAAAAAATCCTCCCCAAAGAAACGCCATTCTGTAATTGTGCTCATCTCATACGCATGTCGGCCTTTGGGCTGAGATCACGTGCTCATCACATGCAATCTTCTTTCTCTTTGATGAGTCAAATTTGTACTTAGGTGATTGACTGATTCCTCATTGCAAACTATTGCTCTACGTAAGGACAAAGGGAAAGAAAACATATTTTTAGCAGAAAAATATGTTGAATTGTACGAGTTACCATAAGGATGCTTGTCATTGGTGCTAAAAATAAGAAGAAAGGATTGACCAGGTTTAACGTGGTACCTCCATAAATTTTTTTTATTTTTTATTCATACCTCCATAAATTGAGTAGTTGTAAATTTGCAATTTCTTACGGTATCCCATTATTTTTTTTGTCTCCTTCTTCTTTTCTTTAATATGCATGAAGTATGCGTAGCGCAATGGAAAGAGCAAAGGAATAATAGACTCCATTCATTTTACAAAAATATGGTGTTTTAAGAAAATATTTTCCAAAAAGCCATTTTACAAAAAATGTAATTATTTTCCGATGTTTGGCTTAAACTTGAATATAAAGCGAAAATAATTTCTACTGTTTGGTAAGGAAAATATTTTCCCCCCATGTACTCTTTTTTCAATATTTTTTATTATTTTTTATTTTTAAATTATGTTATTATTTTAAAAATGATTTTTAATCATTTTTATATTTTAAAAATCAATTTTGATTTTTTTTCTTTCTTTTGCTTCTTCTTCTTCCTTGCCAATCATCGGCCACGTGACGGTCGGCAAATGGCCAAAGGTGACCTTTGGCTCACTTGTCGCCGGCGAGCACAAGTGTCCAGCTTGAGGTATGGTGATTGAGGTTGGCAAGCTCGGTGATCACTTATCGAGGGAGCCTCAAGCAAGCTCGAGCTCACCAATGAGTGAGTCAGAGGTTGCCTTTGGCTGGTTGTCAACTGTTGTGTGGTCGGCGATTGGCAAGAAAGAAGAAGGAGCAAAAGAAAAAAGAAAAAGAAGAAATAATAAAAAAATTATTTTTTAAAAAAAATAAAAAATTAAAAAAGAAAAGAAAAGAAGAAGAAATAAATAGGGACTAGTAGGAGTGTGAGATAAGTATGATCAGGTTCAAGGTAGATAGGGTCCATATTCGGACCATGTATCAGACCCTGTTAACCGGTTACCATTTTTTAGACTCTGTACCTTATTTTATTTGCACTACCCTATTTTTCCAATCAAGGAATAGGGTCTATCCTATTTCCATTAGAACCTATTTTGCAACTGCCCGATATTCTATATGGCTTCAAATTTTACATTAATTCGCGAGAAAGCAACAATATAATCCTCATAATTTCTATTGAAGGAAAATCACATGTAATCAATAAATATATAAATTTTTGACTAAATAAAAATTAAGAATTTACAAGGCTAATTATCATAAACAAACATCATAAGACAAAGTAAAAATCCTAACATTACATAAACATTAGCAATAAACCATTTTTTTTCAACAAGGTAAAAACTTTCAAAACCGATCTAGTTTCGTGAGTCTTTGCTTAGAATTGGTTCCAATCTATTCCCAAAAACTGGAATCACTTCAATTGGAACCAGTTCTTGGACCTATTTTTCATATGGTCCAATCCGATTTCTGGTAAATTCGCAAATAAAAGCACTAAGGCTTTAACCAATCCATAAATTGTTAAATTAGTAATACCTCTAAAGTCCACTTCTTCCCTATATTGCAGGCCCAATTCGTTTTGCTTTGAGAAAATGGCTTTGGGGAAATACAAATACATTTGGACTTATGAGGTTTTCCGAAATGCTATCATGTTTGGCAAACTATAACTTTAAAATACATTGGAAAATAATCTTAGCTTAAATGCCGTTTGGTAAAATTTTATTTGAAAAGGGCTTTTAGTATTATTTTTTTTAAAAAAAAAATTAGTTCGATGAGCTCCACCACTAGTCAATTGCCAGCGGCTAGTTTTGGCTATTGGCAGCCTCACATGAGGTCACACCACCTCAGGCAAGGCAGCTTGAGGTCATGCGACCCAAATGTGGCGGTCGGCTGGCCGTCGAGCAATGTGACCCAAGCGCCACCGCCTAAGATTACACAACCTCAAGGGACACCTTGGGTCACACAACCTAGCGCGATGGCCAATTAGCCGCTAAGCAGCATGACCCAGGTGCCACTGCCTGAGGTCGTGCACGCAACCTCCAACGGCGGTGCCCTGGGTCGCGCGACCTCAAGGGGTGATCATCGGCCTCTGGTGGCACTACCCAGCGGCGGTCATCGGCCTCTAGTGACTCTTTGGTGAATATGGAGAAAACGATGAATGGTAAGAAGTGAATAGTAAAACTTGCATCCTTTAAATGCATAAAACCCAAAGTAACTCAAGACTTATATATGGACTTTTAGTATTCCCAATGTTGACATTTGGCCAAGGGGATCCGAAAAAATCTTACCAAATGCTTTATATTTTCCAAAATGAGCTTTGAAAGCTCAAAGCCCCTTCGGAATGCCCAACCAAACGGGGCCTACAATCGGTTTGGTTGCATACCCCTAGAGATGAGAGAGAATAAGTGAGGAAAAAATGTTTTCCTTTATTTAAAAAGTAGAAAACATTTTCCTCTATTTTAGAAGACTCTTTACCCTTCATGTAAACTGTTTTTCTCAATTAATTCATTTTCCGTAAAATGAATGTAGGAAAATTCAAAAAATATTTTCTTGAAAATTGTTTTTCATGAAATGAATGCAACCTTAAAATTCTATACTAAATTTGGCAATTTAATGTCTGCTTTATAGCCAATTTAGGAGGTTAATAGCTATCTCAACACCCTTCTATTTCATCAAACATGCTCAAAGATGAGAGTTTACTCTCTGTTCTTGTCCTTGATTACTTGCTCTCTTTTTTTTTTGGTTAGAAAATACTTCATTACTTACTACCTAAGGGATGGATTACAATCATTTCCAAAGTCTAAATATAAAATAAGCAAAAAGGAATGCAAGGGGCCTAGAAAACTAGTTGATAGGGAGAGTTCTGGTGCGATGGGCTTTAGCTACCCAATTCACGGCCGGATTTGTTTCTCTTGGTTCAAACATCAATCTAACTTCTTCAAACTAGGCTAGCATCTCACAACAATCCATTAAAATAGACCTGGAAGTCCATTTAATCTCCACTCGGCCCAGTATAGCCTCCACTATTGATAAGCTATCACTCATGATTTGCATCTGTAGATCACTTCCACTTTGTTGTACTGTTGACACCTAAATTTTGATTAATCATTAGTAATTTAATACACAAAAATTTATGGATTAATTTTATTCCCTAAACAAAAATATTAGAATTAAAATGCATAGCATATAGTTTTAGGAGCATTTATTATTATTACATTTGCAATGGGCCGATGGTTGATGGGCTCCAATTGATAGTTCTAAGCTTTAATTTAATGAGTTAGACTAAGTCCATAGTGGGAGAGAATTTGGCTAGGCTCGTTAAAGAGTGATGAGTTGGAAGATGAGAATGTTCTCGAGAAGATTCACATTTTTCTTCCAATATTCAATGAATATAAACACCGTGGGATATATTTCTTAATAGAAGGGAAGGTGTTGGATGAAATATTGAAAAAATATTGCACGATGGATACGTATTCTTTGCGCAAAAACTAAATAGGTAATATGCAAATTTATCTTTTTTCCTTAAATAACATAGTCCTCTCACTTATAAAAAGTGAGCCATACAATTCCATAGGGACACACGAAATAAAAAAAAAAAGAGTGGGGACTCTTCTCGGCAGCAAAGGGGTCTTGGGAAGAAAAGGGTGGGAGAAACGTTAAAGAGAGTTTTACTCAACTTCTTTGACAAAGTGCAGAGAGGAAAGGGAGAAAAGTCAGAGCGAGGAGGTGTGACCTCCTTTTGCTTGACGCACACAAAAGAAAAAATAATAAAGGAGAAGAAATAATAAAGGAGAAGAAGAGGGTGGTCGTCTTCTTCGAGCACCCCTTCCGCGCCTGCAACTCCACCCTCCCGATGCCGTCGCTTCCTCTCTTCGGCAAAACCAACAAGCTGTTGCTATTTCTTCCTCGAGCTTTCACTACCTTCAACCAGCTCGCGAAGCCAAGCCAGAGAGGCTGCTATCTTACTCGTGTGACCCTACATTGTTGCCGCCCCCTGACGACGAGTTGTTCACCATGCCATTGCGACACTGATGACAAGAAAGCTAACCCACCACGATTGAGTTTTTTTCCTTGTTGCAGGTTTTGTCGAGCAAAGTGCAGTCCTGTTAGGGAAATTCTTGGTTCCTCGGTGAATTTCTAGTGGCCTGGCTATTCATTTAGCTGAATTCAGTGAGTGACACCAACTTCAAAATATCACAGCTGGAAGTCTTCAGTCATCGACTTGTTGTATGTGCACAAACTCTGTGTTTAATTGCAAGATAAAAAAAAATGGTAGACGACACATCTTAGGACGTCACGTTCATTTAACCAGAACTTGAGGGTCGAGGGGTGAAAGCATGAATTTATTTATAAGCTATATTGGATGTTATCTAAAGTAAAAGTACACTAAAAAATCAATTATAATCGATTAGGACTAATCTATGAAGATAAAATGACAATCCTGAAAGATATACAGAATCAAAGGTATAACTAAAGTGCCCACCACAAAGGCAGAAGGTCGGAGTGATGATATCAACAGCTTAGTAAAACTTGGGCTCTAAATTGGTCTCTCCATTGAGGAGCTAGAGAAACCATTTCAGCTCCACCAGCGCGTTCCAACACTTCGATCAGTAGTCCGGCGGCTCGAGCCGAGCCCTGGCTTGTAGCGATTGATGGGAGCTTTTATTTCAAGAGCTGTAGCTTGGTTAACTTCTACATTTAGCTAGGTCTAGCAACATAAGCAAGCCACATTTCAAGGTTATAGTTAGAAAATCGATTTTGTATTGGCAAAATATGAAGAATAATTGTATATATAATTGCCAATAATAGACCGAGGAAAGGACTTTGCATTGCATGCCCTGAATAGTTCCAATCTGATGTTATACATAATTATTAGTCAACTTAAATTGCCAATCAATAGACCGAGGAATTCAGGGGATATGAGGAGGCTTTTGTGAATAATTGTTGCACGTGTGTACATACGCAATACTACTAATAATTCTTCCTTTTTATTTTCGCTTCTTCGTAACATGCTACTATAATAGTATATGTGCGATCCGTCTTTGATCCATGAAGGCATGGGAGTAAGCTTCGTGTGATGGATACGAAATGGACGAGACGGTTGAATCGTGGCAAATGGCCATAGAGAATTTGAATTATAAGAGGAATTATATATGGAAGATGTATGAACACGGGGCCAACCATCGGTGCACAAATTAATCGAGCACTGATCCTACTCTTTTCATGATAGTCACAGTAGAGTAGATCAAAAGTAATGGTTCTTTTGAATTGAGACTCACTCTTTGCTCATGACACAAGATATCCTAATTAGAGGAAAACGTAGTACACATTTGCATTTTGGTCCCAATGGAGCATTTCACTATATAAGTCAAGCGAACGATGCTTAGAAAGGAAGATTGGCCTAACGTATGGTGGGCAACATTCATCTATTCAATTAAGAAACTTTCAATTATTTAAATTTTGGTTGGAAAAATGTGATTGAAAGCTATAGGGTATTGTCAAGCCATATATACGCATGATGATAAAATCATACTATGATTTATGTTTTTGGTCGTGTGAGATTATTGTCCTTTACTGATTTAAAATACTCTGAAATTATATGCCTGAAAATTTAATCCTAAAGGGAATTAGTTTTGTTGGCTCTTGTTAAAACATAATTAAGACGAAAGTAAACTTTAAGTCCAGAAAATTTTTGATTATAATAATTACAATTATTAGCGAAGGTTAACCACTAGCGAAGTCATCATTAGTCGATGAGTACATAAAGAGTAAAGTATTTAAACATAACGGGTTAACCCCCAAAAAAAAAGGAAAATCAAAAAAAGAAAGAAAGAAAGGAAAAACAAAAGAACAGGGCCGTGCCCGCGTGGCGATCCGCGTGCTTCTCCTGATCCGAAACGTGGTCCGTCCATCTGGTCCCTTCAATCAACGGCCCCCATTTAATTCCCAAACCCCGCCCGCCAAATCCCCCGAAAATTTTCATCGGACCCCCCGAAAGTTTTCATCGGACCTCCCGAAAATTTTCAAACCTCTGTTCCTGTTCTATAAAATCCGCGACGAAACCCTCCAAAACTCAGTGCAATCTCTTCAACCTCCGCTCCCAGATCTCTCATCGAATCCAACTTCTCTTTCTCTCTCTCTCTAGCAGTAGAAGCTCCGGAGGAATGGCGAGAACCAAGCAGACGGCGCGGAAGTCCACCGGCGGCAAGGCCCCGAGGAAGCAGCTCGCCACCAAGGCGGCCCGGAAGTCGGCGCCGGCGACCGGTGGGGTCAAGAAGCCGCACCGCTTCAGGCCCGGGACGGTGGCGCTGCGGGAGATCCGCAAGTACCAGAAGAGCACGGAGCTGCTGATCCGGAAGCTGCCGTTCCAGCGTCTGGTGCGGGAGATCGCGCAGGACTTCAAGACGGACCTCCGGTT
This sequence comes from Corymbia calophylla, assembly GCA_014182845.1. Lineage (NCBI taxonomy): Eukaryota > Viridiplantae > Streptophyta > Magnoliopsida > Myrtales > Myrtaceae > Corymbia > Corymbia calophylla. Next base: position 46,110,099 of record CM024700.1, on the reverse strand, counting down.
CCAGAGCAGCGCTGTCTCGGCCCTCCAGGAGGCGGCGGAGGCCTACCTCGTCGGCCTCTTCGAGGACACCAACCTGTGCGCCATCCACGCAAAGCGGGTCACCATCATGCCCAAGGACATCCAGCTCGCGAGGAGGATCCGTGGCGAAAGGGCTTGAGGAATGCCGCTCCTTAGCCTCTTGTTAGCTACGTAGTACAGTAGATGGGGAGGGGATTCAGAAAGATTGAATCTTTATGCGTTTTTCTAGCTTCTGATGTGATGTATTTCAATGGCGGTTGAGGAGATCGATAGGGACGTGTTTCTTTCTGGGTTTCTTCTTCAAGCTTTTCGAAGTTTGGTAGTAAAGATTTCATCTGTTTTCCTTCTTCTGGAATTCACAGAATGAAAAGGGACAGGGTGATTTGCAAGACATGCAACCAATCCGTGCACTTCACGAGCATGTCTCCTGCATTTTCTTCTCCAGTTCATATAACCCATCTCCCCTTTCACACCAACTCCTCAAATTCAATCCATCCTTCGCCACGGATCGCAGCAAATGGGGTTCAAAGCGACATGTCTTGCTCTCCTAATTGCTGTTCTCGCCGCCTTTGCTTCCACTGATCTCACGGTCCTGGTCTCGCTCTCTTCCCTTAGAGATCTCTCCCTCGATGCTGAGATCTTTACCTATCTGTCGCATGATCTTTCGCCCCTTTTTGGGCAGTACGTCGGCTGCCATCACCACTGGCGGCGGCACCACCATAAGTATCCTAATGATAGCCAGAGGGCAGCCTCCATATGCGACAATTTCCCGCCTGACATTCCCCCTCCGGAGACCAACACGACAGTGACCCTCTGCGTGGATCGGAATGGGTGCTGTAACTTCACCACGGTCCAAGCGGCTGTGGATGCAACCGGCAACTTCAGTCAGAAAAGGACCGTGATTTGGATCAACAGCGGCATTTACTAGTAAGAAAGAATAATTTGGTTAGCAGGTTTTAGCTTCCCTTTAGACAATGGCGATCATAATTTTGATAGATTGGTCGTTTATTCCGGCAGTGAGAAGGTGACCATCCTGAGGACGAAGCCGAACATCACGTTTCAAGGACAAGGGTACTTATCGACTTCGATTGCGTGGAATGGCACAGCTAATTCTTCGGGCGGGACGTTCTATAGCGGCTCTGTGCAAGTCTTCTCAAACAATTTCATCGCGAGGAACATTAGCTTCATGGTGAGATACCAGATCGAAATTTAGGAAATCATGTTCATGCTATGCGGATTGCGATTGTAATTGAGATGCATTACCGTTTTAGAATGTTGCTCCAATTCCGAAACCTGGAGAGAACGGATCGCAGGCGGTGGCGATTAGAATCTCTGGCGACCAAGCCTCCTTCTGGGGTTGCGGGTTCTTCGGAGCCCAAGACACGCTTCACGACGACAGGGGTCGCCATTACTTTCGGGATTGCTATATCCAAGGTTCTATCGACTTCATCTTTGGCGACGCGAGGTCGTTGTACGAGGTATGGGAGTCCTTCGTGGCCAGTTCGATTCGCATTCGCACCCAAAGCCGAAAAAGATAATCATAATTGCCTCTCCATCATCTTCTGTATGTCCATGATTCTAGGATGACCTTTTCATTGAATCACAGAACTGCCAATTGATTTCCATAGCGGCCCCTGTGCCGCCGGGGCAGAAGTTGATCAACGGGGCGGTCACAGCGCATGGCCGAGCTTCCAAGGACGAGAACACCGGCTTCGTGTTCGTGAACGCCAGCATTGGGGGCACGGGGAGAACATGGCTCGGCCGGGCATGGAGGCCGTTCTCTCGGGTCATCTTCGCATTCACGACCATGACCGACATCATCGTGCCCGAGGGCTGGACCGACATAAATGATCCTGCTAGAGACCAGTATGTATCGGAACAATGATCGCGGCCCTTAGCACAAATTCACTACACCACGATTCATCATCTCCCTTCAACAAGTTGGGTGGTTGATCAATTACCAACATTTCACCGTGGCTTCTGATTTAAATGCAGGACGGTATTCTTCGGAGAATATAATTGCTCAGGAGCAGGAGCTAACATGAGCTTAAGAGTACCATACGTTCAGAGACTAAACGATACCCAAGCTTTGCCTTTTCTCAACATGTCCTTCATCGATGGGGATCAATGGCTGGTGACGACCTCTCGCCATAACATCGATGCTAACTTTTCAATTTCCAATCGATGATTTATTTCGTGGGTCGGGAAAATTAATAAAAAATTCCCACCAGAAAAGTGTTCAAATCACAGTGAAACATGTATATCTTTTGTTCTAAGTATCAATACATTCTATTTGACTGGTGAAGTTCTCTTCTTCAAGATTGCTTGTGCAGAAGACAATTTGTTAACTTAGAGGTAATTCTCTCGTCACATGCTCCAATCTGTTCAGAGGTGGTGGTTGGTACCTACGAACTTTCCCAATTTGACATGAATCAATCAAGACAGGGGGTTATCGTTTGTCTTCCGATTTACTGAGAACGTACTGTCTTGGCATTTTCTTGGCGGGAAGTGCTTTTTCCTTCACGGGATGGTCTGATTTAGCCACCAGATTTGATCGACAAGTAAGGCTCTTGGGTTTTCAATGGTGATTGTCCGCTCTCTGGGATGCGTTTGATCAAAGGAAGCCAGCTCGCAGGTTCCAATCATCAAATTAGCCAACTTCCTTTAGGCCTCATTTAGGAATTCGATTGGTAAGATTGTGAGATCAATGAAGATCAAGGGTGCGTTTGTCATACCGAAAACTTCATGATAAATGAATTTTTTTTTTCATGAAAGTCATTTTAAAGAAAAATTATTAGTTATCATTTATTTAATAATTTTAAAAAATGATTTTTTTCTTGTCAAAATGGAAAGTTGTTTTCCTTCCAAGTAAACTTGTTTTTAGTCCATGAAAAATGATTTCTATAGACCGATTACTTTTCCGTCATAAACACCAGAAAAGTTGGAAAACAATTTTCCGGTAATTATTTTTCTTTAAATAAATGGATCATAAATTTTTAATTTGCTTGTGCTAAAGTCATTGGGTAACGTTTGAAGTGGAAAGAGAACACAATAGACGTGTTGAATGGCTAGTTAACCATGGTCTCATGTTATGATGTGTTTGTTTCAGGGAAAACTTTATTATAAAGAAAAATGTATTCCAAGAAATAATTCTCCAAGAACCCCTCTTTAGGTTAAAAATTTATTTTCTAAATTTTAAACATGCATATTTTTTTTTACCGTAAATATATTTTCGTTGACTAATCATTTTAAACAAACCAAATTCAGAAAAGTCTAGAAAACTATTCATGTTAAATTCTTTCACTCAAACAAACACATTCTTAAATTCTAATTCTGGAGGAAAACTGTCGTATAAATTTAGTCTCATCTTCTCCTACGCAAGTAATTGTCATGTCACTTTCTTTTCACATATGCAAGCGATATATGATACGTGCATTAGGTTGGGGGAGGGGGGCCCTCCCTAATTCAGGCATGGATAGTGACGGAAATGCGTGACTAAGGAAATGATTAATATCGGATACATCGCCAGTGCAAAATAATTTTTACATCGACGAAAACTGATCGTGACACCATTTATTTTTTTTTTTCAAAAGCCATGCTAAATATATGACATTTTTTGACTTTAGCTAGACTAAAATCGAGATAGGAATATCTATTTTGGCAATTTACAGGTAACACCCACCAAGTTCTAGTCAACCTAAGTAAAATGGCTAAAAGTTCTAGCCACATGCCTGCGTGGATCATCTTGACATTAAAGTGGTCGTTGTAATTAATTTATGGAAATATAAGTTGTGTCATTGGAAATTAATGCATATGGTTGGAGTAATATGACCCCTTTTCTTAACCGCAGAACCTATTGATAAACACCAAAAGGGACAAACCACACAGATAGAATACGATAGGAAATAAGGTGATGCTCAAAATGTTGATAGCTGTTTGGTTGAATGGTACACACGACGCAATTATTTGGGCACCACGCTTGCAAAATATTTTATATTATTTTTCTTATAATAAGATTGATCATTGGCCGTCTTACATCATGTAATATTCCATAATTTTTTTTTAAATTCTCTTATTATATGTTTCTTGTCCTAAAATATGTAATCGTCTCAAGATTCCTTCATGTATCGTGACTCCCCAAGTGGAAATGAATGTGGCCACGTCCTTGATCTCCCGCCGGCATTCACTAAGTGATAGATGTTGGGTTCCCACTTTATGAGGCTTGAAATACATTTTTTATGTGAACATACTGTTGATTTTTCTACTTTTCAATTCCTAAATGCTATTAGCAAAAAGTGTATCGATGTGGTCTCGAAGAACTTCGATAATGGAATGAAAAATTATCCTCCCAGGACATTTGCTAGTAATTCATTGGACTTTTATTAGTTCTATGAAAAATGAATGATATAAAAAATATTTTCTGAAAATAATTATTCGTATCGCTTGAATTAATCAGTTAATGAAAATGTTTTCATTGTTGATAATTATTTACGTCTAATCATTGTCATTGATAATAAAAACAGTTTTTGTTCATTTGTATTTGTAAACTATGTAAGTAATTATTTTTTCGATAAATATTTTTCAAATCACCGACATTTCATGCAAATTTAATTTGAGACGGCTGAGGACCAAAAGAATTTTGAGATGCCACGTAGTGGACATGTTCTTATCAATCAAGGTGTGCCATTTGGTGATCGTCGTCAACGTGAAGTGATGTTTCTCAGGAATGTATCTGAGAATGCTCCCTCAATCCGGCAACCAACTACATCCCGACAAAAATTGATGTTTTGCACATAAACAATGTCCATCCCTGAAAAGAATATATTATTTCATACTCTTCCGTTTCTTTGTATAATTGGATACATATACTATATATAAATTCTATTTGTATAGATCTGCGCTGTCTTCACATGAAAATGCCTGCAAGTTCTATATGTAATCAACCCTCCTCATCAAATAATTTAAATGCCCAAGGTATGCTATTGTTTTTGTAATCTCCAAATACACATATTTCTCTTTTATTTTTAGGGTTAAATAATAACATTTGCTATGTAGGTAAAACAATACGCATCCGCATTTAGTGTTAGAAAATTCAACCCAAAGGTCAAACATGATTACGAGCGGCATATGGAATTTGGGGGTGTAGGACACGCATCCGTGAAAGGGATATCACTGCTTTGATACCATTTTAGGATGTCTAGTCCAAAAATTTAAATTATTAAGTCGAAAAAGACCGCATGTATGTAAGAAACATATATAAAATCCATTGTTGAGTGATGTGTGACGATATTTTGACCTTTAAGATGAAAGGACATATATATATTCTCTTAATTTAAGAAATTTAATTGATTTGGATTTACCCTTTGAGCTTCGATGCGAAAAGAAGATAAATTTGCTCAGACAGTTTTCCATGGATTTTCATGAACCACCACCTTCCTACATCGCAGGAATAATACTAGGGTAAAAAGACAACGTGAAAAAGACAAGGCCATGAGGTACCGTGAGATGTCGGGTCATTTTCTATGGTCCCCCTAGCTAACGATCTATTCCTTCATGTTATGTCACACGTATCTAGAAAATACGGAACCCCGGAAATACTCAAAAAGACTTTTTTATGAATCAATACATCAAGTGATGTAACAAAACATTGTTAGACATTTACATAATTTATTTTTCGATGTAGTCCTTCACATTGATTAACATTTCGATATTGCAGATTGACACTAGTATTTACATCTAGCACTGTTTGCCTAAAATAAAACGATCAATTTTTGCGCATGGGTAAGTTGTTGTGAAGTGGATAAACTAAAGTTTGATCTCTATTCTAATTTTAAAACCCAAATAAATTACATTATTTAACAGGCTGTATTGTCAAGCCTCCATTATTAGGTCTTGTGTACATCCAGCACAAAAGAACTTGCAAAGTTGCGAACCAACCATCAAACAGAACCCTCCCATGTTTTTAAACTTTCTCTGTTTCTGTCTCCTAAAAACAAATCATATTCAAATCCCACTCTGAATCTGCCCACGGCCGGACTATAAAATCCTCCATATCTCCCCCTCCTCTCTTTCAGAGCTTCATAGAGAGAAAGAGAGAGACAGGGTAGAGAGAGAGAGAAAGAGAGAGAGACAGAGATGGGAGCGTGCGCCACGAAGCCGAAGGTGTTGAAGTCCGACAAGGCTGCCGTTGACGCTCCGGCCCCAGCGCCGGAGGAGGTCGTGGTGGAAGCGGAGTCTGAGACAACGGTCGAGGCAGGGAAAGGGGGAGAGGTGGTGGTTGCGGCTGAAGCAGAGCAGGGCCAGAGGGTAAAGGAGGTGGCGGATGCGGAAGGAGACAACAAACCCCGTTCTTTGAATCTCTTGCTGGATGAGGTAAATGACTAGGTTTCAGTTCATAAGATTCTCCCTCTTTTCATTTTTCGTCATCCTTTCACTTTCCTTCGAATTTAGATTTTGATCATCGCGAATTTATCAGTCTTAGTCTTGCTAAACTCAAAAGGGTTTTGAGAAGCAAGATCCTGCTGTTCTTTTTTTGGTTGAGTGATTGGTTTAAGCCCGAATCCTTCCATGTTCGATGCCAAAAGAGGATCTTGGGATTAGGCCAGGAGAAGATATTCGTCAGGACGGGTTAAATCTGAGGCACACATCGAAGATCTTCTCGCTAAGGTTCTCCTGCTAGCTTCCATCAATGCAAGGAATCAAAAGACATTCTCTGCATTGTTCCCTTAGCTTTGGAGAAATGGAATGGCTTCGCTGTCGACGGACCCACCGATTTAGCTCTTTCGTTGTCTCTTGCTGGCCTTCACGTCGCGATTTCACCGTCTGTCTTGTTTTATTCCCTTGGATGATGTCGTTATCATGCGTTGGGAGACAAAAATGTCTCGGCCCTTGTCCTGTCTTTTGGGGCGTTGCTTGTCTTGCTGTCATCGCTGTTGCAGATTATGATTTTTTAAACGAGAGAGAGAGAGAGAGAGAGAGAGAGAGAGAAGTCGAATCTTGATCATGTTATGGTAAATATCGACATCATGATAGCGAAGAGGTGACTAAAATTTTCGAGAAGAACGGCTTGTGCGACGCGTACGACGATGCTTTTCATTCCAACTCATGATTTGTCAATGGAGAGAAGAGGTCAACCCATCTGCTCATCCTTCGCAGGACGATCAAAAGGCCAAAGCAGAAAGTGAAGTGACATCCTCCGAGACGACGGAACCCCAACCCGAAACAGAGGAATCAGAGACCAAGCCGCCTGAATCGCAAGAACCGGCTCCTGCTGTCACCGGCATCGAGAAAGAGAAAGCAACTGAATCTTCACCCACTCCGGCGGCGGAACCCACCGAGAAGAAAACCGAACCGGCCGAAGCAATTGCCAAAGAGGAAGCCAAAGAGTAATAATGCAGGGGGCTTTCTGGTCTGCCGGAGGAGCTCTTGGTCTTTAAGCTTTGTGGGTCCATTGCTTGTTGTCAAATATTTTCTTTATTTCTCGGATTGATCATAGTGTTTTGTTTAAGGTAATTTGCTAGGAATTTGTATTAATTTTCTCACGAGGACAAAATGTGGAGGCATTTGTAGCCTCTGTTTTCAGGTGGATTATGGGATATTGGTATTTGATTTATATTCCCTTTTAATTATTACTTTTTTCTTGGGGGGATGACCCAGAGAGAATAATTTGGTTGACCCTAATCAAGATTGTCGCATCTGCTAGGCTGCTGCAAGCAAAATACAATGCAGCTACTGCATAAAACCAAACAACAATGATTGTCAAAGTATTACCGAACATCAATTGCGGTTCCATTGTCCATTTTCTTTATAATTGATATTACGGCGGGGCCATTTCCACCTTCAATTCTGATGGAATCACATGTTTTGTTCGCGGTGACAAAAACACCCTTTCGTCACTTGTGCTCAATAAATAATAAGTAACCTCACTTTTTTAAAAAAAAAGAAATTTCACTTAACTTTCCATTCAAAATAGGGACGGGAATTACAAAGCATCTTTTCTTTGATTTATCCGTCGACCATCATAGGTACTCGACAAAAAAGTGTGTTTCTATAAAAAAAATTGTTTTTTTTTAAAAGAGAATCTAAATTACATCGTTAACCATTCTTGCATTTGACTTTTCTATTGAATTCTTGCATTTTACTTTTCTATTGAATTCATAGAAGAGAGACTATGACTTGGATTTTTTTTTTTTTTATATTGAAAAGGGAAAAGTCCAAATGTTACACCAGAATTCACCTAATGAAACTAGATACAATGTGATGTCTTATCAATAAAGGAATCAAATCTCTCGGTAGCCTATTTAAGATTAAGGTGTTATTTGCATCGCAATAGTGTATGATTCAATTTACTAACCAATTAGCATATGCATTTTCTTCCCTAAAATTATGCATAATTTTGACATGTTAGAAATACATCAAAAAATTCTAAAACTAAGAAATAAGCGTGTCTACAAAGTTGAAAGCGGGTGTTGATTTCTCGAGTAGTGAAATAGTGGTTGGAGAGTTCACCTCCATTATAAGTTTAGGGATGCCCAAAGAATGTACTATTTTAAGACGTGAAAGGACATCCCACAGTTTTGCTTTGAGCAAAGAGCACACTCCCAGAGTCTAAGCAAATCCAGTGAACCAGTTGCCTAATTCATTACGTAGAAACCCACTTGAAGTGTGGTAGGGTTTCCTTTAGAGGTCCCATTAGTATTGAGCTTTACTCAATAGGGACAATCAAACCCACAAGCTTCTCTCTTTTCTCCCTCTAAAAAGAATATCTATATTCTATCAGTTGAGTTGACACAATGTTCTTAACATAATCTAGAATCAAGTTTAAGGGTTTTTTGGTAAGACAAAAATCCTTCTCAAATAATCATTTATTCTTCCAATTCAAGAAATGCCAAGGAGCAATAGCAGAAATAAGTGATCGGTTATCTTGAACCCTAGTTGATGAATCAAATAGATTTGTCATCAACCATGGGTGTAAATCTTGGGTAAAGAACTCACCTTGAAAACTTGTAGGTAGAATCTTTTGCCAAATTGCCGTTTCATACTTGCAATTTCTAAGTACATGCAAAATTGTTTCCGGAGAGTGTAGGCATACCGCAATTTATTGTGAGTTTACGACGACATCTTTCATCATTAGTGAGACATTGGTGAGAAGCTTTGATTCTTTGTGGCCCATCCCATTTCCACACTAAACTCCATGGTTGATTAGTTGGCATTTATTGTGTCGGTGTGATTAATTGTAAGCATCTTTAACCGTGAATGAACCATTGCTAAAGTCATACCCCTAACTCAACAAGAGTAAGGGCACGACATGACCATCCTTTTTACCAAGGACGCAGCCTCGACATAACCAAAACTCAACCTGATTTCAATATATATATATATATTTGACAAGAAGGTCATTAGTTACAATATCATAGTTTTCTCTAAACCAAGTACTTTGAAATGGGTCATTGAGTATTTTGCTTGTGCTTAACGTTTTCCGATTCTACTAGAAAAATAATATTCTATAAGAATTTGAAGAATTTGTTATAAGTAGATTTATTAGAGCCTTTGATCAATGGTGTTGGGTTAGAATCCCTTTTTGACTCTACGCTGATTTATTGGCAAAAAGGCAAAGAAATTGATTGCTTATTCCGCTCAAATTGATTCAAGAACAAAAGAAAGAACTAATGCCCCATTCTGGTGTATGGTACACATCACTACTCTAGTGCATTTCTCCCTCTGATTCAGAATAAATATGTTTTCAAACCCTCTCTTTCGAATTGAAAGTGTATGTTCCTGCGTGAATTTCACCAATCACGAACTAATAGAATACTTGTATCAGAAATTCCCCGAATTGGCTTGCCATTTCTGTAAACAATATTATTGACAACTCGAAATTGCATATTATCCCTTTCTTGTAACAAAAAGTCATTCCTGATAACAAAATGCTCATGTTCTACTTACGGCTCACTAATGAATTTGAAAAAGCAAGTAGATGAAAAGAGTGAGCTACTATGGCATAGTGGGTAATACATTTTTTCTTTTAAAGTTGTGAACCAACCATCAAACAGAACCCTCCCATGTTTTTAAACTTCCTCTGTTTCTGTCTCCTAAAAACAAATCATATTCAAATCCCACTCTGAATCTGCCCACGGCCGGACTATAAAATCCTCCATAGCTCCCCCTCCTCTCTTTCAGAGCTTCATAGAGAGAAAGAGAGAGACAGGGTAGAGAGAGAGAGAGATGGGAGCATGCGCCACGAAGCCGAAGGTGTTGAAGTCCGACAAGGCCGCTGTCGACGCTCCAGTCCCAGCGCCGGAGGAGGTCGTGGCGGAAGCGGAGTCTGAGACAACGGTCGAGGCAGGGAAAGGGGGAGAGGTGGTGATTGCGGCTGAAGCAGAGCAGGGCCAGAGGGTAAAGGAGGTGGCGGATGCGGAAGGAGACAACAAACCCCGTTCTTTGAATCTCTTGCTGGATGAGGTAAATGACTAGGTTTCAGTTCATAAGATTCTCCCTCTTTTCATTTTTCGTCGTCCTTTCACTTTCCTTCGAATTTAGATTTTGATCATCGGGAATTTATCAGTCTTAGTCTCGCTAAACTCAAAAGGGTTTTGAGAAGCAAGATCCTGCTGTTCTTTTTTTGGTCGAGTGATTGGTTTAAGCCCGAATCCTTCCATGTTCGATGCCAAAAGAGGATCTTGGGATTAGGCCAGGAGAAGATATTCGTCAGGACGGGTTAAATCTGAGGCACACATCGAAGATCTTCTCGCTAAGGTTCTCCTGCTAGCTTCCATCAATGCAAGGAATCAAAAGACATTCTCTGCACTGTTCCCTTAGCTTTGGAGAAATGGAATGGCTTCGCTGTCGACGGACCCACCGATTTAGCTCTCTCGTTGTCTCTTGCTGGCCTTCACCTCGCGATTTCACCGTCTGTCTTGTTTTATTCCCATTCAGGTGTATGGTACACACTAGTGCTCCAGTGCATTTCTCCCTCTGATTCAAAATAAATATGTTTTCAAACCCTCTCTTTTGAATTGAAAGTGCACGTTCCCGTGCGAATTTCACCAATCACGAACTAATTGAATACTTGTATCAGAAATTCCCCGAATTGGCTTGCCATTTCTGTAAACAATATAATTGACAACTTGAAGTTGCATATTATCTCTTTCTTGTAACAAAAAGTCCTTCTTGATAACGAAAAGCTCATGTTCTACTTGCGGCTCACTGATGAATCTGAAAAAGCAAGTACATGAAAAGAGTGAGCTACTATGGCCTAGTGAGTAATACATTTTTTCTAAGTGGATCGAGCAATCATTATGCACATTTAAAACACAAACAGAACCCACTTTTGCCAAACCTGAAATTTAACAAATCTTCAAGACCAAAATGCGATATTCTTTACTTTGACATGATATGTTTATAGTAGAAATACCCAAGATAATAACGAAATAAACACTAATGGTCTAGTTCATTGATCAATTTCATCAAAACACATATTAATGGTTCATTCTATTGATTAAACTCATGCTCAAGTATCTAATGGTCATGTATAACGGCCATTACAAGGCAATCAAGATTCCTCCCTCGGTTAGGTTTTCACATATTATTAGCCGGTGACTTGACTCACAATGATATCTTAGAATAGTATGTGCATACTCACACACCTCTCAATGGGTTTACTAGAGTCACTGAGCATAATACATCAATCTAAAACTTGAGTAATCCACAACCAAAATTAGAACCATCTCTCAACTCACGCATTCGATACATAGATATCAAATTGCCTTTCAAAAACCATATTCATAAATCATGAATTTTTCGTGATTTTTCGTAAAAGGTTTCACAAATTATTTACAGACATTCATTCAAACTGAAGTCAAAAGATGATTTTCCATTTTAAAGAAGTAAAACGGTAGTAAAGGCTCAATCCTATTTTAAGTAACAAAAGATGCTATTTATTAATTCATAAGTTATTTAATCCATAACATTTTTCAAAACATGAGTTTAAAAACACAAAAAAAAAATGGTATCACTCATGTGGGAAAATCGAAAACTAACTTACGATAGCTACTCGAGCTGACGTACTCGAATTCCTAACAATTAATCGAAAGATGATATTAAAAGATTGAGTAATATGATATAATAATGAACAAATTGATTACACCATGCTGATTTGTCAATAAAACGATATCTAAGTGCCAACAAAAAACTTGCCCATAGCGGAATCCTATTGTTGTCCATTATGCACAATTAGCGCGCTAAATTTGTTTGTGCCACAACTTCCTACACAGAATTCTGTTTCAAGCAAGCATATAGTCCAGAGAAAGCCCTTTCAATATATTATAAGAACCCCAACTTAGCCACTCGAAGACCTCATTGGAATGGCTGAAATTCGGGCCAAAGGTTGTTGTTCGAAATTTGTATAGCATGCATGACAAACTTGAAAATTTCGTTCTAGGCAAACCATAAACTCACATTGACATTTGTAAAATGCTATAGCTTCACATCAACATAAACTATCATTTCTATAGATATGCACGCTACTTGAAAAGTCCTCAAACGAATGAGGCAATTCATAATTGGCCTAAATTTGAACTTCAAGCCCTAATTTTAACGATTACTTTGATTAGATGATTAGAGATTTTGATTACTTATTGGTATTACAAAATAGTGTTGATTCAACTTGGCGAGTCATTCGGATTGTGAGTGCATGAAAATTTTCCCCTTTCCCCATTTTTCTCTCTTCCCACGAGCTCCCCTTCTCTCTTTTCTTGTTTTCTTTATTAGAGTCTTCTTGCACCAAGATAAAAGAAAGAAAATGGTTGGGCTTGATCTTTATAAGAGACATGGGTTGGTTTGGGCCTATAAAGAAATGGGTTGAGTTTTGGAGGCTCATATGTTACAACTATTGCTGCCCCGGATTAGCAAATCCTCTCCATGACAATCAAAGGGTGGAAGCATTGAGTGGATCTGCATCAAAATTGATTGCGGTAAAATACCTATTAGGTTTGCAAGGTTCCATTTGGTTTTCTTTAACCATGAAGGAACCGTTGCTATTGCTGCCCCAAATTAATAAGTCGTCTTCACCTTAATCAAATGGTGGGAGTATTAGTGGATCCACATCAAAATTGATTGAAGTAAAATACCTATTAGGATTGTTCCCTTTTTTTTCTTTATCCGTGAATGAACCATTGCTATTGCTGCCCCCAAATTAGCAAATCCTCCTCTCCAACACAATCAGAGGGTGGAAGTATTGAGTGGATCAACATCAAAATTGATTGAGGTAAAATACTTATTAGGTTTGCAAGGTTCCATTGGTTTTTGCAAACGAAATCATGAATAGTACAATCAAGGTCTTGAGTTGTAGCAAATGGAAGAATCTAGTGGGTCAATGGACCAACCTTATCAGCCAGTTATCCATTCGTAATTTAACCGAACACCCATTAACCATTACCCATCTCAGATCCTCTATGACATCACTCCAAACACCAATAAGAGCTGTCCAAAATAAAGAATGATTCGTATGAGTGGGTAGAGTAGATGATGCTAGTTCAAAACATTTGTACTTGTCTTGAATGAAAGATGCAATGAAGCTGGTCTCTAAACTAAATACCACGCCCCTTCCATAAGAAAAGCTTTATTACCATATCTTAAATAACAAAGTCCTAACCATCCATAGCTTTTTGGTTGGCAAAGTTTCTCCCATCTTATCAGGTGCATCTCTCTCTCTTCTTCTTTTTTGCCTTGATCAACTCCGGAAACAAAGTTTCAGCACACTCTCTCTATTGCTTCACATACTACAGCAGGCAACCTCGCTACTTGCATTGAGTATGATGGCATAGTCATTGCAATAGACTAAACCGTAGTGCTTCTACTAGCAAGAGATATTTAGCTTTCCACCCACTTGACTTACTATGCACTTTAGGGAGAAGAATACTTAGGATTACCAAAATTTTCGCACGATGCTTACTTGAGTGCCAAAACTTTTTTTTTTTTGAGCTTACTTGAATACCATATATTTGAAAAATCATTCATTTGAGTGCCAATTTGGATTTGCCTCGTCGGAAAATTTGACGTGGACACCAATCATTTGACATGGCAACGCCGGTTGTCCGAGATGATTTTTCTAGCATTAACTTGGATAATTTTAAATAATTTTAAAATATTATTAACATTTTTGAATTTTTCTTTTTTCTTTAGAGCCAGCGATGGTCATCGGCAACCCTTAGCGTCCATGAAACCTTCACCTAGATTGGGCAAGGGCAGCTTGCTCTCGATCGCGAAGGCCTAGGTGAGGCCGTCGGGGCTTTGTTGGTTGCTGACAAGGGCTCTCATCACCTTGCTTGTGGTTGGCAAGGTCGTGATGCCCTTGTGTAGGGCCTTCGTAGCCAAATTTGGCAGCTAGCTCGCAACCAATGAGGTCACGATGCCTTCGCTAGCTCTAGGCAGCCACGCTGGCTGTGGGCTAGGCCTTGATGGTTTCGCCTATGGCTTTTGAGGCCAAGGGCGAGGCGGCCCTTGCCTAGATTGGGTGAGGGTTCTATGGTTGACGAGGGACGCCGATGACCCTCGCCAGCCTTAAAGAAAAGGAAAAAAAAAGAAGAAAAATACAAAATAATCTAAAAAATTTTAAAAAAAAATCCATGTAGGATGTTTGGCCGGAAATTGCACTTAAATGATCGATTTTACTCTGATATGACACTCAAGTGCATGAAAAAAAGTTTTGGTATTTAAGTGAGTGCCTTATGAAAATTTTGGCACTTCTGATGTTCTTCTCTTATGCAATTTATTGACAACATGTTGGTGCATTGTGTGAGTAACTCTTTTATGAAGCAAAGAAACTCTTAAATATTTGCCAAAATCAGTAGTAAAAGGGTAGCCGCCCTCAGTGCTGACTAGTGTCATTTTTTTATGCAAGGGACGTTCTTATAACAAACTAATCTTTTGATCCAAAGCATTGCGGAAATTTCCAAGGGCTATTTTAATAACTTGCATTTGTCAGGAGAGGCTTTGACAAATAGAAGGAGATCATAAGCAAACATCATATGAGAGATTGCAGGACTTCGTCTATGTGTACGAAATGGTTTCCATTCACCCTTTGTCAACAAGCTACATGATTGAATGAGAAAGACGCTCCATACAAAGGACAAATAAGAAAGGCAAGAGTGGATCCCCTTATCTTATGCCCCTTGTATGTTTAAACAGTTTTGCTAGTTGTAGCGCATTGCATGATAAGATCCACCCATGAATCAATGATGCCAGTTAATTGAAGAGTCTCGCAAATGAAATCCCAACTTAGTCGATCACACGCCTTCTCCAAATTTATCTTAACTAGCATGTAGCCCTTCTTCCCGTTCATCTTATGCATTGAGTGAATGATTTCTTGAGCAATGATGATATTATCTTGAATGCATCGGCTTGGAACAAAGCTCACTTGGCCGGGTGAAGTCAAATGAGGCATAACTTCCTTCAGTCGGTTAACAATAATCTTGATAATTATTTTGAAGGAAACGTTGCAAAGACTAATAGGTCGGAAATGCTCCAATCTTTCAGGAATGTCAACTTTAGGGATCAAGGTGTTAAGTGTTTGGTCCTTCCAGGTTTTCATCACTAAACAATAGCTTCTCAATTTCAAGTTTAATTGAGTTTCTTAGTATTCCTCATTGACTTTGGTAAAATACTGCTTAAGAGCCATTTGGTCCTAGCACTCTAAATGGTCCCATTCCAAACAATGCATTCTGAATTTCATCCCAACTCAGATGTCTTAAAAGCCTTTGAATCTCATCCTGTGATAAACGGTTGAATTTCCAAACAAGATTTATGGATGGCCCGCAAAATTTTAGGTGGCCTATATATAACCCATTTAAATGAATATGGGTTAATAAATGGGTCTTGGACTTCTTCTTTTTTCAGAAGTTTTGGGCTCATTTTAATAGGTCTATTTATGAGCCCGCTATTGACCATTCTGAAAAACATGGGCTTATAACTATTAAGGAAATATTTAAGCTCGAGTAAAATTGTTTAGAAGAGTTTAACCAGTCGTTTGGTGAATGGCAAAAGTAGAGCTTATAGTGGAGGCACTGGTTAAAGCACATGCAATTATGCATGCTGTGGCCTCAATGGACCCATTCTTCAAAGGCAACAATTTAAAGAAAATAAATTGCTAAGAATCAAATCCCATGTTAAGTATGAGTCGCTAAAATCCTTTTATATAAAAATGGGTTAATTTGAATTGAACCATTTTCAATCCAATTCGATCCACAAATTTGATGGATGTATCTTGAACGTACATATATATGGCTTACTATTAGTAGCATGGCTTTTCATGGAGACCTCAAAATGTGCATTCTATGGCATCGACATGTGTATATATAAACTCAGCCATCCATGTGGCAAGCATATGGAGTGTCACCCGTCTTCCGAGCAATTAATGTACAAAATATCCATTTTAAATATACATAAAAAGTACCGAGACTCTTGTAAATAATGGGTATCTCATGGACTTTGTTAGTAATACCGTAATTAAAATTCCTGCGCCAGCTTTCTCAATGGACTATTTTAGCTATCTTTAACGGTCTTCTCTCAAACCTCATCTTTGGGACTCAATAAGTGTAAAAGAACTGACAAGACACTTGTCAAACAATTAGATCGAAATAGAGTGCGATTTGTAGTATACTTATGTGTAATTAATGATTTAAAAATTAAGAAAGTTTGTATTTCAATATAAGACTATTTAAATACGAAATATTTCAAAAATACTATGTTGATGTAACGATTTTTTCTATCTAAGAAACTAAAAGGAATAATCGAAAGTAATGAATAAATTAAATAATAAAGTACTTTTATTTGAATATAATGCAAGGGATCTTGATATACAACTAAATCAATTTACTAGTAAAGGATGAATATTTTTCGTAAATTTGGTTAGCTTGCAAATTATAATAATTTTATCAATAATTCCTAATAAGTCTATTGGAATTCGATCCATATAAATCAAAACTCATCATTCGTACGTAGCGGATTGGGAATAACCAAAAAAGTGTTTTACTATTTAAATTTTTTAATTGGACTAATTTAGTCATAAATATTTTGATAGTTTATTAGTGTAGAACACCGTATCAATTTTGGCCATAATTGTTAACGAATATGCTAGTCATTTTAGATAATACGATTGTTATCGATGTGGATAATTTTACAAAATTTATGAATTTCTTTATTGACTTTCTTTTCTTTTTCTTTTTTATCCAACTCAAGGAGGGCGAGAGCCGGGACATCCTCGCCCATATTAGGTGAGCCCCTCGGCAGGGGAGGGCCACGCTAGGATGCCCTTGTTCGGAATGGGCGAGGGCCGATACCCTCACTTGTGGCTGGTGAGACTCTGTGCTCCGACGACTAGTCATTGGACAGTTCAGGAGATTAGTGGGATGCTGGAGAACCAGCCCCGCACTCTGGAAGGAATTACGCGACGACACTGACATGCTAAGAAGCGATGGCGAAATCACCGGATCAAGAGAGCCTTAAAAGCTGGGGGTGCGGCGGGAGGCGGAGAGCCTTCAAAGCTCCACATTTACGTCCTCACCTGTCACTCTGCCACTGCCACCGCCACTGCCACCGCCTTCATTTTTGGGTTGGGAGGGGTGAAGGCGGAACTTACGAAGAAGAAGCAGGAGGAAGGGTGGAGCAGAGGATGGGTCTCGTGAGCGTGAACCGAGACGAAGCTGGACACGATCGCGTGCGATCGAGACCAGTTGTTCATTTCTGCACTGAGATCGCCGTCGTCTTCTCCTATATCTCTATCTCTTGCTGTGAAGGAGAATCAGGCAGCTTCAAGCCATCGCCATCGCCATCGCCATCGCCAACTGAACTGAAAGATGACCGGCTCTCTCTCTCCGCTCGTTCGTTCAGCTCATTTTTGGTTGGGTTCGAATATTTCTTTCAGTTTTTTGGTCACGATGGAAAATGAATAATTTAAAGAATAATTTTTCAAAATAATTTTCCCATATCATTTGATTTAAATAAATAATTAAAAATATTATCATTATTAATAACAATTCATATTTAAATATTTTCGTGACCAATAGAAATATTTTTGATTTTACAACTCTGTAAATGATGTTGGTGGTGATTTTTAAGAATATGTTTTGTGAATAATTTATTTTTCACGAAAGAAACTCGTATTTAATTTCTTAATAATTTTGACCCATTCAGTTATTATCAATAATTCAGAAAATGAAAGATAGAGATAATCAATTGTTATTCCTAAAAAATCAATTGCTTTTACCAGAGAATAAAATAAAGAAAAATCCAGTAATATTTTATTTATTAACCGATTTGATTAATCATTATAAACATGTGCCTTAAAAATGTTGATTTTGATTAAATGAGAAAGATGTTCCATACAAAGGACAAATAAGAAAGGCGAGAGTGGATCCCTTATCTTAAGCCCCTTGTATGCTTAAACAGTTATACTAGTTTTAATACACCGCATGATAAGATCCACTTGTGATTCAAGGATGCCCGTTAGTTGAAGAGTGTTACGAATGAAATCCCAACTTAGTCGAAATCTATCTTAACTAGAATGTAGCCCTTCTTCCTGCTCATCTTGCATATTGAGTGAATGATTTCTTGAGCAATGATGATATAATCTTGAACACATAAAGCTCACTTGGCTGGGCGAAATCAAATTAGGCATAACTTCCTTTAGCCAGTTAACAATAATCTTGGTAATTATTTTGAAAGAAATGTTGTAAAGACTAATAGGCCAAAATGCTGCAATCTTTCAAGAACATCAACTTCAGGGATCAAGATGATAAGTGTTTGATCCTTCCAGGTTTTCATCACCAAACCATAGCTTCTCAATTTCAAGATTTACTAAGTTTCTTAGTGTTTCTTTGGTAAAATACTGCCTAAAAGCCATATGGTCTTAGCGCTCTAAATAGTCCCATTCCAAACAATGCATTCTGAATTTCATCCCTACTCAGATGTCTTAAAAGCCTTTGAATCTCATCCTGTGATAAGCGGTTAAATTTCCAAACAAGATTTATGGATGGCTTGTGAAATTTTAGGTGGCTTGTGTATACCCCCATTTAAATGAATATGGGTTAATGAATGGGTTTTGGACCTTTTTTTGTCCGAAGTTTTGGACCCATTTTAGTAGGTCTATTTATGAGCCCACTATCGACCCTCTTCTGAAAAAAATGGGCTTATAACTATTAAGGAAATAGTTAAGCTCGAGTAAGAGTTTTGGACCCATTTTACAAAAAGTTTAACTAGTCGTTCGGTGAATAGCAAAAGTAGAGCTTATAGTGGAGGCATTGGTTGAAGCACAAGCAATTCTGCAGGTTGTGTCCTCGATGGACCCATTCTTCAAAGGCAACAATTTAAAGAAAAAAAATTGCTAAGAATCAAATCCCATATTAAGTATGAATCGCTAAAATTCTTTTGTATAAAAATAGATTAATTTGAATCGAACCATTTTCGATCTAACCTGACCCACCAATTTGATGGATATATCTTGAATGTACATATATATGGCTTACTATTAGTAGCATGGTTTTTCATGGAGATCTTAAAATGTGCATTCTATGACATTGACATATGTAAGGATATATAAACCCATCCATCCATGTGGCAAACATATAGAGTGTGACACCTCTTCCGAGCAATTAATGTACAAAATATCCTTTTTAAATATACATAAAAGTACCGAGACTCTTGTAAATAATGGGTATTTCATGGACCTTGTTAGTAATACCGTAATTAAAATTTCTGCACCAGCTTTCTCCATAGAATATTTTAGCTATTTTTGACGGTCTTCTCTTTGGGACTCAATAAGCTCTGGGTTCAAGGTCAAGCTCTATGGCCAAAGCAGCCATGAGCTTCGGGCTCGGGCGAGCTCTAGCCATGGCAAATGCGAAAGGCAGAAAGAAAAATAAATGCTATTTAGAGGAGATGAAGGACGGAGAGTGGGGAAAAAGGAAGGAGAGAGAGAGGAGGAGAAAGTAACGGGGAAAGAGGAAAATTAATGCCGATACACGCATCCCGCCCAATGAATGAGCCGGTAGTTTGTTGATTTGACCTCTCTCCATGTACCGAATGTTTCCTCTGTGCATTCAGGGGGTGCGGCGGGAGGACAGAGAGCCTTAAAATCTCCACATTTACATCCCACATTTACTTCCACACCTGTCACTCTGCCATTGCCGCCACTGCCACTGCCACCACCTTGAATTCTGGATTGGTCCACCCCTTCCACCCATAAAGCGGCACCAAAAAGGGAAGGAGGCTCTAGGAAACTCTTACTCATCTCTCTCTCCTCCTCTCGCTCCCTTCTCTCGTTTGCTTTTCATTGCTGGGTAGATTCTTGAGGCGAAGCGATGGCGAAATCACCGGATCAAGAGCATCCTTGCAAGGCCCTCGGTTGGGCTGCCCGTGATAAGTCCGGCCTTCTCTCGCCCTTCCATTTCTCTCGCAGGTATCGTATCGTATCGCCTTCCTGTTCATGTTTTCTGTGTGATTGACTCCGCGGGTGATGGATTCCCTGTTGTTTTCGCGGCGTTTCGTCTGCGCGAGTTCGTGCATGTGATATATAGAGAGAAAGAAAGAGAGTTCTGGACGTGCCCCTCTCTCTCTCTCTCTCTCTCTCTCTCTCTCTCTCTCTCTGACGCATTGGTCGGTGCTGTTGGTTTGTCCGATCCATGGTTGTTTTGTTTAATTGGCTAAACGCGACGATGTTTACTTGCGGGTTAGGTGATAAAGTATTTTCAGGTGGGTCCGAGTTATACTTTTGGCCGTGTGCTGCTTGATTAATAATACAACAGGTCTCTTCAATTCAAAGGGGGTTCCACAGCTTTCTGTCGTCTTTATCAGATCTCTGCATTGCGACAAAGTAGATTAGATCATTTCTTCCTGAATAAACTGAGAAGGACGTATCGCTTTCTAACGCCTCAGCTTATGTAGCCAGTGATTTAGTCATGGACATGTTGTGAAAGTTCTGTTTTAGTAGTTGACCCTGAGGTCACCCTCTGTTTCAAGTTTTAGACTAGTCTCCAGTGGATCGCCAGAGGATGGCAAAATAACACATGGGTTGAGGTGATGGGTTTGTCCAGATAAAGAAAAGGTTATAGGGTTGCAAAAGAGGAAGAGGAAAGTTGAAAGGTATACAATTAATCTCAGGGAAACAAGAAAGAAATTTGGGTTGATTTCCTTCTTTTAAAAGAACTTTCTTTTGAGCTGATGTTCTTCTTAGTGAGATGACAGCCAAAGCTCTGACAGGGTTGGTTTTCTATCGTTATTGAAATCTCTTTGACTTCTCTCTAATCCCTGGGTTGGTATTTTTTCTTTGCCATCTTATTTTGGAATTCAGTTGGTGGTGCTAATACTTATGCAAGGTAGTTCTCCTGATGAGGTAATTTGGTGCAGAACAGTTTCAACTCAACTTGTGAACAAAACACCTTTTTAACGTACAAGTTGTCTGCTTCTTAAAGTGAGTGATGCAATGCATTCGATGAGTGTGTCTGACACTATATGTACTATTTTGCAGGGAAAATGGTGATGAAGATGTCACCATTAAAATCCTCTTCTGTGGGGTTTGTCATTCTGACCTTCACACGGCCAAGAATGAATGGGGGTTCACAAATTACCCCGTTGTTCCTGGGTAGGTTCTGTTAATGTGCGAGATCTGAAATTATCTTCTTCTGCCTTTTCACCTTTACAGCCTAATCAAATCATCTAAACATGTTTCTATCAAGGTATCCTTTAGTGGGTCCATGCATAGTTTTATTCTGTATTGTTTAAGAAATGTATCAAGCACCAGCTTGTGACGAGCAAATGGCACTTTGTATTCCAAAGGTGTTGTCTGAGATGTTATTTTATTGAATTGATGTGGGTGTTAGGAATCATGTCTCCAAATGCATAATGTGCATGCACATACTTTTCCAGTAAGTCCTACATTTTTCGTCCAAGATAAAGTTCTTTGCTTAGTTGCTGTGTGGCCTCCTCTTATCATTGCATGAGAGGAGATGCCAAGTATCTGCTCCATTTGCCTCATAACCAAGACACACATAAAAAAAAAAAAAAAAAAAAAACTAGTTGCTGATTATTTAGTTTAGTTTTACACTGGAAATTTGAAAGAGAACATGTAATCCCTAACTATTTTCATTTGAATGCATGCTATTTATGTTTGTACACCCAAGGTGTTTCTGCAATTATTTTTGTCTATAATTCTTGCAATGTGAAATGAAACTGAGAGAGTGACTAGCTTCCACTATTATGATATTGACAGTTGAATTAAAATGTCGATCTCAACAGTGTTAATTGAAGTATTGCAAGGTTGCAAGGAGCTTGTACACTTAATTACTGTTCTACTTATGTGTCTACAGGCATGAAATGGTTGGAACTGTGATGAAAGTGGGGAGCAATGTGAAGAAATTTAAAGTGGGTGAGCGAGTAGGTGTTGGGGTCATAGTGGGCTCCTGCAAGAAATGCGAAAGCTGCCAGCAGGATCTGGAAAACTACTGCCCCCAGACAATATTTACCTATAATTCCTATTACACAGATGGAACAAAAACTTATGGTGGTTACTCTGATATGATAGTGGTTGATGAGCGTTATGTGCTTCGTTTCCCTGACAACTTACCATCGGAGGGTGGGGCACCACTATTATGCGCTGGAATCACGGTGTATAGCCCGATGAAATACTATGGCATGACAGAGCCTGGGAAGCATTTGGGTGTGGCTGGACTTGGTGGGCTTGGTCATGTGGCCGTAAAAATGGGCAAGGCATTTGGACTAAAAGTTACTGTCATTAGTTCCTCTCCCAAAAAGGAAGCTGAGGCGATTGAAAGACTTGGTGCTGATTCCTTCCTTGTAACCACTGACCCTGCAAAAATGAAGGTACATGAAGTTTGGCATTAGTAACTGGTTCTTTTGTATTGGGAGGAGACTGGCACGTCAATTATTGCTTTATCCGGCCCTGCGATCCTCTTCTAGCTGACAAAATTTGGATTTTCTTTTATTGCGCATAGATGTGCCTGGACTCACCAATGTTCCATCAAAAGCTGGAGATGACATAATGTAGATATGCCCGAATAGAAGGGGATTGCTAAGTCAGTTATGGAGAGAGTAGAGTACCTTAAATTCTCCTAATGGAATTATTGCTTCATGCAGGCAGCTTTGGGAACCATGGACTTCATCATTGACACAGTTTCTGCTGTGCACCCTCTTTTTCCATTGCTTGGTCTGCTCAAGTTGAATGGCAAACTTGTTACTGTGGGATTGCCTGATAAGCCCCTAGAGCTGCCCATCTTTCCCTTGGTTCTGGGTAAGTGAGAAACTAATGTCACATTGAGGGGGTGGTTAACTTTTTTTAAATGGAATTGCAAATTTGAGTCAAATCGAAATAGTTTACTACTGGAGCTTGACTCAACTCGATTCTCCATTGCTTGATACTCAACTTGAGCTCAACTGGTCAAGTATGATTTCTCAAACTGGAGCTCAACTTGATTAAGTTTTATACGAGCTTGAGCTTGAGCTCGATTCCACTTGTTTTACAGCTGAATTTTAGTCTATGATCAAGTTAAGCATGAACTTGATCTCTAATTCTGAGAATATGATAAAAACAAATAATAATGTTTTTTGCTTCTTTATAGTATCTACAAATGTATAGCTACCATTAAATATGGAGAAGTGCAACCACTTGATTAATCCGAGTTATGTGTCTCAAAACTCAAGCTTGACTGGATTAAGTACTCAAGATGCTCTAACTTGAGAATGATCTTGCTGAGTCTGAATGTTCTATGTGTCAAGCTTGAGTAGCTTACGAGTAGCTTGACTTGCTTATACCCAACTTGCAGCAATCCCAACGAAAGATTCTTCTGTAACAAACTTTTTTTTCTTTTCTCTTTAGCTTCTTCTCAATTGATTAGTTTTGAATTTTAGCATCATAGGAGCTGAAAATGTGCCATAGAGTTATGTTTTAATCAGTATAGACTTGTATTTTGCACCAATGGAGATGGTAGAAGTTCCAGCTTATAGTCAATACTCGAGTTGCAAGGTGCTGAACCAAACTACAGTGATTCCAACTTTGTTAATTCTTTCAGGCCGCAAGCTTGTGGGTGGCAGTGATATAGGAGGAATGAAAGAGACTCAGGAGATGCTAGACTTCTGTGCGAAACATGGTATCACTGCGGACGTTGAGGTAATCCGGATGGACTACATCAATACTGCTGTGGAAAGGCTTGCAAAGTCCGATGTGCGGTACAGGTTTGTGATTGATGTGGCCAACTCTTTGCCACAGTAGGTGTATGGTGATGCTTTCTGAATATTTCATCTGCCATATTCGAGGACTTTTTATTAGAATAAAGTTGAACTTGCCGGTGCGAAGAATTGGCACTCTTCCTTCTCCACAGTTCGGCTTTGTTTGATTAAATGTACTAGTTGTGCTTTCCTGTGTGATTACTATCACTTATCCTATCATCTTTGATATTCTGCGGGATTTGGGGGGACTTCCCCTGGGTTGGCCATGTTCCTGGCGACTTGTTTGAAGAATGTCAGACTTGATGTTCAGCACAGCAGAAGAGCATATATTTGGTTTGGCATTTACATCAACCAGAAAGTCTCGTATTTCCTGTCTAAACAAAAGATATTGTTGCCAAATTTAAATTTTAGAGGAGACATGTCACTAAATATGTTTTCAAAGGCTTGTGTGCTTGATGTTAGATAAAAAATCTGATTTCAACTTTAAATTATACTAAAAGGATAATAGCCAACTTCAAAAGTGAAGGACCCATTAAGCAATCTTCGCCGTTTGAGGTTGGATGGAATTGACTTGATCATTGAAATGAAGTTGCTAGCCAACATGACACTCAACTTGTAGTTTTAGGATCTATTTATTTTGCGAAAAATATTTTATTTTAAATGATTGTTTGTATCAATTATAAAAAATATTTTCATTGTTCACGGAACTATTAAGACCAATTATTATTCATAATGAAAATATTTTTGATTGATTAATTATTTCAAATGATATAAGTGATTATTTTTAAGAAAATATTTATCAAATCACTTATTTATTTTAAAAGAAATTTTAAAAGAAATGCACTTTTCGAAAAGTGTTTTCCTGACTTTCCGTTGTTTGTTTTCCAAAAATGATTTGGTCGATAAAAATTTCTTTCAAAATAATAACATAAATATTATGTATTATTTTAGGAAAATGAATTCATGGGAATGGGAAAACGCTTTTCTCTTTTCTCGGAAGTCTTTTGGTCATTCCTTTTTGTTAGTTCAAATGTTTTTCAATCATTTTCCAAATGCGATCCAAACGCCCGAAAATATTTTCAATCACATATCATCAAACACAAGAAAACTAATCATTTTCATGAAAAATGATTTCCCGAAAAGTTAGGTTTCTTTTAAGGCATAGAAGTCGTGTTTGAAAGGAATTCTAACTTACTACTGGAAATTGAATCGAACGAGGCCGTACTCAAATCAATTGCAAGTGGGATGCATCATAAGCTATTGAACACAAGATTCAGCCGATTTCTTGTGTAACCTAGTCTTTTCACTTTATACTTAAGTTCTTCCTTTACCCGTTATAGGCAAATCGATTTGTTGACATGATGGGAACTCCAAACGGAGGGAAGAAAATCAGGAGAGAAACTATAACAAGTTTCAAATTTCCTCACTGTTTTCTTCCCACAAAATTTTCGAAATCTTATCCACCTTTCGTCCAAGCTTCCATCCTCATTTTCCGTAGTTCCCAAGCATCGTATTTGGGCAAATGGAGCATATCACTTAAGTAGACATAAATGCTGACCCATGATAGTCGGCCCTAGTGCATGGTGTGCAACCGCTGACATAAATATCGGCCAATCTACTTGGCATGACCATTCACGGCCAGGCAAATCAGCTAAGGAAGATGGAAGAAAAGGAAAAAAAGAAAAAAATTTATAAGAATTCAAAAAAATTTAGAAAAAGTAAAAAAATATATATTTTATGTCAGCATCGAATATATCACATAAGATGGTTGGCATCTATGTTAACAATTATCGACCAAAATTGGCTAAAAGGACTATATCGACAAATCATTGAAATATTTGGGATTAAATTGATTAAATTGAAAGATTTAAAACTGATTTGATATTTGTACAATATATTTATAAGTTTTTTGATAACTTTTCCATTGATATTAGAGTAGGGCTATTTCCACCCTCATTTTGATTGAACCATAGATTTTTATTTATGGTGACAAACATACCCTTTTGTCACTTAATAAGTAATAATTAAGCTCACTTAAATAATTTCACTTACTTCTTTAATTTATCCATTGGCCATTATAGGGCCAGGACAAAAATACAACTTGTTTTATTTTTTAGTTACAAGAGTCTGAATTCATTCAATAACCATTATTGTAGTTGACTTTCCTATTGATCTCACATATGGGGGGGTATGATTCCAATTTTACTGTCAACTTCTCAATTCCAATCGCCCTATCCAGCACTCCGTTTATTTTGTTTTCTCTCTTTCAATTTTTACTTTGCTTTCAATTTTATTTAACCATCTAAAATGTATATTATTAGATTTGCCAAACATCTAGGGCATTGCATGACGCGATAAATATGCTACAAGAATTTCATTTGATCAAAACATGGAAATAGAGAATTTAATATATTAATTATATTCATGATTTAATATACAATATTAACTTCTATGTGTGTTAATTTCTAACATATATATTCACTGGATCTTCCAAAAAAATTAATGAAATTAGTATATAATCAAGTTCTTGTGAAAAATCATGCAAACTCAATTGAAAATAACATAGTAATGAATATGTGCTCTCGTTAGTATTAACTCAAGATCGAATGGTGTGATTTATCTAATCATAGTCTTATAATATCGAAATAATAAATCACGTATCCATTTACCAACCTAAGGTTTTAGATTAGTTTGTAGTGATCTCACCAAAATCTTACATTATATCAAAGTTGGAGATACTAAACCCGGAATCTTCCCAGGCCCCATTTATCTCCATGACTAAATTTCCATACTTGGTATTAGGCTCTTAAGCTTTTAGAATGACTGGCAATGGTTTTACCAAAATCTTACATATATTTTTATAAAATTAAAGCCTATATACATATTGCGCTATAAACAAATTTGATTCCCCTTTTTTGTCGAGAATATTATTTGAATGAAACAAACTTTCACCAACATCAACCTAATCAAAATAGTTATGTGCGCTGTTATATTTTCTAAGTAGTTCACTTAATAACAAAAATAAATAAAATATCTTGACCTAATAGTTGGACGAAGAGAAAAAAATTTCTCTTGTTATTTGATAGGAAAAAAGAAAAAAAAATGTCAAGACTAGGGGTGTGCAACCGGACCGGGTTTACCCGGAACTCGGACCGGACCACCCAAAAAACTGGGTCGGGAACCGGTTCCAGTTTTTAGGAACTGGTTGAAACCGGTCCGGGAATAGGGTCCAAGCAAAGTCTCATCCGGAACCATACCGTTTTTATCCTATTAACAAAAAAATATCATCTCTCCGTATAGTGCCTTTGAGTCTCTTTGTCTTTGAAGAATTGTTAAAAAAAGAAAGATTCTCTCTAAATCAAGTTAAGGGATAATTGTTTTGAAAAAATTGTTAAAAAGAATTATTCTCATGCATTGTTTTTCTTTTTTAATGGTCCCACCTTCAACTATTATTATAGTCACGGGACAAGTGCTATTAACTATTGCAGCACTAGTTAAAGTATTCTTAGTCTAACTCAAGAAATTTGTTCTCTTAATAACAACTTTATCACATACACATGAGCAAGCATATTAGATCATATCAGAAGTTTTTGTGGGAATGGGACTAATATTATATCCATATTTGTTGCTAATGTTTATGCATTGTTAGGATTTTTGCTTTGTCTTATATTGTTAGGAGGATTACTTTGTTGTTTTTTCGCTAATTAATATAAAATTCGAAGTCGTATAAGATATCGAATAGTTACAAAATAGGTTCTAATGAAAATATGGTTGATTATGTTCCTGGACCGGAAAAATAGAGTCGTGTCCAAAATAAGGTCCAATAGAAACATGATAGGATACATGATCCAAAAAAGAGAAATCGGTTATAACAAGGGGTTGGGTATAGGGTCTAAGTCTGGACCCTACTCACTCCGGACCCAATCACCCATAGTCAGGACTAGGAGAATAGTGAAAAAGGAAAATAAAATCGTGAAGGAAAGTGACTACTATAGGAGATACAAGCGAGGACAAAGAAACTTGGTTATTGTAAGTACTAGTATTCATCACTTAATTGAGTATCGAAGCATTAAACAAAAAGGTATCGATCCATCCAAAACGAGGGTAGGAGTAGCTCCACTTTGATATTATATCTTTAAAATGATGAACTTGGTCATTGTGAGATTAGTAACCTCAACTGAACATCTAGGGTTCTTTCTAAGCCTTGCTATTAACACTTCTCTACAATATATAGGCTTATGTAAGCTCTAGTAAAGCTGCCTAGGCAGAGCTTGTAGTGGAAGCATTGGTTGAAGCACATGTAGTTCAAAAAAAAATTGCTAAGAATTGTATCTCATGTCTATTGATGTGTAATTTATATGTATCATGAGGTATATTTGTAATTATGTTTCTATCGGTACCCTTTCTATAATTAGTCACTCATATAAATATAAATCATACAACTCTAATTGGGATTGAGCCACCATAAATACCTTGTAATTATTTTTTCTTTGACTCTACATCAACATGGTATTAGAGCAAGAAAATGGATCAAATTCTTCAACATCTACCCCAAATCAATACTTCCTTCACTCCAATTACTATTTCAACAATGTCCGATACATTTCTAAAATTTTCTTCTTCTCTACCATCTATTTACCCACCATCTTCTCTTTTTGTAATCCCAATTTCCCATTGCCTATCTACAATATTGCGCCCACTTTCACATCTTCTTCCCGCTTCTCTGCTACTCTGATTTCTACTGTTGTGGCTCCAATTATGGTTGTGCTATCATCCTCACCGTCTCTTGTTCTTCCCAATATCACAAGTCTTGGCCCCATCAAACTTGATGCAAACAATTATCTTTTATGGAATTCTTAGTTTGAACATATTTTAATTTACAACGATCTACTGGGCTATGTGAACGGTTCTTTTCCGTGCTCATTGAAACTTGTCAATGATCAGAATAGAGTAGCCAATACCTCTTATTCCTCCTTAATCAATGGATTTGCAATTTGATTAACTCGACTTTCACGATCAAGATTTTTCATGAAGTCCACAACCTTGGAACATCTCAAGAGATTTGGCTTGCTCTTAGACAACATTTTACTAATCACTGCACGACCAAAGAAATTGGATTAAAACTTGATTTTTAGAATGCTATGAAGAAATCCGATCAGTCAATGTCTAATTATATCCAGCATTTGGAGTCAATTGTTGACTCTCTCATTGCAATCAATAACTCTATGTCTAATAAGGACTTGGTGATTCAAGCCCTCAATGGGTTCTCACCTGAGTATGATCCTTTTGTCACCATGGTCAATAATGGCCCAACCAAAAAGAATGGTTTCTCCAAAAATTGAATGCATCATCTTCATATGATATTCATCATGCTTTGATTAGTCATGCTACTTCCCCTAGTTCACCATTTCGAGGATCTCGGGGTGGATGTAATTCTAGAGGCTGCAGATTTGGTCTAAGACAAGGTAGACAATTCTCACATGATCAATCGAGTTGGTAATCTTCCTATGATTAGTTTAGTTTGCAATCGTTATTGGTCCCCTATGCCTCCTCCACCTCCTCAGATCGGCCTCATGGTGGTTCAAAACCTTATGTTTCTCCATTCACAAATGCATGTATTCTTTGATCTAGGCCTTATCTTACTTATCAGCTCTATAATGGAGTTGGGCACACCGCAATACAATGTCACCAATGATTCAATCATGCCTTTACCACTACTGGTATGTCGGACTCTTTCTTAACTTTATAAGTTGGTGAGACCTCTAATTCAATTTGGTATCTTGACAGTGGAGTGCCAGCACACATGATTAGTGATATTGGTAATATCCTTAATCCTAGACCTTTCTACGATTTGACAAAAGTCTTGGTTGGTGATGGTCGTTTCTTGTCTGTTAAGCAAGTTGGTAAAGCCTTTTAACATATTGGTTCTCAAAATATACTATTATCTCCTGTCTATTATGCTTCCAATCTTGCTCGCAATCTCCTCTTCGTTGGTCAACTTTGTTGTAAAAATTCTTGTGCTCTTGATTTTAATGGTTTATACTTTTTTTTTGAAGGACAGACAAACCGAGAAAGTCCTTCTTGAAGATGATTCTTCTTATGATTTTTACCTGATTCCCAGCTCAATGGTGTCATATCACTCGCATCCTATCGTGGCTTCATTTGCTCCACTTACTCGAATGCTCATTTTGGCCTCCTAAATAAACAAGTTTTGAGTCGTGTTTGCAATTTTAGCTCTAAGTCGTTATCATGTGAGTTATGTCTTGTAGGCAAATCTCATCGATTGCCCTTTGAGTTTGATAGTCATCGTGCATCTTTTCCTTTAGTTGTAATTTGTTTTGATGTATGGACTGATGGGGTTTTAAATATTTTGTGTTATTCATTGCTAACCATTCTTGGTTCACTTGGGTCTTTCCCATGAAAAATAAATAGAAGTTCCAACACACTTTCATCTTTTTTGTTGTTTCATTGAAAAATCCATGCAATGCAAAAATTTAATTTTTTACAAATTGATGGGGGAGGTGAATATACCATTAATGCATTCCAAGCATAATTACGTGAAAATGGTATTAGTCAATGTTTTTCTTGTCTAGACACCCCATCTCAAAATGGTCTATTAGAACGCAAAATAAGATACTTAGTCAAAATGTCTCAAAAACATTATGTTGATAAGTGGAGGAAAATTTTGGTAAAAAATGAACTTTTTATCATAAGTTTGGTAAATGTTAGAATGTCCAATCCAAAAAATTATGTTGATAAGTGGAGGAAAATTATATGTATATAAAAAACATATAGATGCACTTATGGGATACTTGAACACCTCTTTTACGTGCAAGCGGATTACAAATGACATGTGGATTTTGACGAACGGTGATAGGAAGAGGAGATTACATGTTGTTTCATCGGAATATGACTCTACAATGAAATACCTTACATCGAAAGTCTTCCGATGACTTTTATTAAAGGAGACAGATTCTGTGGTGATTTTTGATAGGAGATATCACAAGTAGGCATGGGAACTGATAACTTCACTTCGAATAGAACTGAATGTACACTAACTGTGTTAAGACTTTAATTGATGACAATACTTAAAAGCATAAAGATGCAATACCATAATTTGAATGAGAACGAGGATTATTGATAGCATAGATTTAGAAATTACAAGTAAGAAACAAGCCAAAATTTAATTAACATTGCGAATCTAGAAATTATAATTATTTTTGAGGAATTGAAAGATAATTTAAGGATAACATGTTTGTTGTTTTGTGTGTCAAGGGGTCTCCAAAAATTACGATGCGGTTATTTAAAGCCTACAATTGATAGTTACTAGTGGAGGTTACAAATGGTTGCATCAATGGTTACATTGACTCAACTATCTTGATGGTTTCATTGACTTCACTATCTTGATAGTTTCTTTGACTCCACTATCTTCACGATTGCTTTATTCCATTACATTGATAGTTACTTTTTTGATGGTTGCATCCAAGATTGTTGACTCCACTTTTTGTTGATTCCTTCAAGCTATCAATTCATTAAGTCATCGATAATTTTGTTCATAAATGATCAATCCCTGCTCTCACCGATTAGGTCTATTTTCCATCAATAATAACAAAACGTTGGTCAAGTTAGCACTTGAGAAGGCAATTTGCTTAAATCTCTAAAATGACATCAAAAGTTCCAATAACTTCATGAATGATCGTATGAGTGCCATAAATTTTAGAAGTGAACACTTAGGTTTATGAATTTTGAAAAAAGTGATTACTTGAGAGAGAGAGAGAGAGAGAGAGAGAGAGAGAGAGAGAGAGAGAGAGGTGCTTAAATCTCTTGCACCAAACAAACACTCCATACTTTGATGGAACAAACTATTGTTAGTGAAAGCAATGCATGCAAGCTTATATTGAAACGACTAACCAATAGATGTGGGAAGTCATTGCAAATGGACTTGTTGTTCTAGCCAGGCTAGATGCTCAACTTGCTCAAGTTCAACAACATGAAGTTGAAAACCAACTTGCCACCGGCATTGCCAAAGTTGCTGCTATAAGCTAGAGGAACTATGATAAGACAAGCTCTTAATGTTAAAGCAAAACATTTACTCTACTACTTTCCCTCCCCTTCTAAGTTCAAGAAAATTTTCTCATTTGTGACAATGAAAGAAATCTAGGATTGGCTCATAGTCACATTTGAAGGAACTTGTTGTGTTTGGGAAACAAAAATAAAATCCTTCTTGGGAACTATAAGATGTTCCATATGAAGTCCAACAAAACTGTCACTCAAATATTCACTAGGTTCACGGAAATCACCAATGGCTTGCCAATCAAGGTATAATTCTCACTGGTGTTGCCCAATAACTCAAAAATCATATGAGGTAGAGATCGGCACCTTGAATTATGCTATTGGTGGTGTGCTTATGCAGGAAAGACACCCAATTGCTTTTGAGTCAAGGAAGTTGAGTGAGATCGAACAACGATACATGGTCCAAGAGAAAGAGATCGCGGTTGTGGTGCATTGCCTTTGTACATGGTGATGCACTACCTCTTGGGATTGCTATTTGTCATGAGGATGGATAACATAGCCACAAGCTAATTCAAAATGCAGAAAAAGCTAAGGTTGAAGCAATAACATTGGCAAGACTTTCTTGCAGAACCCGACTATGTACTAGTGTACAAACCTAGGAAGACCAACTCCGTGGTTGATGCACTTAACTAAAAGATGAAGTTGGCAACCATTAGTTGACTCGGGTGTCCATGGACCAAACAAATCAAAGATGGACTACAATGCGACCCAACTGCTAAGGCCTTCCTTGAGTATGAATGTGAGGGTAAAACTTGGTGATTCTAGTTTGAGGGTGACCTACTCTACACCAAAGGGTGATGACTGTATGTAACTCTCTCTTGGAAGTTGCGGAAGAAGGTCCTACGCAAGTACCACGATTCTAAATGGGAGTCATCTGGGATCCACTACACAATGGCACTTGTGGAGGACTGATATTTTTGGTTGCATGTACACGATGATACTGAGACTTTGTGAAGACATGTCTTGCTTGCCAATAAGACTAGCTTGAGCAACAGTTGCCAATAGGGTTTCTTGAACTACTTCTTGTCTTGAAGCATCCATGGGAGAATGTCTCCATGGACTTATCATGAACTTGCCTAAGTCCAATAGGTGTCAACTAGGGGTAAGCACATTGGACCGCCTGAACCGAGAATCACCCAGACCGATTGATTTGGTCTGGCTCGAAGGGCATCGATCCATAAAAATGGAATTGGTGATTTTGATCTGGTTCCAAGTTTCGGGAGGGGGACCGAACCGGATAGACTATTTTTTATTTAAAAAATAAGTTTAATTTCTTAAAAAATGCAATAAACCCTAAAATAATAACAATTCTAATATTTTTAAAATATTTTTTTTTACTAAATGTTCAATTCCATTAGATTGGACCGGACTAATCGGTCAGTCCAATTCTCGGTCCTAGGACTATTCGATTCAGTCCCCGGTCCCAAAAAATGGGAATTGGTCCTCACGGTCCGGTTCCTATTCTATTTT
The DNA here is from genome assembly GCA_014182845.1 of Corymbia calophylla. Taxonomy (NCBI): domain Eukaryota; kingdom Viridiplantae; phylum Streptophyta; class Magnoliopsida; order Myrtales; family Myrtaceae; genus Corymbia; species Corymbia calophylla. The sequence continues at coordinate 46,076,304 of CM024700.1, read as the reverse complement.
GGAATCGGACCGAACCCAGAACCAATCACCCTTTGTGTCAACTCTCATGGTCATGGTAGATCCGTTCTCCAAGTGCATCACATGTGTCAGCTATAAAAGACTACCTAGCTAAGGAGGTAGCTTGGCTATTTTTGAAGCACATTGTCAAGTATTGGCGCGTACTAGAGATGATTCTGTTGCAATCCTCGTTTCACTAGGAGATTCTGGATTGAGCTCTTCAAGTTGCTAGGGTTGGACTTCAACTTCTTCATGAGTCTAAATTCCCAAAAATAATGGCGAGATGGAGAGGGTGAATGCACTCTTGGAGTTGTACCTCCAGTGTTATGTGAGCACAACACAAAAGAATTGGGCAAAACTAATCGATGCGGCCTAGCTTTTTATAATTGCAATAGAGTGAGTCTAGGAGCCAGAGTCCTTTTGAGATCATGACAAGGAAACAATGACTCACTCTAAGTATAGTTGTAACGGGCTATTGGAGGAGTAGCTCATCTGCTTACAAGTTCACTAAGTAGTGGTGAAAATAAGTGGACTTGTCTACATAAGGCCACGAAGCACATGAAGAAAAGATCGACAAGAAGTGACATCACAAAGTATAAAGTTAGGGATTTGGTGTAGGCCAAACTACACTTAGGTTCTTCGATACTGAGATGTGCACAAGGGGAGAAAATATTCAGTGGTTAGTGCGCGCCACGTCATCCGCTGATGTGGTGCGCATTTTCCAATAAGATGGTGACACGTGTCTTGGGAGGGACCCGCTGTCTGGCTGGAAAAATAGAAGGGCCGATTGACAGCCGCCTCGGCTCGGCTCGGCTCGGCCGACCGAAAGAAAGGAGAAATGACAGTCAATAAATGCGCGGCTCCCCGCTCAAAAATTTTCTCTCTCCTCGCTTGAATTTTTAGGGCGTTTTCTCCTTCTCTCGGAGAAGAAAGACGCAGGCGGAGAAGAACATCCCAGACCGCTTGCTCGCGCGTCCCACCCCTCCGCCTCCACCTCGCCGTTCGCAGCTGGTCCCGAGCCCCCTCCGCCTCCGCTGACTGTTTCCATTGCGGAGATCGAGAGCAAGATTTGTGATCGCGTCGGTTTCTCTTCTCAGACGAAGGAAAGAGAAGCAATGAAGCACATTACGGTGCTCCGACACTCGCTCGCTTCTCTCTGCGCGCTTGTCGCTGCTCTGCCGTTCGTCCGGCGGCTGTGCCCCCGCCATCACCGACGAATCACATTTAAGGGCGCCCCTGCTCCGACGCTCACTCGCTTCTCTCTCGGCGCTCGTAGCTGCTCCGGCGTTCGTCAAGTGGCCTTTCCCCCGCCGTCACCGACGAAGCACATTGAGGCCGTAATAAATGTGCTTCGTTGACCGACCGGGAGGAGGGAGGTGTCCATTTCTTCCTGAGGCGGAGCGACGAGGGCAGAGATCTGGCCGTGGTGGGGCGGGAGCAGAGCCTGAGGTATAGGTGCTACCACTGGCCTCGGTGATTACGCGCTGGTCTTGAGCCTCAAGTCCCGATCAAAGGGAGGTGGTCGACTGGCTGGTGCGTTTGGGGTTTTCTTTTCTTCCCTTGTCTTAGTCGCTCTGTTCAATACGATGAAGGTTTTCCATGGGCACGGTTGGTATTCTCTGGTGTTGGGCTCTTCTTTTCAATTTTTGCACAATGGAACTGGACATTTAATTCGCCCGTGTTTCGTTTGGGAAGATACGTTTATGCCTCTCTGCTTTTATCCAAAATATCTCATCCATTTCTTCTTGTGGAACGAGGTTCTGCGTTTTCTCGGCGTCCTTCTCCAGATTTCACCGCCCCCGCAAGCTCCTTGGATCCGGCGATGGAGGTGATGGTAGCAAGGCCGGGGCCGGGGCCGGAGCCGGAGCCGGAGCCAGAGTCGGAGGAGGAGAGGATGAGAAAGATAGGGGCGGTGGTGAGCGCTCTGGACATGAGAGCGGGGCAGGTGCTCAAGGCATGTAGGCATGAGGAGGACGACTTGCTGTACGTGAAGGAGCTGGACGTTGTCGAGGTCAAGTACGTCCCTCTCCAAGAGCTTCAGGTACTCCTCTTGTCTCTGTGTATTGCAACGGCTTGGCGCTACTCGTGAAGGTTGAGGATGAAGTAGATGGTCTGCGCGTATGTTTGTACACTCAACTTCATTGGATACCATATTGAACTAAACTGAATGCTACAGCATTGGCAAAAGCTGGTGCTTTAAATAACAAAAAGTTATCCCGACCTCGGTGGATCGGTTGGCAAGCAAATTTGTTGGACTTTTACCAAATTTTAATTCCCGAACTTTGTTTATGTCGTCCTGTAGCAACCGCAGGGATGCAATCAAATTGGTGATACAACTCGAGAATCGTGGCTAAGGCCGCAGGCTTACAGTACCTCATTGCAATGACTCGCTGTTGTTAAAGAGCTTAATGAATTTGCTAAAGCCTTGCGCAGCCGAAAGGACTAGCTAAGGATGGTTTGATAGTTGATCTTGATGTTGAAAACATTGCCCTAATTGAGGAGTATCAGTGAGATCTCCTGGTAGATAGTGTCTGCTTATCCAAATGGGTCATGGAAGAGGGATTGCACCTCTCTTCATGGAGTGGTCCATGAGAGGCTTCTTGCCATGTATATATGTGCTGGTCATGGTCTTCAAGCGAAAAGACAGCTTTGGGAAATGAAGCTTGTGGGTAAGGAAGCCGACAAAGGATCTTCATGACATTGTTTTAGCTATCTGTGCTTCTTAGAAGGAGGTCAACACTATTGGAAGCTTGCTTACTAGAACAGAGATTGCTAGTTCAATGCGGAAGAAAAGAACCTTCTCATGGTTGTTGACAGGTTATATTAAAGTTGGACACTATGATGATGCTGCCGATGCTTTAATTAAAATGCTTGACTTGGGTGTGTATCTAGACTATTTGGACTGGGCAGCTGTGCTGCGGGGCTTGAGGAGCAAAATTCAACAATCAGGAGACGTGGGTGCTTATCTCAAGCTCTGCAAATGCCTTTCCGATGCCAATTTGATTGGACCTTGTCTGGTGTATGTCTATGTTAAGAAGCATGAGCTTTGGATCGTGCGGATGCTTTAAGTGGTTCAAACAAAGAGCTCAGAGACTCCTATATTTCGCTTTATTTTGGGATCGATGACTTCTTAAGAAACAACGCTAGACGCAAGTTGTTTAGCGGTGGTTTCTTGCTTTGTAAATTTTGTACAATGTATCAGTGTCTTAGTTATGAAATGAACGCATTTTCTACACGGTGGTGTCTGTAAGCATGAGGGATTGTTCGGTATATATTTTGTCAAATACACAAATACATGAGCTATGGCCTACAGGTATATTTTTGCGTTATATAGTTCTAATATTTACTTATTTTCCATGGTGCTTTTATGTGCATTGCTGTCTCTCTTTATTACAAGTTATGCTTAGTGAGCTAATATGACTTTAGCCTGTTCATAAAGCACCATCCTTCTGCTATGTAATGAACAGATGGAGCTATATCTGGTGCACGATACTCAATTAAATATGTTCATTGGAGTTGATGTGGAATTAAGTGGGTAGACTTTTTCTTGGGTAGCCAAAACCAAAGATGTGTGATTTGCAGTTAGAGCACGCATTGGCTTGCTGGATGTCTTTTACCAAAAATTTCTAATACGAGCACAAGGAGTGATACAGATAACTATCCTCACCACCTGTCATTTGGTCTGCAAGAGAACATGGAAACCAAAAGCAACATTTTCTTTAGTCAAACGAGCCCATCTTTATAGAAATATTGGTCTTTCCAGAGGAAATGCTCTCCAAAATTGAAGAGCTTCGGGTAATAGGAAGCATTAGAATAAACGGGAGTGAGAACAGCAGAGATGGACTTGGGTGGGCCAATATAAGAAAACGATCTTTGGTGATTTTATTGGCATGATCTCATGAGTCACGTAAGCTTTGCATTGCAGAAAGTAAGGCAAACCAAAGTGATTCCCATATTCATTTTCATTTATCTACGAGTGCCACAAACCTCTAAAACAAATACTTATTGTATACTTTGCACAAGTTGCTTTAGATGCCCAATAGAGAAACCTGGTAAAAGATTGAAGACCTACAGCATATCTTATAATCTACCCCCAAGGTTCGGACTTCACCCCTTCTCTTGATGCTGTAGACATAATTTCAAGTTCTGCCTACCAAAGGGGAGATAATTTTGGTGAAACTACATCAGGTTCCATGGTTGTGATCTCTTTCTACTTGGTCATGAACTCTCTCATTCTTGGTCGCTGATAAGGATTTGGATTGAGACATTCTCTCATCACTGCAAGCAATTTATGGAGCACATTATCTTAAAAAGATTTCAAAGTCGGATCCACCATATCTTTTGTGGGCATCTCCCCTCTAAGATAGTTGTCCAGTTGAGTTGAAGACCGTTATCCATCGAGTATGGGATCCTCGCGCTATTATTTCGAACAAAATGACACCCGAGTTGTACACATTGCTCTCTAGATTGACTGTTGGTGTGTCTAAGAATTCAGCAAAGCTGATCCAATTTTTTGTGGCTACTGAGTCACTGCAGAAATTAAAATCTAATAATTTAGCTGCATGTCCTTGGTCGGGTACACGGATGAAGACTGCAGATTCCCGTGTGCTATTGGCAGTGTCAGCTCATGCATGTACTCGAGGCAGTAAGATATGCCCATTATTATCCGTGATCTCATTCCCCAGTCCAAGTGCTCCAATTGTTTGACCGCATGATGTACAAAAGAATCATCAAAACAACAAGATACCATTGGGATTCAACTTTCTGTAATGCATGAGCCCAACCCCATATAATCTGTACATGCTTCTTCCCACTGGTTGATATCTCATTACATGGATACAAGGATGTTGGTAAGTCAAAAGTACTTACGTGCGAGATGCTCAAAAAGGGTTCCGTTTGGGGCATACTCAAAAACCAACATTCTCGTGAAAGGCTTCTCTTCCTCGCAAAAGCTGATAAGATTCACAAAGTTCTTGTGGTTCACCTTTGATAATGTGTATTTGAGTATTGACGAAAGCCAAATATTCAAAGATTCAAAGTGTAAATATTCAACTTCCACAAGATTCTAGCTCAAAAGGAGCAGATAAGTAGAGTTGCTCAATTACCTTCTTTCTGAACTGGGCTTCTAAGTTTTTTGACCAGTTATCAGGAGATGCAGCCGCACATGAGGTCGCAGCGATTCCAACTCCACTGGACAATGTCCCTTTGTAAATTGTGCCGTCCAATAGAGTCCCAATTATATTAATGAAATCCTCGCAAGCTGCTTCAAGTTAGGACCGCTGTAGTTTTGGTATGCCTGAAGTGAAAACAACCCACTATTACCAGACAAAAAAAACTTATTGGTCCGGAAAAATTGAGTAATAATTGTATGGTTGCATCTGAGTGGAAGGACTTGAAGATGAAGTTTGTTCTGTATATGTGCCACACAGTTAAGGAGGGTGGGATTTCCCCTTCACTTTTCCTATGACGTAGATTGTGGAATCCAAAATTTGACCCTAGTAGGATAATCATAACCTTTTTCAAAAAAAGACTAGATATTACAGTGCAAAGACAAGTGCCTTTTCTTCTGAACTACCATTTTCTCAAGCCATTCTTCAAAAGGTTCAGTTACTCAAGAAATATGTGCTATCACAAGATCAATCTTTTATGCTAGAGCTTTTACAATTTTAGGAAAGTGAGATTACTCTCTCACACTTGTTAGAATAGTTCAGATGCCATCACTACAAATGTATTTTGGTCTTACAATTCTTGGAACTCTCTATAATGAATTTAAGATCCTAACCCACTTGCTGATAGACATATGCTTCTAGCTATATACTGAATTACTAAACTAAATGCTTGGAACTTTTTACATTTACTACAGCTATTGGCATATGCCCTTATTTCCCTCAAGAACAATGATTACCTGTTACTAAAGCTTTATGCAGTTGCCCACTCAACCCTGTGGCCCAAGATTTCACTGACCTTATTGTGTTGGAAGAAGAACATGGCAAAGCGGTGATGTTAAGAGTACTACCGACCCGCAATTACTGCAATAGAAACGATCACCATTTGATGCTTCCAATAGTGTTGACCTCCTTCTAAGAAGCACAGATAGCTAAAACAATGTCATGAAGATCACTATCAACTTCCTTACCCACAAGCTTCATTTCCCAAAGCTGTCTTTCTGCTTGAAGACCATGACCAGCACATATATACATGGCAAGAAGCCTCTCATGAACCACTCCATGAAGAGAGGTGCAATCCCTCTTCCATGACCCATTTGGATAAGCAGACACTATCAGCCAGGAGATCTCACTGATACTCCTCAATTAGGGCAATGTTTTCAACATCAAGATCAACTATCAAACCATCCTTAGCTAGTCCTTTCAGCCTGCGCAAGGCTTTAGCAAATTCATTAAGCTCTTTAACAACAGCAGTCATTGCAATGAGGTACCTGTAAGCCTCTGGCCTTAGCCCTGATTCTCTGAGTTGTATCACCAATTTGACTGCATCCCTGCAGTTGCTACAGACCTGACATAAACAGAGTTCAGGAATTAAAATTTGGTAAAAGTCCAACAAATTTGCTTGCCAACCAGTCACCGAGGTCAGGATAACTTTTTGTTATTTAAAGCACCAGCTTTTGCCAATGCTGTAGCATTCAGTTTAGTTCAATATGGTATCCAATGAAGTTGAGTGTACAAACATACGCGCAGACCATCTACTTCATCCTCAACCTTCACGAGTAGCGCCAAGCCATTGCAATACACAGAGACAAGAGGAGTACCTGAAGCTCTTGGAGAGGGACGTACTTGACCTCGACAACGTCCAGCTCCTTCACGTACAGCAAGTCGGCCTCCTCATGCCTACATGCCTTGAGCACCTGCCCCGCTCTCATGTCCAGAGTGCTCACCACGCCCCTATCTTTCTCATCCTCTCCTCCTCCGACTCTGGCTCCGGCTCCGGCTCCGGCCTCGGCCCCGGCCCTGCTACCATCACCTCCATCGCCGGATCCAAGGAGCTCGCGGGGGCGGTGAAATCTGGAGAAGGACGCCAGAGAAAACGCAGAACCTCGTTCCACAAGAAGAAATGGATGAGATATTTTGGATAAAAGCACCGAGAGGCATAAACGTATCTTCCCAAACGAAACACGGGCGAATTAAATGTCCAGTTCCATTGTACAAAAATTGAAAAGAAGAGCCCAACACCAGAGAATACCAACCGTGCCCATGGAAAACCTTCATCGTATTGAACAGGAGCGACTAAGACAAGGGAAGAAAAGAAAACCCCAAACGCACCAGCCCCGACCACCTCCCTTTGATCGGGACTTGAGGCTCAAGACCCAGCGCGTAATCACCGAGGCCGGTGGTAGCACCTATACCTCAGGCTCTGCTCCCGCCCCACCACGGCCAGATCTCTGCCCTCGTCGCTCCGCCTCAGGAAGAAATGGACACCTCCCTCCTCCCGGTCGGTCGACGAAGCACATTTATTACGGCCTCAATGTGCTTCGTCGGTGACGGCGGGGGAAAGGCCACTTGACGAACGCCGGAGCAGCTACGAGCGCCGAGAGAGAAGCGAGTGAGCGTCGGTGATGGCGGCGGGGCACGCCGGGACGAACGGCGACGAACGGCAGACAAATGCGCGCGAGAGAGAAGCGAGCGAGCGTCGAGCACCGTAATGTGCTTCATTGCTTCTCTTTCCTTCGTCTGAGAAGAGAAACCGACGCGATCACAAATCTTGCGCTCGATCTCCGCAATGGAAACAGTCAGCGGAGGCGGAGGGGGCTCGGGACCAGCTGCGAACGGCAAGGTGGAGGCGGAGGGTGGGACGCGCGAGCAAGCGGTGCCGGATGTTCTTCTCCGCCCGCGTCTTTCTTCTCCGAGAGAAGGAGAAAACGCCCTAAAAATTCAAGCGAGGAGAGAGAAAATTTTTGAGCGGGAGCTGCGCATTTATTGACCTGTCATTTCTCCTTTCTTCTATCGGCTGAGCCGAGCCGAGCCGAGGCAGCTGTCAATCGGCCCTTCTATTTTTCCAGCGGACAGCGGGTCCCTCCCAAGACACGTGTCACCATCTTATTGGAAAATGCGCACCACATCAGCGGATGACGTGGCGCGCACTAACCACTGAATATTTTCTCGCACAAGGGTGATTTGTAGCTGTCGCGACCTACTTTTCCGTTCGGAGGGGAAAATAGATAGGTTGAGGGGTATTGTCTAAATGATGAGTCTTGGACCCTCAGTTAGACATGGGCTCTTCCAAGCTTATACCTCGCATGACATTGGGGTGTTCATAAAAATTTTCTAATGAAGAGTCGCCAGTGGCCTATTGGAGTCGGCTAGAAACCAAATGAGACATGGGAGTGTGCCTTACTTCTTATGCAACTAGAGAATATAGGGCCGGTGACTTAATTACACTAGTTAATCAATTAATGACATTTTGGTATCTAATCTTATTTATATCAAAAAGATTTTTGTTAGGTAGTTTGAATTGATTTTAGATTTATCCATTAACATGTGAGGTGATCATGCGGGTGCATAATCATTAAAATAACATTTAGCAATTAAATGAAGCATTTAATAAATTGCAAGGGAAAACAGGCATCTAGTACTACAAGATAAGTAAATGCCAATCTTAACTAGATTAGGGGAAAGCCATAATCATCATATCGCAAGTGCACAAACAAGGGCATCTATCTCTAAGGACGGTCGAAACCCTAAGACACGACCTTAAGGGCTTGTTCAAGATAAAGCACAATCTTAGACCAAAAGGCTCTCACTTTTTAAGAAAAGATCACCCAAAAACTATATTTTAATCTTTTCAATGAATTTTAATTTTTTTTTGGAATTTTTGGAATGTTTTTAGGATTTTTAATATTTTTTTTGAATTTTCTTAAAAAGAGTTTTATTTATCGATTTTTTTAATTTTCGATTTTTTTACGATTTTCTGAATTTTTTAAAATTTTTTATGATTTAATCTTTAATTTTTTGATTAATATTTTAAAATATTTTTTTAATTAATATTTCTTATAGATTTCAATGCTAAAAAAAAAGAAATCGGACCTGGTCAAGAGACCCAGTCCGACTAAACCGACTCGGACCCTATCGGTCGAGGTTGGACTAAAAAAGGGGTAAGCTCTAAGACCTGCTTGGAATTTGCCAAAATGGAATTAAAGCAATTTTTTTTTTTTTGTTATTTTGAATAATTTTATTAGAATTCAAATATTAATTTAATTTCATTAAATTAAAATTTTTGTTATTTGAGAGAAATAACTTTTATATTATGGATGTTAATAATGCTATGTTTATCCTATCTTTTCATGAGATAATTTTATTCAGGTTATATCTCTATTTTTATGATTTTATATAGTCTTGTACGGAAACCAAACTTAGAATTTATTTTATTGTGAATTTTATCCTAACTACCAAACATAGTCTTTGGGTTTCTTGTGTACTCTAAAAATTATTTGTAGGGGCAATATAGAAAATTTATACTATTCTAGAGTATTCTTGTAATTAATGTGAGTAGGTGATCTATAGGAACCATTAGATTAAATAGAGATCTACGGTTGTAATTAGATGAATATTTGTATATATAGGGTCCCTCCCCTCGTTTGTATAGCAGTAATAGAAAATTCAAAGTTTATCATTGAGTGTGGTGAGAAAAGCTGATTTGAGAAGAAGTTCCCAAGCTGCGTGGTAAGGCTAGGAAAAAATTTCTAAGGCCACGCGGTAAGGAAAAGCTAGATAAACCATCCTGTCGCATAAGTGATGGCTAAATCACCGGATCAAGAGCATCCTCAAAAGGCCTTTGGTTGGGCTGCCCGGGACAAGTCTGGCCTTTTCTCGCCCTTCCATTTCTCTCGGAGGTATTGTATGGCCTTCATTTTCTTTCGGCTTTATCCGGCTAGCTAGCATAATGCTTCGGCCACAAGCGCGAGTTCATGTTTTGTGTGTGATTGACTCCGCGGGTGGTGGATTCGCTGTGGATCTGGCGGTGATTTATCTGACCGAGTTCGCGCATGTGAATATTCGCGAATGGATTTTCTGATAACAGCATGCTTGGAATCGTGCAGTAAGAGGGAGAAGATAAAATATTCGGGTGTGGGTCCGAGTGCTACGTTTTTTGTTTCCTTTCCCCCGAGTTGTTTGGCCGGGTATTGATTAATTAATACAATAGGTCTCCAAGTCAAGGGGGTTCCACAGCTTTCTGTCGTCTTAATCAGATATCTGCAGTGCAATAAAGTAGATTATATTGTTTCTTCCTGAGTAAACTGAGGACGTATCGCTTTCTTATCTCTAGGCTTATGGCCAGTGATTAGTCATGGACATGTCGTGAAAGTTCTGTTTCAGTAATTGATCCTGAGGTTACACTACACTATTTCAAGTTTTAGACTATTCTCCAACGGATCGCCAGAGGATGGCAAAATAACACATGAGTTGAGGTGATGGGTTTGTCCAGATAAAGAAAAGGTTATAGGGATGCAAAAGAGGAAGAGGAAAATTGAAAGGTATATAATTGATCTCAGGGAAACAAGAAAGAAACTTCGGTTGATTTCCTTTTTAAAAATACTTTCTTTTGAGCTGATGTTCTTCTTAGTGAGATGACAGCCAGAGCTTTGACAGGGTCGGTTTTCTATCGTAATCAAAACCCCTTTGATATCTGATCCCTGGATGGGCGTTCTTTACTTTGACCATCTCATTTTGGATTTAAGTTGGTGCTGCTTATGCATATGTGATTGCAGTTTCTCTAATTATTTTATTTGGTGCAGAACATATTTAACTCAACTTGTGAACAAACAACTTTTTAACACAGATAGAGTCTGCTTCTCAAAGTAGGGTATGCAATGCATTTGACAACTATTCAATGGCATGTCTGACACTATCTGTACTAATTTGCAGGGAAAATGGTGATGAAGATGTCACCATTAAAATCCTCTTCTGTGGAGTTTGTCATTCTGACGTTTGCGTTGCCAAGAATGAATGGGGGTTCACAAATTACCCTGTTGTTCCTGGGTAGGTTCCGCTAATGCTTAAGATCTGAAATTTTCTTCTTCTGCCTTTTCACCTTTACAGCCTAATCAAATCATTTAAACAAAGGGGCAAAGAAATGTACATTCTGTATCACTCTTAAGCAAGCGAAGGTTGTCTGAAGTTGTGTTCAGAGTCTGATGCCAATGTGAATTTCATTGTGGTCGGTGGATTAATTTCAGATTTCAGACTTTTGAGTGTACCTTTTGACTTTTGTTCTCGTACTGTCTTCTAAAAATGTCTATCAAGGTACCTTTGAGTAGGTCCATGCCTGATGTTATTTTGTATTTTTTAAGAAAAGTATCAAGCACCAGCTTGTAACGAGCAAAAGACACTTTGTATATTGACGGTATTGTCTAATATGTTATTTTGACAAAATGATGTGGGTGTTAGAAATCATGTCTCCAAATGCATAATGTGCATGCACAAACTTTTCCTGTAAGGCCTAAATTTTTAGTCCATGGTAAAGTTCTTTGCTTAGTTCTTGTGTGGCCTCCTCTTATCATTGCATGAGAGGAGATGTCAAGTATCTGCTCCTTTTGCCTCATAATCGAGACAAAAGAAAAACCTTGTTTCTGATTAGGTAGTTTGGTTATAAGCTGGAAATTTGAAAGAGAACATGCATTCCCTAACTATTTCCATTTGAATGCATGCTATTTATGCTTTTAGGCCCAAGATGTTGCTGCAATTATTTTTGTCTATAATTCTTGTGCTGTGAAATGAAATTAAGAGAGGGACTAGCTTTCACTATTATGATATTGACAATTGAATTAAAATGTTGATCTCAACAGTGTTAATTGAAGTATTGCAAGTTTGCGAGGAGCTTGTACACTTGGTTACTGTTCTACTTATGTGTCTACAGGCATGAAATTGTTGGAACTGTGATGAAAGTGGGGAGCAATGTGAAGAAATTTAAAGTGGGTGAGCGAGTAGGTGTTGGGGTCATGGTGGGCTCCTGCAAGAAATGCGAGAGCTGCCAGCAGGATCTGGAAAACTACTGCCCCCAGACAATATTGACCTATAATTCCCATTACACAGATGGAGCAAAAACTTACGGTGGTTACTCTGATATGATAGTGGTTGATGAGCGTTATGTGCTTCGTTTCCCTGACAACTTACCATCGGAGGGTGGTGCGCCACTATTATGTGCTGGAATCACGGTGTATAGCCCGATGAAATACTATGGCATGACAGAGCCTGGGAAGCATTTGGGTGTGGCTGGACTTGGTGGGCTTGGTCATGTGGCCGTAAAAATGGGCAAGGCATTTGGACTAAAAGTTACTGTCATTAGTTCCTCTCCCAAAAAGGAAGCTGAGGCGATTGAAAGACTTGGTGCTGATTCCTTCCTTGTAACCAGTGACCCCACAAAAATGAAGGTACATGATATTTGGAAATGGTAACTGGTTCTTTTGTAGTGGTAGGAGGACTAGCCCAGCAATCATTGCTTTATCCAGCCCTGTGCTCCTCTTCTAGCTGACAAAATTTGAATTTCTTTTATGTGCGCATAGATATGCACGGGTTTCCAGCAAAAGCTGGAGATGACATAATGTAGATATACCTGAATAGAAGGAGATTACTGGGTCTGTTCTGGCAAGGGTAGAGTACCTTAAATTCTCCTAATGGAATTACTTGCTTCTTGCAGGCAGCTTTGGGAACAATGGATTACATCATTGACACAGTTTCTGCTGTACACGCTCTTTTTCCATTGCTTAGTCTGCTCAAGCCGAATGGCAAACTTGTTACTGTGGGATTGCCTGATAAGCCCCTAGAGCTGCCCATCTTTCCCTTGGTTCTGGGTAAGTGATAAACTAATGCCACATTGAGGGGGCGGTTAACTTTTTACTGTGGGATTGCCTGATAAGCCCCTAGAGCTGCCCATCTTTCCCTTGTTACTGTGGGATTGCCTGATAAGCCCCTAGAACTGAGTCAAAATATTGTACTACGGTAGCTCGACTCAACTTGATTCTCCATTGCTTGATACTCAACTTGAGCTCAATTGGTCAAGTATGATTTCTCAAACTGGAGCTCAACTTGATTGTATAAGCTTGAGCTTGATTCCACTTGTTTTACCACTGAATTTAGTCTATGATAAAATAAGCATCAACTTGATCTAATTCTAAGGATATGATAAAAATGAATAATAATATTTTGTGCTTATTTATAGTATCTACAGATGTATAACTATCGTTAAATATATAGAAGTACAACCACTCGAGTAATCTGAGTTATGTGTCTCTAAACTCAGCTTGACTGGATTAAGTACTTGAGCTACTTGAACTCGAGAAGGATCTTGCTGAGTCCGAATGTTCTATGTGTCAAGCTTGAGTAGCTCACGAGTGGCTTGACTCGCTTATACCCTACTTGCAGCAATCCAAATGAAAGATTATTCTATAACAAACTTTTATTTTCTTTTCTGTCTAGCTTACTCTCAATTAATTTTAATAATTTTGAGCTTGAATATTAGCATCATATGAGCTGAAAAAGGTGCTATAAACTTATGTTTTAATCAATATAGACTCGTAATATGCACCACTAGAGATGGTAGAAGTTCCAGCTTATGGTCATACTCAAGTTGCAAGGTGCTGAACCAAACTACAATGATTCTGACTTTGTGAACTCTTTCAGGTCGCAAGCTTGTCGGTGGCAGTAATATAGGAGGAATGAAAGAGACTCAAGAGATGCTAGACTTTTGTGCAAAACATGGTATCACTGCAGATGTTGAGGTAATCCGGATGGACTACCTCAATACAGCTATAGAAAGGCTTGTGAAGTCTGATGTGAGGTATAGGTTTGTGATCGATGTGGCCAACTCTTTGTCACAGTAGATATATGGTGATGCATTCTGCATATCTCATCTGTCATTTTCGAGAACTTTTTATTAGAATAAAAAGGAGCTAGCCAGTGCTAAGAGTTTGCGCACTTTGGATTGTGCCAGTTATATCTTTTTTTTTTTCTTTTTTTCTTTTTAAGTTCAGGTTTCTTTGCCTAGTTAAATGTACTAGTTCTGCTTTCTCATGTCATTACTTTCGCTTGTTCAATCATCTTTAATATTCTGCGGGTTTTGTGGAGGGTTGTATCAGTTGCTCAGGGACTTCCCCATCTTCCTGGTGACTTGTTTGAAGAATGTCTAACTTGATGTCAGCTCAGTAGAAGGGCATACATTGGGTCTGGTATTTACATCCACCAGAAAGTCTTGAATTTCCTGTCTGAATAAAAGATGTTCCCAAATAAAATTGTAGAGGCGACATGTCACTATTTATGTTTTCAAAGGCTTGTATGCTAGATCTCAGATAAAAAAATCTGATTTTCAAACTTTAAATTATACTAAAAGGATAAAAGCCAAATTAAAAAGTGAAAGACCCATTAAACACCCTTTGCCTTATGAGGTTGAGTCGAATAAACGAAGTCACTAGCCAGCATGACACTGTACTTGAAGCTCTAATTAGGTTTCATCCAAGCCATAGAAGTCGCGTTTGAAAGGAATTCTGACTTACTATTTGATCTTAAATCGAACCAGGCCATACTCAAATCAACTGCATGTCGGTCGCATTACAGGCTATTGAACAAAAGATTCAGCTGATTTCTTGTGTAACTAAGTCTTTTCACTTCTTACTTCAGTTCTTCCATTACCTGTTATTGGCAAATCGATTTGTTGACATGATGGGAACTGCCTCTTATGCTCTATTGGGGAAAATGGAGTGAGGAAAATCAGGAGAGAAACTATAACAAGTTTCAAATTTCCTCACTGTTTATTTCTCGCAAAATTATTCGAAATCCTTTCCATCTTTCGTCCAACCTTCCATCCTCATTTTCCCTAGTGTCCAAGCATCGGATTCGGGCAAATGGAGCATATCACTTAAGGAGACATAAATGCTGATTCATGATAGTAGGCCGCAGTTCAGGGTCGCCAATCGCTGATATAAATGGCGGCCAATCTACTTGGCTGGCCATTCGCCAGTCAAGGGAACCCGCTGAGGATGATAGGGAAAAAGAAGAAGAAGAAGAAGAAATAATAGAAATAATAGAAATAAAGAAAAATTAAAAATTAAAAATTAAAAAAATTACAAGAATTCAGAAAAATTTTGAAAAATGTAAATAATTGTCCATGTCAATGTCGATTATGTTGCATAGGATGGTTGATATCTGCATTAACTATTACTAGACAAAGTTGGTTGGATGGATTACATTGGCAAATCATCAAAAGATTTACGATCAAAAATTGATCAAATTCAAAAATTCAAAATTGAATTGGTATCGATACAATATATTAATGAATTTTTTGGTAATTTTTCATTGATACTAGGGCAGGGCTATTTCCACGCTTATCTTGATTGAAACCACATATTTTTATTTATGGTGACAAAAACACCATTTTGTCACTTATCGATAAATAATAATTAAACTCACTCAATATACTTCACTTACTTCCCATTTAAAATTGGGATTGAAATGATAGAATATCATTTTCTTTGATTTATCCATTGGCCATTATAAGCCTCGGATAAAAAGTGTGTTTCTACAAAATAACTTGTTTTATTGTTTAAATAAAAGAGTCTGAATTCATTCATTAACCATTCCTGTAGTTGACTTTCCTATTTGACCTCAAATGGGAGCGTGAGATTGCAATTTTACTATCAACTTCTCAATTCCAATCATACTATCTACCACTCCGTTCATTTTGTTTCTCTCAAGTATTTCAATTTTATTTAACCATCGAAAATGAATATTATAAGGTTTGCCAAACATCTATGACCTTGCATGACACGGTAAATATTCTACAAGAATTTGATTTCATCAAAACAAGGAATTAGATAATTTGATATATTAATTGTATTCATGACTTGATATAAAATGTTAACTTCTAAGTTTGTTAATTTCTAACATATACTCACTCAACCTCAACAAAAAGTTAATGAAATTCGTCCATAATCAATTTCTTGTAAAAAATCATGGAAATTCAATTGAAAAAACTTAATAATAAATATGTGCTTTAGTTATTATTAACTCAGGATCAGATGGTGTAATATATTTCACCATAGTTATAATAAATATAAAGCTTATATACATATTGCGCTAAAGACAAATTTGATTCCCTTTTTTTTTGTCTAGAATATTATCTTATCAAAAGGGTATAGTACATTGTATGTGCCACTTGGCATGAGTGAATATTTAAGTGCGAAAACTTTCAAAAAGTACATCTAAATATAATTTTTTTTGAAAATTAGGATATTTAAGTGCCAACTTCTGCAAGGATAGCTAAAAATCTAACATGATTTATTTTTGATAATATAAATGGTCTACATAGCTCACCATAAAGCTTACTCAACAATGAAGGTGCAAAATGATATTGTTGTGCCGTAAAATTCATTTTAATATAAATATAAATTAAAATAAATGATAAAAAATAAATTTATTTTTAAAAAAAGCAGCAGCATCAAACAATCAGCGAGGGCCTCCATAGCTTTCATCGGAAAGGGCTAATAAAATGATGGGGCGAGTGTCGGCCAGGGTCGTCAAGCCTTGGCAAGTAGCCATTGACCCTAGCTAACCATTAGAGAGGGCTGTGGAGGCCCTCATCGAAGCTATAGCTTCCTCTTTTTTTTTTTTTTAAATATAGTTTTTAAATTTATTTTAATTTATATTTATATTAAAAATTAATTTTAGGGGATTATAGTGCCATGTGGACAATTTTTCCTTAAAAATTGCCATGTGGATAATTTTTTTTAAAAACAATTGTCAATCAATAAAAAAAGTCATCGGAAAATGCCATGTCAATGGTTTGGCTAAAATTTTTCACCGTTAATACTTAAGTGTTCTAGTTTTCTTCGATTTTGGCACTTAAATGTACATTTTGAAACTTTTGGCACTTGTTGTGTCCAACAAAACAAACCCTCGCACCAACATTAATCTAATCAAAATGATCACGTGCTCTACTATTTTTTATTAGTGGCTCACTCAATAACACAAATAAATAAAACATCTCCACCTAAAATTTGGATGAAGACATAAAGAAAATTCTCTTATTATTTGATAGGAAAAAAGAAAGAATAGTAAAAAAAGAAAACAAAACCGTTAAGGAAGTGACAACTATAAGAGAGACGAGCGAAGATAAGGAAACATGGTTATTGTAAGTAATAGTATTCGATGATTAATTGAATATTGACAGCATGATTATGTTTTTCTCACATATAAAAAAAAAAGGTGTCGGTCCATCCAAAATGAGGTAGAAATAGCTCCATTTTGATATTATATATTTAAAATCATTAACTTTACTCATTGTGAGATTAGTAAGTCAATTGAACGTCTAGGGTACTTTCTGAGCCCTGCAATTAACAGTCCTCTACAATATACAGGCTCATGTAAGCTCGAGAAAGATGCCTAGAAGAGTCTAACAATTCATTCAGTTAATAGCAGAAGCAGAGCTTGTAGTGGAAGCATAGGTTGAAGCACGTGAGAAAAATGGCTAAAAATTATCGAGTCAGGTATGGATCACTAAAATTATTTTGTATAAAAATAATCAAAACGGATTAATTGAGTTAATTTAGGTTGGATTTTCAATTAGACCCAAACCCAACCTCACCCATGTGTTTGAGGGTTGATCTTGAATGTACATTTATATGGCTTACTAGTAGTAGCATGGATTTTCATGGAGACTGCACAATGTGCATTCTATGTTGGCATCAGCATGTGTAAAGATAGATAAACACATCTATTCACGTGACAAGTACATGGGGTGACACACATCTTCCGAGCAATTAATACACAAAATATTCATTTCAAATGTACTTGAAAGTACCAAGACTCTTGTAATCAAGATATATATCTTAACAGGTTTTTCATGAATACTTTGTATGTAGTACCGTAATTTAAATTTCTGGACAAACTTTCTCCATAGGATATTTTCGCTATCTTTGACGATCTTCCCTCAAACCTCATCTTTGGGACTAAATAAGGGTAAAAGATTTTACTTACAAGGCACTTGTTAAACGATTAGATCGACAAAGTTTACAATTTCTACTGCAGTATCTTTTCTTGCATTATCAGTAATCAATTATTTAAAAATTACAATTTTCTTATTCAGAAAGTTTGTAATTTAACATATGACTACTTGAATTACGAAATACTTAAACAATATCATATTAATGTTACAATTTTGCGCTGTCTAAGAAACTAAAAGAAATTATAAAAGTAAAGGATAAATTAAATAATGAAGTACTTTTATTTAAATATAATTCAACGTGTCATTTTATACAGCTAAATCAATTTTAGAGTAAACAATGAAAGTTCTTTTTTGTAAGTTTGGTAAATGTTAGAACGTTCAATCTAGAAAAATATATTGATAAGTGGAGGAAGATTATATGTATATAGAAAGTATACGAATGCACCTATGAGATATTTGAACACCTCTCTTATGTGCAAGTGGATTATGAATGACACATGAATTTTGATGAACGGTGATAGGTGGAGGGGGATTACTTGTAACTATGCTAGAATTCAACTCCATGACGAAATACCTTTTGCCAAAAGTCGTTCTTTGATTTTTATAAAGGAGATAAACTTTGCGGCAATTCTGAATAGGAAATATACAAATAGACAAGGAAATTGATAATTTCACTTCAATCAGTATTGAATGTACATGAGCTATGTTGGAATTCAATTGACAACAAAACTTGATAATGTAAAGATGCAATGATGGAATTTAATTAACAACGTGGATATTGACGGCATGAATCTAGCAACTACAACAAAGAAACCCATTGAAATTTAATCGACAACACAAATTTGAAACTATAACTACAATGCAGGAATTGAAAGATACTTGAAGGATAACACGCTTGTTGTTTTGTGTGATGAGGGGTCTTCGAAAATTACGATGAGGGAATTTAAAACCTACAATCAATAGTTACTAATGGAGATTACAAACGGTTATGTCGATGGTTACATTGACTTCACTATCTTGACAATTTTTTTGACTCCATTATCTTGACAATTGCTTCCTTGATGGCTACATCCAATATTGTCCATTCCACTTTTTGTTGATTTCTTCAAGCTATCAATCCATCAAGTTGTCAATAATTCTCTTTATAAATGACCAAACATTGCTCTCATCGATTAGGTTTATCACCTATCGATAATAATAATAAAAATTTGTCATTAATTGGTGTAAACAAATGCCCCATTTTAAAAGAATTGAATGATTCATTGATCATCTGATTCTTTTAAATTAGATAATCACGAGTGTTGCCATTAGATTTGTCATCTAATTCATATTTTTCCACGATAGGCAAGTTTTGTCTAAAGTCTTCATGTGGCCTTCTATCTTTGTTTTAAAGCGATTGCTCATACTTAGACACTCTAATTGCCAATTGGAATAATTCAGCAAAATTTTGGCCTTCGAATATTTCTCTAAGATTGACTTTTCATCCTACTAAAATCTAAGTTTGTGGATTATTTCTCTAAGAGTGATCTATTTCTAGCCTTTTGGAGTTGAGCAACATTGATCAACTAACTCATTATTGTATTGATATATTATGGCCAAATTAGTAATTGATACCTTAGTTATCATTCTACAAAATTGAGAATGATTTGTCTTTTCATCTCAACCCAAGTATGAATTAAACTAGGAGAATAAATTTGTATACCAAAAAAGGTAGTTTTAGATAAAGGCAAAGGGGACAACCTAAATCTTAGGAATTCATTTGTTTATACCTTTCAACATAGGGCAATATATCGACCAACTGTTGTTTGGCTAACTGATTAGAAATAAATTGTATAGAAAAAGTAGAGACTAATCTTTAGCCCCTAAACAAAAAATAAATATAAGTGCATAGCACAGAGTTTTTTGGAGCATTCTTCACATAATTCATTAGTTGCATTTACATCGAATTCAATGGTGGTGAATGGACCTAAATTGATCGCATGGACTGGGCTAGTAAATAAAGCGATATTCGACCAACATTGAGAGGGGGAGTAGCCAAAATTTCAAGCCCAAAGTAAGGGAAGAATGGGCTTTAAGTGAGTTAGGTTTAGCCTGTTATGTTGAGCTTAAGTAGAATAAGCCTATATGAGTCAAAACCTTTCAATAATTGAGCCCACAAGAGAGCAAAATTTCGGCCACACTAGGGAAATTGTGCTGGACGAAATTCATATAGGAAACGGGCTGAACTCAAGCTTAGTTCAATCTAATTTCAGCCCATTAGAGTTGGCCCCTGATAGTTACAGCCTTTTATTTAAGCTAAACCCATAAAAACCTAGGTTAATCTTATAAATATACATCTATACCTCATAACTTAGAGGTCGGCAAATCATAATTTCAAAATGTAATTTGAGAGAAACACAATTGAATAGAGAGGAAAAGTGAAGGAAGGAAAGGACATGGCTAAACCATGAGCCGAGTTCCTCACGTCAGAGCTCCCCCTCCCTTAGGGCTAGGCTTCCCCTCTTGTGGCCGTTCTTCCCGCTACTACCTGACACGAAACGTTGAGTAATGGAAAATATGTTTTTATATTTTCTGTCTCACTTGTAATGTACAAATACATGTCTGCATTTTATAGTACAAGAAATGTAAATCAAGGAAAATATATACAATATTATTTTCCCTAAAATATTATAAATCTATGATTCATTGCATCAATTATGAGATTAGAATCTGGCTAGGGAATCAATCAAGGATCAATTCAAATCCTTTCTCCAAACACTCCCCTTCAAGCTGGTGCTTATAAATGTCAAAGGCGCCTGGCTTGCTCAATAAATATGTGTGTTGTCTTTGACATTATGACTTAGTGAAAATATCTGTAGGTTGTTCCATAGTTCCAATCCCTCGAGTTGCAATAATCCCTTCTTGAATCTTCTCTCGAGTGAAGTGGCAATCAATTTCAATGTGCTTTGTTCTTTCATGAAAAATTGGATTCGCCACTAACTTGAGTGCGACATTATTATCACAAAATAATTCACTTGCGCCATCAACTTGCACACCAAGGTCTGAAAGTAATCCTCATATCCAAACTATTTTGCAAACAGTTTTTGCCATAGCTCGATATTCCGATTCAGTTGATGATAATAAAACTGTTGATTGCTTTTTCGTCTTCCACAAAATCAAAGACTTTCCCAATTTGATGCAAAAACCAGTAATAGATCTCCCTGTCATGGGGGCATGTAGCATATTGTATCACAATAGGCCATCATCTTATTGTTGCAGTCTCGTGATAGTAGAATTCCAAGTCCCAGACATCCCTTTAAATACTTTACAACTTTCAACGATGCATTCATATGTGATTGCTTCAGATTGTGCATAAACTGGCTAAGTATTTGTATCGCATAACAATTTTGGGCCTAGTCATGGTGAGGTAGATCAATTTTCCAACAATTCGCTAATATGCTGATGGATTTTTAAGAAGTGAATAATTCAGAAAATTATTAAAATATTTCCATGTCAATATAGGATAGATGGCGTCAATGTTAATGCTTTTAATTCAAAAATTGGCTAGATGGACTCGATTGAGGTTTATTACTTAATTGGTGCAATTAAAATGTTTAAGACCAAATTTGCAAAGATGCAATAAATTTAAGCTTTTTTGGATTATTTTCTCGGCACAAAAAAAAAAACATTTTTTTGGACTTGAATGGCACAAAAAAAAAAGGTGCAGGAAATTTAAGATATAAAATTGGACAGCGAAAACAACCGAGTGAGAGGGTCAAAAATGCACTGACATCTCAATGATTTAAAAAGGGTGCAGGAAAAGTTTCACACGGCAGCAAACGCATTGCGTTTGCTGCCCCATATTTTTGCTGTGGTCTCGGTCCATCCAGCTGTTCAACGTGTGAAACTCCTAGGTTTTGGTTTTCAACGATTTTAAGTGCGTGATGGGCACAAATGCGTTTGCTGCCCCAAATTTTTGCTGTGGTCTCGGTCCATCCAGCTATTCAACGTGTGAAACTTTTCCTGCACCTTTTTTAAATCATTGAGATGTCAGTGCATTTTTTACCCTCTCACTCGGTTGTTTTCGCTGTCCAGTTTCATATCTTAAACGTTTTGTTTTTGTGCCGTTCAAGAAAAAAAACTCGAGAAAATAATCCAAAAAAATCTTAAATTTATTCTATTTTTGCGAATTTGATCTTAAACATTTTAATTACAGCAATTAAGTAATAAACCTCAATCAAGTCCATCTAGTCAATTTTTGCATTTCACGCACGCAAAATCGCTGAAAACCAAAACCGAGGAGAAGGAAAACCCAGGACCACAAATGGACCGTCGGCTCTCCGACGTGTGGAAGTCCCTGACCTCATGTGCACTTGTCTGGGTACATCACCCCCAACACGTAACCGATGGTAGTATCCCTCCATCTCACGGAGCTCCCTCGTGGTCCACTGATCACTCCCCAAACTCGACCAAGGGAAAGAAGATTTGACCGGACGATGATGTGTGAAAACAACCAAAGAGATAAGAGGGGTTCCCTCTTTATGCACTTCCACATCTTGTTATGACGAAATGAACTCAGACCTGGTCCTTCTGCTGAGACAACTGCTTTTCTCCGATGCCGTGCGGAAAATAAAGTACTTGCGCAGTGGTCATCCCGGAGTAATGCAACTCTTAGCTCGTTAAGTTTCGGTTGAAACGTCAACTCTGCGAAAAGAAGACGAGGGAAAAGACAATTGGCAGGTACAAGCCCAACTCTAGCCTTCATGATTCAAAAGTGAAATGGTCCCAGATGAAAGCGAAGTTTGTGTTCGAAAATGAAACTGTTAAAACGTGAGAGTACTCGTACCCAGTAGCTGAGGGAAGGTGGACAATAGTCGCATTGCACGACTGGCAACGTGAAAAAAAAATCGGTCATCACAAAGTGGGAGTTCCGAAATACCCAACACGCTAATGAAGTGATTTAGTTGGCTACACCATCTCAGCCTTATAATCAGCTAAAACCTAAGTTATTAATTGAATGTGTGATTTATTATATAATATTCTAACATTTTCTCACATGTGTAAGTTAGATTTTAACCTAAACCTAAACATGGAAATAAGTAATTAGTGAGGCAAATAGGAACATGAATTCTTACCATCATATCATATGGGAGACTTTATGAAGCCACCGCTAATTATTTAAAAAGTTTAAACAATTAGATAAATAAGTGATTTAATAGTTAAATTCTAGTTGTTGCACAAGATCTCACATCAATATACAAAATAATTGCGAAAACTATCAAAAATTTTTTAAATCTTTTGCATTTACGCTTCATTCATTTTTGACTTTACGCCAATTCAATTTTTTGGCTGGATGTTGTAGATGTGGACGTTAATCGGCCAACGTAAGACAAACGCGGTATCGTTGATGTTGACAATTTTTAATTATATTTTATTTTTCGAATTATTTCTTTCTTTTCTTTTTTTTTTTTTTTTTTTCTTTCTCCTCCTTCTTCCTCCAACTAGTTACCGGACCTCGGCAAGGGCGAGCCTCGCTAGCCCAATGCAAGGCCACCCATGTGGCCTCAAGCCAACCTTGTCTATGGCTAGCAAGGCTCGACCCTCGAGGCTTGTCCCTCGCTAGTGGCTAGTAGATTGCCGAGGTCCAATGACTAATCAGAGGAAGGAAAGGAAAAAAAAAAAGAAAAAAAAGAAATAAATAAATAAATAATTCTAAAAACTCTAAAATATTTTTAAAAATTGTCCACATCAACCGACAACATCCACGTTTGTAATATCCAATCAAAATTAGCCAAAAAGATTGAGTTGGCATTAGGTCAAAAAGTCTAGGAGTAAATTGGCACCAAGTCAAAAGATTTATAACTAAATTGACACTAATAAGAGTTTATGATTAAATTGGCACAATGCAATAGATTTAAGACTTTTCTAACACTTTTCTCTAAAATAATCTATGCCGTGCCTCTCTCTTGTACCCACATGGAGTGCTCTTTCGCCACGTGAGCAAACTGCCGAAGTTGCTAATGCCGGGTCAAGGAAGAATTTGACGATACAGAGGAGCACGAGTTGAAAGGGTTTGAAGGCAACAAAACAAACGGGAGAATTACTAAAAATGTTTTAAATCTTTTGTAATTGTACCAGTTCAATTTAAACCATTTAAATGTGCAAATTGTGTTCTAAACCTTTTTATATTTTGACCATTAAATCCACCATGCAAATTTTGGACAGAAACACTTTTCTCCAATAATCTGAAAATGAAAAAGAATCATTTTTCTTTAACCAGTTCGAGAAACGAAACCAAAGGAAAAATATGGGACCACAAACACATTCACGTACGTCGAATCGAAGGCAAAAACCAAAGCCTACAAAGATTGGGACCGAAAACAAACCTTCGCTCTCCGAAGAATCGAAGTCCCTAGCTCATTTGCACGTTTCTGTCGTTAGGTCACCGACATGAGTGTCTCTCCATCTTACGGAGCTCTCTCGTGATCGGCGTGTCCATCACACGTGAATCTTATTATCGCACAGTAAGAGATGGAGAAGAAACCTTTTCTTGTACTTACACGTCTTGACTGTACAATAGTCGAAGCAAAACAACCCTGTTGTTTTAGATGATCTTGAAAGTTTTTGCATGAAATGAAATGAACTGTGACCTGCTCCTTGATCTAAGACAACTGCTTTCGATGCTGCCATGAAAAAAAAGTAGATGCGCTAAAATTATCCTGGAAAAATGCCACTTTTAACTTAAGTTTTATGTTTCAGAAGCCAAAAGGCCCAAAAAAGAAAGAAGAAATAGAGTTCGCGTTTGGAAACGAGGATTTCTGGAACGGGAGACTGGCAATATACCGTCACTATTATACCTAACCAAACTGGCAGAGCCCCGTGCACCACGGGCATGACTCCACAAGTCAACCTGGTGTTCAAGTAGGCCCAATTATATCAGCATTCCAGTCACGTGATTCAGAACCCGAAAACAATGGAAACGAGCTCGAGCTTGAATACTTAACCTGAGTAGCTCGTGACCAGCTGATCAAACAATTGTATTTTCTAATTTTATAGGTACGCTCATTAATATGAATTCACTATGAACTCAAGGTGAGATTATTCACTATAAAATTATATGTATTTTCAAAATGCAAGTTTGAGTTTGAGATTATTCAAAATTCAAGTAAGATTTATTGACTAATCAAGGTGAGTAAAATCAAGCTCGAGCTTATTTGACAACTTATTCAAGTTAAGCTTCAGACGAGCATCGAGTCTTGAATATTGGGGTGGAGTCGACCTGATTCCACTCCATTACACCCCCTCTACTGCACCTCTCTCTCTTTGTGGAGCTCAAGACCTTTGGTATGGATGAGGGAGAGGGAAAGGAGAGGGAGAGATTGAGAGAGAGAGAGTTGGTGGTGGTCTTACTTGTTAGGGATAATTAGGGTATTTAAATATATTTTCTTATGTTGCAAAAATGATGATATTTTCAGCATTATTCTTATCCGTAGTGCATCGTAAAAAATTTCATTTGAACATGCGTAGTGAAAATTCCATGTGTCACTCGTAATATGACTTGCAATTTGTCTCCTTTATTACATATTTACATGCTTCAAGCTTAGGCCAAAAATCAGCCTACGTTTAACGAGGAGTGTTGGAATATATATAAATATTAAATCACACATTTATCTAGCAGTTTAAGTTTTTAGAATAGTTAACAGTAATTCTATGAAATCTCAAATGATATAAGAGCCAATGCTATCTCTTTCATGAATGTGCATGGTCAAAATTTCACGTGAATGTAAGTAATCAAAATTTCATGCTCCACTCGTGATCCGATTTGCACATGAGAGGGGTGTTAAAGTATTGCCTCATATCACTTGACAATAGGTCATAAATACTCTTTATTTTATGTGATCTCCTTCCATCTAAAGGTTTAAACTTTTGGATTGGATTTTCTAACTCGATATCAAAGCCTCCTTTCCTAAGGCAACTTTCGTGCAACTTTCGTGCCCCGGTATGAAGTACCCGCAGTGCATCCCATGCACTCATAGCAAAATAAATCTATCCACGGCAATTGTCTTATGGAGCTTTTCTTTTTCACGAAGGTCACGGAGATGTTTTTCGACGCTATAAAGATGCATCTTTGCATAGTAACATTTGCTTACCAAAGTGTATTTTGCTTGCTACAGCCTCACCATCTGTATCGGCTACGTTTGTTCAATTATTATTTTAATAGCAAAGTAGACTGCAAAGAATGCATGCTATTTGGCTCCAATAGTGTCTTCACATAGAAACTTTTGCTTAGCAAAGCTTGGTGTGTTCTGCTTGCTATAGCCTTGCCATCTGTATTAGTAGCATTTGTTCAATTATTTCATTAGCAAAGTCGACCGCAAAGGAGGCATGCTGTTTGGCTCCAAGAGCAAAGTCAACTGTGAAGGAAGCATGTTGTTAGCCACCGATTCTCAACTTTATACTTCTCGTTTCAAGAAGCCAACACCACCACCAAAATCGGCTTCATCAAATAAGCAACTTACTAAAATCTCATCGTCAACAAAGGCTTGGAGCAATCACACACCCCAACATGTGCCGCCCTAGTTCAGATCTGTTGAATGCTGATTTCATGAAGAAACAAGTATCCATGTTACCGTTTCACTAGATTTTCAACTCTACCCGACTAAGTCACATTGAGTTTGAGGAGGAATGTTAGAGATAATTAGGGATTTCTATAAGATATTTTCTTATATTAGAGTTAATTATAATATTTATTTGTGATTATCCATACCTCTCAAGATTACATATATATATCTTTATTTGATTGTGCATGTCTTGATTGAGATGTTATCTTAAAATAGTTATCTAGTAAAGTTTGTAAATATGCTCATTTATACTTATACATCGAAACATACAGATATTGCCAATTAGTATTTTCCACGTCATTCTTGACGTTGTCGTTGGCCAAGGATCCTCTCAAAGGAGAACGATGGGGGAGATGGCCAAATGCGGCAGGGGGGCTACAAGGTGGGGAGGGAGAAAAGAAAATTATTGGGTTGGGATTCTGGTTAATATATGTGTGAATTATCACATAATGTAAGGGCATTACAGAGAAATTAAGCTTGATTTGTTTCACGAAAAATATGATATTTCTAATAAAATGTTTTATAACAAAATGACAATATTTTTCAGGATTTAATTCAAACTTCAAATTAAACTGAAAAATATTTTCTGTTGTTTGATCTAAAAAATCTATTTTGATTTTCCCAAAAAGACATATATTATTTGGGCACTAGTAATTTGTGCATGGGCAACTGATAAGGTGCAGCAACAAATTCATGTTTGTAACCATGTTTTTATATACATCTTAGGTTGAGATTTCAATTACTATATGTGGGAATTTTCACAGAATGTAAAGGCATTTTGACAAAGTTTAGCTTTTTTCTGGGTGTTGTGGACTCTGAACAAATCTGTATTCTCTAATTGGTTGCTGATCCTTTTGTGTTTGAAAATGGGATTCCTAGATTGGGAGATTAGCATCACACTATTGGGGTGAGAATAGTAGGAATATCATAATTTTTGTATGGTACTTATTTGAGTGCCTAATATTTTTTTTCGCTCATTGAAGTGCCACAAATTTGAAAAATAGATTACATGAGTGCTATCGACGATTTGCCTCGTTGAAAAATCCAACGTGAACACTAGTTGTCATACGTTCCTTCACCGAGCTGACGTAGAAATTTTTTTAATATTTTAAATTATTTTTTTTTATTTTTTATTTCCCTTTTCTTTAGGGCCAGCAACAGTTGCCACCCTTGCTCAGATTGAGCGAAGGTTGCCTTGCCCTTGGCTGCGAAGCCCTGGGCAAGGGCATTGTGACCTCATAGGCCTCGGGCGATGCCGCCGCAATTTCGCCTAGAGCCTTCCTCTATGGCCTTAGGCGAAGTTGATTTGTGGGTGATTTCCGCCTTGCCTAGAACGCCTTGATGGCCCGAATTCTTTTCATCTAGTACTCGAGATTATCAATTGAGCCCCTGGGATCACTACAATCGAGGACCGGTCGCCCGAACCGCCCGTTTCGGCCTTTTTCCCTCTCGCTGGTCATTCCGCGTGAACAAGGGTTTTTGGCCGTTTCGACCACCGATGAGGGTCATTGCCATCCCCGAGCTTATCCCTCGTAGCCCTCGTTCCCTCTACGCGCCGGTGTCGCCGGATTTCCGATCCAAGTAAGTTAACTTCCTAATCCTTGTTTAGGGTTAATCTTGCTTAGGGGTTAATTAGTGTATTTGTATGTTTGTGATTAATTAAAGTTGATTGGTTGATTATGTTGGTTAATTAAGACTTGAGGATTAGTTAATTGACCATGGTTAGTGTTAAAGTAACCTAGGTTAATTAATTAAAGTAACTAAGGTTAGTTTTAAAGTAACCAAGGTTAGAATTTAACTATGGTTAGGTTAATTTGACCATGGTTAGGTTAATTTGTTAACCATGGTTAAGTTTAATTATTTTTATTTATTTATTTAATTTCGTTCCAAAAATACAAGAACTTGGTTGTTATGCTTTATTGAAGTGCCGATTGTTAATTATATGCGTGAATAATGATGAAACGCATGATCGAAGACCGATTGAAAATCATATTGTTGAAAAATTTTAGAATTGTCATAAAATTTCATTAATACAATTTGATAGGTGAATATGGACACTTGTTTTTAGGCAATCGATAATAAAATCCTTGTTCATTTTTATTATAGCGTTTATTTTTTTGGTTTAGCCGAGAACCGTTTTGCTTAACTAAAGACAAAAAAAAAATGACGGTTTGGAACTTATTAGAGCTTTTGTTTCTCTCTCGCATTGTGCTGAGAATCGACTCCCGAGGCGAGCGAAGTGGAACTTTAACTTGCCGAGTTTATCTCAACCCGTCGTGGTTAACCTTTTCTTTGCCCTAGATGATGCAAGCATGCAGGATCGAAGAGAGCGATCCTCCGAGGCCGAGTAGACACTTGCCGTTTTTGTGGGCCTTAACTTGTCGCCCGTAGTAGGCGTGTATGTATTTGCTTGTCTTGTTTTAAAAATGGTGTTGTCTTTCCTCTCGCCATCCCCGTTTTGGGAGTTTACAAGATAAAATGTTCAAGAGTTCGTGACAAAGGGTTTTGCGACCGATGAGGGTCATTAGGGATCCTTGCTAGTAGGGGTGAGCATGGTTCCAAAATAATACAAGAACAATCAGTGCATTGAAAATCGTAAAATCTTATTAATACTATTTGATAGGTAGATATGGACACTTGTTTTTAAGCAATTGATAATAAAATCCTTGTTCATTTTTATTATTACGTTTATTTTTGTTTTGCTTAACTAGAGACAAAAAAAAAAAAAAAAAAAGGAACTTATTAGAGCCTAGAATCGACCTTGGAACCTATAACAGAGTAGATTTCAAGTTCCAGTTCCAAGAATAGGCAAAACCTATAAAAAATCTAGAATCGCTCACCCTTACTCACCGGCCTTAAAAAAAAAAAAGCAAAAGAAAAACAAATAATACATTAAAAATAAAAATAAATAAATAAATTTCACGTGAGATAATTTGTTGGAATTGACACTCAAATAATTGATACTCTAACATGACACTTAAGTAAGTTAAAAAAAAATTATGATACTTAAGTGAACGTTATACTAAACTTATGACACTTTTGTTTTTCTCCCCGCACTATCACTACCATCCTTATCGTCTCCTTTCTTCATCCGTGGGACATGAGTTTTGAAATAGCAAGCAATCAAGCACAAATGCACGTTTTTCTCAACACACATTCTGAACACTTGTAGGGAATGGTCGGCGCATCAGTTGGTCTCCGCTTCTATATAATAGGCGTCTTACGTGCATTTCCCTGTTTCTTATTCATAGCAAAAGCCCGGTGGTCGAACACCTACACAGGCAAAGACATATATAGCAATTGCCATCGACAAACTCTCCGACTACCGCCGCCACAATGAGCTCCGCCACCCTGGCCACCATTATTGCCCTACTTCTCTTGGCACTTGTTGCTTTATGTAAAATCGTGAAACAGCAGCTTTGTCACAAAACCATCAGAAATGAACATAATCCACCCCCACTCCCTCCCGGCCCCATGCCGTGGCCGGTGGTTGGTTGTGCCCCAGGCATGCTTCGCAAGAAGCCCGTGTTCCAGTGGATCCATCACATGATGAAGGAGATGAACACCGAGATAGCGTGCATTCGTCTAGGGAGCACACACGTCATTCCCATCATCTGTCCAAAAATCGCCCAAGAATTCCTCAGGAAACAAGACTCGGTGTTCGCCTCAAGGCCAGTTACAATGGCCTCTGGCACATTCAGCAGCAGGTACTTGACAACAGCCCTCTCGCCCTATGGGGAGCAATGGAAGAAGATGAGGCGGGTGTTGGTGTCGGAGGTAGTGTGCCCGTCACGGCACAAGTGGCTCCACGACAAGAGAGCGGGGGAAGCCGATAACCTAGTGAAGTATGTCTTTAACCTATGCAAAACCTCAGGTCATCAGGTGAACCTGAGAACCATTACCAGGCACTACAGTGGAAATGTGACAAGAAGGCTGATGTTCAATAAGAGATACTTCGGCAAGGGAAGGCAAGATGGAGGACCAACCATTGATGAAGAACAACACGTAGATGCAATCTTCAATGCACTGCACTATCTATATGCATTTTGTGTTTCTGATTACTTTCCATTCTTTGTGGGGCTTGACCTTGATGGGCACGAGAAGGAAGTAAAAGAGAGTGCGAGGACCCTCAAGAGGTTGCATGAACCCATAATAAGCGAGAGGATCAAACGATGGAGAGATGATTTGACTTCGGAGTGTAATGAAAAAGAGCCTCAAGACTTGTTAGATGTTCTTATTATGCTTAAAGACTCACAAGGGAAGCCATTGTTGACGCCACAAGAAGTTCGAGCGCAAATAATGGTAAAGTTAATATCCTTTTTCCTAGAGTGTTCGATCAAATATAAACCTAAAAAACTGTACATCCTGATTGGTTTCTCCATATGTATAGGCCACGGACCCACAGTGGTCTAAATAGTTTAAATTCTAACATAACCATGCACCACCTAATATGCAGGAGATTATGATTGAAGCAGTGGACAATCCATCAAACGCAGTCGAATGGGCAATGGCCGAGATGATAAATCAGCCTGAACTCCTTAAGAAAGCCACAGAAGAGATAGATAGAGTTGTGGGTATGGAGAGGTTAGTCCAAGAATCTGATATTCCCCAGCTCAACTACATCAAAGCATGTGCTCGGGAAGCTTTTAGGCTCCACCCGATCGTGCCCTTCAACGTTCCACATGTAGCCATGTCAGACACCGTGGTGGCCGGTTATCGCATTCCCAAGGGCAGCCACATCCTTTTGAGCCGGGTCGGCCTCGGTAGAAACCCCAAGGTTTGGGATGAACCCCTCAAGTTCAAGCCGGACCGACACATCACGAGTGACCAAGTGGAGGTCGTGCTGACAGAACCTGACCTGCGCTTCATTTCTTTTAGCACTGGCCGACGCGGGTGCATGGCCGCCACACTTGGGACAACAATGACCGTGATGCTCCTCGCCAGGCTAATCCAAGGGTTTAGTTGGAGTAAACCCTCCAAGTTGTCGAGCATCAACCTTGCCGAGGGGAGAAATGACTTATTTCTCGCCAAACCACTAGTAGCTCAAGCGGAGCTGCGATTGCCAAGTCATCTCTATCTTGCATAGATACAAGTACAGAGTCATGGTGATGTACTTGTCTTGATATATTATACGAATAACACATATTAATAAAATAAGTCGGGATGTCCATTGGATCAAAGCTAGACATCCCAAATAAGAAATCTCCGGTGTGAATTATAGGTTCATACTCAAGATGAATTCTAATGTAGTGATGCAAAAATTCCGTGTCTTCAATATAATCTTCACTTCTTGAAATTGAGTAGGTCCAAGAGTTGTTGTGTGTTATTGCCGTTATTTATGAAATTGTTTGGAGCAATTGCTATTATAGGATTTTTACGAGGAAAGTTGTCCAAATAATCCTAAACTTATTACATTTTTTTAACTCAATTTTAAACCTTTTAATTTTTCTAATTGAATCATAAACATTTCCATTATTTACCAATTGAGTCCATTTAATCAATTTTAATAAGATATAGCTGACGTCCACGTCAACCATCCTATGCGGCGTGGCTAACGTTGATGTATATGATTTTTTTATAATATATATTTTTTAAAATTTTCATTTTTTCTCTTGCTTTTTTTCCTTCCCTTCTACCTCCTTTAGCCAATTGTCGAGCCTTAGTGACCAGCCAAAGGTGAGGGCCAACTCACCAAGCCATGGCAAGACCAAACCTCGTCGTCCCTAGGGGCAGGTTAGACTTGCCTGAGGCCAACAAGGTCGAACTCGCCAGCCTTCGCCTCTGGCCAATCATCAACCATCGCCAATGATCGGTGATCAACTAGAGGAGAAGGAAGGAAAGGGATAAAAAATAAAAAAAAAAATTTAAAAATATTAAGATATTATTAAAAATTGTCCCCTTCAACAACAGTCATCCTATGTGGCAAGGCCAATGTCCACATCCATAATTTTCTACCAAAATTAGCTGAATAGGCTTAATTGGCCAAACGTGAAAATGTTTAAAACTGAATTGAAAAAATTAAAAGATTTAGAACTGAATTGATAAAAACGAAATAGGTTTAGGACTTTTTAAAAAAATTTCTCGATTTTTGCAATAGGTTGTTGAGATTGAACTTGGGTGTTGACACCTAAATTTTGATTAAGTATTAAGATTTAAATTGCATAGAAAATTAGGGTTCAATTTGATCCTAACAAAAATGATTTTCCATCACCTGGATACTAATATCGTTTGTATGTATTAAGTCTATTTTCTATCTTTATTTTACCATATTTTTATTCCATTTTCAGGTTATTATCATTATTATTTAAAAAAAGTGGGGGTGGGTCCAAGGAGGGGCTGGGCTTAGGTGCCCAGCCCCATTCTTCTTTCCTTCTTCTTATCTGCGCAAGCCTAGGGCCCGGCCCTTTTCATTTTTTCTTTCCGCCGGCCCAGCCCAGCCTTCTTCCTTCTTCCTCCTTGCTGCGCTTCACGCGCGCAACAGAGAGAAGAGGGGAGAAGACGGCAACGCCTGCAGAAATCGAAGAGGGCGAGGGGACAACGTAGACCGAATAACCGGCGATGGAGGGGGGCAAACGCATTCAATGCTCTGAGGAGCTCGTGGCGGCTCCAAAGACTGCCCCCCCACCCCCCTCCTCCTCTGCTTTCTCCTCCTTCCTTCCTCATTCTTTCTTCCTCGGCGTTACGAATCACGCGCAGGAGAGGTCGACGCGCGTCTACGACAGTGGAGGAGAGCAGATGGGCGACGAAGGGGACGTCTCGCAAGCGCCATCAATGCTGCCGCGCGAGATCCGGCGCAAAACCTGGGCAGAGGGGACGTCTTGGGGGGGACTTCTTCAATGCCGAGATGGCCTCGACGGAGAAGAGGGGATGGGACGCCGGTTCGGCCTAGAGGGAGGCCGGTCGGCATCCCAAGAACCTGCGACCGAACCCCCAGGCGACCGGACTGCCTTCAGTGTTTGTAGAGAATATAGGAAGAGAGACACACTAGAGAAGAAAAACTTTTTGCATTCTACGTTAAAAACTGACACCACAACCATTACATAGGCTTTACACCAAAAGAAACCACTACATCCCACTAACACCCCCACTAACTTAACATGTGCAGCAACAACTCCATAAAAAACCGTCACAAACTATTAACACGTGAAAGACACGGCACCATAGAAACTGTCACAGAAAAACACATTTACAAGAAAGAAAGTTTGACTCATTCAACATTCCCTCCCTTAAACTGATGTTGCAAACAATCAGTTTAAAGTCTTGACTATTTCTAGCGTGCAGACACCTAGTAACCTTCTAAGCTTCGCAAACGACTCCATCTTGAGGGCTTTGGTGAATATATCAGCAACTTGATCTTCACTCCTGCAATAGATTAGATCAATTGTTCCATCATTACTGAGATCTCTCAAGAAATAAAACTTCACATCAATGTGCTTGCTTCTTCCATGTAGCACCGGATTCTTGGAGAGTTTGATTGCTGAGTTGTTGTCACAAAATATTTTGGTAGCTCCTGGTTGCTTAAATTGTAGCTCCTCAAGAATTCTCCTTAGCCAAATAGCTTGACAAGCACAAGCTGTAGCAGCAACAAATTCAGCTTCTGTACTTGACAAAGTGACAATTTGTTGCTTTTTGGATGACCATGAAATAGCACCTGTCCCAAACATAAAAACATAACCCGAAGTACTCCTCCTATCATCTTGGTCTCCTGCATAATCACCGTCGCAAACCCCAACAAATTGGACTTTTCACCCTTCTTGTAAAATAGTCCAAAGTCTCTAGTTCCTTGCAAGTAACGAAGAATTCTCTTAGCAAACACAAATGCATTTTACGTAGGATTCTCCATATATCTACCGATTAAACTCACAAAGCATACATTATGTCTGGTCTTGTTGCGCTTAAATACATCAAACTGCCCACAATTTGTTTGTAAAGTGTCCCATCAACCTTCTTCCCTTCATGATCTTTATGTAGCTTTAAGCCAAACTCAACCGGAGTGTTTACAGGATTACAATCCTTCATGTGAAATCTGTCCAAAATTTCTCCCACATATTTCTTTTGAGAAATAACAATCCCATCATCCGATTGTACTACTTCTATGCCAAGAAAGTAATGCATCATACCAAGATCGACATTTCAAACTCATCCATCATTGACTTCTTGAATTCTTCAAACATGGCATCACAATTTCCGGTAAATATCAAGTCATCAACATATAAGCGGACAATGAGCATTTTTCCTTTATCTCCAATCTTAACAAAAAGTGTATGCTCATAGGGACATTTCAAAAAACCAACTTTAAGAAAATAAGTCTCAATGCGACTATACCAAGCTCGTGGGGCTTGTTTTAGCCCATAAAGGGCTTTCTTCAATTTATAAACTTTATGCTCATTTCCAATCTTAACATAACCAGGGGTTGTTCGACAAATACTGTTCCTCCAAGTACCCATGCAAGAATGCCGATTTGACATCTAGCTGGAAAATAGGCCAAGAATTTTGTGCCGCCAATGCAACCACCAATCTGATTGTGTCATGTCTTGCGACCGGAGAAAAACTTCGTATAGTCAATCCCGTACTCGCTTGTATCCCTTGGCTACCAAGCGTGCCTTGTACTTGTCAACTTCACCATTTCCTTTAAGCTTTGTTTTGAAGACCCACTTTACGCCAATGGTTTTGTGTCCATTAGGAAGATCGGATAACTCCCAAGTGTCATTTCTTTCAATGGCATCAATTTCTTCATCCATTGCTTTCCGCCATTTTTCTTCTTTGACAAAGACTCTCAAAAGTAGTAGGGTCGCAATCTGAAAATAAAGCAAAGTGAGTAATTGGATCTTTAATTCCAGTTACCTCATAATCTTCCATCCAAACAGGCCTTTTTCTAACACGGCGAAGAGATTGTGCCTCATCTTCATTTACTTCGTGACTGTTGGTGAAGTTTCAGCACATGTAGAAATTGTATTTGATGAATTTTCGGGCATGCAAGGTGCTGAAATTTTCTCCTGTTCAACATCATTGTCATAAAGGACTTTGGAAGGCTGCTGCCTATTCCAATCCCAAGTGTTCTCTTCATCAAAAACAACATCCCTGCTGGTCACAACCTTCTTTGTCAAAGGATTAAATAATTTATATGCTTTGGATACATCACTTACACCAAGAAAGACACACTTTTCAGCCTTGTCATCAAGTTTCTTCCTTTTCTCATCGTGGACATGAGCATATGCGATGCATCCAAAAATTCTGAAGTGATCTACAGCTGGTTTTCTCCCACTCCAAGCCTCTTCGGTGTCATATTTTGAACAGCAAAAGTTGGACTTCGTTCAAAACATGAATGCTCCAATTTACTCGCTTTCGGCCAAAAAGTCTTTGGAACTCTTCCTCTTGCCAACAAACTTCTCACCATGTTGAGAATGGTTCTATTTTTCCTCTCGATACACCATTTTGTTGCGGTGTATAAGCGGCCGTAAGCTCTCTTCGAATGCCATGCTCTACACAAAAACTTCAAATTCTTTTGAGCAATATTCACCACCGCGATCGCCCGAAGGGCCTTAATTGTCTTTCCTGTTTCATTTTCCACATGAGCTTTGAAGCTTTTAAATATAGAGAAAGCTTCGATTTTTCTTGTAAAAAATAAACCCAAGTTTTTCTGGAAAAATCATCGATGAAGGTAATTAAGTACCTTTTACCTCCATTAGAAGATGGGTTTATTGGTCCACAAATATCCGAATGCACCAACTGCAATACATCTTTTGCTCTCCATGACTTTCCTTTGGGAAATTGAGAACGATGTTGTTTGCTAACAACACATTCTTCACACACTTCAAGGAGTTGTAATTAAAGGAAGCCCTATCACCATGTGTTTCGTTGGAGGGTCTTCAATCCACCAAAACTCAAGTGACCATAACGAAAATGCCATAACCATGTGGGATCTTTCGTTTCAGCCATCATACAAGACTCGAATACTTTCAATCTTTAATGGAAACAATCTGCTTGAATTCATTTGAACAACCGCAATAGCACCTCTAACGTAATCGTAAATTTCACGGGCACCATTCTTAATAGTGATAACATAACCCTTTTCTTGTAACTGACCAGCACTCAACAAATTACTTTTCAAGTCAGGAACATACAACACATCAGAGATCGTTTCCACAAAACCATTCTTGGTTTTTATCTTAATATCACCTTTTCCCATCACTTTAACAAGAGAATCATCACCAAAACTCACGTAGAATGAAAATCTTCATTTAGATAAGAAAAAGAAGACTTACATCCACTCATGTGGTTACCGCGGCTGTATCCACAAACCAAATATCGACTCGAGTTTCTTTTCATCTTGAACAGTCATCAACAACGTTTCCGCTTCTTTTTTTCGACAAAATTTGAACTCTCTCCCTTTTCTTTATCATTAAACAGCCTAGTATAACATTCGGATGCATAATGACCAAATTTATGACATCTAAAGCACTCTACCTTCGATTTGTCAAAAATACGTCCTCTCCGCCTCTACCTTGAGATTGATCATTATTAGCGTTGAAATTTCTGCTAACATCTCTATTTCCTCGGTCTCCCCTTCCTCTACCTCTACCTCTACCTCTACCCCTTCCTCTCGAAATTGTTGGAATGAGTATAGGTAGAAGCCTTCAACGCTTGCTCCTCTACTGTTGAATTTCTCGTTCATCTTCCGTTCATGCACCAATAAAGAGCTTTGTAATTCATCGAGAGAGAGTGCATCTATGTCTTTTGATTCTTCAATCGAGCAGACAACATAATTAAACTTTGGTGTCAAAGAACGCAAAATCTTCTCCACAATGGTGACATCATCCATCTTCTCGCCATGGAATCGCATCTTGTTGCCGATCTCCATTGTTCTAGCACAATAATTAGTGACAGATTCTCCATCCTTCATCGCTAGTGTCTCAAAATCCCTTCTCAAGGCTTGAAGCCGTGCACGCTTCACCCTAACCGAGCCTTGATATTTCTTCTTCATAGAATCCCAAATATCCTTGGAAGTTTCTTTGCAAAGAATAGTTTCCAAGATGGGACGATCAATAGCCCGAAAGAGATAATTTTTTGCCTTCGATCCTTCAGCTTTCTAGCTTCCAGCCTATTTTTTGGGAATCCGTCAAAGCCGCCGGTGGCTCTTGAATTCCGTGAGTTCGACAACCGGCCAATACTCCTTTGACCGTAAAAAATTCTCCATTAGCATGCTCCAATGGTCATAGTGACCATCAAAGCGTGGGATGGCTGCTTGCACAAAATTGGAATCTGCGGCCATTGGGTAATCTCACGTATTTTTACTTTCGGGTCTCCAGGCTCGATACCACTGTTTGTAGAGAATATAGGAAGAGAGACACACTAGAGAAGAAAAACTTTTTGCATTCTACGTTAAAAACTGACACCACAACCATTACATAGGCTTTACACCAAAAGAAACCACTACATCCCACTAACACCCCCACTAACTTAACATGTGCAGCAACAACTCCATAAAAAACCGTCACAAACTATTAACACGTGAAAGACACGGCACCATAGAAACTGTCACAGAAAAACACATTTACAAGAAAGAAAGTTTGACTCATTCAACATTCAGCCTATAAATAGAGGGGAGGGGTCATGAGAAGATGGAAGAGTGAGAGAGAAAGGTAGAGAGAAATCAGAAAAGGGAGATCTGCGAGGGAAAAGAAAAAATCGAGAGAGACCTGAGGGAATAGAAGGCAGAGATCGTCTAAGCCTCCGGCGATCACCGGCAGCCTCCCTTCTCGAGCCGACTGGTGGGTGTTGCTCTGTATTCCCTCTTCTGCTTTCGTCTGTTCAAGTTCGGGGTCGGCTCCCAAGGATCTCAGCTCGGGGGATGTGCGAGGCAGACGGATGCAGCTCGGTTTCCGAGCTCGTCCGCCGTCCGACGCCACGAGCCGCGTAGGGAAACCTTCGCCGACCCTCTACTGAGTTGCCGCGTGTGTCGTGAGTCGTTTACCAATAACGCCGACGCCGGTTTCGCCTCCCGTTCGAGTGAGCAGTCCTGTCCTAGTCACGCAGGCCGCTTGTTCGACGATTTGCCCTACTGAAAATTTTCCTTCCTCTGCCTCTTTCGGCCAGATCCGAGCCGCCGGTGCCCAGCCGTCCCTCATCAAGGCGGACCTGTGATGTGGGGACTCCTGGGTGCCGGCCGGTTGGCCGGCTCGACGTGCACATTTCGCCCCCCTCGGGGTGCCTTCGGCCTTCGCTGAGGAGGAAGTCCTCCCGACCGGTCCCTGCTAACGGCGGCCACCGCCTTGACACGACCGGTCGGTCTTGGACCGACCGGCCACTCCACGCAGCCAGCGACGGCGTCAAGGTAAGCCCTCGGCGGGGCGGAGGCGAGAGGGCGACGCTTGACATCGTCGTCTCGGTCGCCGCAGGAGAGCCGCAGCGGAGGAGGAAACCGGGTCAGCCCGCGGGTTTGCTTGACCCGGTTTGATTTGGTTCTTGGGCTAGGGTTTTTCCTTTAATGGGCTATATAGTTGATAGTGGGCTGGGTTTTTTCTTTTAATTTGGAAAGTTGTTTCTAAATTCAAACACCGAAGGTACGATAAAAGACCTCATTTAACAAATTTGAACTTTTTTATAATAAATGAAATGCTAAGAATTGAACTAAACAAAATCTGTCAAAAATCAAATAAACTAAAATTTGGAAAAAAGAGGAAACGCATGGAGAAGTTTATAAAAATCATCAGGATAAAAAATAATATTCAAAACTCTCTTAATCACCTAGATTGGATGTCCCCCTCAAAAAAAGAGGAAATATTATCACAAATAAAAGGGCAGGAAAAAAGAATTTTCTGACCTACTCCCTATACTTATAATAGAAAAGTAAAAATCAACATGATTTTTTAAAAAGGCCGCATTACCATTTTCCTTCACTCCCCTGCTCTTTAATATATATAAAATTTCCCTACTTATTGTCCCTACTTAAAATTCACTCTAGCAGAACTTTTGCTACTAAATCTTTTGTGATTGACCTATTATAGTAAATTCAGTAAAACCTAAAAATGAATAGAAATTACTTCTTATACAAAGAAAAAATAATTGTCTCCATTATAGGGAATGATCAATCAGCTAATAAACAAAACTCCGATACACACTGTCAACGCATGTTGATGGCTCACAGAGAATTACGTTAGTAGAGGAGAAACATGCACAAAAAAGAATGTGGAATTCAAAGAAGGTAGCGGAACTTAGAGAAGTTATATTGAGTGTAAATTGGTCCATTTTGTGAGAGACCATCCTTAAATTTCTCTCCAAAAATCGTGTACATCTTGATTGGTTTCTCCATATGTATAGGCCACGGACCCAAAGTTGTCTAAATAGT
The DNA here is from genome assembly GCA_014182845.1 of Corymbia calophylla. Classification (NCBI taxonomy): domain Eukaryota; kingdom Viridiplantae; phylum Streptophyta; class Magnoliopsida; order Myrtales; family Myrtaceae; genus Corymbia; species Corymbia calophylla. Next base: position 46,036,413 of record CM024700.1, on the reverse strand, counting down.
TTAAATTCTAACATAAACATGTACGGCCTAATATGCAGGACATTATGATTGAAGCGGTGGACAATCCATCAAACGCAATCAAATGGGCAATGGCGGAGATGATAAATCAGCTTGAACTCCTTATCAAAGCCACAGAAGAAATAGATAAGTCCAAGAATACAATATCACCCAGCTCAACTTCATCAATGCATGTGCTAGGGAAGATTTTGCTCCACCCAGTCGCGCCCTTCAATGTTCCACATATAGCCATGTCGGACACCGTGGTGGCTGGCTACCGCATCCCCGAGGGCAGCCATGTCCTTTTGACCGGGTCGGCCTTGGTAGAAACCCCAAGATTTTGGATGAACCCCTCAAGTTCAAGCCCGACCAACACATTATGACTGACCAAGCGGCGGTCGTGCTCACAAAACCTGACCTGCGCTTCATTTCTTTCAATACTAGTCGAAGCGGGTGCATTGCCGCCACTCTTGGGACAATGATGCCCCTCGTCAGTCTAATCCAAGGATTTAGTTGGAGTAAACCCTCCAATTTGCCGAGCATCAACCTTGCCAGGTGGCGGGATGACCTATTCCTCGCCGAACCATTAGTAACTCAAGCAGAGTTGTGAATATTACCTTTTAAGAATTGTTTAAATGAAATTGCAAATTTGAGTTGAGTCGAAAAATTTTAATACTGGAGCTCGACTCAACTCGATTCTCCACTACTTGATACTCAACTTGAGCTCAATTGGTCAAGTACGAATTCCCAAACTGGAACCCAACATGATTAATCTTTATATAAGCTCGAGCTCGAGCTCAAATTCACTTGTTAAAGCTAAGTTTTGGTCTATGCTAGAGTTAAGCATGAACTTGATCTCTACTCCTAAAAATATGATAAAAAATTAATAATATTATGTGCTTCTTTATAGTATCTACAGATGTATAATAATCAAGTTCAACCACTCGATTATTCCAAGTTGAGTATCTCTCAACTCAAGCTTAACTGGTTAAGTACTTGGGCTACTCGAACTCAAGAATGATCTAGCTAAGTCCGAGTGTTCTATGCATCAAGCTTGAGTAGCTCACGAGTAGCTTGACTTGCTTATACCCTACTTGCAGCTATCCAAACGTAAGATTTTTCTGTAACAAACTGTTTCTTCTCTTTGGCTTCCTTTTGATAGATTAATTTTGAGTTTTAACAGCGAATGCGTGTGACCTGAAAAGGTGCTATAGAATTTTTTATTTTTTTTTAATCAGTGTAGACTTATATTTTGCACCACTAAAGATGCTAGAAGTTCTAGCTTACGGTCATACTCAAGTTGCAAGGTGCTGAACTTTCTACAATGATTCCGATTTTGTCAAGTCTTTCTGGCTGCAAGGTTGTGGGTGACTGTTAGGATCGAAATTCTTAGTGCCGTTTTTTCTCTTACGTGGACGCATAATTTAAAAAAGAATTTTTCCACCAAATATTCAAGCGGAATCTCAAATGCTTTGATTTTGTTTTATTTCTTGAATGCATAATTCTTCATAGGAGTTACAATCTATAGTTTTCATACAATCAAGCAATTTTATTGTAAAAGAAAATACTAATAAACAAATTGACCCAGCTATAATGATAATTGATCCAAACAAAAGATTCTTCTGTAACAGACTTTTATTTTCTTTCTCTTTGGCTTCCTTTCGATAGATCAATTTTGAATTTTACCAGCGAATGCATATGAACTGAAAATGTGCGTCTTATGTTTTAATCAGTATAGACTTGTATTTTGCACCACTGGAGATGGTAGAAGTTCCAGCTTATGGTCATACTGGAGTTGCAAGGTATTGAATCAAACTACAATGATTCCGACTTTGTTAACTCTTTCAGGCCGCAAGCTTGTGGGTGGCAGTGATATAGGAGGAATGAAAGAGACTCAGGAGATCCTAGACTTTTGTGCGAAACATGGTATCACTGCAGACGCTGAGGTAATCCGGATGGACTACATCAATACAGCCTTGGAAAGGCTTGCGAAAGTCTGAGGTGAGGTATAGGTTTGTGATCGATGTAGCCATCTCTTTGTCACCGTAGACATACGATGATGCGTTCTGAATTTTTCATCTGCCACTTTGAATGGCTTTTTATTAGAATAAAAAAGGAACTTGCCGGTGCAAAGAATTTGCGCACTTTGGTTGGTGCCGGTTCTATCTTCCTTCTGTATAGTTCAGGTTTCTTCGCTTGATTCAATGTACTAGTTCTACTTTCTTGTGTGATTAATTTTTCTTGTTCAATCATCTTAGATACTCTGCGGATTTTGGGGAGGGTTGTATCAGTTGTTGGTCAGGGACTTCCCCTAGGTCGGCCATCTTCTTAGTGACTTGTTTGATCAGTGAAAGGGCATACCCTAGGCCAAGGGCAAATCCTCACCCACCTAGGCGAGGGCGACCTTAGTCAAAGGCCGATGACCTCCTCTGGCCATTGAGGAGGCCTCGTGATGGCTGATTTAGGTTAGAAGGGAAAAAGGAAAAATAAAAAAGGAAAGAAGGAAAAGAGAAGAAAAAAAAGGAAGAATAAGTAAATAAATGATTTGAAAAAATATTAAAATATTTCCATATCAATGCTAACCAGGCAACGTAAGATAATTAGTGTCCACGTCAACCCTTTTTTTGTCAAAACTAGCCAAATGGACTTGTTGAAGTTTATTACTTAATTGTCATAATGAAGAAGTTTTGGACTCGAATTGGTAAAAGTGCAATAGATTTATGACTTTTTAGACCATTTGTCTGATTTTGAATGGGGAAAAAATGTATAACAGATGAAATTGGACAGGGAAAACGATTGAGAGGTTCGAAAATGCACTCATATCTCAATGATTTAAAAAAGGAAATAAAATAATTTGACACGTTAAACAGCTCGACAGACGAGACCATAGGAAAAAATATGGGGTTGCAAAGGCATTTGTCCCCATCACGGGCGCAGAGTCATTTAAAACCAGATCAAGGACGGACAAAAGCTAGGACCACAAATATACCAACGCTCTCTGATGTGTGGAAGTCCCTAAGCTAATTTAAATAGCTGGAGAGATGAGACCATAGGAAGAATATGGGGCTGCAAATGCATTTGTCCCCATCACGCACTTAGATTAGTTTAAAACCAAAACCTAGGACAAAAAAAATCTAGGACTCCAAACCTACCATCGCTCTCCGATGGGAGGAAGTCCCTAAGCTAAGTGAGTCTGTATCATTTTACAATTTAAATAGCTCAAGAGATGAGACCATAGGAAGAATAAGGGGGCTGCAAAGGCATTTTTCCCCATCACGTATGCAGAATCGTTTAAAACCAAAACCTAGGACAAAGAAAACCCAGGGCCACAAATGGACCGTCGCTCTCCGACTTGTGGATGTCCCTAACCTCATTTGCACTATTCTAGGTCCATCACCCCAACACGTAACCGACAGTGGTATCCCTCCATCTCACGACGCTCTCCCGTGATCCACTGATCACACCCCAATCTTGATTAAAGGAAGAAAATTTGCCCGGACGATATGTAAAAACAACCAAAGACATGGAGGGGTTCCCTCTTTATGCATTTCCACATCTTGCTTCTTTTCTAATTCAAGTGTACTAAAACAAGGAATGGCGCAGAACGGTCGAAGCGAAGCAACCCAATTGTTTTAGATGGTGGTGCGGTATCGAATCTGGAAAGTTTTGCCTGCGATGAAATGAACTTAGACCCGGTCCTTCTGCTAAGACAACTACATAATGCTGTGCTGAAAATAAAGCATTCGCACAATGATCATCCCGGAGTAATGCAACTCTTAGCTCCTTGAACTTCGGTTGAAACGTCAATTCTGCGAAAAGAAGACGAGGGAACCGATAATTAGCAGGTCCAAGTAAGTCCAACTCTAGCCTTCATGATTAAGAAGTGAAATGGTACCAGAGGAAAGCGAAGTTCGCGTTCGGACATGGCACTTTTAAAACGTGAGAGTTCTAGTACACAGTCGCTGAGGGGGCGATGTTGCTGCTCTTCCTCCCCTAGGGAAGGTGGACAATAGTCGTACCGTATGACTGGCAACATGAAAAAAATCAATGATTGTGGTACCCTTCCACTCCAGAGACATATTGTCTAGCTGAGTGCCTATTGGTATCGTAATTCCCCTTGCTGTACAAGTCTTTGGTTGATTATTATATATACTTACAAAAAAAAAAAAACATGAAAAAAATTGGTCATCACAAATTGGGAGTCCCGAAATTCAAGAATAATATTAGTTGAGATACCTAGCACGCTAATAAAGTGATTTGGTTGGCTACACCATCTCCGCCTTGTAATTAGCTAAAAACTTAAGTTATTAATTGAATGTGTGGTTTTATATATAATATTCTAATATTTTTCCTCACACGTAGGTTAGACTTTGGCCTAAGCCTATTTTCTCGAAACACACGATGCTGCACACGAGGAAACTCATTGCCTTTAGAATGATTCTGAACACTTGGGAATAGTTAGCGCATCAGTCGGCCTTCGCTTCTATTTAAAGGCGTCCTGTGTTCATGTTCACTTCACCATGCGAACTCTCCCTTTTCCTTCTTCATAGCAAAAGCCTGGTGGCGAAGCTCCAACTGCCACCGCCACAATGAGCTCCCCCACCATTACTGCCCTACTTCTCTTGGCACTGGTTGCTTTATGTAATATCGTGAAACAGCAGCTTTGTCACAAAACCATCAGAAAAAAACATAATCCGCTCCCACTCCCTCCCGGCCCCATGCCGTGGCCGGTGGTCGGTTGTGCCCAGGCCATGCTTCACAACAAGCCCATGTTTCTGTGGATCCATCACCTGATGAAGGAGATGAACACCGAGATAGCATGCATCCGTCTAGGGAGCACGCATGTCATTCCCGTCACCAGTCCAACAATCGCCCAAGAATTCCTCAGGAAACAGGACTCGGATTTTGCCTCAAGGCCTGTGACGATGGCGTCTGGCGCATTGAGCAGTGGCTACTTGACGGCAGCCCTCTCACCCTACGGGGAGCAATGGAAGAAGATGAGGCGGGTCTTAGTGTCGGAGGTAGTATGCCCAGCACGGCACAAGTGGCTCCACGACAAGAGAGCAGGGGAAGCCAATAACCTAGTGAAGTATGTCTTCAACCTATGCAAAGCCTCAGGTCATCAGGTGAACTTGAGAAACATTACCAGGCACTACAGTGGAAATGTGATAAGAAGGCTGATGTTCAACAAGAGATATTTTGGCAAGGGAAGACAAGATGGTGGACCAACCATTGATGAAGAGAAACATGTGGATGCAATCTTCAATGCGCTTTACTATCTCTATGCATTTTGTGTTTCTGATTACTTTCCATTCTTGGTGGGGTTTGACCTTGATGGGCATCAGAAGGAAGTACAAGAGAGTGTGAGGACCCTTAGGAGATTGCATGAACCCATAATAAGCGAGAGGATCAAACGATGGAGGGATGATTTGAGTTCGGAGTGTAATGAAAAAGAGCCTCAAGACTTATTAGATGTTCTGATTATGCTTAAAGACTCGCAAGGGAAGCCATTGCTGACACCACAAGAAGTTCAAGCGCAGACCATGGTAAAGTTATATCCTTCTTCCTAGAGTGTTTGATCAAATATAAACCGAAAAAACTGTACATCGTGATTGGTTTCTCCATAAAAATAGGCCCCGGACCCACGGCAGTCTAAATAGTTTAAATTCTAACGTAAACATGCGCGACCTAATATGCAGGAGATTATGATGGCAGCGGTGGACAATCCATCAAACGCTGTCGAATGGGCAATGGCGGAGATGATAAATCAGCCCGAGCTCCTTCACAAAGCCACAAAAGAAATAGACAGAGTTGTGGGAAAGGAGAGGTTAGTCCAAGAATCCGATATCCCCCAGCTCAATTACATCAAAGCATGTGCTAGGGAAGCTTTTAGGCTCCACCCAATCGCGCCCTTCAACGTTCCACATGTAGCCATGTCGGACACCGTGGTGGCCGGTTATCGCATTCCCAAGGGCGGCCACGTCCTTTTGAGCCGGGTTGGCCTCGGTAGAAACCCAAAGGTTTGGGATGAACCCCTCAAGTTCAAGCCGGACCGACACATTATGAGTGACAAAGCGGAGGTCGCGCTCATGGAACCTGACCTGCGCTTCATTTCTTTTAGTACTGGCCGACGCGGGTGCATTGCCGCCGCGCTAGGGACAACAATGACCGTGATGCTCCTCGCCAGGCTAATCCAAGGGTTTAGTTGGAGTAAACCCTCCAATTTGTCAAGCATCAACCTTGCCGAGGGGAGAAATGACCTATTTCTCGCCAAACCACTAGTAGCTCAAGCGAAGCTGCGATTGCCAAGTCATCTCTATCTTGCATAGATACAAGTACAGAGTCATGGTGATGTACTTCTCTTGATATATTTTATGAATAACCGATATTAATTAAATAAGTCGGGATGTCCATTGGATATATGCTGGACATCCCAAATAAGAAGTCTCTAGTGTGAATTACAGGCTCACACTCAAGTTGTATTCTAATATAGTGATGCAAAAATTACGTGTCTTCAGTATAATCTCCACCTCTTGAAATTGAGTAAGTCCAACAGTTGTATGTGTGTTATTACCATTATTTATGAAGTTGTTTGGAACAGTTGCTATTATAGGATTTTTAAGGTGAATGTTGTCCATAAAATCCTAAACTTATTATATTTTTTTAATTCAGTCATAGACCTTTTAATTTTTTTAGTTGAGTTCAAAACATTTTCATTATTTACCAATTGAGTCTATTTGACTAATTTTAATTGGAAATTACTGAATTTTAGCTGAAAATCACTAACATAGACGTCAACTATCCTAAGTTGAGTTATTGGCACTTAAGTGGACAATTTTTTATAATATATTTTTTTCATTTTTTTTCTCTTTTTTTTTTCCTTCCCTTCTTCTTCCTCTAGTTAGTTGCCGAAAGGCGTGGGCCAGCGAGGTTGACCTCACCTAGCCATGGCAAGGCCAAACCTCACCATCACTAGGGCCAAGCGAGGCTTGCTTGAGGCTGGAAAGGTACCTCGCCAACCCTCGCCTTTGGCAAGTCATTGGCCATTGCCAACGATCGACGATCAACTAGAGGAGGGGGAGGAAAGGAAAATAAATAGATAAATTCAAAAAATATTGAAATATTATTAAAAATTATTCACGTCAGCAAAGCCATCCTATGTGGCTCAACCAATGTCTATATTAGTGATTTCTGACCAAAATTAGTCAGATCAACTCGATTGATAAAATATGAAAAGGTTTAGGACTCAATTGATAAAATAAAAAAATCTATGGCTCAATTGGCAAAAGTGTAATAGGTTTAAGATTTTTTGAATAATTTTCCCAATTTTTATGTGTAGTTCGTTGAGATTGAACTGGAAGGTAGGGACACTCTATAATGTTCTGCACGTTAGGTCGTGCATGTTCATGTTGGAGACACCAATCAGGATGGACAGTTTTCTTTTTCTTTTCTTTTTTTATCGAACGCTCTTGGAAGAAGGGAAACTCATTCTCATTTCCATTTACCATGCATGGGAAAGCATATATTATATAACACTTCAATAATATAACCACAGTTACATGTTAGCTTGTTCATGCATTTATTTCACATTCGATCATGGTATTTATTCTCGTTCAGCTCATCACATCTAACACTAGTTGGAACAGTTCGCAAGATCCATCTTGTCTTTTTCATGTGTGGATAGGTTGGTGAATATGTTTGAATTTTTATTTCCAAATTCAAAGACCGAAGGTACGTAAATAGCTCATTTAGTAAATTTGAACCTTTTTTTTATAATTAATGAAATGCTAAGAACTTAACGAAACAAAATCAGTATAAAATCAAGTAAACAAAAATTTGGAAAAGAGAGAAAACTCATGGAGAAGTCTATAAAGATCATCATGGCCAAAAACATTATTAAAAAATCTATTAATTACCTAGATTGGAAGTCCCCAAAAAAACCAGAGAGGAAATATCATCACAAAAGAAAATGGGCAGGAAAAAAGGATTTTCTCACCTACTCTCTAGACTTATAAAAGAAAAGTAAAAATCAACAAAATTTTCTAAAAGAGCCACGTCACCACTTTCCTGCGCTCCCCTGCACTTTAATATGTATAGAATTTCCCTACTTATTGTCCCCTAGTTAAAATTCTCTCTAGCAGATCTTTTGCTACTGAATCTTTTGTGATTGACCTATCATAGCAAATTCAATAAAACCTAAAAATGAATAGAAATTACTTCTTATACAAAGAAAAAATATTTTTAAAATTTAGGAAACAAACATACGGTCGCTCTCTGATATGTGGAAGTCATTAAACTCATTTGGTCTTCATCGTTTCACAAGTTAAATAGGTCAAGAGACAGACCATAAGAAGAATATGAGGCTGCAAAAGCTTTTGCCCCTATCATGTGCGTATAATCGTTTGAAACCAGAGCCTAGGACAAAGAAAATGGCATTTCTAAAACGTGAGAGAAGTAGTGCACTGTCGCTTGTCCCTAACCTGACCGTCGGTGCAACGACACCACGGACATGGCTTTACAAATCAATCAAGTAGGCCCAATTAGTATCTGCATCACCCGATTTCAATCTCGAAACAACTAGAAAAAGGAGATGATGGATGGATGAGGGCATGATAGTCGGCCCCAATGCAAGGTCGGCCTTTCATGGTCGTGGCTGATCTCCGACAAGAATTGGCGGCTCTCACCCGTCTACCCGTCGCTGAGGGGCGATGGTGCTGCTCTTCCTCCCCTAGGGGATGTGGACAATAGCCATACTATGTGACTGACGACGTAAAAAAAATCAGTAATTAAAAGTGGAAGTTCCGAAATTCAACAGTAACGTTAGTTGGGATACCTATCATGCTAATAAAGTGATTTGATTGGCTACAGCATCCCAGCCTAATTAATAAATTAAAAACATTAGCTATTAAATGAAATTAAAACCTAAATTTTTGCAATCAATTTATGCATTCATTGCATAAAAATTTAAACGTCAATCATAACCTCTAAATAAAAATATTAGTTGAATTGCATCTAAATGTTATGAGAACTTTAAGTCCATATAATTCACATTGGACTAGAGTTAAGGGATTTAAGTGAATGAGGTTATGAGCTTAATTGAAAATTAATGTAAGTGAGCCCATAAGGTGAAAAATCAAATTGAGCTCATTAAATCTTCATGATGGCCAAAAAATTTGTAGATATTAGATACGGGGTGCCAAGTTGGAATTGATTTATTAAAAGTAAACTTGGAGAGCAATTAAACTTGATATTATCACAATTTAAATCATAAGAGATAATATGAGAGTTTCCTATTATCAAAGATAGGGTATATCTCTTGGAGTCCAAGATAGGAAAGTAAGGGATCTTGATCTTAAAGAAACCCGGGACTTAATATGTGCTTTCAGGGTTCACAAAGGAGGTCGGTCATTGAAGGGAAAAAAACCATACACGATCTCTCTCTCTTGCAGCCTCTAGAAAAATTCCAGTGTGCAGTTTCACTAAATTGACAAGTACACATTCGTTAACTATTGGATCGCGTTCAAAATTTGTGGAAAGTACGGTAGGATATTGTTATAAATTTGTCCGGTGGGATTGATGAGAAAATATCTTGAACTATATATCTTTGAAGGAGAAAACTGAAGCAGTCAAACTTGTTGATCGAGACTTACTTCTCTTGATAATTATATGAATAACCGATATTAATAAAATAAATCGGGATGTCCATTAGATAAAAGCTGGACATCCAAAACAAGAAATCTCCGGGGTGAATTACAGGCTCATACTCAAGATGTTTTCTAATTTAGTGATGCAAAAATTCCGCGTCTTCAATATAATCTCCACTTCTTGAAATTGAGTAGGTCCAACGGTTGTTGTGTTTTATTATTGTTATTTATTAAGTTGTTTGGAGCAGTTGCTATTATAGGAATTTTACAATGAAAGTTTTCTAAAAACTCATAAATTTATTGCATTTTTTCAACTCAATTATAAAACTTTTAATATTTCCAATTGGGTCATAAACATTTTCATTATTTACCAATTGAGTCCATTTCGTCAATTTTAGCCAGATATAGCTAAGTCCACATCAAGAATCCTATGCAACACAACTAGCGTTGATACATACAACATTTTATAATGCTTTTTTATTTTTCTTTTTTCTTTAATTTTTCCTTTTTTCTCTTTCATTTTTTCCTTCCCTTCTTCCTCCTCTAGCCATTGGCCAAGTCTCAATGACCAGCCAAAGGTGACGGCCAACAAGGTCGACCTCACCAAGCCATGGCAAGACTTGACCTCTTTGTCACTTAGGGCAAGTTAGGCTCACCTAAGGTCGGCAAGGTCGAACTTGCTGGCCTTTGCCTCTCATCGGTCGTTAGCCATCACTAATGACTAGCAATTAACTAGAGGAGAAAGAAGGAAAGGGGGAAAAAAAGAAAATAAGAAAATAAATAAATTCAAAAAATATTAAAATAGTATTAAAAAATTGTCCATTTCAACGATGGTCATCCTATGTGGCAAAGCTAATGTCCACATCAGCAATTTCCGAACAAAATTAGCCGAATAGACTCAATTGGAAAAACGTGAAAAGGTTTAAGACTGAATTAACAAAATTAAAAAGTTTCGGACTGAATTGGCATTAGTGAAATAGGTTTAGGACTTTTTCGATAATTTTCTCAATTTTTGTGGTTGTTCGTTGAGATTGAACTTGAGCAAAGAAAGGCAAGATACTATAATTTGCAAGTTTTGTCAGTTCAAGTTACAATAAGTTTATGACTTTTTAAATAATTTTCTTAATATTTGCGTGTAGTTAGTTGAGACTGGACTGGGAAAAGAGAGGTAAGGACACTCTATAATTTGCAAGTTTTGTTGGTTCAAGTTACACATGCAAAGCATGGTTTTTGGGATCATCTCTGCCGATGCCCCATTCGACTGCATGTGATGGATTGTTTCACCAATTCAATCACAATGTCCTGCATATTAGGTTGTGCATGTTCATGTTGGAGACACCAATAAGGAAGGACATTTTTATTTTTTTTTAGTGAACGCTCTAGGAAGAAGGAAAATCCATTTTCATTGCTATTTACTACGCATGGGAAAGCATATATTATATAAAACTTCAATAATAGAAGCACTATTACATGTTAATTTATTCATGAACTTATTTTGCATTCAATCATGGTATTCATTCTTGTTCGACTCATCATGTCCAACAATGGTTGGAACAATTTGCAAATATACATCCCATCTTTCTCATGTGTATGGGTCAGTGAATATGTTTGAAATATTTACTTCTAAATTCAATCACCGAAGATACGGTAAACACATCATTTAGTAAATTTGAACTTTTTTTTATAATAAATGAAATGCTAAGAATTGAACTAAACAAAATCAGTCAAAAATCAAATAAACTAAAATTTGGAAAAGAGAGGAAACGCATGGAGGAGTTTGTAAAAATCATCACCGCCAAAAACACTATTCAAAACTCTCTTAATCACCTAGATTGGAAGTCCAAAAAAAAAAAAAAAAAAAGAGGAAATATTATCACAAAAAAAGGGGCAGGAAAAAAGAATTTTCTTACCTACTCTCTAGACTTATAATAGAAAAGTAAAAATCAACATGATTTTTTAAAAAGGCCACATCACCGTTTTCCTTCACTCCCCTGCTCTTTAATGTACATAGAATTTCCCTACTTATTGTCCCTCCTTGAAATTCACTCTAGCAGAACTTTTGCTACTATATCTTTTGTGATTGACCTATTATAGTAAATTCAGTAAAACCTAAAAGCGAATAGAATTTACTTCTTATACAAAGAAAAAATAATTGCCTCAATTATAGGGAATTATCAATCAGCTAATAAACAAGACTCCGCTACACCTTGTCAATGCATGTTGATGGCTCATAGAGAATTACGTTAGTACAGGAGAAACATGCACAGAAAAGAATGTGGAATTCAAAGAAGGTAGCGAAACTTAGAGAAGTAATAGTGAGTGTAAATTGGTCAATTTTGTGAGAGACCATCCTCAAATTTCTCTTCAAAAAAACTGTACATCCTGAGTTGTTTCTCCATATGTATAGGCAACAGACCCACAGGGGTCTAAATAGTTTAAATTCTAACATAAACATGCACAGCCTAATATGCAGGAGATTATGATTGGAGCGGTGGACAATCCATCAAACTCAATCGAATGAGCAATGGTGGAGATGATAAATCAGCCTAAACTCCTTATCAAAGCCATAGAAGAAATAGATAGTGTTGTGGGTAAAGAGAGGTTAGTCCAAGAATGCGATATCTCCCAGCTCGACTTCATCAAAGCATGTGCTAGGGAAGATTTTAGGCTCCACCCAGTTGCGCCCCTCAATGTTCCACACATAGCCATAACGGACACGGTTGTGGCTGGCTACCGCATCCCCGAGGGTGGCCACGTCCTTTTGACCTGAGTCGGCCTCGGTAGAAACCCCAAGATTTGGGACAAACCCCTCAAGTTTAAGCTGGGCCAACACATTATGAGTGACAAAGCAGAGGCCGTGCTCATAGAAAGTGCTTCATTTCTTTCAGTACTGGTCAAGGTGGGTGCATTGCCACCACTCTAGGGACAACAGTGACCGTGATACTCCTCGCCAGGCTAATCCAAGGGATTAGTTGGAGTAAACCCTCCAATTTGCCGAGCATCAACCTTGTCGAGGGGAGAAATGACCTATTTCTCGCCAAGCCACTGGTAGCCCCAGCGGAGCTGTGATTGCCAAGTCATCTTTATCTTGCATGGATACAAGTACAGAGTCATGGTGATGTACTTCTCTTAATATATGGGAAAAGTGTAAGAAAAGTCCTAACATATTGCATTTGTACCAATTTAGTCATAAACCTTTTAATTATACTAATTTAATCATAAACCTTTGACTTGGTGTCAATTCAGTCATTAACATTTTCATGATGCTGTTTTAGTCCTAAACATTTTGAACTATTATCAATTTAGTCATAAACCTTTTGACTTTGTGCAAATTCAGTCCTTCTGACTAATTTTGGCTAAGTGCTAAATTGGCACTAAATCAAAAGATTCATGACTAAATTGGCATTAGTTCAAAAGGTTTAGGACTAAATCGGCATCATTAAAAGGTTTAGGACTAAATTAGCACTAAGTCAAAAGGTTTAGGACTAAATTGACACAACTAAAAGGTTTAGGACTTTTCTAATACTTTTTTCCTCAATATATTGTGTGAATAATCAATATTAATAAAATAAGTCAGGACATCCATTGGATAAAAGCTGGACATCCCAAACAAGAAATCTCCAATGTAAATTACAGGCTCATGCTCAAGATGTATTCTAATGTAGTGATGCAAAAATTACGTGTCTCCAATATAATCTCCACCTCTTGAAATTGAGTAGATCCAATAGTTGTTGTGTGTTATTACCATTATTTATTAAGTTGCTTGGAGCAATTGCTATTATAGGATTTTTACAAGGAGAGTAGCCTAAAAAATCAAAAACTTATTGCATTTTTGTCAAATTAGTCTTAAACCTTTTAATTTTTTCAATTAAGTTATAAAACTTTTCACTATCTACCAATTGATTCCATTTCACCAATTTTTGCCAAAAATTATTAAAGTAGACGTCAGTCATCCTACATAGCGTGGTTGGAACAAATGTGGATAATTTTTTTCAATATTTTTTTAATGTTTTCATTTTTTTCTTTTATTTTTCCCTTTTCCTCTTTCTTTTTTTTTCATCCCATTCTTTCTCCTCTAGCCAGTTGCCAAGCCTCAACAACCAACGAGAGGCGATGGCTAGCAAGATTAACCTCACCTAGCCATCGCAAGGCCAAACCTCACCGTCACTAGGGGCAAGCAAGGTTCGCTTGAGGCTCGCAAGTTCAACCTTGCCAACCCTTCCCTCTAGCCATTCATCAGCCATCACCAACAACCAGCGATTGGCTAGAGCATGACGAAGGAAATAAAAAGAAAAAAAAAGAAAAACAGAAAATAAATAAATATATTTAAAAAATATTAAAGTATTATTAAAATTATCTACATCAGCAACAACTGTCCTACGTGACATGACCATATCCTTATCAAAAATTTCCGGCCAAAATTGGTCAAATTAACTTAATTGGTAAAACATGAAAAGGTTTAGAACTCAATTGACAAAATTAAAAAGGTTAAAGTCTAAATTGACAATAGTACAATAAGTTTATGACTTTTTGAATAATATTCCTAATATCAGCATGTAGTTAGTTGAGATTGGACTTGGCAAAAGAGAGGTAGGGACAATGTAATTAGCAAGTTTTGTCAATTCAAGTTACACATGCAAAGCTTCATTTTTGGGATCATCGCTACCATTGCCCCATTCGACTACGTTTGATGGATTGCTCCGCCAATTCAATCATAATGTCTTGCATATTAGGTCGTGCATGTTCATGTTGGAGACACCAATTAGGATGGATAATTTTTTATTTTTTTATCGAACGCTCTAGGAAGAAGGAAAACCCAATTTTCATTTCCAATTACTATGCACAGGAAAGCATATATTATATAAAACTTCAATAATATAAGCACTGTTGCATGTTAATTTATTCATGCATTTATTTCGCATTCAATCATGGTATTCATTGTCGTTTGACTCATCATGTCCAACAATGGTTGGAACAGTTCGCAATCGATCTATTGAATTCAATCACTTGTAATTTTAAAGCACGGATTTTTAAAAGTTCCTTTTGATGAAAAGATTACATTCACAAGTTAAACTTCGTCGTTTGTTTATAATTCCATTGTTTATACATTATGCTAACAATTTAAAGTCGAAATAAAATGAAAAGAAACTCATGTCTTTTTCTCTAGATCGACGGGAGCTTTTAGTAGTTTGTGGTTGAATCATCATCAACATTTGCCTCAGCCAAGAAAAAGGGGGTGGATTTGCTATCCAAAGAAGTGATTAAAGAGCTTGAGAGTTCTGGAGGAGGGACGAATAAGGTCAGAACTATCACCTACAAGGCTTTCATGCTCATAGGAACAATCACACAGTAAATCTTCAGTTGTATATCTACTTTGCAAAATTTAATTTCCCCAATAATATGTTCAACTTTTATCCAGCAATGATTCCCAGTTCTTCTACTTACATAACTTGAATAACTATTATATGACAAATACCAAGATTGGAACCGGATCAATTATGATGATCGAGAGAAGTCTGAAAAAAATGCTTCGATTGTTGTAGAGACAAACATGTATTTCACATATTGATCTTTGTGAGAAGAAATCATGATGCAAGGAGAGTATGTTTCCGAGCTAACCAAATGTTTACAGCATAAGAAAAGAGTAGCAATAGAGAGGACCATTGTCAAGATTTGGTTCATAGATTTGCAGGGAAAAGTACCCAAAAAATCATAAACATATTGCATTAGTATCAATTTAGTCTTAAAATTTTCAATTGGACCAATTTAATCCTAAATATTTTTATATTTGTACCACCAATTCAATCCATCTAACCAATTTAGATTGGAAATTACTGACGTGGACACTGATCAAAGCTAAGGTGGACATTTGTAAATAATATTTTACTAATTTTTTTGCATTTAATGACATTTTTAAATTTTCTTTTCTTTTTTTTCCTTTCCCTTTTCTTTTCCTTTTCTTTTCATCAATGGCCATTGCTAGCCACTGCTATGGCCAGCGAGGTTCAGCCTTGCCAACTTGCACTTAGGCGAGGGCAAGTGCCATCCATACTCACCCAAGCATAGCCAAGCAAGGGCCCCCTCGCCGCACCTCGTGCTAAGCAAGGGTTGGCCTCATCCGGCCTCACCTAAGCAAGAATGAGGCCCAACGAGCCCCGCTTAGGCAAGAGTCAACCTCCTCAACATGACACCAACTCATGCCCAAGCCAAGGCAAGGCTTACCGGGCCTCACTATCGCCGAGGTGGGGCTCGCCGGGCCTCACCCTCATCCTCGCGATGCCCAACGAGGGTTAGCCTCGCTAGATCTTGCTAAGGGGACTTCGCCCGATCGCGCCTGGGCAAGGCTCGCCTACACTCGCCCTCACCAGCCATGGCCATAGACAAAAAGAAAAAGGGAAAAGAAAAAAAAATTTCAAAAAATTATTTAAAATTTTTGATAAATTCAAAAAATATTATAATATTATAAAAAAACGTCCACAGCAAATTCCGGCCTAAATTGGCTAAATGGACTAAATTGTTACCAACCTAAAAAATTTTAAGACTAAATTGGTTCAATTAAAATGTTTAAGATTGAATTGATATTAACATAATAGGTTTAGGACTTTTTTGATACTTTTTTTCCCTAGGTTTGCAAAAGAAGAAATCTCTCTATTGTATTGGAAACCTGCGAGATGCATCCATGCCAGAGCATGGATGAAGTAAATGTTAGAGCATTCTCATGGACCCTTTCAAATTTGATATCCACCTCATTAATCTCTAATATACCATCACCTGTAATGTTTTTTAATCTAATCAAAATCTAAATCCAACATTAAGAAAAACATAAAAAGTGAAACAACTTCGTCCTTTCTTTAGAAACTTCTCATTTCATCCGCCAAATAGGATGTGCCTAGTTGGTTACACATCTCAAAAGAGATGTGGAGGTGGAGGTTTGGACCCAACTTTTGGGATGATGACAATGATGATGATAATAATAGTAATAGTAGTAGTAGGAAAATATAATCAGATTCCATCCACTTCCTTTAATAATTACAAATATCTTAATTATGCATAACAATGTGCCTAGTCTCTAGTTTAAATATTCTTATATCTAAGTCAAAACTCCCAATTATCACACTTTTTGAGTTATGCAATTAGCCCATGTGTACGTGTTACCCTAATTATATAGCAATTAGAGAATCCCTCCACAGATCACTTGTAATAGCCAACTAATCCAAAAAAAGAAAACTGATCATTTTTGTAAAATTAGTAGGGTGACTCCATCGAACAACTACTTCAACTTTCTTTAAGTCAACTGAAATGCCATCTTTCAAGATCACATGACCTAGGAAATCCTATATGATTAAGCCAAAATTCGCACTTATTGAATTTAATACACAACTTCTTTTCACGCAAACAATTAAAGAAAGCTGAGAAAGCTTCATGGCGGACAAACAACTTTCAAAAGATGTGGCGATCTTTTTTGATGTTTTGGTTCTTCCTTTGTAGCCAAATTTATGATTCCCACGTGGTTCAAGTGCAGACCAAGAGAGGATGGATTGATGTTGATACCTGCCCAAGGGGTTCCACATTTTCACCATGTTTCATTCCATTTTCTAGGGGATTATCTAATGGAGAGTAGGGTTTTATTCGGCTTTTCGGGGGTGGACACTCCATTTGAATTTTGCGTCCACATAGAATAGACCTTGAGTCCGCGCTCTGCGCATGCGTGGTTACTTTCATGCTCTTTTGGTGCCATCAAAAAGCTCATTAAATGTCCACGTTCAAAATACCGTGTATGTAAATGTGAAGAATCAAATTGAGTAATGCGTGAATCAAGATATGTCTCACAAATAAATTGAAACTTAAATTTTGCAAAAAAAAAAAAAAATCATGAAGTGATTGGCAGCAATGTGACCTTGCCTCGATTATGAGCGGATATTGTATTATGGATTGGTGGATACGTGGCACTAATCAGCCAATAAGTGGAGCCCATCGTAAGCGATATTTTGAAATAGTAGATAAGTGACATGCATTTCTCAAACCGTGTCGATGTTTCGGTGGATGATTTAAAGTTAGTCGAAACATAGAAGAAGATGAGTACAGATGGATAGTATAGATATAGATTAAGAAAAATACCAAAATTTCACTTGTGCTCTTGAAGCAACACCCACAGATATAACAAGACTCACGAAGTCCAACTTTATTTATCAACAGACAGAATCACACTTTTGCCGTCTCTTAACACTATCAACCTCGTCCTAGTCTAAGCCACACCCATGACCAAAGATGGAGTCGGCGAGCCAACCGGTGCTCCCCCCGCTGCATCGCAATACCCGCGCAGTATATTCCCTTCCTCGGCCGTAAAACCAAGCGAAGTGAGCATCGCAGGCCAGCAATTTCGGGTGATGATGTCAATAGCCCCGCAACACCCAGGCCCGAAGCTGGTCTCCCCATTAAGGAAGAAGAGGATGATCTCGTTGGTGCACGATTTGAGCTCCACCAGCGCGTTCCAGCACTCGACCAGCCCACCGCTGGCTTGGACAGCCTCAAGCCGTGCCGCCAAGTCGAGGCCCTGCTTGTAGCGGGCTTTTATTTCGCGAGCTGCCGCTCCATTAGCCACTATATTTGCGAGGGCAAGCAAGAGGAGCAAACATTTTAAGGCCATGACTGAAGCTAGGATCTGCGACTAAGGAAGGCTTAAGGTCACGAGAGTGGATGGAGAAATAACGAAGGCCTGGTGTGTATTTATAAGGATGATGGGAGGGCAATGAAAGGACTTGCATCGCATGCCATGAATAAATATGATTTAATGTTGTAATCATAAGTCGATTTAATTGGTTGATAAACGGAGGAATTTAGGATCATGAAAGGTTTCTTGCTAATGTCATGATGGATGCATAGAGATAATTAATAAAGTACCTAACTTGCATATTTAGATTATTATATTACAGATATAGATTTATGATATATACCATGTTTATAAGGTCAATGTTGTTTAGCCAACTATTAGGTTTATCAATATAGTATGAAAATTTTCTATTAATCATATTTGAAAAAATAAGTCGTTGATGCGAGTATCCATATTGTGTTGTTGTGTTATTATCAATGTGTTATGTGAAAATAAATGTGAATTTTAACTTTGCATGACTAGTTTTCTTAATATGTGAGATTATTGTTGTTTGCTTCATGTAAATTACTTAGGCTCAATCACGATGATTGGATTTTCAAAGAAGGAAATATTATGGTCGACTGTTTTTTGCAAATCGAATTGCATTAATGAGCTTGTCATAAGCGTGAAAATCAAGTCAATGAGACGTTGAAGGGAAAAGTTATGCCCGGCCAAAGTTTGGTTAAATTTGGGTTAAAAATAGATAAATATTACTTTTCTTAATATTTACTAAATTAGATGGTCTAAGTACTTTTTTTTTTTTTCGGTCCTACTCTACTCTTACACTAGGACTCAAACTTTTGCTCTGCTTCCTTACAAGACATGAGAATCAAAACTCATTTCTAAAACTAAATTGTCCCCATCTCAAACCCTCTTAAGAAGATGGGGATTCGAACACCCACCACTCCATTCTCATGTGAAAAGGGTGGTCACTGAAGTAAACGTCAGTGGTTTAATGATTTAAGTACTTGACATTAGGTGGTTTAGAGTTTTTAATCTTCTAAATTTAGTCAGGTTTAATCATGGCAAACAGATTATAAATGAACAAAATATCAAGGTCATCCATTCAGTCCAATTTCTAGATAATCATGATCTGAACACTTTTTTTTTTTTTTATATCAAACGACATTTTCTGGAAAATTGAGTTGTAGACTTTTCGTAGGCAAAAATCAAATCAATTGGACATCGACGAAAAAGTTATGTCCGATCAAAGTTTGACCAGACTTAGGTAAAAATATACACAAGTAACATTTTTCAAAAATTTTACCAATTTGATGATTTTCACCACCTCAAATGATAAACATTTATTTAATATGCTGTACATGGAAAGAAATAAACAGGAAATTTTTTTTTTTATGTCGAATAATGGGAAGGACATAACCATCTGTATTTTTCCAATCACAACAAATAAGATTAGTAAGAAAGAGTTATAGAGAAAGGCTAAGTGAAGTTGCAAAAAGATGGTGAATTTTGTTCATTGGCATTGTCTTGCCACACCACGTTCATGTAGACTACCATGATTATTCACTTTCAATGGATCTTATATTGATAGGGTTCTTCCTACTAAAGGGAAGTTTCAACAGAGATGAACATGAAATTGTCACCCTCTATAGAGAAGGCAAGATCAACGAGTCATTCTGCGAAAGTTCCTCAATTTCGGAAGATCGTGAAGTACTAATTTTTTAAGAATTCAAATTATTTTCGAGTCCAATCAAGGATTTTTGGATTTAATGATGATCTCCTCGATTTCTTAGCCCTTTTCGACACTCAAATGCTAAAATTGGGATAGTTGCTTGACCAAACTCTTAAAAATATCTTCTTTAGCTTAGGGCAATTATACAAGGTTAACTCAGTCATTTGCCCTAAACTTCCATGGGCATGGGCATAGCTCATTGTCAGGTTTAGGGCTTTCTATACCTTTAAACCATTTAGGTCAATCATGGCAATCAGAAGTTTAGTGAAAAAAATATCATGGCCCTTTCTTCGGTCAATTTCTTGAAAATTCATAATCCCAATACTTTTTCTTAGATAATCAAAGTTATGAGCTTTCCATAAGTACAAAAATCAAGTTAATGGACATCGGACGAGAAAAGTTATGTTCAGTCAAAGTTTGGCCAAATTGAGAAAAAACATATATAAAAATCATTTTTCAAAATTTCCCCAACTATATGATATGAAATGCGAGAGAGCGAGCAATTGGTGAGGCAACTGAGTGAAGAGGCGAAGGCTCTTGTGCGTAGCTGAGCGTGGCAAAAGAACGGAGCAGTCGAGTGAGAAACAAAGCGAAGCAAAAGAATGGACGCGTCCAGCGATAAGAGGCAGAGGCTAAGTGAAATGTTACGAGAAGTAGGGTTTTATTTTTTTAAAAGGGCAAAAAGGGACTTATAATAAGCTTTTCTGGCAAAAAGGCAAGTGACCAAATTTCATTTGGTGGAAGTACCCTTCCGAATATGTTGAAAGCTCATTACCAAAGCTAGCATTTGGCTAAAAGAGTTCGAAAAATACTTGTCTAAGGCCTAAAATTTTCCTCAAGGAACGAAGCCTTGTTCCATCCGCTTAGAAATACTGAACCAAAGCCACAGGCAATTTTATTTTAATACAACGAAAAATCATAAACTTATATATTTGTAACAAATTCACCATCTATTAAATTTTACCATCAAATTATTGAATTAGATGACACATAACAGTTGACGAGTATAACAGTTTAAGATTTTACCATCCAATGTTATAAATATACTAGTTTGGTATTAATCCAATTAAATAAAAGTTAACGGAGAGTAAATTTATCACATGTGTATCAATTTGGAGTTTTTGATGATCATAATATTAGTCTAAAGTAAACTTGTCACATGTGTATCAATTTAGAGTTTTTAATGGTAATAACCATTTATTTTTTAAGTGTCCTTTGCAATGTAAGTTCCTGTATTTTGGCTAATGGACGTAACTACTCGTCAATAAGATCCTCATTTAAAATCCTTTGATTGGGACCTCAATCTTTTGCCCATTAATTTTCTCGAAAGCCCATGTACACCATCAAGGTAACATAATCGTACAATGATAAATCATGAACTAAATATTCAAATATTTACATTTTCTCTTGAAAAATTCAAAGATTTTACCCTCTTCTATTAGCATACATGCTCTTTTACTAATTACCGAAAGAATGCTATATACGTATATGAAGAAATTTTGCCGGTGTCTAGATAAATTTCAATTAATTCAAAATTTGTTACAAACACAATTTGACTTTTTCTTAACCCATAATAACTAAAAATGTCATAGGCACTGCTTGGTTCAGCTTTTGGCAAATTTCTTTGGGAAAATTCATATACCTTTAGATTAAACGAGTTTTCCGAAATGCAAATAGCATTTGGTAAATTATAATTTTAATGTGCATGGTAAAACAACTTTGACTTAAATACCGTTAAGTAAAAACTACGTTTTTACTAAAAAAATTTTAAAAAAAAGTTTTAAATAATTTTTTCTATCTAGCCACTAGTGGAGGTTTGGCTGCCGGACTCAAGTAGTGGTTGCCTTGGTCGCTGCAACCTTAAGCGACCGTTACCTAGATTACGAAAACCTAGGCAACGGCCGCTTAGATCGTGGGACCTCAAGCCGCCTCGCTTAAGGTCGCTTGACCTTAGGTGGCAGTCGTCAAGTGGTCGTAACTCCCGGGCAATGGTTGTTGGCGCAAGCGGTGGTCGTCGGCGTAGGCGATCCCTTGGCCGGTGGTCATTGGCCTCTGTTTGCTTCTTTGGAGAAAATGAATGTAATGTAAACAATGAACAGACTTGCATTCCGAAGATGTAACTTCCCAACGGACCTTTGGATCTACTTTGGGTTAAAGGTTCTTAGGCCCCATTTGGTTTGACTTTAAGCAAATGCCATTGGGAAAATGAAAATACCTTTGGACTAAAAGGATTTTTTGAAATTATAAATAGTGTTTGATAAATTGTAATTTTAAATTACATTGTGAAACAACTTTAGCTTAAATGTTGTTTAGTAAAAATTACATTTTGCAAGTGACTTTTGTTAATTTTTTTATAAAAAGGTTTTAATTTTTTTTTTAAATATACTTACCAATGGCCAAAATTAGCCATCGGCCAACATTTGGTAGTTAGATCTAGTCGTTGGCCAACCTCCGTGGCCAAATCTAGCCGTCAGACAACCTCACTTGAGGTTGCGCAACCTCAAGTGAAGTAGTTCGCCTAAGGTCGCAGGACCTTAGGCGTTGGTTGCCTGGGTCATGTGAACCCAAGCAATAGAACCGTCACCTTATGTCACCTAGGTTCACGACTCCAGAGACCATCGCCTAAGGTCACCGAACCTTAGGCGACGCTTGGGTTGCGCAACCCAAGCAATACTTGAGATCATGCGACCTCAGGCAGCGATCACCGACATCAGTGATCCCTTGGCCAGCGGTCATTGGCCTCGTTTGCTTCTTGGAGAAGATGAACAGTACCGCCTGCGTGAATAGTAACAATTGCATTTCGAAAGTACAACTTTCTAAATAACCTCTAGACCTGCTCTAGGCTAAAGGCCCTTTAGAGATGCAATTGCATTTGGCCAAAATCCTCCAAAAAAAATTAGACCAAACAAGTTTGCATTTGGTCAATGTCTTTTAGAGGCCCTTCTTTGCAAAGCCGAACCAAATGGGGCCTTAGTGCCCTTTAGAGATGTAGTTGCATCCAGTCGAAGTCCTCTAGAAAATTGAACTAAATGGATTTATATTTAGCCAAGATCCTTTACAACCCTAAAGCTCTTTCAAAAGCCAAACCAAATGGAGCCATAATGTACAAGTTTCGACACGTCTATTCACATATATTATTTTCATAAGTTTTTGAAGCTAGATAAACTTTGATGGAGAGCTTTTCATTTTGGAATAAATGCACTAGAAATCTTAAAACTTATTACAAAAGTGCAATTGAATCCTAAAAATTTTAAATAGTGTATTAACTTCTAAAACTTATTATGAAAGTACAATTGAATTTTAAAACTTTCAAAAAATATAATCGAATCTTGAAATTTGTTATGAAAGTGCAATTAAAATCCTAATACTTTCAAAAAGTGCTATTAACGAAAGGACTTGATTTGATCAATTTAACAAGTTTTCGGACTTCATCGCATTTTTTGAAATTTTTAAGATTCAACTGCACTTTTATAACAATTTTTATGAATTAATTGTCACATTTGAAAGTTTTAGAATTAAATTACATTTTATTGACCAGTTTTAGGATTTTCAATGCATTTATTTCTTTATTTCTTTTTGTTTTTTTGTTGAAGTTGTAAGCAAACATGAGAAAGATTTATAGGCTTGGAAAGGTTTTGCGCGGCCCGGCCCATTACCCAGAGTCATAGCCTCGCCGGCGGCTGTTCCGAGCTGAGAGAGAGAGATGAGCGAGAGCGGCCTCCCTCGGAAGGAGGCGAGCGTGCTCAAGGGCCACGAGGGCGCGGTGCTGGCCGCCCGGTTCAACGGCGACGGCAACTACTGCCTCAGCTGCGGCAAGGACCGCACCATCCGCCTCTGGAACCCCCACCGCGGCATCCACATCAAGACCTACAAGTCCCACGGCCGCGAAGTCCGCGACGTCCACTGTACCTCGTAATTCCTCCTCCTCCTCCTCCGCTTCTTCGCCTCCAGTTCTTCCGCCGGTTTATTTGCTCGAATGCGTGTGTTCGGTAGGAGGCTCATCAGGGTAGATGCTCTTTGGTCCCGAAGAAGAGTGAATCGCATTAGTTTTGTGTTGGGTTTTGCATCGTTTTCTGTATGATAGGTGGCAGTGGATTGGCTGGACTAGTTTCGTTGAGATTGTGAGTGGGAAATGGATTGCGTATTGGTGAATCTTGAAGTGCCTTGGTTCTGTTGTCAGGATCAGAAAAATTACTGTCTTTTTTTTTGTTGATATTTTGGGTTAGGAAGTGGAAAAGGAAAATGATTTATAAATCTATTGAATACACTTTTTTTTTTTTTGCCTACTGAGAAATGACAATGCAAGTCCGAATGCTGAATCTTTTCGCCTTGTAATGTAGGGACAATTCGAAGTTGATATCTTGCGGTGGTGACCGGCAGATATTCTATTGGGATGTGTCGACTGGCCGAGTCATTAGGAGATTTCGTGGACACGATAGCGAGGTTTGCACTCACAACAGTTTGAACTGTAAATTTTTTCTCAACTGGCCATATCTTATGTCTCGGAATTTCTCATAATGTCCAATTAATCCCTTTCTCTTCACAGGTGAACGCAGTAAAATTTAATGACTATGGGTCTGTTGTGGTATCAGCTGGTTATGATCGTTCAGTGCGTGCTTGGGACTGCAGATCTCATAGCACTGAGCCAATTCAGGTAACCTGCCAGCTGATGTTGCTGTACTTTTCAATTATATATGCTTGTGTGAATGAATTGACTTGGATTGTTTGATTAAACTGCAGATCATCGACACATTTCAAGACAGTGTGATGTCTGTTTGCTTAACAAAAACTGAAATTATTGGTGGAAGCGTCGATGGTACTGTTCGAACATTTGACATACGTATTGGTAGGTATGTGCATTGTGCTGTGAATATCCCTTCTTGCTTTTAAGACACTACTGTGTACAAAAGTATCATTGTTTGAAGCTTAAGAAAGGTAAAAGGCCATTTAGCAATGCCTTTAGTGAGGCAGCATATATTTCTGTTGCTACCCAGACCCCAATCTGGATCCTGTTGTTGTGGGACAATCTCTCTACCCTAGAAGGAAAAATCTATGTTGAACCATGACTTTTGGCTGTACCTTGTGGATTCATATCCTGTTCTTTCTTTGTAAGGTCACAATAAACTAAAAGTATTTGACATCTCCATATAGCTAAAAAATTTTGATGCCTTTCTCTAAGAATTATTTTGTCACCCTATCATGTAGAGAAATCTCTGACGACTTGGGGCAACCTGTCAACTGTATTTCAATGTCAAATGATGGTAACTGCATATTGGCGAGTTGTTTAGATTCAACTTTGCGTCTTGTAGATAGGTAAGCAATTGAAGTTGTTTAATTTTCATTGCCCTCAGTGCTCCTGCTGACTGTCCTTTATTATGACAGGACTACTGGTGAGCTATTGCAAGAATACAAGGGCCATACTTGCAAGGTTTTCATATGACAAAATTCAGTAAATTTTGACGCTTTCTCACTATAGTGATCTGTCATCAATGTAGAAAATTTTGTTTTTCACAAAATGGTGATCAGTCTGAGATTGTTGGTGCACCAAGAAAATGCCACTTTGTTTTCCATGCAATGCCCATGTCATGGTATCAAACTTCACCCGTTATACATCCATTGGTTCCAGATAAGTTAATCTGATTAGATTTCCCAATGTCCTCTGTGAATCAGCGTTGGCAGATGTGTCATTTAGTTGCACTCTCTCACTCGAAATTTTTCCCTGTACTCGTGCTTTCATTTTTTTATGGTGGGTCATATCCTTATGGAGTAACAATGATTCTTGTTTGATATGATTCATCAGTCCTACAAATTGGATTGCTGTCTTACTAATACTGATGCACATGTGACTGGTGGATCTGAGGATGGCTATGTCTTCTTCTGGGATTTGGTCGATGCGTCAGTGATATCCAAATTCCGAGCTCATGCCTCTGTGGTGAGTCTTTTCTTGCTTACACTGAACATATTGTACCATATGTCTTGATACATGGTGCTAATTTTTCATAGGATGTGTTGTATTTTATGTGTGCCCTTTCATATAGAAAGATGCATTGCCATATTGTCACTTCAGTGGAAACAGGCCAGATGCTGATATTACAAAAAGAATTAGTCATGAGTTTCTTCTCAATTATCAATTGGTGATTTAATTTTTTGTATTTCTGATATACCTTGTAAGCAGCCCCTACCTGTACTGCCAGATCTAGATCTCAACAGTTGTTTGTGAGATTAAACAATAAGATGGGGTGAACTTGGTTTATAACAAAGCTTTCACTATAGATGCATCAACAGATTGTGAAATGTACAGAAATAGCACAAAGCCCGGAAGTGGGTGCATTTACCAGGGTGAATATACATTTTACAGTGTACATCACAGCAGTCACATCGATAAAAATCTTTTTTACTGTACTGAACTTTAGGGGTGTCAAGAACCGAACCGAAACCGAAACCGAATTGAACCAAAATTTCATGTGTTTTAGGTTTGGTTCGATTCACTGAAAAATAACAGTTAACTTTTCCGGTTCAGTTCGGTTCGGATTTTGGTTCAACTAACCGGACTGAACCGAACCGAAATTCTCAATAAAAATTGAGAACCGAAAAACCGAAAGGCCAAAATAGGAAAACCGAAAAACTGAACCGAACCGGATTTTCAGTTCGTATTCGGTTCGGGTCGAATTTGATTCAGTTCAGGATCTTATTGGCTCGGTTCGGTTCAGTTTTTCTAAAAACGGAACTGAACCGTTTACACCCCTAGAACTTATTAATTTTGCCCTCTAAATGATTAAATAGCAAATTCTTTCCAAGTGCTTGCCCTTCTGGGCTTTTCATTCCAAAGTAACCAAAATAACTAGAGAGCTTATTCTCTTATTGAAGGATTCTTACACTCTGCCAAGCTTAGATTTCTTGTCCACTGAACTTGCTATGACCCAATTCGTTTTGGTAGAATGCAGAGACTTCTCCAAATTTGCATGTCCAGTGGAAGTACGGAAAGAGTAAAATTTCTCCTCATGCATCGACAGCATTTGTCAAAAATTTGTCTTCTTCTCCCATTTTGTGGCTCGAATGTCATTTGATTGTGGAAATCCTTCCTACTTTTTTATCATATTTTGTTCCACAGGCCATCCTGTTTCTTGAGATCCATCCAGAATTCCTTGTAGGTTGAGTTTAGCTCATATTAATTTGTTTGATGATAATCAGTCAGCCTTAGATTCTAGGGGACAGCTATAGTACCATTTGCTTGATGATAATCAAATATCATTAAAATCCTAGAGGACAAAGGTATATTTTCAATCTACTTTAATGATGCAATTGATTCTTCGGAGCGTGGTGTATAGAACTTGCATGGATCTTCATCACAATGCCTAGACTTTGGCAGTGGTAAATATTCCAATTCACTGTGATTGTTCTCTCTTTTCTCTTGCAGGTAACAAGTGTAAGTTATCATCCAAAGGAAGACTGTATGATCACTGCCTCCGTGGATGGCACAATTAAGGTGTGGAAGACATGAAACTATTCAGGTTGCCCCAAGCAATGCATCTTTTCATGCTCCATTGGGAGGTGATACCTTTAAGGTAGCCAAACTTTCTGCAGAATCTCAAAAGCTGAGATTCATGTATATTATAGTCTAGCTAGGGAGTGTTCTGATTGCACTTCCAGCAAATTTTTTACAGGTTATGTACCATTGGTGGGAGGGATTGATAATGTATGCACCGAATTTGCATTTCGAATTCTTGTCTCTGATAGAGAATCATGGGTCCCCTTTTCTTTAGACATTGTTTAGCTCAAATGATTGGAAATGATAATGCGGTCACGAGGTCTAAACACACCAGTGAAATCAAGGGCTGTGTTGTATCCTTTCCTCCTGTCATTGGGTGGAAGGTGCAAGTTCGCGTTCTCCCGTACGCGCGCAGTAAATCATTGCAAAAGTTTCGAACTGTTTGCTCTTCAAGCACTGAGATAAAGAATGTCCAAAGTAAAAGGTCTTTCACGAAATGGACCATATGGGCTTGGCACTGCTTTCTTTTTCCTGGGTTTGATGAATGATTTGCTTACGCCAACAGGAGGGTTTTCCCATTACATAAGAGCAGACAAAATCAAGAATTTGGCCCAACATAAATGTTGCCATTCTACAGGTAGCGTCAACGCTTTGTTTCCATGATTCTCTAATGACTTTCTTGGCCCCAAAAAGGACTTGTGAATTGAGTTCATGTTAGTTTTTGAGTCAAATCAAATGGCCGTCCGTGAACTGTTTTTTATTTAATGAGACCCACGTTATTATAAACATTGTTGCCGCAACAATGTTAAACATTAAATGAAAGTCTGATTTAAAGCCCTTGAAAAAAATGAAAAAAGAGAAGCCAAAGACAAAAAGCTACTCTTAATACCCACTCTGCTAGTAGTTTGGAAAAATGACTCAATCAATCCTAAATTTCAGTTTTTTAACCTGTCTTACACCTTTGTGCGAGATTTTAATGTAATTCTTCCAATTAGTTTTCACTTTAAACTGTTGACGTGGCAGTGTGTCACGTAAAATAGTCAATCGGCAATAATCGAATCGTCACATCAACAATTTTCGGCAAAAATTGGCCAATTGAGATTTTGCTTAAAGATTTATAATTGAATTGATAAAATTGAAAAGTTTATAACTGAATTAGCGTCCATACAATAAGTTTAGAACCAATTGAACAATTTCTCCCCATTTGCATTTTAATCAAAATGATTGTAACTAATGTTCAAGATGAAAACCAATTTAACATGAAATTTGTCTTTCAATTTATCCTCTGTTACTTTCTAAATGTGGATGATGGGGGTGTATTTTGATTTGTGGTTACTTTATTTATAGACAGTATCAATCTAATCTTAATTATCGTGAACCAGGTGCGCCCAATCAAGATACCCAGTCAAGATTGTGGTATGTTCGATGATAGACTTGTAGTACGTTCCTGTTAGCCAACTTGGGCATCGCAACAAATTAAAAGTCACGAAATAGAGAAAGAAAGTTGACATTTGATATTCCATTCAATTCAATCCTAAAAAAAAAATTAAATTAAATGAGGAGGGCCTCCTGGTTTGAACCACTACTGGAGAGAAGCGGTCAACCAGTCAATAGACCGACAGAGCTGACGGAATGTAATCTTCCGGTCAAAGGGGGAAAAATAATATTTGTATTAATTCATTTTTCCCACAAGATGTGGGAGAAAAAGCTACTCAAAATCAAATTTCTTTTCTTGAATGAAACATAATCAAATTTTTATACATGATAAATTCATGCTCCATTATTTAAACCGCATTGATGCCTTTTTTTTTTTCTGTATAGTTTTGGTGTAGTAAAATAAAATGATAACACACCATGTTTTCTCGTCGCTCGAGCATGAATACAACAAGCAAGAATTTAATGGATGTGTTTAACAAAATTATTATTAGCCAATTCTTGGAAACTATTAGTACCAATTGGAAAATATACCTACGAGTCCATATTATTGTTTAAACTCTGACAATCCCATTATAAGAAACTATAGAAGTACACGTCTAATTCCACACACACACAAAAAACACTCGTATCCTTGGAACGAGTTTATAAGGTATTCTTTTCCGATTTTCAACCAACATTTCCATAAAATAAAGCACGTCATAACCAATCCTTTTATGAGATAAGCACCGCAGGTTTTTCTCTTATCTCATATATGTAATAATAAGGATCATGATTTATGCCACACTTTTAAGGAAAGATCATTGCACGAGTCTAGTATGTAGAAACTATATCTGGATTATTAGAAATGGCAAGTCTCATATAAGTCACTCTAAATTTAATGGTCCAGATTCATCTCAATGTATGTACTAGTTAAGCCATCGCCAAAACGGCCTTTATATTACACAAATCAGCCTCTGGAGAGAGAGAGACAGAGAGAGACAGAGATTTGAATCAAGCTCTCTTTCCTGAAGATACAGAGAAAGTATTTAAATGGACAAGACAGAGATTGATCGGATCATGTAGCCAAGAAGGCCAAACAGCCTCCACGATTGTCGCCGCACAGCAGCTCATGCAGTTGAGCGATGAAGAGAACTTCAACAGCAGCAGCCATGGCTGTAACAGATCGAGGTGGGCCCTCAAAGGTCAGTCCGAGGGCAGCGATCATCAGAGCCGGAGCAAGGCAACGTCTAGGGGAAAAACGAAAACCAAGGCGGTTCTCGATTGAGGCCACCCGGCCAAAGGTCAGTCCAAGGGCAGCAATCGTCCGAGCCAGTGCAAGGCGACGTCGACGGGGAAAATGAAAACCAAGACGGTTCTCGATCAAGGCGGGGTGCTTCGTCCACAGAAGAAGAGGAAGTACAGGAGCATCGGCGAGATTTACGCAGAGACCAAGACAGTGGACGCGGGGATAGGCGACGATCATTGAGGAGAAGACTGAATAATTTATTCTTTTTGCAAAGCTGACTATGTAAGTTTGGATTGAGGTTTGGTGGTTTTAATCATTCATGTGAGATTCTGTGAAGCCACTGTCAACTATTCTAAAAGCTTAAACTGTTGGATGAAAATGTAATTTTCTAAAAAAGAACAAACTGATCAAGATCAGGATCTCTCCCCTCCTTCCTTTCCTCTCTCTCAGAGACGAATTCTATTTCTTCTGGTTCTCATGCTCGTAATCAGATCGTTCAGGTTCAAGTAAGTTTGGAGCCATAGAAAGAAGAACTTACATTCAGTTCTGGTTCAAAATGCGTGAAAAATGTGAAACGGATACGATACACGTTTGCCCGTTGGTGCTGAGTTGCATTTCAAAGAATGAGAAATCGTTATGGAATAATTTAGCTAGACGACAGCAGGCGGCCCCCCGTTACCACCAACCATTGCCTACACGGCGCGAATGACCGCCACCGATCGGCCTCCACCTGCTTCTAACAATGTCTACTGCTGGATTTATTTTGCGAGGAGAAATTTTCCATAAGATCGTACGGGGAAATTTCCATTATCGAGTTATTATTGATAATTAGGGTCCGTTCGTCTTGTAAAAAATGTACTGTTTTAAGAAGCCATTTTTCAAAAAAATGGCTTTATTTTTCGGTGTTTGACTGAAACATGAAAAAATCCTGAAAATTATTTTCCATTATTTGATAAGGAAAATCCTATAGAGGAAATTATCAAAAAATTCATATTTTTTTAACTATTTTTTATAGGTACATATTCTTTTATTTTATTTTTCTTGTTTCTTCTTCCTTGGCCGATCTCCGTCCGCTGCCGTGGACAACCGGCCATAAGTGAGCTTGAGCCTCGCCAAATCGGCGACCTTCGAGCTTGCCACATGCCAGCGAGGCTCGAGCCTTGCTAGAGATCAGTGAGGTTGTGACAGCTGCAGAGAGATATTGGGGTCGCAAAAACACGTGGTGAGCGCAGGTAGGGCATAGGATGGCTCCCGAGGAGGACTGAACCAAGATTTTGAAGCCATTGTCGCAGTAACAAGTAGTTGAAGAAGGTGGTTGTTTGATGAAGGGAAGAGCAAAGTAAGAAAAAAAAAATAGAAGAGTCCCTTAGGACGAAATGGCCGCCTCGTAGCGGCCAAGGCGCCACCAGCCCACCCCCTGCCTTCAACCTCCGTACGTTTCATGAGAGAAGCGGCTTCGTCCGCCATTTCCAAGAGCTTTCAGGAAGCTTAGCCTCGCCAAAGTTTGGAGAGGTCGAGTTCGCCATGACTTGTGAGGCCTCCAGCCTCGTCAACCTGTGGTGAGCTCAAAACTCACCAATCTTTGAAAAAAATTAAAAATTTGAATTTTTTTGAGAATAAAAAATATGATGTTTCGAAATATTTTTATAAGAATAAAAATTTCGTTAATCAAGGACCTGAGCTTGAGTGCGGAGAACCTGCACATGGCCTTTTTGGACCCGGGCCTCAAGGTCGAGATCAGAGCTTGAGCATCGAGGACCCCAACATGAACTTTATGGACCCGAGCTTTGGGTGTTCAAGCTCGGCCTCAGTTGACTCAGGCTTGGGCATTGGGAGCCTAGGCCTGATCACCAAGGTCCCAAGCTAATCTTTGATGTACCCAATCCCGGCTACTAGAAACCCGGTCTTGAATGTCGAAACCCGAGAACCAGCGTTGGGGCTTTTATCCCCAAGTGTAAAGTTTCAAATTCAAGCACCGATATCTAGTCATATTTTCAAAAACGTCTTTCAATTCTTTTAAAAAGGAAATCATTTTCCTGAATTTAAGCTTTTGTAAGAAAATCATTCCTGTTGATTAGGGAAATATTTTCTGTTAATTCATTTTTTCTAAGCAAACCAAACACTAGAAAATTAGGAAAATAATTTCCAGGAAATATGTTTTTTGCATAACAAATGGCCCTATCATTTAATCAAGTCTAACTTTTATGGTGATTTTTTGGGTGAGTATAGAAAAATTTCATTGATTTGAAGTTTCAAGCCAGTTAATTCATCTTTTGACTTTGTTTCATGTTGCTTTTCAACATGTATTAGTTGGACCCATTTAACCCTTTTTAGCCGTTTTCATGCAATGTAAATTTGATAACCCATACCCGACCCATATTACAAACACATATTAATATTTAACTTAATTTAAGAAAATCTACTCCCATTTATTTAGTCCACTTTAAAATTTTCACATATAAATTATTTGAATAAAATTTCACATCAAATTTATAAAGTAAATTAAATAATAAAAAAATTAGTAAATAAAAAAATGTGGATACATCTAAATTGAAATAGTTTGAGGAAAATAAATTTTTTTTTTTTTTAAAATCGATTTTTTAAATTATTGTTGAGTGAATCTCATCGGATCGGCAACGGACGACAACGCTGAGAGTAAGTATGGAAGGAGAGAGATGATGGGTCTACCTAATAACTCACTCAACCCATATTTGACCCGTATTTAACTTTCACTTGACCCATATTTGACCACGTATTTAACTTTCACTTAACCCATATTTGATCCATATTTAATTTTAACTTGACCCATATTTGACCCATTTAACTAAAGTGGGTCATAATATGGATTATAACCCATATTGACACCTCTAATCACCACAAAAGCCATTGGAACCTCCTGCCTCTTCATCGGGATACGATTCCAACAATACACTTGGATTAAGTCTCTTTGGTTACTTACGCAATGCACTTAGCCAAAGAAAGCACATTCATGGATCTCGTAACACACCCAAAGTTCGACGAGTACATTTTAACGAGATAAAGATGTGCCTCAAAAAAAATGCAATCACAATAGGACATCTGCCCACCACCATTTCGCACAATGGGATAACTCTCAACCTTTTAAACACGTACTCACTAATACTTTGCATGTCCTCCAAGTAATCTAAAGATCAATGAATGGTGAATAAAATAAGATGGACAAACTTTTTGGCTCATGCAAACCTAACGCATCTATGTTGGACCAAAGAGAGGGAAAAAACACTCAATGCATCTATGAAGGTCATAACACAAGCACTCGGAGCGTACGGTAT
This sequence comes from Corymbia calophylla, assembly GCA_014182845.1. Lineage (NCBI taxonomy): Eukaryota > Viridiplantae > Streptophyta > Magnoliopsida > Myrtales > Myrtaceae > Corymbia > Corymbia calophylla. The sequence continues at coordinate 46,002,967 of CM024700.1, read as the reverse complement.
CAGACTGCGGCTTCCGCAATTTGCTGATGAGATTGAAGTAAATGCCAATTCAGCAAGTGAAACCCAGAATGGGATGACAATGAGATGACAAGAGGATTAAGGAAAAAGGGGAAGCATAAGGTTTCCATCAAAAGAAAGATTCCTTATGACAGTAAGCTATTGAAGAAAGGAACTAAGTTAACTCAACCACGCCAAGGGAAGGGGAAAACCCGTGAAAACCCCGATATTTTCAGCTCCTTCTCTTCACTCTCCCTCCCACCCTCTCTCTCTCGTCTCGTCTCAGCTTCTTCTCAGAACGCAACACTCCTTCTACTGCAGAATATCAGCTCATCGGTACTTGCACGGCATTAAAAAGGGAAAAAAGACTGCTGGATAGTAAAGCAGCGGATGGAGCTATAGGAAACAATAGTCAAAGAACACACGTAGGAGTACAACCGTACAAGGCTGCTTTGAAGAGGCAGTTACTTTGGCTATTCCACATGCTTATTCACAGCGGACTCAAATAATCAAATCATCCTAAAAAAGACTCTAAAAGTGATGCAATTTTCATAAAAAGACTCTAAAAGCATTCATTTTAATGTCAAAACTTTTTCGAGCAATCACGTAAGTGCCACATCGGCAAAAACGATCAGGCCACATAGCTTTTTCTTCTCGATCTGCTCAATTCGCCCTTCATCTTTGCTAGAGCTCCTGCTGCTTTAAGTGGTAACTCTACAGCAACCATGAGAAGATGCCTCGCATGCCATAAGCCTAGAATTTTCTGGCATTTTCCCTCTCTCTCCCCACTCCGAAGAAAAGAGGACAAGTCTAGGTCTTGAGAAAACTCGACGAAAATGGCCCTTCACTTTGCTGTTGGTGTTGTGGTTTCAGAGGAAGAAAATCTGATTCCTGTTGATGTTCCTCTTTGATCCAAAGCAATGGTTTGGATTTGAAGAAAATATTCAGATTTTCTCTCCCCTCCCAGAAAATGTTCAGATTCTCTTTACCCTCCAAGTAAGTGTTTCCTCTGAAGTAAAGGTTAGGGTTCCCCAGAAGCAGGGTTGCACAATGAACATCGCCTTCTTTGCTTCTTTCGTCTGTAGTCGCCTTCCTCTTTGCTCCAATTCCTCAATTTAGGGTTTGGGTTTGAAGAACATTTGTGGTTTAGCCCCAATTCCTTAATTTGGGATAAATGTGTTAAACAACGTTGTTTAGCGTCAATTATGCTAACTCATCCCACTGGTGACCCACATCGGATGGATGTTACTAAAAAATTGCCAATTTGGATTTTTTAGCCACACAAATTAGCGATGACACTAAGGTGATTTTTTTTTATTTTACAAAAGTGATACTCAGGTAATTCCTCAATATATTATGATACCGAAGTGAGTGTCATACAAAAATTATTATATTTTTAGTGTCCTTTTCTAGAGAAAATATAAACATGAGCTTGTTTTAAAAATGATACATAAGTCCTGGTGCGTTTTAATATAGTAAATCATGCACCTTCATCAGTTATCTCACAGTTCTCACATTAGTAATATTTCAAAGAATAAGCATCAAGCAAAGCGCCAAGAGGCCACAGTTATGCGTTCACCGAAAGTTTTAAGGAAGTTTCTCACTTCGAGAATTTGAGGGTGGGGTGTGAAAACGGTTCCCTGTTTATATCTTTACTCGAAATCCAAAAGACCGCAGGTAACCATCTTTTGCTCCTAGCTTCCACTGTTTTTCTATTTTTTTCAAAAGCTTCTTTTGATTTTATTTTTTTGGCTTGTATTGTTTTGATTATGTACAAGTTAATTTACTAGGAATGATTGGCTCCATGATAGGCTGGTTCCACCTTAGATTCAAAAACCAGACCGAAAATGAAATTGGGCACCAACCTTGGTCACCTTGAAACTAGGCTAGTCCCTTTATTTTTCTCTTAAATATTTTGTTTTCTTTCTAAAAATTCTTAAATTATTGAAAGATACTTTAATGTAATAAGAAATTACTAATCACAAGAAAGTCATTGGTAAAAGAAGAAATTACTTCCAAGTTTTGCCGATTCGGTCCTGCTCCTAGAAGGAACCGAAAGTTGAATTGCTTATTTCCGATTCCAAATTGAAACCGGAAACCGGACCAATTTTCGTAGGAACCACTCATAACTGGACAATCTAGTCTTGTTTGGTCTAGTTCCCAAGTTGGACCAGGACCGATGCACATCGCTATAAATTATCATTATCTGGAGTCTTTTGTCCATGGTATCATGTTGGACTCCCTTTTGACTCTATACCAAAAAAAAATTTCATTCCAAATGGTAAGCAAAAACTATTACTTAAATGTTATTTGGTTGCAATAATGAAATAAAGCTCTAATACAATAGTTATTACATTGTAATGTAATAGAGCAAAGATAAATAGTATGTGAAAGGGTTGATACCACAAAAAAACTCAAATTAGTATATTTGTAATAACTTTATTCCAAACTAAATTTTTGACATCTGAAAACGCCAAATTGATACACCTATGACAAATTTACCCCAAACTAATTTTTTTAATCACCAAAAACCCAACACCGATACACAGTGACAAATTTATCCTCTATTAAACTTCCATCAAATTTGATCATTAAATTTGCTGACATAGATGAAATATGGTGACGTGTTATAGTGACGTGGCTAGTCCATGTGGAAATCCATAAGGTTAATACCACGAAAATTTCAAATTTGTTACGCTGTATAGTTAAATTTATGTCATGCTCGGGACTCCGTTAGCCATGGGAATGTGACTGGTAGGGGTTATTTTGCGATGTCCTAGGAGGTGTCGCTGACCATTCTTTTTATCTTTCACTTATGCACATGCCGAATCATATATCTTCATCACCCAGTAACAAACAACAAATGAATAGCAAAGAAAACACTTGAACAAAACATATATATACATACTTCATTAGAATCGAAAGTTGGTTATATACAAGCCCTCTACCACGGGCCTTTGCCATTGAAACAAAAAAGGTCGGGGGTTAGTCCTAGCTCCTCTATCTCCGACATGTTCACTTTCATATCGATAGGCCCACCAAAGCGAATGGGACACAAATCCAAACCTACGGGCCTAAAATGGTTTAAACAATAACAAATGAGTCAAAATTCAATAAGTTAGAAATCTAATCCTCGTATAGGAGGATACCTCGCAATCAAAAATGCAGTAAACATGCAACTCAACATGTTGATGGTAGATCAATAGCAAAGCTCTTGCTTTGCTTAAACTATAAGCATGAAAGGGGACCTTTCCTGCATATAAAATGCACCAAAAAATTCACATGTAAATAACCACATCATCTCGGAATGCAAAAATACACTCAAATATTCACATGTGAAGCCTCGTTTCTAATCTACATGTAAAATGCACACATAATCAAGAATACATGCACATAAGAATCAAGAACACAAATTATTTCACATAGCCACGCACAAATGCGTCCACAATCTCTCACACGTGTTCCAAATAATTATGACCGCTCAAGGCCACGATCAAACTCCCGTCGATAGTCTTCTAGCATGACCGAGCATCGTCCTTCCTCATCGGGCACGGCAACGTCCCGAAATCCATCGGCGACAACATCCAATTAAGGTCATCATTTTAAAATCCATCCACGAACTGCAACCAAAATCCATCAGGCATCACCCTGAAATCCATCAATAGTGGGTTTTTTTATGTAATCACACATGCATACATCCACTCATACCACTTATTATCTTCCGATTCAAGCCAATGCAAGAGCCGCAAGGGCATGCACAACTGTAACAATGACTTATTGGAACCAAGTCGTGGAAGAAATGTCAAGCTTGATAAAATAACATGTTAGCTTGTGTGCTCCTTTACACGTACAAGAATATGTGAGCATTTTACCGACACTTGAGGCGTATTTTATGTTCTTTAACAGTACTACATAATCCCAATCACCTTCATATAACAACCACTTGCAACGCAAGCCTCGCTTTCACCCGTCAATAGTTCCGATCAAACTTTTTCCGATCACATAATACAACCCTAATTCTAATATTAACAACATCATGATCACAAGGGAATGATTTCTAGTAATCTAATCATTATTGTGACAACAACAATCATTTCTCGTCACTAGGAGACAAGCATCCGACAATGCCATGACAACAACAAGCATGATATAATAATCCTTCTTGCAACATTTAACCACATCATAACCGCAAGACAAAAATCTCTAGCCATCTAACTATCCCATGGCAACCACAATCATTTGTTGCAACAATAAGCAACGACCAAGCATATAAATCTCCTAACCTCAAAGCTTAAGCAAAAATATAAGTCAACCACATAAAATTCAACTATGGCTTTCTCTTCCTAGAACCAACCATAATCCACCAAGAGGACTACAGAATCTAAACTGACCCTATGCTCCAATCCACGTAATGCAACACCCTAGCCAAGAGTTAGATGAACCACTTAAAAATCTGGTTGACTACCACGGATGATGACGAGCAATGGCGAACAAACGGATAAACGAATGAATGAACAAATGAACAGCATGATAGTGAGTGGCAATGAAGCAGATGGTGAGGATGACATGGCAACATGAGGACAGGATGGTGAATGGCGATGGTGGCAACGACGGCAAAAGGGCGGCATGACAGTGAGGTGATGAGAGAGAGAGAGAGAAATGAGAAAAGCCCAGAGGCTTTCGACCCCGTTGTTCAGACGTCGACAAACCAAGAGATCCTGTCTCTCACGAGGAGCCGTAAACAAATCTACCGTTTCAGACGTACCCAAGGGCTTGGCTTGCCCGAAGGAGCCGCTTCTTGGCTTGCGCGAAAGTTATTAAGGCTAAAGGAAAGTTCGCCTACGCTTGTGGTTTTGAAGCTAGATAGTCAACAGCTAAGGCTAGTGGTAGTAGGAAATCTATAGTATCTATGAAGGGCATTTGTATCAACGCATTCCAAGTCAGTGAAAAAAAGATCTGGTCGAATGGTAGAAGAATCTATGGGTTTGCGTCAGAAAATCTTCGTCTTCGATCTCTTTTCGCAACGCAATAAAAAAAAGAAGTCTAACAGTTTCCCTCGGCATCTGTCTTTGAAGTCATTGATCTCATATCTAGAAGGTTGCAGGGGGGTCTGCGTTCACTATGAAGCCTACGCCCGTCCATTCCTTTCAAGCTTGATCCCGCCCTTAGACTCCTTACGCCAGACTAACCACTTTGGCAGTTCACGGCGGAAAGAACCATTCCAAAATCTGGGGATACTGAGAGAGCAAATCGAGGGCGATGAACTCAAACAAACTATTCAAGACCAGATCAGCAAAGGAAACATACATGTTGAAAATGATGAGGCATCTACGAGCGAACGGTTAGGCAAGACTACGGCGCCTGGGTAAACATCCCCTTTACCAACCAAACAAGATGTCGAGAGTGTTTTGGAGTCAAACAGCAACCCTTTCATCGATCTATCATAGATGAGTGACCGCCCATCCAGCCTTTCCTTCAAAACTTAAAACAATTTCTATCGGCCGACCTAAGCACCCGAAAACCTTACCGGATTCAATGGTTCATGCCGCTAGCCGAGGAATCGGTTATAGCCCCAGATAGATATCCGGATAGCCATTGTGGCAAAGAGTTGGCAGCATGAATTGAATTGATCGAGGTTGATTTCTCAAAGTATTGAATTGAACATGTTCCGAAGCTATAAGTTGATGATTAAGCTTCCTTTTTCCGCTAATCGAACATTTAAATAAGGGTTGCCGAGCCAATAATTACATTAGTTTTTGGAAAAAAGATTAAGAACATCTACTCAAGTGAATCCAGTGAAGACTTGAAGATCTAATCCGAAATAGCATCTTTAAAGCTCAGAAATAGATGTTCAGACTCCTATAAGGGCACCGCACTAAGTACCCCAAAAGCATCGAATCCTCTCTTTTCACGAATCCGTCCTTATCGGATGCTCTGGAAAGGGTGACTCCGACAATATTTGAGTGAGACGTGCAGGCGTCTCGCTCATCAACAAATGAAAGAGTTGATCCACACAATTTCCTTTTCATTCCTCCCCCTTAAGTCTTCTTGCGAGGGAGAGAGACTAAAAATTCACTTGATATCATGACCCTTAAAGCCTCAACTAGGCTAAGGTCTCTTAAAACCCTCTCATCCAAGTAAAACACAAGGCCAAAAAGCCTCCTTGCAAGCTTTTTTTTTAAGTCTCATCATAGGCCACCATGGCCATTCATTTTAGTCTCATGTTTGCAATTGGAAACCAACTAGAAAGAGTAACTAATTACTTCCTCTCCTCAAATAAAGTGGCACCCCCTCCTCTTTTCTCAAGCAAGGTCAAGCCAAGTTCTACTATAACTAGTTTTCTAGAAGGTGCATTAATGGATGGGAAGACAACTTGCTTTACCCCTCTTCCTCTTCCTTAAATGGGCACCCATCCATTCCTCATGCAAGACCAAGACTTCTACAATCGTGGCTTATAGAAGACATTTATGAGCATCAATGGGACTATATTCTAGGTTACTATTCATGCACATGGGTCAATTAATGTGCAAGCTTCCAAGACTAATAATTGGGCTTGATTTGGGTTTGGACTTGACTCACTTGGGCTTGGACTTGGCTTACTCAATTTGGCCTTTCCCCTAGGCATGTGGCCCATCGGGTTCTTGCCTTGGGCACGAGGTCCATTGGTCTCCCAATGAATGGCTCACTTTTCCAAGACCAAAGATTTAGGGCCTAAGACTATTCACGAGGGATTATCTCGACTAAACCGGAAAGGAAAGTTTCCTACTTATCCTTAATAGAAAACCTCTAACCGGATCAAGGCTTGTGGCTAAACTTTAATGGAAATTGCTCCTAATATGGCCTATTCGAACTAGGCGGTCTCTTGGGGTGTCGTTTGTGTGACTCATAGTTGATTTGAAAATCAATCCATGTTTGAATCTTATCAACCCATGGACTAGTCTCAATTATCATATAATCGTGCAAAATTGAATTATTTATCTAGAGAACGTGGTCTTGTGAAATTGGCTTAGGGTCATTCGAGATTAGTATAATGACCGTGCAAAATCACCCGCAATCCAACTATATATGCTCTTGTCAAATTGATCCATAATCTTTCACTAATTGACCCGTGATGGCATAAGGTTGTCCCGCATCGATCCTTATGGTCGAGCTATTTTTCCATGGTCGACTACTTTCGTCAAGCACATTTCCTAACCCTGAATTGCCCTTCCTATTAAAATAGTTAACTTATGCACAATCCTTGAATCGACTCATGGTCTAGTTCTACTATTAGTGCATTGATAATTTAAGCTACTTCTCTTGTTAAGATATTGTCCGAATCGAGGATGTCGCAATTTATCACAAAGTATCGTTAAATTAGTCATAAATATACCAGTTTGAGGTTTTTCATGATATTTACCATATGAATTTCCACGTAGACTTGCCACGTTACCATGTGTCATCCATGTTAGCAAATTTAACGATTAAATTTGACGGAAGCTAGCGAAGGCTCAATTTGTCACAAGTGTACCAATTTGATATTTCTAGTGGTCAAAAAATTAGTTATAAGTAAATTTATCATGGTTGTATTAGTTTGAGATTTTTCGTGTTGCAAGTCCACATACCACAAAAAATCCCAAAATTGTCATAGGTGTAACCGTTAAATTTATCATAGGAGTATCATTAAATTTAGCATAAGTGTACTAGTTTGAGATTTTTTGTGATATTTACCTTGTGAATTTCCATGGGGACTTCCTATGTCACCATGTGTCATCCACGTCAGCAAATTTAACAATTAACTTTGACGAAAGTTAATGGAAGGTAAATTGGTCACAAATGTGATAGTTTTTGGGTTTTTTATAGTCAAAAAATTAATTTAAAGTAAATTTGTCTAAAGTATACCAGTTTGAGGTTTTTCGTGGTCAAATAATTAGTTTAAAGTAAATTTATCATGAATGTACTAATTTGGAACTTTTCGTGGTCAAAAAATTAGTTTAGGGTAAATTTATCAAATTTATACTAGTTTGGGATCTTTCACAATATTGAACCTATGTGAAATGACATGAATAGTTTCAAAACTTTGGCCCAACATGTACCATTATCCTTGAATTTTCAATTCCTTGAATGTGATCCTTAAATTTTTCTTAATATACTCAGTATTGCCCCTAAACTTTCGATTTATTCAATATATCCCTCAACTTTCCAACAAAATCGAATCAGTCCTTCGGTACCATTCACAAATTTTTATAATTACAATTTTGCCGAGATTTAAGAATATTATTTTATTTCAGTCATTTTCCCAAATCAATAAAAAGATTAGGCTATCTTTTTACATTTTTGGAATTTATAAATATTAACAAAGCTCTATTAAAGTAAATTTTAGTTTATGATTTTTATAATAGTAAAAGTAGAACCTCATTTAGAGTTGTATCATGTTGATATTCCTGCTTATTTATGTCTAGTGAGTGTAAGGATATCTAGAAACAATATAAATTCATCAATAAAATTAGTACTTATATTAATCTAAAATCTTGTTTCATACTTTTTGTAAAACACAAGGCACAAAAGATTGAAATTACACCAATCTAAAATGATTAAAATTATTGAAAAGTTGACCAATCTAAATTAGGGATGTGTTTGTGCTGTGATTAAAATGATCATACCTCATGCTCAAAATATATAAGGGAGGTTGACACAAATAGTCCCTAAACTTCTAACAATGTGCATTGTCATTATTGAACTTTTTTATTAGCTTTTTATTTTTTCGGATTAAAATGATTATTCTTAAAATTTTCAATTTGTCCAATCTACTCCCTTAAATTTTTATTACAAAATCAAAATTTTTCATTATAACACTATTGATACTTTTTCAATTATCTTTTCATTTCAATTTAATTCCTAAATCAACAAAAATATGATTATTTTTCTACTAATCTTTTTTTTTTATGGTATTTATAAAAATTACTATGATAGTTTCATTTACATAAATTTTAGCTTATGATATCTATAATAATATAAGTAGAACCTCATTTGAAGTTGTATTACTTTGATATCTGCTATTTTAATTTACTAATATACATATTTAACTCAATTTTATCAAGAAATCACGAAATACAAAAACTTAAAAATTTCATCTATCTAAAAATTTAGAACAAGATTTAGATTAATTTAAGTGCGAGAATTCTCTAGATATATGAATATTATTATTAAATATTTTTATGAAGCTGCTTATTTTTAAAATAAAAAGGACTATGAATCCGATACAACTATAAATGAGGTTATATTTTATTATTTAACAGATCATAAGTTAAAGTATGATTTTATGAAACTATAGTAACATTCATAAAAGACAAAAAAGTAAAAAGTAAATAAAAAAAATTACATTTCTTTTGTTGATTTAGGAATTGGAATGAAATGCAAAGATATTATAAAATCTAGGCAGTAGTGTAATTATGAAAACATGTAAAGAGTAGCAAAGAACTTATTTGACTTTGTTATGAAAAGTTGAGTGACTAAATTGAACAAATTGAAAGTTAGAGGGACTATATTGAATTTTATGAATGATTCAATTACTACATTAAATAAATTAAAATTTTAAAGAATCAAACCAAAGTTTAAGGACAATTTGTTTTAATTTTCCCACTACACAAAACAAAAATAACAAAGAATTTATGATTCATTTTTATCGTTTCTTTTTTGGGGATGATGGGTCTATACTTTTAATTGTGGTTACTTTATTCATAAACATAACCAATCTAATGATAGTTCTACCAATACTCTTATTTCTTGTCAACTCGGCTGACTCGGTTAATGAAATCGCACTAATGTTCTTTTTATTATTATTATTGTATATGATCAACTTGATAAAATAAAAGACTTAATATCACGAAAATCCTACACCTATAACAAATTTAACCCAAACTAATTTTTTTATCATGAAAAAATCTAAACCAGTACACTTATGACAAATTTACTTAAAATGACTACAAAAAATGCCAAACTAGTATACTTGTGACAAATTTACCCCAAACTAATTTTTTTTACTGTTAAAAATGCTAAACCGGTACATTAATGACAAATATACCATTCGTTAAATTAGATTAATAGCATAAAAAATCACAAAACTAGTACAATTATGCTAAATGGAGAATAAAATCCCAAACTGATAAACTAAAATAACTGTTACGTGTCATTCAACTCAATAATTTAACATTAAAATTTAACAAAAACTAACATAAGGTAAATTTGTCACAAGTATACAAGTTTGGGATAAATTTGTCAAATGTATACATTTTAGAGTTTTTGGTGATGAAAAAATTAGTTTAGAGAAAATTTGTTACGATGTATTAGTTTGGGGTTTTTTGTGATATTAACCCAAAATAAAATGATGACACACAATGTTTTCTCATCACTTGAGCATGAATCCAGCGAGAAAGAATGTAATAGATGTATTAATGAAATTCTGTGCCGTTCATAGGCAATTTAAAAGCAAGTGTTTACAAAGAAAGTTGATAAAACGACAAATACGTAATTTCCTCTAGTTTCAACGACTACTTCCGAACCATTAATAGAGAAGTAATCCTTTAAAAATAATTTACGCACGATTTTTCGTTACGATATATTTACTTGGGGCATCGTTGTAGATCCATATTAACTATTATTAGGAGTTTTTGAGGTAAAGTAAAATACCATCTCTAGTCCCATGATATTTTTGGTAATCGCTAACCAATTTTTAACAACAATTGAAACCAATTGAAAAATAGTTTTCCTGAGCCAATATTGACTTAAACCCCCAAGCAATTAAAATCAAATCAATCGCATTTCACAAAACTTTAGAAGTTCACGTCTAATCCTATATATATTTATCGGTCCAATAAAGAATGAGTTCACAAAGCACTTCTTTTCCGATATTCAACCGATATTACTATAAAATAAAGCGCGTCCTAACCATTCCTTTTATCGAATGAGCATTGAAGTTTTCTCTCTTATCTCGTACTCGTAATCATGAAGATTGTTGCTTACACCACTTCCCTTAAGGTAAGATCACTGCATGAGCCTAGTATAGATAAATTGAATCTCATTCGTAGAAATCATGGGTCTCATTTGGGTCCCATAAGATTCGATGGTCCAGATTTAGCTTAATATATGTACTAGCTAAGCTATTACCAACCCCCGTCCCCCCTCCCCTATATAAGAGAACTCAGCCTCTGTAGAGAGAGACCCATTTCAATCAAGCTCCCTCTTCCTGAAAATCCAGAGAAGCAACAGAAATGGACAAAATCGAGAGATTGATCGAGTCACAGAGTCGAGAGGGCTTCACGGCATCCCATATGCAGTTGGCACAGGAGCTCATGCGGCTGAAGCAGCCGAATGACAGAGAGAGCTGCGATAACAGCAGCCATGGCAGTGACAGATTGGACTGGGACTTCAAAGGTCGGTCCAAGGGCAGCAATCATCAGGGCCAGAGCAAGGTGATGGCGACAGGGAAAAAGAGAACTGAGGCAGTTCTCGATCAAGGCAAGTCGCTTCGTCAAAAGAAGAAGAGGAAGTACAGGAGTATCGTCGAGATTTATGCAGAGACCAAGCCCGTGGATGTGGGGGATGTGTGATGATCATTGAGGAGAAGACCATGAATAATTTGTTCTTTTTGTGAAGTTTGGATTGAGATTGGGAGTCAAAAGGCTATCAAAAAGAACAAGAGAGAGCAAGACTGTTATTAACTGATCATGATCTATCTCTCTCTCTCTCTCTCTCTCTCTCTGTGACATGAATCCTATTCCTTCGTTACCTTCAGTTTGCGTACTTTTCTGCAGGGTTTTAGCGATTCAAGAGCGTTTGCATGGGCTGCGTTTGATGATGATCGTGAAAAAGAATCATTCTGGTCTCAATGAAGGGAAAACAAAACGAAACTGAATCAGAGCATCGTGCTCGTGATCAGACTGTTCGGGTTCGCATAATTCAGGAGCTATAGCAACAAGAACTTGCATTTTTCTAGCGCGGATGTGTGAAAAATTTGGAACAGATCCCATGTTTACCCATTGGTACTGAATAATCTAGACGGACCACCGACCACTCCGCGTGAATGACCACGATCAATTGGCCATCACCGACTTTCAACGACGGTCTACCACTGGGTTTTTTTCCCGACGAGGAATTTTCCGATAGGATCCTACGAGGAAATTTCCCTTAATGAGTTAATATTGACAACTATTCTTTTAATGGCGTCTATTGTTTATGGTAAATTGCTGGATTGGGTTCCCATCATGTTTATGAGTAGACATCTTATGTATTAGGACATTTTCTACTTATGGGTGGGTATAGTAAAATTTCATCTATTTAATATCTCGAACTGATTAATTCGCGTCTTTAGTGTGTTATCATGTTGCTCTTCTTCAAAATGAATTACTTTTTCTGAAATCATATGAAAAGGGCGAGTGCTTCTTCTTTTTTAACCGATAGGACAAAATATAAACATTGTTCTAAAAATGATACATTTGCAGCTTCATCAGTTATCTCACGGTTCTCACATTTGTATGATTTCAAAAGAAAGGGAAATACCTTCGAAATGCTCATTTGGGTTGTGCATATATGTGGATATAGTTGAATTGAAATAGATAAACTTGAATTGGTCAAAACGTCAAATGGACATATAATCTCTTAATGGAGAGAGTATATTGATAGATAATTCAAATCCATAGCCATTGGGGGAAAAGTTGATCCTACGTTAAGTGGATCGGCAATATGACATATGCCTAATACCATTCATTAGGAGCACAATAAAAGCCTAATACCTTTGCTTTGGGAGATTGCCCAGAGGAAACTCATGTCCAAGCTGATTAATGTATTTAATTAAACACACATTTATTCATAAGCTTAAGCCATAAGTTATGGACCAACTATGATGTATTATATTTTCCACCACCCAATTCTTTGATATGGGACTTTTCTAATGCAAGCATCTCAACAATATTATTGTTTTGTCTAGGAATTGTTGGTCTTATCTTGGGAAATAAAAAGGTTAGTATCTTGGGATTTGCCTACGCTTGGAGGGTTACTCCAAGTTGAGTTTTAGTTAAGATACTTGTGTAAGTTGTGTTAAAATAGTCCTTTATCAAAGAATTGATATAGTTGAAACAAGTAATAATCTTAGTTGATTCATAACTCATCAACTTGAGCTTTTGAATAAGGGTAAATCTAAAAGGATATATCGACATAGTCAAACTTAGACTCCCTCTAAGCGATCTCTCCAAGTATCAAATTTCTATTTTGCACTCCCAAAAAAATGGTATGAGAGCCAATAGTTGATTAGTGACCACCCCTAATGCATATTGATGTTTGGTGAATATCATAAGGATTAGGGATGAATGTGGGCGTTACTTTTGTTGTGGCCCTTACAAGGCAGCAAAGAATCAAAAGAGAGGTTCAAGTTGAAACATATTGATGTGGAATGATGCTTGAATTAAGGAGTAGAGCTAACACCAAACTCAAACATGAAGGGGAGATTGTTGAGGTCCACATATGAGATATGTTTAAGAAGTCCTACATCGGAAAATTGATGTGGCATGTCTCAATTTTGAGATTATTGCAGAGGATCATAAAGTGAGGCTTGAGCCCATCAAGCTTATGAACCATGTCTCGATTTGGTGGTAAAACCGAAAAGCATCATAGTTCTCGTGAAGGAAAACCGCGGATCCAAACATCGGATAAAATGGAGTATTTCGAAAAGAAAGCAACATGCTTTCGTCAAATTCCACAGTTTCAAGCAAGAGGAGTCGTCCGTGGAAGTACACACCACCATTTTGGGCATCTCATGCTTCGACGTAATGTGGTTGAGACCCCGGAACAAGCTATCGCTCGTTACCTTGGCTAGCTCTTTAAGCGATATCAATGTAAATTTCTCTGCATTCTCTCCGAAGCTTTCGACCTCAAGAAATATACTGCAACAACGTCAAGAGCAATCAATCACTTTCTAAATTATGCCTTTTTTCCATTTATACTTCGCTTGTATTTTGAAAGGCACAAGTTAAGAAGTTGAAAGCAGAACCAAATAGCCCTTGAAGCAAAACCTCGAAATAAACACATTGCCAATGAATTTCCTTTCTGTTTTCCCTTTAAGAAAAATGCGTAACCATTTTTTCGGCAGCCACATGAAATCCCAAACAGGTGTACATGAGAGAGAGGGAGACAGAGAGGGGAGAGATGTGGCTTGATAAAATAAAATGATTAAGCACAATATTTTAGAGCATAAATCCATCCAGCAAGAATTTAGTATATGAATTCAGAAAATATAGACTGATCATAGGTACGAGGAAAAGTGTCTAGAAAAGTCCTTATCCGATTGCATTTGAGTCAATTTAGTCATAAATTTTTAATTGTGCCAATTTAATCCTAAAATTTTTAGATCCGGTGTCAATTCAATAATTCCAGCTAATTTTGGTCGGATATTGTTGACATATACGCCACACAACCTACGTGGCATAGGCGGTACTAATGTAGATATTTTTAATAATATTTCAATAATTTTGTTTTATTTTTTGTCTTTTCCTCCTCTTTCCAGTGGCCAGCACAGCCATGGCCAGCAAGGGTGGCCCTTACCACCACAGGCGAGCGTCGACCTCACCAGGCCAAGGGTGAACACCGGCGAGGGCAGGTATCGCCTTATTGCTTCGCCTTTTTCACTTGTTCTTTCATCAAACCCGGTTTACGATTTCTGGTGCTTTTTGTTGCCATTTTGTTTTAGTGCTTTAGGGGAGACACGATCTGGTAGTGGTGGTGGTGGTTCTTTTCTTGGAATTTTGGGTCAATGCGAATTGATAAAGCAGGTAATTTGCTCTTAGACTGAATGTATTTTGCTGTATCTAATCATTTTGGGATTTCCTTACTTATTTCTAGCGTTCGATCCAGATAAAGCGTTCTTTACAGAAAAGAAGAGGAAGGAGCTTTTTGAGAAGAAGGAAGAACAAAAGAAGGGTCTTTGACCATGGAGGTCGCTGAGAATGCTGGGGCAAGACCGGCGCGTCGGGTCAGAATTTGGACGCCACTGCTGGGTCACTGGAAGGAGTGCATCGAGCGATTCTGCGAAATTAGGACCTGGGAACGATGTCTGTCGGCCTCGTCGGGTGTCCTCACTTGGACCAAAGCAAGGCCCGGCGAGGCCACGCTCACCCAGGCAATGCCTGGCCTCGCCAGCACGCGCCCTCAGCCTCACCCTCACCCCCGATAAGGTCGACCCTGCCTGTAACAGTGAGGGACACATCAACGCCACTACTAATTATATCACATAACTCGATCGACATCTACATCATTAATATCTGGTTAAAATGAGCCAGATTGACCAAAATGGTACTAAATCAAAAGATTACGGATTAAATTGTCATAAGTAAAAATTTTAGAATTAGATTGATTTCTATATGGTAAGTTCATAATTTTTATGACATTTTTTCAATAAAAAGCGTGTGAAGACAGCGTTGATAAGATGACAGATTTTTTTGCACTAAAAGGGACATTAATAATATACTATTATAGCACAGTTGGTGTGCATTCTCTCCCTCGTCGCCAAGATCGAGAGTTCGAACCCTCTTGTTGCTAAAGTGTTGTAAGAGGGAGGTCCTGGTGTTGGAGTCCTGGGCTAGCCTCCCCCGAGGTTTACATCTAAATAGCGGCGAGGCCCGACGGTACCACTGGGCACTAGAGGAACATGTGCTCTCTCGAAGGGTGAGTTCCGGTGATTCCTCGATATTAAAAAAAAAATGATAATAATAATATACTATTACGTGTATATCTTTAAGGTAAGTTTTTCTCTTTTTGGTCCCTTTGAGGTAAGTACGACCACGCATGTCAATCAACAGGAATATATATCGACTCAAACTCCATAAAACGGAAAATAAATCAATTTCAAGAAATTACAGAAGTTCACGTCTAGTCCAGCCAAACTAAAGAACACTTATGTCTATAGAGTGAGTTTATGAAGTACTTCATTTCCAATATTCAACCGACATTTTCATAAAATATAGCGTCTCATAACCATTCGTCTCGTTGAAGAAGAATTGCAATTTTTTTTCTTTATCCTATACACATATATGTATTCACAAAAATCGCGCTCTATGCCACCCTTTTAAGAAAAGATCATTGCATCAGCCTAATAAAAACTGAATTTAGAACATTAGAATTGGTTGAGGTTTCTGTAGATTCCACTGGATCTGATGGTCTAAATTTAGCTCGATGTACGTACTAATTAAGCCATTGCCAATCCAGCCAGGAACTAAAAGAAATTATCCGTTTCACTCTTAATGATGACCAGGTTTGTTCTCTGTCCCAACCGGTCCTTCCCTCGGATATCCAAGCTGCAATGTTTTCCCTGGCTAGGGGGAAGGTATCGGGTCCTAATGGCTTTAGTTCTGATTTCTTTAAACAAAACTGGGATAAGGTCGGCCCCTTGGTGGTAGAAGCTGTTCAGGGCTTCTTCATTACAGGCCACTTATTAAGGGAGATAAACAATACCATCATAGCATTAGCTCCCAAGATTCCTAATGCATCCTCAGTTTCTGACTATCATCCTATAGCTTGCTGTAACACTATATACAAGTGCATTACAAAGATTCTTGCGAACAGACTTGCCTCGGTCCTTCCCTCCATTATTAGTCCAGTACAAACAGCTTTTGTGCAGGGCAGGCGCATTGGGGACAATATTCTTCTGGCTCAGGAGCTATTTAATGGCTTCCACATGACCCCCTATCTCCCAAAGTGTGCCATCAAAGTTGATTTTCGGAAAGCCTATGATACACTTAACTGGGATTTCCTGGAGACGGCTCTTGAGGCTTTCAGCTTCCCCTCCCTTTTTATAAGGCAAATCATGGTATGTAATCGTACTCCCAAATTTTCCATTGCTATTAATGGTGAACTCCATGGTTTCTTTTCTAGTGGGCATGAATTAAGGCAAGGTGATCCGATATTATCCTATTTATTTACACTGGCTATGGAGGTGTTCACTGGGATTCTTGACACCCAAACTAGACGAGAGGAATTTCGCTACTTCTAGAGGTGTAAAGCCACTCGTCTCTCGCATCTATTTTTTGCTGATAATGTCTTTCTCTTCAGTGAAGCAAACCTTGCCTCGGCCAGATGCCTACAAGATGGGTTACGTACCTTTTCATTATGGAGTGGTTTGACTCCAAATACTAACAAAAGTGAAATCTTCATCTCTAGGGGATCACCGGAAGTTAGCAACCAAATTGCCTCTTCTTTGGGATTCAAGATGGGCTCTCTTCCGGTCCGTTATTTAGGTGTTCCAATTATCACCTCGAGGCTTAGCAAATCAAACTATAGTGCCCTGGTAAGCCTTCTCACAACTCAAGTCCAATCTTGGACTCACCGGTTTCTATCCTTTGCGGGCCGACTACAACTTATAAAATCTGTTCTACATGCTATTCAAGTCTACTGACTTCATTTTTTTGGCTACCATTCTCTGTAGTAGACCATATAGAACAAATTTGTCGCCAATTTCTTTGGAAGGGTCCTGGACTCGGCCCAGGGGAAGCAAAAGTCTCCTGGGATGATGTCTACCTTCCTAAGGAAGAAGGAGGTCTTAGAATTCGCAGGATTCGAGATAATAACAAAGCAGCCATGTTCAAGCATATTTGGACATTATTCACTGACAAAGAATCGCTGTGGTGCAAATAGATCCACACCATGCACCTCAAGAGGAAGAATTTCTAAATCGCATCTCCTCCAACCTTCTGCTCTTGGGCTTGGAAAGAACTCCTCAGTTTCAGGGATGAAATAAAAGTTTTATTCAAATGGAAGATAGGCAATGGTCAATCCACCTCTCTATGGTTTGACCCTTGGCTTGACATAGGTCCCCTCAACTTGGTTTTCTTTGATAATTATATTTACCAATCGGATTTGTCCCGACAGGCAAAGGTAGTAGAATTATTCACACCGGAAGGGTCAGCGCTCCTTCAAGAGTTATTATCCTGGCAGATCATGATTCCCTCCTTATCTCCCGCCCAAGACCTTTTCACTTGGGTGAAGCATCCAACTGGTATTTTTTCTACTGCCTCTACTTGGTCTACCATTCGCTAGAAAGCCTCCATAGTGCCATGGTCCTCCTTCATATGGAACAAAGCTAGTATTCCCCGCCACCAATTCCATCTCTTGCTGATCACCAAAAATAGACTCCCCACGCAAGAAAGCCTCATGGCTCATGGAAGAATCCTTGCAGCGGTATGTGCTTTTTGCAACTCTAGGCATGATTTCATAGACCGTCTATTTTTTGACTGCCATGTATCGAATTCCCTCGCTACATTTTGGGCCGCTAAATGTAACCTAACTTGGCTTAACGCATCCTAGACGCATAATCTCCAATGGGCCATCAGCACCCTCTCCGGTAAAGATTTTGCCAGTGATATAGCTCGATTCTCCTTTGCAGCACTGTGCTATGTGATTTGGAAGACCAGAAACAATATAATCTTTCGTGGCCGTGCTTTATACATGCCCTCAATGAAGCTACACCTACCCAAGGCCGTAAGGACAAAGCTATTGCTTTCAAAGCTGTGGTAGATACATCGAGTAATAGGAGAATCCAACGCAATTGGGGGATTGATCCTAGTATTTTTGGGCCTACTTCCTCCCCGGTCTAGGACTTGGCCGCCCAGTAGTCGGCTCTTGTATGGCTATTATAGCTGTATATTTCCTTTCTTGCTAACTTGGTACCCTTTCACTCAAATGACATGTAGTCCATAGAGTGTTGGTTGGTACCGGGTTTCCCGTGGTTGTAATTTGTTTGGCTGATTATAATATATAAATTACCTTACCAAAAAAAAAAAAAAAAAAATTAAGCCATTGCCAAAACTGCCTTTATATATCACTACGCAGCCTCTGGAGCGAGAGTGGCCCATTTGAATCGAACTATCTCTTCCTGAAAATCTAGAGAAGCAATAAAAATGGACAAGACTCTGGGATCGATCGGGTCACGCAGTCGAGAGGGCCTCACAGCCTCCGTGATCGTTTTAGCACAGCAGCTCATGCAGCCGAGGGACGTAGAGAATTGCAACAACAGCAGCCATCGCAGTAACAGACCGAGCTGGGCCGTCAAAGGTCAGTGGTCAAAGGGCGGCAGTCATCAGAGCCGGAGGTACGCGACTTCGACGAAGAAAAACTAAAACCAAGGCAATTCTCGATCGAGGTGACGCGCTTCATTGAAAGAAGAGGAAGTACAGGAGTATCGTCCAGATTTACACAGAGACTGAGCCAAATGGATGAGAAGAGATGGGTATAAAGAAATGTAATCAAGTCTGATTTTTTATATTATTTCCTGTTATTTTATTGTTTTTCTTGTTGCATATATTTTGGGATTCTTTGCTAAAATCAAGCAACAACATTCTGCATTCTGCATCTTCTCCTATAAAGCCATGTAAAGTGTAAACAATGAATCATTATCAATACAGAGAATTCTGAGCAACCTTTAAAATATGAAGGAATGTAATCAAGTCTGATTTTTTATATTATTTTCAAACCTTTACCATTACCAATGACAATCTCCTTAGGTCCTTCGTAATCATTGTGTAGCAACAAGTTGGCAAGATTGTTCGTAACATATGCGATGCTCCAGAGTCAACACTCTATTCCGAATCACGACTAACTTCAGCTATATTCACCTTGGGTTTACGGCAGGTGTCTCAAAACTGGTAGCATGTCTTAGCTAAGTGCCCGGGTTGATCACACAATTGACACACAATGTAGAAACCATATAAAGGGCCATCATGCTTACTGTTTCAGCCTTCATACTTGCCATCATTCCAACTGATTCTGCTATCATTTCGAGCCTTCATTTCTATTGTGAAATCGACTGTTTTTGTTGTGTCCATTGTTGTGGTATGTGCCAGCAGACTAGTTGTATTGATTGGAGAAACGGGAACTGTCCTTCACATGATTATTGCGACATGTGTAGTAAGCAAAAACAGGAGTTGTATCTCGAGCAAAAATTTCTTGTTGAAAGAAGGTTTCATACACAATTAGCTTATCATGAAGTTCTTCAAAGCTAATGACCATTTTCCGAGCATGTATTGAAGCGGATAGGTCCAAGTCCATGGAGAACGTGAATGACTAGATTGTTGTTGCTTTAGGTAGAGTATCGGTGAGTGCCAATTCATCTGCAATTGACCTGACGTGTTGCAAAAATTCAGAGACGGATCTTAAGTGACAACGAACTGAGGGCAATTGATCCTTCAAGTGCTTAACCCGTGAAGGTGAGTTGTTCATGTATAAGTTGGTGAGTTTCAGTCATGCTTCCCATGAGGTATGGCTCAACGCAATAAGAGGAACAATATTTTCGAAGACAGAGGCAAGGACGGCATGAAGAAGCAGCTGGTCTTGTTGGATCAAGCTGGTGTATGCAAGATTGATAGCAAGCTGGTCTTGTTGGATCTAGCTAGTGTATACGGGATTGACAGCAGATGCAGTGCTGTTGCCGGGCGGTGTACGAGGACACGGGAGCGTGCCATCAGTGTAGCCCTTAAAATCGTATTCAAGGGGCAGGGCATAAAACTGGGCCTTTCAAGATGGGAAGTTAGTGGCCGTGAGCTTCAATGGCAATTGAGCGGCAGCTGGAAAAGAGATTAAACCGGAAGGGGCAGCAGAAGCACCATCGATTGTAGCAGAAGATCCTACAGAGTTGGCCACTGACGAGCAATATATGAATAGGAGATTGTGTGTAGGATCAAGCTTGTCTTCATTATTGTTACGACCTTTTTAGAGGTGAATCATCAGGAAAAAAACTAATGGACTACTAAACTTGAACGAAGATTCCTCTCACAAGGCCATTGCTCGTATTTAGCACGGACTCTCCCAAACCCTATCAATTGTAACTTGATACTTAACATATGATTAAGCTTATCTATTGGAAGTCCCAAACCCTATCAATTGTAACTTGATACTTAACATATGATTAAGCTTATCTATTGGAAGCACCACTAACCGATCGATTAGACATCCAAGTAAAAGGTAAGAGCAAATTTTACTTCTGTGAATCAAGGATTCATGAATACGGAAACTTGATTATACTAGATTAATCTAATACCCTTCAGTGCCTTTTCTCTTTATTTCAAAAAATGCTTTGTAGCAGTCTTTGCTGGTATTTTTACTATGCCAATAATATGTAAGATATGACCATGCGAGTGCACAAAGAATGAAGATGATCAAAACAATGAATGGATAATAAAAAAGAATTCAAGAACCTGAACGTACACAACAAAGAAATATATTATTATTCATCATAAAAAAAATTTCTATATTTATGATTAGAAAAATATGCAGGCGAAATGCATGCATGCTATGCATGATTGCGCATGAAATTCTAACTAATTAATATGTGGTCCATACTGTTTCTTTCCATTTTTTATTATCATGTCTAATTTAAGAAAAACAAGGATAAGTCCTGGAGTCTTATATTAAAAGGAAATTGACATATATGCACTAATTACTAAATGACGGGCAAGAATGATATGCATGCTATGAGACTCAACAACTTTAAACCCATATGTAGTCTACATAATTCTAATGACATTTTATTTGATTGATATTTTTAATGAAAACTATGAATTACCCTAAATTTATATGTATTCTAATTAACATGTGTTGGCCTGACTATAAAAAAAACCTTTAAATTATGAATGCACTCTAAACTCTAAGCATGCATAACACAGTACATGCAGTGACGATGTACAGATTAATCACAACATGCTCAACCATAGCAATCCACACAAGACAATAGTAGGGTTTGACCTTAATATCTAAAGGTCAAAAAGCCGAATACGTCTTTGTGGGTGCACAAATACAATTAAAAAACGACAGCGACCTAAGGATTTATCAATTGATCACATATTGGGACAGTCAATCATTCAAACAAATCTCATCCTCACCTTGACTGGAATTGGCCCGAGGCAAATGAGACTAATATGGAAAGATGTAAAGTAGCGTGGCTATCAGGTTTAGTATAAAACCAGCAAGGGGCACAAAAAAGATGGTTGCAGTGAAGAAACAGCATAGCTAGTTGAAGCTTTTCGGGATCAACTGAGCAACGATGATGGAGGAACAGTGCACTCCAGCGAGAACAAGGGTATTGCAGAGTTCACCAAGACAACCTGCAGGGAATAGACAAAGTAATGGGCTACTCAGGAAATGCTGGACGCATTGCTGGTTGTTGCTCGGCCAACAGGAGATGCAGTGATGCGGCCTGTCTGTCGTTCGGAGGGGATCTGCCGAAACTTGGTGGTGTCACCTAGGAATTCGCCGGGTATGCCAATAAGGCAGCGGCAGCAAGAGCTGCAGTAGTGGATGGCGTGATGGCATGGACGTAGGAGGATACAAGGATCATCACCAGATCGTTTCATTGCTCCAAGGGGGCCCGAGCTCGTTGGAATGAGCTGCAGAGGGTTTCACCAGGGCTGGATGGAACGTCAATGAAATCGCGAGCAATGTTAGATTGAAGCGGCAGGGACTCGAGCGCTTCTGAAGTTCGGCCCTCTCTCTCTCTCTCTGTGATTACGTATATTTTGAAGCTGACATGGAGGTCACTGTGATGGGGAAGGATTCGATGGGTAATACTGCCTTTTCAATGAGCGTGAGAATTACACGCGATCAAACTAAAGAAATAAAAATGATTCACTTAGCTTAACAATTGTCGTCAACGTCCATGAAGCGAGATGAACGCAGACGTCGGGAGGACCGCCAACGCCAGCACCATCGTCTATGAAGAAGTGCCAAGGATGAAGATGGACCCGAAATGATGACATGCCCAGATGATGGGGATGACAGTAGCCTTGGATATCATCGAAGAGTTTCCGAGATAGTGGACCTGAGATCTGTGAAGGTGTCCCCATGCATGCTCCCCTTTTGCAATGACTCGGCGAGTTCCTTTCATAGCAAAAGACTTCCACTTAAGATTGGAAAGTCGAAACCTGTGCTCCTTTGATCATGGGGATTGCCAAACTTAATCCTGATTTGTCACCGTAAATCTCTCAAATATGCGTCCCTCACCTTCTTTCACAATCTTTTCCTTTTCTGCTTCATTTATATTGCCACGAACGTGTCCATATTTACTCACTATCACTTACGATTTCACGCCAACAATATCTTCTTGTTCTTTCTCTTAAATTCCTCTACGCTCAATCTTTTCATATCTGCCTCGCGCATGAACGCCCAATATTCGAGCGATTAATTCTTTCCATATTGCCGGACAAGTCCCATTGATTCCCCTCATAATTTCAAGAATCCCAAGCAATCCGGAGGTTTTTACGAAGGAACGGGAATTCAGTCCGTCCTTATGACTCCAAGCTCCCGATCTTTCCATGATTACTAGCTGGAAACGTGAGATTGTTTTTCTGATGACTTGCCAAGATTGACTCCCCTTATTATGCGAAAGATGATTTGTGAGATCCGGTGGGGATAAGCTTTTGGACGCGGGAAATCTTGGCCAAAGTTGAGGAGAATATTCCATGAAAATTCTCTCTTTCTTTTCCTTTTATTTAATTCATTTCCCTCAACTTACAGTCCGACAAAGCTGCACGTGATTTCACAGCCAACATATTTATTTCCTATTGTACATTCTAGTCTCTTTTCTTTCTATTTCCCCTCCCAAGCTTGTTGCATTTTCCTATTACTCTTGGGAAAAACATCCCACGAGTTCCTCCATTATCAGGCCAAAATTTACTAGAGGGAGATAAGATTTCTCTAATTGATCGGCTTCCCTCATCCTTGCGGAAATTCTGACTCCCAAGTTTCCGATTCTCATGTGCACAATTCATAATCGAGCATATTCTGAGGACCTTTGCTAATCCGTGTGCTAACTGGCAGTATTTTCATGGCTTCTCAAATTCAAGCACGATGAGGTTAGCTCAAATGAAATTTATTGGATGTGGACATGCCCAAATACGATGCAAAATTATGCAAAGCGAAATAATGCAATGTTAATAAATGATTGGGTGGAATAGTTAAATATTAAGTGTCAACAATGATGTGTCTCTTTTAGTATTCTCAATGAATTCCACAGCATTTATTAAATTGGTGTATCTTAACAATGTTTATTGGAATTAGTGAATCAAACAGATAAATTTAACACCCAAAATCCTTTTTTTAAAAGTTAATATTTTCATATCTTTTCTGTTTTCAATTTCTTTTATAGTTGTTTATGTAAATAAAAGTTATAAGTATATTTTAATATGGAAGGGTCATTAATGTGCATATAATTGCACTTTAATAGTCTAATTTGACTGATCGAGTAAATAAAATTCGACGGTTTGTTACATATGGAGTAAGTGTATCCAAACTAAACTAATGAGTATTCAAGACGA
Source organism: Corymbia calophylla (assembly GCA_014182845.1). Taxonomy (NCBI): domain Eukaryota; kingdom Viridiplantae; phylum Streptophyta; class Magnoliopsida; order Myrtales; family Myrtaceae; genus Corymbia; species Corymbia calophylla. Next base: position 45,978,644 of record CM024700.1, on the reverse strand, counting down.
AATCCAGATAAAACGTAAGCATTAAATTCACATTATCATCAAATTTGTATATAAAGGTACGTAGTGGCGATAGGCAAAGCAATCCTCATCAAAAGAAAAACGAAAGTAAAGCACCTTTTCCTCTCTATCATCTCTAATCCACCTTCCAAGGATAATGGATAAATTTTCATCAAAGTCAATCCTGCTTCTCATGCTTTTGGTCATTGCATTAGGTCTCTCTCCCTTTCTCTCTCTAAAATATTATTCCAAATGCTTATGGTTTAACCCGATGTGCTTGTGTTATGTGGTATAGGTTCTCAAGTGACGGTTGAAGCACGGAACATCCCCAAACGATGCAACAGTGTTTGGGATTGCGGAGACCCAAGATATTGTATATGTGACGGTTTCTTATGTGCTTGCCAATATCCACCCGCATTTCGTTCCGAATTCACCCCAGGGAAAAATACAATGCACTAAGCCCTACTAGAGTTTGAAATGGCATGGCTTTCAAGTATTTGTGTTGAAAATCCATGAATAATAAACTCTCTCTCTCTCTCTCTCTCTCTCTCTCTCTCTCTCTCTCTCTCTCTCTCTCTCTCTCTCTCTCTCTCTCTCTCTCTCTCTCTCTCATAGAAACTATGCTTATCATTTTTGTTTTCTTGAGGAAGAGAAAAAGGAAACTTCCATTTGGATAAAAATTACAAAAATCATAATCCAACTTGTAATCGACCAGACGAAGCAAGCAGAAGATGGTCACCTCAATAGATTTTCATTCCATGCGACAACATTAATTATTTTGACTAATGGTCATTGTTCATCATCTTCAATTTGCTAGAATGGAGAGATGACTGGATTGGAAAAACTTACGAGTTTATGGATTTAATTGAATAACTCACAAGTTTGCTAACTACAACATGAAAAAATAGACAAAAAATTAAGAACCGAATATGTATTTTTCCTATTAAAAAAAACAAGATAGAATGTTGTGAGCATTTCCAAGAAGTCGATAAAGGTCAACAAAACTCAATTTTGAGAAAAGAAAAATAGGGTTCTTGATATCGACAATGTAAATATTGAAATTTGGAATATTGAGATAGGTATGTAAAAATAATCGATTTTCCCATAAAGACGAGGGCCCTCTTACTTGCCAAGGCTCCCTAGGCTATTATTCCCTTTGCCTAGACAATTTTGTAAGCAACAAAGAGAGTAGTAACTATAGGCAAGCATAGTTCCAGGTGGAACTTGGAACCTGATAATCGAATCCGGTTTCAGATTCCAAGGTATACAGAGTAGGTTTTAAGTTCCAAAAATTGGAAAACATGTGTCAATCACTAGGTTTTAGGTTCTAAGTTGATGAAACCTTGAACTTGGACTTAGTTTTTGTGTTTTTCTTGGTTTATGTCTTTGTGCAATCCTATTTATTCTATAATGTTTGATGATGAGTGTATAATTGGAACCACTAGTTTGAGCTTCCATTTTATAATTAAGACTTTTACTTGGTATTTAGATATATGTTATGATTAGTGAATTATAGCAACAAGTGATGGTGGAAGCAACAAAGAGAGTAGTAACTAGGGGTGAGCATAGTTCCAAGTAAAACCTAAAACCCGAGAATCAAATCCAATTCTAGGTTCCAAGGTATGTAGAGTAGGTTCTAAATTTCAAAAATTGGAAAACATGTTTCAACCAATAGGTTTTAGGTTCTAAGATGGTGGAACGTGGAAATTGGACTAAGTTTTTGTATTTTTCTTGATCTATATCTTCGTGCAATCCTACGTATTTTATAATGTTTGATGAAGAGTGTATAATTGGAACCACTAGCCCGAGTTTTCATTTTATGATTAAGACTTTTACTTTGTATCTAGATATACGTTATAATTAGTGAATTGTAGCAACAAGCGATGATTATTAAAAGTGATAATTCACAGCAATCATTCAATTAATAATAAAAAGTGGACCTTGGAAGACCATAGACTTGTAACAAGGTAGGTTCTAATTTGGTTTCAAGTTTTAAATTCCAAGATATGCAGAGTAGGTTCCAAATTTCAAAAATTAGAAAAACTATTTTAACCAGTAAGTTTCAAGTTCTAAGTTGGTGAGATCTATATTTGGAATAAGTTTTTGTATTTTTCTTGTTTAATGTCTTTGTGAGATCCTACGTATTCTATGACGTTCGATGATGAGCATATAATTGAAAACACTTGTCGAGCTTCTATTTTATAACTAAGACTTTTATTTTGTATCTAAATATAAGTTATAATCAATGAATAGTAACAGCAAGTGATGATAATTAAAAGTGATAACTCAAGACAATCGTTCAATTAATTATAAAAAATGGAACCTTGGAAGACTCTAGAACCTATAACGGGATAAGTTTTAGGTTCCAAGTTTTAGAAAATAAGAAAATTGTTCTAACGAGTAGATTATAGATTCCAAGTGAAATCTATACTAGAATGGCTCACCCCTAATAGTAACTCCTTTGTATGGGAAAAGGGGTCTGTTTATTTGCCTTAAAATGAAAGCAAAAATTACTTTTTACTGTAAACAATCAAAATTGTTATGTAAGTTTAAAAAATAATGGGCAATTTATATATAATGCTACTTGGTAAAAATAGCTGAAGCCTACGGGCCACAAGATTTTGATTTAATAGAAAAAGTAAAAATCAATTGAGACATGCTCGCTATGAATTTGAAAAAGTTGCAATGATCAGGTAAGTATCAACTAGAGACATTTTTATTGGCACATGATTTTATCGGTTAGTAAGCTCATGGTAATATGGAAGTCGCCGGTAGTCCTCGTACTTTTACTAGAAAATAAAAACCTTTCCTCTATCTTTCGTTCAAAAGCGTCCCTTTATTTTTAAAAATGTCTCGTTAGTTATTTCGTTATATTTTTTTCTTGCTAGTCAAATTTTGTGGCTATGGATAATCGGGCTGTCGAGTTAGACGTTGGAGTACGCATGTATACCATGATATGTTCAAAATTATCTTAGGGGACCTGATCAGGCAAGGGGAGAGAGAGAGAGTCACATGGGCTTGCAAAATGATGACTTGGGGTGCAAATAATAATCATTCTCTTCTCGAGAATAATTTCTGATCAGATTTTTCTATTTCTATTATTTGGATGAGTTTTTGAGTAAAAATATGCATTTAATAACAACACAGAATTTCCATTTCCATAACAGAAATTTGTTTGATATGCCTTAAAATTTCAAGGTGGTGATCGGCAATCGACGGGCTAAAGGCGACGAGAGCAAGTGATGAAAAAAAAATTATTTTTGTTTCTGTTCTAGAAATAGAAAAATAGAGAAATTCTACTTCTCATTTCTATTATAAACATATTTCTATTATAAACCTATTTCTACGCCTAAAATTGGTCTCGGAAATTAAAAAAAAAATTATTTTGCTTTACTAAACAGATTTTTGTTCCACGCATGTTCCGAGAACATGAAATTAAAAATTAGAGAAACAGAATAATTATCATTTGCACTCTTGGCCTCTTGACACGCAAGCAGTAACTACTTTACGAGGGAAATGATCAATTTGTTTGCCATTAATCAAAAGAAAAAGTTACTTTCTTACTGCAAAAATTAAATGGTTATATAAATTTCAAAAAATTTATGAAAACAATAACATTAATTTGTGTCAATATTTATATGTTATGAAAATTTTTGTCCATTTTCGATTGAAAATAGTTGGAGTCCAAGAGTGGTCGTGACCTTCCCAGAGGTGAATCACCCAAGGGAAAGCAAATGGACTAATGAATGGGAACGAAAGTTTCTCTCATGAGATAATCGGCCCGTGGTTAGTCGAACTCACTCAAGCCCTACCAATCGTAACTCGGTACTTAATTTAACATGCAATTTTCTTACCTTTGGAGCCACCCCTAATCAATTAGGGTCAATTAGAAACCCAAGTATGCGAGAACACTTTACTTCTACGAATCAAAGATTCATGAATATGGGGATTTGGTTACGTTATATTAATCTAAGACACTTTGGATACATTATCTTTTATCATAAAAAAAAAATTGCAAGCAATCTTGATTGATTTTATAACTAACCCACTAACCTGCAAGAGTGATTATGCGAGTATGTAGACAAGAATCAAACACTCAATAATCAAAGCATGCAAATAAATAGCTAGAATAGGGTAAGAACCTAAATACCGCAAGCAAGCAAAATGCAACCGTATTAATTTCCAAATATCTGCAATGTGTCAATCAACATGTTTGTTTATCCTAAACATGATTTCTAATGCAAAAACAATAATTTCTTGTTTTGGGTTTTTCTTTTTAAGGAAAAATTAATATTTCCAATGCATGAGTTGCAATTTTAATATAACTCATGTCTATATGAATTCTAATTCAATTAAAAACATGGGACATGAAGTATCTAAATGACAAGTAAAATAAATATGAACTATTCCAACATGACATGCAACGACCCTAAACTTACGATCACAAAATGACATGGCAATAATATGACAATAAGATGATGGACTAATGATGTGGCAATGACATAGCAATAATGATGATGTGGCAAGTGATGACATGGTAATGACATGAAATTTATGCAACTAATCCTACATGATATATACATGTTATTTTTGTGATTTTCTTTTAAAGTTAAGATATGAAATTGCTTTTATATATGCGAAAACCTCATTCAAACTTAAAATAAAATTTTTATTAAATCATATTTTAAATTAAGTAATTTTCTAATTAGCTACTTGGTTTCGAAATGTACTATCCTAAGATGGTAAAATAATATGAATGCAATCTATCTTATCATTCAATGCAAATTTTTTTTGTATTTTCAAAACCGAAAAGCTTCTTTAATTAAAATATGCAATATAATAAACTCATATAAATCATATATTCAACATGACCCAAACAAAAAATCAAAATAAAAATCCAATCTGACGTACCATGGCTCAAATTCTCAGTTATCGTACTCTCAATACGATAACTTAATGTAAGGCGGTTCTTAACAGGGTTAGTATGAGAGAAGTTCTTCTAACATTTAAGCTCAAAGGGTTAGATAATGGTTGACTTACACTATTTAGCATAAAGAAATGAAATGCCCTTGTCATTTTTGCTTGCATTTTCACGAGAAAATCCTTTATCTTGAGGAATGAAATTTTTTCACTCATCTCACAATGTATGAAAAGGGGATTATGTGTAGGACCAAGCTTGCCTTTCATCATCCCAATACGTCTCATTTATTATTATCAATTAATTCCACATCATTTATTAAATTGGTCTATCTTAACAATCTTTAGTGGAATTAGTGAATTAAAGAAGTATAATTAACATGCAAAATCTCTTTTCAAAAGATTAGAGCCTTTTATAAACTTTAAGCATGAAAGAGATTATAACTTCAAGATAATTCAGCATATTCAAAGAAGAATTATCTTGAAAACGAAACTAAACGCTTAAAGGAATTACTTGTAAAAGAAGTGTTAGCTTCTGTCACGGGTAGTATTTCTTTGCAGCATTAGAATTAATAGGATTGGCAAACTCTCGTCCATCCATCTCTACTAAAATCAAAGAACCTTTGGAAGCATTTTCTTTACAATATATGGCCACTATAGTTTGGAGTGAACTTCCCTAGGGGATCATGAATGATCAGCAATACTTTTCATAGGACCAGATCATTGACTATAAAATGTCTCGATCAAACCTCCTGATTAAAAGACTTGGCCACCCATTGTCGATAACATTGACCATGGCATAGAGTTTTCAATCATTTCTTATCAATCATGTTGGGCTGATCCAACTCTATCGCATCCATTTTACTTCAGTCAGCTTGACTTGTGATAGTACTTATAGAAAAGGAATTTCCATTTCTACAGGCATGATTACTTCCATACCATATACCAACAAGAAATGGGTTGTCATAATAGATGTCCAAATCAAGGTTTTATACGCCATAAATGCGAAAGGGAGCCTTTCATGCCAATTGCAGTAATTCTCGGCTATATCTACCATTTGATATTTGTCATCTCAACGGCACCATTCATATGAGGGTGGTAAGGAAATGAACTTAGATGGCGGATCTTCAATTCCTTAACAGCCCATCAATGAGCTTGTTATTCGGATTAGACCCATTTTTTATGATAATGACTTTAGGAACACCATACCTAGCGATGATGTTACCATGTATGAATTTCACGACATTCCATGTGGTGACATTTGCATAAGAGGCAGCCTCTATCCAATTGGAGAAGTAATCGACAGCCATGAGGATAAAGCAGTATCTATTTAACTCCTTTGGATAAATTGGGCCAATCATGTTGATGCCCCGCATCGAAAAGGCTCAGGGTTCAGCTAATTGATACAGTCCATATGAAGGAACGTTTATCTTATCCACATGAATCTATCAATAGTGGCAGCTTCAAATATGTTGAACACATTCATTTTCAAATGTCAACCAATAGTGCCCGAGCCTCATTATTTTCTTGGCCATAATGTGACCATTTATGTGAGGACCGCATACTCCTTCGTGTACTTCCTTCATCAACTGCATGACTTCTTTAGCATCAATGCATGTCAATAGAATTGAGTCAAAAGATCTATTGCATCATGTTTTATAGAAATAACTCTACTATGAGTGTCATAATTTTCGTACAGTACTCACTTGAGTATCATAACTTCTTCTTTTTTCTCTCACTTAATATCACAAATTTGAAAAATTAATCACTTGAGTGCCATCAGCAATTTGCCTCACCGAAAAAGCTAATGCGACATTAATAAATCATTTGATACGGCTTGTGGAATAGCTGAAGCGGCAATTGAGAAGGCAAATGATGTCGCTTGGGTGTATGATTGAATGACAGTAGAAATTTCAATAACTTCACAAATGATCATTTTAGTGCCATAAATTTTTAGAAGTGAATACTTAGATTCATCATTTTTTTTAAAATGACCACTTAAGTGAGTGAGAGAACAACATCGTTTGAGGAAGAGAGAGTTTGAAAATGGCGTTGCCTAATTTAAAGAAATAGCAAGAAACGATGACATTTGTTATACTCTTGTCATGCTGGACAAAAAATTTCACATTGGACTTCAGTTTATTTTTATAAATTTCACATTAAAATAGAAAATTAAGAAAAATCCACATAGTACGATTTGCCAAAAATGGTGTCCATTCAAGTGATCAATTTTACACTGATGTGACATTTAAGAGAGCAAAAAAAAGAGTATGGCACTCAAGTAAACGTTACACAAAAGTTATGGTACTTCTAATGTACTTGTCCTTATTTCATCACTGACATAGAATTTGGAGGCCAACTTCATGATATATTTTCAGTTAGCCAGACCGCTTCCTTGAGGTTATTCTTGTTTCTAGATATAATTTATGACATCATAGTATCGTGGCTTTCCATTGAGCTCCTCCATCATGACCATGCAGTAGGCCGGTTTCCTAATGACTTCAATCTTTGACGACTCAATGTTTAATCTATCCGTAACTCTGAGAATGGATGACAATGTCACGAGCACATCAATGAACTAGCTATGGGACCTTGATGGGTACTCGAAGCATATCTCATTAAATTCTTCTACGAGATTCTCCAAGTAGTCATGATAAGGCACTAGCTTGGCATCTCTGGTACTCCACTTTCCAATGATTTGCAAAATAAGCAAAGTAGAATCACCAAATATCTTTAGCTAGTTCACTTCCATTTTGATTGCTACTTGAAGACCCAGAATGAAATTTCATATTCGGCTATTGGTACATGGGAATACCAATTTTGCCACTACGGAATAATGCTGTCCATTTGGGGAGATTAATACACCAATTTTATACAAACATCACAACTTTATGACTCCAAGAAACTAGATAGTCTCTTAACATAAGGTAGCAAATGTCCATGAAACAAGTTGGCACAGGTTCACCTATGACATTACTCTAACTTTCATGAAAGATAGTATGATACCACTATGCTATCATACTTAGTGGTAGCTTTATGAATATCATACTCGATGGTAGCTTTACGAATTTAATTGTTTACTTTTAATATTATTATTTTTTAGCATAAGTGCATTGAAAGTCTAAAAACATGTCACAAAAGGGCATTAAAGTCCTAAAACTTTAAAAATAAAAATAAAAAAAGCAATTAAATCTAAAACTTGTAAAAATTGCAATTGAGTCCGAAAACTTTTAGAAAGTACAATCAAAGTACAAACAAGTCATAAAACTTATCAAATTGATCAAATCAAGTCTTTCCATCAGTTTTACTTTTTGAAAGTTTTGGAACTTAATTGCACTATCATAATAATTTTTAGGACTTGATGGCAATTGTTGAAAAAAATTTGCGACAAGTTTTAAAATTTGAATACACTTTTTAAATGTCTTATGACTCAATTGTACTTTCATGATGAATTTTAGAATTTATAATGCACTTATCCTTAATTTTTATAAGTGGTGACTGAGTTAAGTGAACACAAACATTTTGTTTGAATAACACATTTAAATTTTTCCTTTTAGGGACGTAATTAAACTTAAAGCATTCTAAGATTTCTTACCAAATTAGAACAGGGGCGTTAAGAACCCTTCCTTTTATACACACAAACAAAGATAAACGAAATGATAACTAAATAAAAGTTTGAACTATTACTATATGCTCTAGATACGTTTATCTTGATAGTGTATCCTATTTAATATGAGACTTTATCGGCAAAATCAACTTGCCAGTCCTGTGCATCCCATAAGGTTAATTAATTGATGTCAAATATACTTAGTAGATCAATTTGACATAACTGTCAATGGCCCAACTAAAGTTATGTTGATAAATAGCTTGTGAAATCTAAGTAGAAGAATTTCAAAAAAATAAGTCCACTCCAATTATATTTATGAGTTATTATAACTAGTCTAAAAATTTATACCAATCCTCTTGTTTGTAACTAATTTGCAGGCGATAAGTGTGGCTAAAACAGAGTTTTGGATCATATGTATCATAATCTAAAATGGCCGACAAAGAGACTAAGAGGGGATGAATTGATTTTTTAAAATTTTTCATTGAATACTTAATAGAAACATTTTAGGTAGAACGAAAACAGATTAATAGATGCAAAACTTCTATTTAACCGAAAATGAATAAGTTGAAGAGAAAGAGAGATTAGCTAAGAAATATATAGCGGTTTGGTCAATCCCTTTGATCTATGTCATCTTTTCAATTTGATTTGAATATATGACATACTAATGTGTTTATTGGTTGAGTAAAAGTCGGGTGATAGATGCACAAGCTAACAAGTAAATGATGTCCTCACAGAATAATCAAAAGCTAGGAGTACATTACCTCTACTAAGGATGTGTTTGGTTCAACATTTAGGGAAAACCTTAGCCAAATGCAAAGGACTTCAGCCGAAAGGGTTTTGGGGAAATGCAAGACTATTTAGTAAGCATATATATGGAAACCCCTTTGATGTAACCAAATTTGCCCTTTGATGTAACCAAATTAAGTATTTTAATTTTAATTTTTAAAAAATTGGAAAAAAATGAATGTAACTTTTATATTTTTGTGTTGAGAGTAATGATGTAAAATAGACATTAACAAATTTATTGAAAAAAATATGCACACGCACATCAAACGAGAGTTGGACTAGATAATGCCGGACAATGAATACACGAGACGTACGGACCCCTGGAGTGCCAAAACTTGGTACGGGAGGACACTTAAGTGCCAAAAGTTATAAAAGGTACACTTAAGTGCCAAAATCGGAGCAAAAACGATCAATTAAGTGTCAATGGCGAAAAAATCCGGCCAAACTGCCACGTGTCCATTTTCCAGCGATTTTATTTGCTGACGGAGCATTTTTTCAAAATAAAAAATCCACGTGGCAATTTTAAGAAAAAAAAATTGTCCAAATCATACTAGAAAAAAATTAAAAATCGATTTTATTTATTAAAAAAAATGGAAGGGGAGGGGAGGGTTTGGCAGCCCTCGCCGCCGCTGCCCTCGCCGCCCCACCATCGCCAGGAAGGGCCAGCGATGGTGGGGCGAGGGTCGGCCGGGGCCGTCGGGTCTAGCTGGGCAGCCGACAACCTTTGGCCCGACTGGGCGAGGGCCAGCGACCCTCACCAGATCTGGGGGAGGGTCGCAATTCTCGCCCCAGATCTAGGCGAGGGCTCGTAGGCCCTCGCCACAAGTCGGTCGGGGTCATTGGCCACTGGCCAAGGCCTGGCGACCCCGGCCGACCCTCACCCACTGTTGCCAACCCTTCCCGGAAATGGAGGGGCGACGAGAGTTGCACAGCCCTCCCTAGATCTTCCCCTTCCTCCTCTATTTTTTTTTTTAAATTAATGAATTTGATAATAATATATTTTTTAATTATTTAATGTTAATTAATTAATATATTTTTAAAATGCCACGTTAGCGCAAAACGACGTCGTTTTGGCTGAGTTTTCACCAACTCAGTTTCTGGCAAGCCACGTAAGAAATTTATATTATTAAAATAAGCCACGTCGGATTTCCGGCAGCTTTCGCTGAAGTTGGCAAGTGATCCAATTTTTTTTAAAAAAAAGTAATACTTAAGTGTAACTTTTGTAACTTTTGGCACTTTAAATGTCCCCCTCGTGCCAAGTTTTGGCACTTGGGCTGTACTTATGCCAATACACGGTGAAGTAAGTCAGTATGAAATTCAAGAATCGACACTCATCCTGGAGAAAGTATTCAAATACCAATCTCATACGGTAGAAGAACACTAGAAATGTCACAACTTTCGTATGACGCTCACTTTGGTGCAAAAAAAGAAAATTCGCTTACTTAAGTGCCACAAGGTTAAAAAAATGTTCGCTTGAATGCCACTTCCGATTTGTCCACCGAAAAAACTGACGTGGCCGCCGAAAAGCTGATGTGGCCGCCGGTTAACAATATTTTAATATTTTAAAAAAAAATTATTTGTTTTTATTATTTTTTTTAAGGCTGACGAGGGCCACCATTGACTCTCACCGGCTGCGGAACCCTCGCCTAGATTGGGCGAGGGCCCCCTCACCGTCGGCCGCGAAGGTCTTAGGTGAGGCCATCGCGGTCTCCCCCGCGACTGCCGAGGGCCATTACGGCTTTGCCCAAGGCCTTTACGGGCCAGATCTGGGCGAGGGCCGCCTGGCCCTCACCAGAGCCGCCGCGGGTGAGGCCGTCGGGTCCTTGCCGACCGCTAGTGAGGTCGTAACGGCTCTCGCCAGCTCTGGGCAGTGGGTTGCGATGGCCCTCATCAGCTCTATGCGATGGGTTGCGAGGGCCGCCCGAGCTGGCGAGGGCTGTCACGACCTCACCAGCGGTCGGCAAGGACCCGACAGCCTCACCCGTGGCGACTACAGCAAGGGCTAGGTGACCCTCGCCCAAATCTGGCCGTAAAGGCCTGAGGCAAGGCCATGAAAGCCTCACTGGCCTCACCTAGGGCCTTCACAGCCGATGGCGAGGGTTCGGTGGCCAGCAAGGGTCAATAGTGGCCCTCACCGGCCCTAGAAAAAAAAATCAAAAAAACATTTTAAAATATTAAAATATTGTTCACCGACGACCACGTCAGCTTTTCTGGCGGGTAAATCGGAAGTGGCAATCAAGTGAACGATTTTTTAAACTTATAGCACTTAAGTGAGCAAAAAAAAAAAATTTTGTACCAAAGTGAGCACCGTACGAAAATTATGGCACTCCTAGTGTTCTTCCCCCATCTCATACAAATTTGACTAGATTGATTGCATAGTTTGAAGATCGGCTAAGCAAAGGTTTGTATCTGACGGATTTGACCTAGAAAGGACTTTCCAACAGCTAGAATAACATGGAAGTTAATAAAAAAGGTTCAAGGAATGCTGAGGAAAGTGGTAGAAATAGAAAGCTCTATTCTCTTTTGTCTTAGATACTCTCGTGCTCTTGAGTGTGGTTTACTACTTATACTCTAATTATTATTTTTTGATCGGTACTTATATTCTAATTGACATTCCATGAAAGGGTTGTAGGCTTTGTAATTTTATGAGCAGAGAGTGCTTATGTTGATAGAGGTGCTTATGTATCCAAAAGCTATCTACTAAGTTTTGGGTAGAAACATCATGTCCTACTACCTGTAGCCTTCTAAGTATACCAATGGATTCCAATCTAATTTGTGATTGTTAGTTTGGGAAAGTGGACATTTATTAAAGGGATTGATTGAACAACCTATAAATCTGTTTACAAATCTCTCTATCTCTTCAACCTATTCATCTTCAATTTGATAGATGCTTTTGCACCTATTTGTCAGTTTTCTTTCTATGAAAAGTTTTCTATTTCACGAAAACTAAATAGTCCAATTCACCCTCCTCTTAGTCTTTGTGTTAGCCACTTCAGATAATGCTAGATATGATCCAAAACTCCATTTCAACCGCTCTTCTTGCCTGGAAAGTAATTACAAACAAAAGGAGTGGTGTGTGTATACTAGTTATAACTAGTTTACAGAGAGAGAGAGAGACTAATTATGATAACTCATGCATACAATTGGTGCACACTTAAGTCTTTTCTAATTCATTGACATAGGTTTCACAAGCTATTCACCTACATAACTTCAGTTGGGTCACATATTTACAGTTATGTAATATCAATCTAACAAGTATATTTGACACCGATTAATTAACCTTGTGCAATGCACAAGACTAACTAGTCAGACTTTTGATAAATTCTAAATCAAGTAGTTTGTACAAATGAGATACATAAATCTAGAGCATATGGTAATATATTCAAGTCTTTTCTGTTTATATAATTTCTTTCATGGTTGTTAATGGAAAAAAGGAAGGATATTTTAAGATGAGTGGGTCATTAATGTCCATATATTCCATTTTACTCTAATAGTCCAATTTGATTAATTGAGTAAATAAAATTCCACAATTTGTTACTCATGGAGTAAGTGTATCCAAGCTAAATTAATGAGTATCCAAGACGAAATCCAAATACAACGTAAGCTTTTAATTCGCGTTGTCATCAAGTTTGTATATAAAGGTACATAGTGGGGATTAAGCAATCCTCATCAATAGAAAAACGAAAGTGAACAACTTTTCCTATTTATCATCTCTAATCCACCTTCCAAGGATAATGGAGAAATTTTCATCAAAGTCAATCCTATTTCTCATGCTTTTGGTCATTGCATTAGGTCTCTCTCTCCCTCCCTCCCTCTCTCTCTCTCTCTACTATTATTCCAAATGCTTATGATTTAACCCAATGTGCATGTGTTATATGGTATAGGTTCTCAAGTGATGGTCGAAGCACGGAACATCCCCAAACGATGCAACAATGTTAGTGACTGCGGAGACCCAAGATATTGTATATGTGACGGCTTCTTATGCGCTTGCCAATATCCACCTATATTTCATTCCAAATTCACTCCAAAGGAAAAATACGATGTACTAAAGTCTCGCCCTAAAGTTTGAAATGGCATGTCTTTCATGTATCTGTTTTGAAGATCCTTGAATAATAAATTAATTTACGTTTACTCTAAACCCCCCCTCTCTCTCTCATGTTCACATGTTTGGGATTTCATGCAGCTATTGGATAAAAATACATAATCATAATCCATAATCCAACTTGTAATCGACCAAACGAAGCAAGTAGAAGAAGGTCACCTCAATAGCTTTTCATTCCATGTGTTAACATTAATTATCTCCGCACCACGCTATTGATTGTCGGCTATTGACTGTCGGCCATTGTTCATCATCATCAATTTGCTAGACATAGAGATAAGAGGATTTGATTGGAAAAATTATGAATTTAAGGAGTTAATTGTAGAGCTCACAAGTTGGCTGACTACAATGTGAAAAAATAAATAAAAGTTTAAGAACCAAATATGTAATTTTCCCGTTAAAAAAAAAAGATAAAATGTTGTAAGTGTTCCTAAGAAGTCAATTAAGTTCAATAAAACTCAATTTTAAGAAAAGAAAATTCGGGTCCTTGATGTTGACAATGTAAATATTGAAATTTGGAATATTGAGATAGGTATGCAAAAATAATCAATTTTCCCATAAAGACAAGAACCCTCTTTCTTGCCAAGGTTCCCTAGGCTATAGCCTCTGCCTAGACAATTTTATAAGCAACCAAGAGAGGAGTAACTCCTTTGTAAGGGAAAAGGATCTGTTTGTTTGCCTTAATCGAAAGCAAAACGTACTCTATTACCTACAAAACACTTAGAATGTCATTCCAATTTAAAAAAATAATGGCCAATTTATATACAATTCTACTTATCAACATTTATATGTTTTGAAATTTTTTCTGTTAAAGTTCAAGAGAATGTCGCTTGTAAGTATCAAGTAAGGAATCAGTACATCCCAAATGCTAAAAATTAGCGTGAGTAAACACATTAGTGTCAAAATTTCCAAAAAATATACTATAGTACCACTTTTTTGGAAAAAAAATTAGACACTTAAGTGTCAACTTCGATGAGACTAGTGAAAAATCTAACGTAGCATTATTTTATTAATAAAACTAGTGTACGTGATTATCGAAAAACTAACGTGGCTTGTTGTTGATATTTAAGTGTTCTTTTCTTCTCTGATTTTGACACTTAAGTATAATTTTTGGAAATTATTATACTTATGTATCCACCTGTGCCAAGTTTTAGTATTTGAAGTATTCGGCACTTTGTCAATTAAAGAGTGGTGTAACTACTTGAGCTTTGAGACAGCGAATGCCAAGGTGGTGTTTTTGATTTTCCACTAAAAGTACATAGTTATTTCATGTTATCCATAATTAATCCACGGTTTTTAAGTGCTTTGTCTTCTTCAAGATTGTAAATACTTCATCTCTTGTAATAATGGCAAAACAAGGAATGATTTTCCATACTCCCAACTAAGTAGGCCGCATGAGGAGGGAGGGAAAGTTCAAATCCCTATCTTCTCAAGGAGATTGGGATGGGAACGTGCTCCAGGTGTAAGTTTCGACTCCCACATCTTGTAAAGAGACAAAATAAAAGTCTAAAAGTGAGTTGAGAATTAAAATATGATAGACAAGAAAAAAAAAAAAAGAACAAGTAGGCCTATAAGATAAGGGTGAGCAGCATGAACCAATCGACTGGGAACCATTTGGATTGAACAAAATCATGAACCAACCGATTTTGAGCAGTTCCCCATTTCAAGGGAACTGGACTACCTGGACTGGATCAAATAGTGTTTATTTTTTCATTTCTTGAATGTAAACCTAATAATCTTTATTGCTCAAACCTCATACCCTCGCGATTCGCACAAGCCTCCTCTTTCCCTTTTCTTGCTCGAATTGTAGCTCATCGGAGTCAAACCATAATTGCCTCTCAACTCTTTATTGCTCAAACTTCACGTCCAATCTCCAATTCTAGAAGTTTTCCTTCTAGTATACACACACCACTCATTAAATCGGTGCGGTCCGCCGATTTCTTTCTATATGTCGGTTGCAAGCATAAGTACAGCAGTAGTGCCAAAACTTGGCACAAAGGGACACTTAAGTGCCAAAAGTTACAAAAGGTACACTTAAGTGTCACTTTTCAAAAAAAATGGATCACTTCGGTGTAAAGTTGTCGGAACCCCGCCGGAAATCCTACGTGGCAATTTTTTATTAATTTTCTTGCCAACGTGGCTCGCTAGAGATCCACCTCAGCTAACCCTCACCCAAAACGACGCCGTTTCCATAGATGGACAAAGCAAAGGCCCTAAATTGGCCAAAACGGCGTCGTCTCCCCATTTTCATCTCCTATTGCCGACTAAATCCCTAAATCAGCAAAATTCCACAAAAAGAGCTTGAACCCTAATTTCGATTTGCCCCAAAAATCTCTCAAGCACTCGAATTATTTCAATTAACCCTAGATCCCACCGAAGCGAAGGAGAAGGTGAGCGCGAATTCGTCTATTGTTGTGGGTTACCGAGCGCTGAATATTGGAAATGGAGAGCAGAATTTTAAGCAGCAGCTCGAATTCGTCTCATCGAAGCAAAGGAGAGGCGAGCGCGAACGTTTCTATTATTGTGGGTTGCCGAGTCCAAGAAGAACATCGTGGACTCAAATGAATCCCGGGAGAAGATTCTTTGGATGCGCTAGATATAGAGAAGGGTCGAAGTGCAAATACTTCAAATGGATCGATGCGAAGTTCTCTGACCGAGTAACAGAGGTGATATTAGACCTACTTGATGGGCGGCGTCAACCTCCATCTACATTTGTGGACGACTTGGACGACGTTGACTCAAAGCAAGTTGAAGCATCTTCGGCTAATTATTTTCTTCAAAGCAAGCTAAAGTATCTTCAATTAATTATTTGTTGAAGAATGAAGTTTCAAGAATGAAAATTGAACGGAAGTGTTATCAAATGTTTATTATAGTGTTGTTTTGTTATATAGCCTACTTAATGATCAAATGTAAAGCACTTAAGATAAGAAGAAGTTTCTTCAGTTGCCATAGTTGAAAATGAATTGATAAATGTAATCATTTTGAATTAAATGTAGACTATTTTATTTGTGTTTGTGTTGTCCACACCATCGACAGGCTTTGAGGGAGGTTAAGCAAAGGGAATGATGAGGAGATGATACACATATAGTTGGTTTAGATTTGCTGCTTGCTACTATAAGGAGGTCTTGTTCTTATTCGCAATGTTAACCTTAACCCAGCTAAACTGGAGTTGGTTTAGGTTTGCTGCTTGTTGTATCATAAGACAGACACGACTTATTACTTAAATGCCATAAGTTGTATTTAGTGATCACTTTAATGCTAGTCAAATTAAAAAAAAAGACCACTTAAATATCAGGTTATTGTTGAAAGTGATCATTTGAGTGCCAATCGGTGCTTAAAAGTGAACATTTAAGTGTCAACTTCTGTAGGAAAGGAGCACTTAAGTGCAGGTTACCAGCTCTAGCACGAACTGATGCAAGATGTGCAGAATGCACACTTGTATCAGGTGCTGCACAAACCCCCCAAACCACCACTACAGACTCACTACCAACAGGCATGAACCTTCAACACAACCAGCTCTAGTACAACCAGAGTATGAACCACCGCCACCATCACAACATGATTGCACCAAGTGTTGCAGGGGCCTCTAACCATCACCACACACCCACCACCAATAATTACCAACCACCAGTAAAGCAAGTAAAGTAGAATCTAAATCGAAAATATCAAAAACACAACAAAAATTGATAAGTAGCAAAATCATTCCATTGATATTGATTTCAAGTCTCACCAACTTAGTGACAAACCAAAACAAATAAAAAAAAAATCATCCATAGCAATTGCAGCTTATCCAGCCCTTCTTATCAATCAATATCAATATGCACAATCCCCCATGTTCGTGCTCCTTTTGATGGACCTCGATTCATTATCCTTGCACTCTTTCTAACTGGACGTACAACTTCCTCTTCAACTGTCTCTTCATGCACTGATTCAGATGGAGCTGCAATTGTCTCAGGATGAACTAATTCAGATAGAGCTAGTGCTGAGTTGTTGGTCTTTCTTGTTGGCGCAATCGATGCCGTCTTCTTTTTTGGCGACGATGTTGTCTTCTTTTTTGGCGCAGCCAATGTCGTTTTCTTTTTTCACACGGCCGTTGATTCTTGAATAGGGCCTTGAGAAATAAGAACCTTTGAACTTCTCCCGAACTAAAAAAACACAAGTAAATTATAAGCAAAAGTTCACATAATTTATTAAATGCAGACAATAAAACTTACATTAAGAATGACTGTTCCAGTATGGTCATATGTATAAAGGCCATAACCATATTGTCTTAGCATCTTCCCAAGAGCCCCTCTTGTTCGAATTGGAGCATCACGTTCAACATCTTGTGATTTATTACTCCTTTGTTTGGCCTGTGATTTATTGGGCCCTTCTTTTTGCCTTTTAGTCGGCCCTTCATGTGGCTCTTCTAATGGCCGTTCAACTTCAATTACATTTGGCCTTTCAGGTGCAACAGGGGCTTCTTCGACCAATTGTTCAGCTAGGCGTCTTCTGAGTGGCTTTTTTGTAGCTAGCCCTTTAGCTGGCCTTTTGGTAGCTAACCCTTCAACTACCCTTCTTCTAGTTGTCCTTCTCGTATCTAGTCCTTCGACTTCACCGACACCTTCTCCTAACCCGTGTGGTAGCCATTCTATTGGCCTTTCCGTTGTTGGCCTTTCTGTTGGCCCTTCTATTGGCAATCGAGTTGGAGCTTGCCCTCTTCGAACCTAATAAAGACATTATGGATATAACATCAACCCATATAATAACGTAAAGGAAAACTAAAGAAGTTATTGAACTTACTGGGTATTTTTTCCTCAGCTGAGGAATGGTTGACTGAACTAGCCCTTGTGTAGTTTCAGCCAATCATTCGGGTACAACTAGAACCATTTCAACCAATCCTTCAGGTGTCCTATTCGTCACCTAACAAACACATTAAAAATACCTGCTAATTATGCTATATACAAATATGTAATAAACCAAAAACAACATAAACAAAAATATCATAACTTACGGGGTTTCTTGTCGTTGATTGATGAACAGTGGACTCACTTTGCCTTTCTGTTTGGCCTTCAGTTGTCGCTCTACCTGTCCCTTT
Organism: Corymbia calophylla; assembly: GCA_014182845.1. Taxonomy (NCBI): domain Eukaryota; kingdom Viridiplantae; phylum Streptophyta; class Magnoliopsida; order Myrtales; family Myrtaceae; genus Corymbia; species Corymbia calophylla. The sequence goes on along the minus strand of CM024700.1, from coordinate 45,960,161 downwards.
ACTAAGCCCTTCCATCGGTCTCTCACCTGACTATTCTTGCTGCTTTCTCAATTGACAACCTTTAGTATTGTGTCCTGCTACATGGCAATAAGAGCATGTCATCTTCCCACCTGTCCTACTCATTCTTTGCTGACCCAAGACCTCCCCCTCTAACATTCTCCATCTTCGTTTTGGCCTTCCTATTTGCTTTTTCAGCGGCAAAGGTTGAGATGCTTCACAATTTGTTGGCTCCCCAAATTTGCTACTTCTGATTGGCTGCATCATGAATTGGTATGAAGCAAGATATGTCGTTTTCTTGTACCAATCATCAATGTAATCATCCACGTTATAGCCTTTCAATTGGATAGCACATATGGCATATACACAAGGAATTCCACTTAGTTGCCATGCTCGAAATGAACATTTTCTCCTACCTAGATGGACAACATACTTATTGGAACCCTTCATTATCTCATATCCTTCATCCCCATTCCAAATGGGATGACAACATCTACTTGTAGCCAAGTTATCATCCAATTTCTTGGCAATCCTAGGACCATATTGCCTAGTCCACTTCGCAACCTCATCTTTTTGTTTGTAGAGCCGAGTCATGACTAATACTCATATATCTTCAAGCATTGAGATGATTGGTTTGCATCTCGCATCAATTATTCTCCCATTGAATGCTTCACTCATGTTGTTGTCGACTTGATCGCACTTGGATTGCTCGCTGAAGAAGGCCTTGCACTAATACTTCGGTTCTGTCTTAAATAGTGCATCAGAGCTTTCCTTAGTCAGCTAAACCAATCCTTCTTTAGCCATTCTAAAGTCAGCCATGTTTGTGTTTTTTGCTAGCTGCCAAAATTGCAATTGCAGCTTATCCCATTTATAGGTCTTTGCCCAATTTGCATATATGTGCCGTGCACACATTCGATGTTCGGCATAGTGCATCAACTCGGCTAATGCCGAAACCAATCCCTACAATAATTGAAACAAGATATGTAAGAAAATAACATTGTTAATATCAAAAAACAAATAAATTACTATAACATTACATTTTGTTGGTCGCTCATAAATGCTCATCATTCCCCATTTGTTATATCCAAGTCAACCAAGAAATTTTTTAGGAACCAGGACCAATTGTCCTTGTTCTCTATCTTCACAACAGCCCAAGCCAATGGAAACATTTGGTTGTTCGCATCTCTTCCAATTGCAACCAGCAATTCTCCCTTGCACAAGTCCTTTAAGAAACAACCATCCAATCCTATGATCCATCTACACCCGCTAAAAATCCCTGTTTGCACGCATCGAAGCACACATAGAACTTATCGAACTTAGTTCCACTATCAGGAAGTTGCCTCTTCATGACCTCAACAAACACTCTACTTGAAGGATTTTGCACTCTACACTCCCAAGCATAATCCCACACTTGCCCATATTCCTCACCATACTGACCAATGAGTACCCTCATCACATTTTGCTTCGTTCTTTTGCACTGATTCTTGGAAACATTAATGCCCACACCCTCCTTCACTAATAGTTTGAACTGCACACTCATCATCTTGGGCATCAACTTCATCAGATCAAAGAACTGCTTCGATAGCCATGCACTTGTTACCCTTTTGTTTTGAAAATTAATGGAACAAGTATGTTCCTCTTGGAAAGACATAATCTGGAAGGATCCACTCCTCTTAACAAACGCGCCATAGATCTTCCATGGACAATTTTGCTGTGAACACCTAGCTCTTACAAAGGCTTTAATGTTTCTAATGAAGTCAATATTCCTTTGTTCAGCAATGGAGTGCTTCAGTATAACTTCCCTAAATTGTTTGGCATCTTGGAATTTCATACCTACTAATAAAGAAGGGGAAACAACAGACGAATCATAAGAAGGAAACTTACTTTTCCTTCTACATACAAGTTGTTCATCTTCTTCAAGCTCGTCCTCGGAAGTAGCATTTTCGATGATTTCTTCATAATCAGTCTCTTGACCAGCAACACTAGCATCTACAGGGCCAACACCAGCATCTACAAGGCCTTCAGCCCTGTTTGGAGCTTCATCAGCTACTTGCAAAGCTGCAAATTTATTGGCCAAAAAGTCCTTTTGCTTTCTCCTTGACTGTACAAACTCCTCGCCATCCTCATCACTTAAGAAATTTTCAACGGCCAACCCTTCATAGTCATTATCACTGGATTGAGCTACTTCCCAATCTAATCCAGTGATTGTGATATCACCACTTTCCTGTTTATTTTGTTGTCCTTGATCCCTACCATCTCCCCCCTTCTCCTATTTGGGTGCTCTCTCCATCATCATCTTCGTTCTCAAACTCACTATTGTACTCAACGTATACTTTCGCTTCTTCACCATGAAGATAATGGTATAAAACATCTCTAAATCCATTATCATTTTCTAAACTTCTCAAACCATCTCTCAAACCCTTCCCCTGAACACAATACAGCAACTTCTGTATTTTGCAAGGCAAATATGTTACAATATCCCTAACAAACCCAATATAAGCAAGGAATATGTATTTCGACAAAAATAGTGTCCTTATTTCCCCTCTCATACTCCCACTCGTCCCCCCAATGACAAAGTCCCCTCCGTAGCAAACAATAACAACAACACGATCCTTATTACAAACCATTTCTATAAGCAAGGAAAAAAGAAAACAATTAACTTTTTAGAACCACATCGACAAGAGATAATTGCAATTGCACATGGAGGTCCCCACACTATCATACACTTTATTAAAGAAAGAGAAAAGCATTTGATTGTTACAGTTACTTTCATTATAAAATCAACAAATAGAGGTCCCTACAACAAGGACAACTCCCCCACGATACTCATTTCAATATATCGATTTCAAAATGACCAGAAATCCCTACAACAACCACTCCAAGCCCTAGAAATCACTATCGCACATTACAGAATATCCCATCGGAGCCTTAAAAATACCCACGCACATCACTATATCCAACAAAGCCCTAAAAAGACCATCGCATATCACAAAACCATATCTGAGCCCTAAATCACACATCACAGTAGCATACCGACCCTAATTTTTTCTCGGCCGAGCCCTAAATTGCCAATACGAACCCTTTAATTACTCTAGCACTACATTTGAGCCTTAAATCGTCTATCACAGTATCATACGAGCCCTATCTTTCCCAGTCAAACCCCACATTTCACAGCCAAGCCCCAATTTTTCTATTCGAGCCCTAAGAGACAATTCCGAACCCTAATTTCATCCATAGGGAGAGAAAAGCACAAACCTTTACGTGCAAACGATGGTGAGTGAACGACGATGGCGAGCGACGACGGCGAGGGACGACGACTAGCGACGACGGCCAACGACGACGGCCAGCAATGAAGTGCCCTCTCTTCTGTGAAGATGAACAGTGAGGTAGACAGAACTGAGCTGACAACGAAGACAGGAGCGACCCCGATGTGTTTAGCTTGCGCAAGTCCACCTGTATTTTTAAAATCCATGTCAGATAATTTTCATATGCCACATGTGTTCTTTTTTTTCCATAATTGCTACATCAGTAAAGTTTGTCGTCGGAAAATGCCACGTATGCATTTTGACCGGATTTTCTCGCCGTTGGCACGTAAATGATCCCTTTTGCTCCGATTTTGGCACTTAAGTGTACCGTTTGTAACTTTTGGCACTTAAATATCCCTCCGTGCCAAGTTTTGGTACTCTTGGGGTCCGTACCTCGTCGGTTGCACCTATTTGTTAGTTTTCCTTCTATGAAAAGTTTTCTATTTCACGAAAACTAAATAGTCCAATTCACTCTCCTCTTAGTCTTTGTGTTAGCCACTTCAAATAATGCTAGATATGATCCAAAACTCCATTTCAACCGCTCTTCTTGCCTGGAAAGTAATTACAAACAAAAGGAGTGGTGTGTGTATACTAGTTATAACCAGTTATACAAAGAGAGAGAGAGATACTAATTATGATAACTCATGCATACAATTGGTGCACACTTACGTCTTTTCTAATTCATTGACATAGGTTTCACAAGCTATTCACCTATATAACTTCAGTTGGGTCACATATTTACGGTTATGTAAAATCAATCTAACAAGTATATTTGACACCAATTAATTATGTGCAATACACAAGACTAACTAGTCAGACTTTTGATAAATTCTAAATCAAGTAGTTTGTACAAATGAGATACATAAATCTAGAGCATATGGCAATATATTCAAGTCTTTTATGTTTATATAATTTCTTTCATAAATGGTAATGGGAAAAAGGGAAGGATATTTTAAGATGAGTGGGTCATTAATGTCCATATATTGCACTTTACTCTAATAGTCCAATTTGATTGATTGAGTAAATAAAATTCCACAATTTGTTACATATGGAATAAGTGTATCCAAGCTAAACTAATGAGTATCCAAGACGAAATCCAAATACAACATAAACTTTTAATTTGCATTGTCATCAAGTTTGTATATAAAGGTACATAGTGGGGATTAAGCAATCCTCATCAATAGAAAAACGAAAGTGAACAACTTTTCCTATTTATCATCTCTAATCCACCTTCCAAGAATAATGGAGAAATTTTCATCAAAGTCAATCCTGCTTCTCATGCTTTTGGTCATTGCATTAGGTCTCTCTCTCCCTCCCCCTCTCTCTCTCAAATATTATTCCAAATGCTTATGATTTAACTCAATGTGCATGTGTTATATGGTATAGGTTCTCAAGTGATGGTCGAAGCACTGGACATCCCCAAACGATGCAACAGTGTTAGTGACTGCGAAGACCCAAGATATTGTATATGTGACGACTTCTTATGTGCTTGCCAATATCCACGTATATTTCATTCCAAATTCACTCCAAAAGAAAAATACAATGTACTAAAGTCTCGCCCTAAAGTTTGAAATGGCATGTCTTTCATGTTTCTATTTTGAAGATCTTTGAATAAAAAATTAATTTACGTTTACTCTAAACCCCCCTCTCTCTCATGCTCACATGTTTGGGATTTCATTGGGCTATTGGATCAAAAATACATAATCATAATCCAACTTGTAATCGACCAAACGAAGCAAATAGAAGGTCACCTCGATAGCTTTTCATTCCATGTGTTAACATTAATTATCTCTGCACCACGCTGTTGACTATCGGCCATTGTTCATCATCATCAATTTGCTCAACATAGAGATAAGAGGATTTGATTGGAAAATTACGCATTTAAGGAGTTAATTGTAGAGCTCACAAGTTGGTTGACTACAATGTGAAAAAATAAATAAAAGTTTAATAACCAAATATGTAATTTTTCCGTTAAAAAATAAAATAAAATGTTGCAAGCGTTCCTAAGAAGTCGATTAAGTTCAATAAAACTCAATTTTAAAAAAAGAAAATTCGGGTCCTTGATGTAGACAATGTAAATATTGAACTTGGAATATTGAGATAGGTATGCAAAACTAATCGATTTTCCCATAAAGATGAAGCCCTCTTTCTTGCCAAGGTTCCCTAGGCTATAGCCTCTGCCTAGACAATTTCATAAGCAACCAAGAGAGGAGTAACTCTTTTGTAAGGGAAAAGGATCTGTTTGTTTGCCTTAATCGAAAGCAAAAAGTACTTTATTACCTACAAACCACTTAGAATGTCATTCCAATTTAAAAAAATAATGGTCAATTTATATACAATTCTACTTATCAACATTTATATGTTTTGAAATTTTTTCTGTTAAAGTTCAAGAGAATGTCGCTTGTAAGTATCAAGTAGGGAATAAGTACATCCCGAATGCTAAAAATTAGCGCGAGTATACACATTAGTGTCAAAACTTCCAAAAAGTATACTATAGCGCCACTTTTTAGGAAAAAAATTAGACACTTAAGTGTCAACTTCAATGAGACTAGTCGAAAATCTAACGTGGCATTATTTTATTAATAAAACTAGTGTACGTGACTATCGGAAAACTAACGTGGCTTGTTGTTAATACTTAAGTGTTCTTTTCTTCTTTGATTTTGACACTTAAGGGTAACTTTTGGAAATTATTATACTTATGTATCCACCTATGCCAAGTTTTAGTATTTGAAGTATTCGGCACTTTGTCAATTAAAGAGTGGTGTAACTACTTGAGCTTTGAGACAGCGAATGCCAAGGTAGTGTTTTTTATTTTCCACTAAAAGTACATAGTTATTTCATGTTATCCATAATTAATCCACGGTTTTTAAGTGCTTTGTCTTCTTCAAGATTGTAAATACTTCCTCTCTTGTAATAATGGCAAAACAAGGAATGATTTTCCATACTCCCAATTAAGTCGGCCGCATGAGAAGGGAGGGGAAGTTCAAATCCCTATCTTCTCAATAAGATTGGGATGGGAACGTACTCCGGGTGTAAGTTTCGACTCCCACATCTTGTAATGAGACAAGATAAAAGTCTAAGAGTAAATTGAGAGTTAAAATATGATAGACAGAAAAAAGAAAAAGAAAAAAAGAACAAGTAGGCTTATAAGATAAGGGTGAGCAGCATGAACCAATCGATTGGGAACCATTTGGATTGAACAAAATTAGGAACCGACTGATTTTGAGCAATTCCCCATTTCAAGGGAACTGGACTGCCTGGACTAGATCAAATAGTTTATATTTTTTCATTTCTTGAATGTAAACCTAATGATCTTTATTTTTCAAACCTCATGCCCTCACGAGTTGCATAAGCCTCCCCTTTCCCTCTTCTTGCTCAAATCAGTAGCTCATTGGAGTCAAACCATAATTGCCTCTCAACTCTTAGGGCTTACTAGGGGTGTGCATGGTCCGAGTAGGCGGTTCTCACCCTAAAATCGGGAACCGCCCACTAAGAACCGGTTCCAAAAAATTGGATCTGGGAACCGCCCATTGATTCTAAAGATCTACTCGAGAACTGGATTGTCGGTTCAGTCCGGTTCCTGGGTGGATCTATGGAACCGATTTTAAGAGCAATCACGCCTAATGACAAGAAAACCGTGGCGGCAACACTCCAACTCTCGAGTAGATCCATGGAACCAATCTCACGAGCGATCACATCTAATGGCAAGAGAACCGTGCCGAGCCACCCTTTTTAAACACGCTTGTTTATTTTAAACATGCGGTAATAGAGTCTTAGAGGATGCAAACTCAGGCATAAAAAGAATGATTTAAATGCAGTTATATTTCGGAAATTTAAGAGTCAACAAAAAGATTGTATTGATGGAAATGCCTCTTTGATAGTGATGGTCTTCTTCTATCACCCCTACTAAGATTTTATTACCTCTCGAATTTTCTCTGCCTCTCGATCTCTCGTGATGGGACGGCAATTGACTCCACTCATATTCATTATGATAAGATTTTGATGGATGCAATATGATATATGTTCAAATAAATGAGTTTAAATGAAGTAAGAAGCAAGTAGTTTGAATTTTCAAGTTAGTTCTATTTACAAATCACAAGCTTATCGATTATCCCTGCTCGAGTAAAATCTGCACATCAAGAAAACTCCCATTGTCTCTATTTTTTTTTATCTCATCCTTCAAACCCACCTCTTAAACTCGTTCAATTTTCCTTTTTGGACAAGCCCCTCAAATCAACAGAGCAACAAAAGTAAAAAGGAACTCAAAAGTGGAGAGAAAGAAAAGTTACATACACACAAGAATGGATACAAAAATGTGGAACTAATTCTAAATATGGGGCTTTATAATTTTAAATTTTTATAATAAAAATTAATATATAATTATAATACCGGTCCAGTCCAGGTGGGCGAGCGGGCGGATCCGCCCATGGAACCAGGAATCAAACCAATACCCACCGGTTCCAATTTATTGGAATCGGGAACCGCACTGGTCCTCTTAGGAACCACCGGTTCTAGGCCAGTCTGGTCCGGTTCCGGGTGGTTCGGGCGAGTCCCGGATCTTTTGCACACCCCTAGGGCTCACTCAACTATGAGTTACACACAGTCGCGCCTCTTTTCCTCTCTTGCCTAATTCAGGGAGCCGTGTCCTTGTTGGACTCTCAAAAGGCACCACCTTCTCTTGCTTGAGTTGTGTCCATTATTCAAATCTGGAAATATCGCGTCCCAACTAGTTTCACTAGACCACTTGCGAACCCAACTGATCTATTTGGTCCGATCTCTAATTCTAGAATTGAGAACTGGTCCTTTAGATGCAATTTCAATTTCTTGAGTGGACCGGATCGGACCGAAAACTTATCACCTCTATTATAAGATACTTTTCATTTTCATCCTCCCCTCATTTTAAGTAATATACCAAAGTTGACCATTCCTGCATTCAATAATTTAATCCCAGATTTCTTTTAACGGTGTGAGCGAACGTAAATTAACTTGCCAATTAAAAGAGAGGTCTCCCTCCATCCCTCTTATCTCCGTGGGCGCCAAAATCGAAAAGTTGCGCCAAGCCCCCAAAGGACGCTCCCATTACGTGCCCTAACTTTCCCTGATTCCTTCCAGTTTCCCCTCAAATCTCATGCGGGTCGCTTTTAATTAGTGCCCTATTTGGGCCCACGACAACTCATCTCCAGCCATTTTCGAACCCGTCCCTGTTCAAATCCTCCAAACTACGAAGAGAGAGCGCATAGGAAAAAGCTCAGTCTTTGGCGCCAAAGTTTCAAACTTTACCTGAATTGCTCACGTTAGAGGGAAAATCAAACCGACCCTGAATTACGAATTTCAAATTCAGGCTTCCGAAGCACGCAGACGCACCTCGGGCGTTATATAAATGCGACCCATCTCCTGCTTTGGGTTGTGCGAGAGACCTGTTTGAAGAAATTACTCAGAGAGAGAGAGTCGGGCGGAGCGAATATGTATGTGGTGAAGAGAGACGGGCGACAGGAGTCGGTGCACTTCGACAAGATCACCGCGAGGCTGAAGAAGCTGAGTTATGGGTTGAGCACGGAGCACTGCGATCCCGTCTCGGTGGCGCAGAAGGTCTGCGCCGGGGTCTACAAGGGCGTCACCACCAGTCAGCTCGATGAATTGGCCGCGGAGACTGCCGCTGCCATGACCGCCAATCACCCCGACTATGCTTGCGTGAGTTGGATGCTCGTTCATTTTGTTCGTTTGAAATCGAGATGGGTCCTCTGGGCAATTGATTGAGATCGTTCGGTCTGTTAATGTCCACCCTGATTGCGCTTGTGGGTTTGTGTGGTGGTTTCTGTAGAAGCGCTTGTGCTTTTTCTAGGTATTGATTTCTGTATGGCTCAGGTGTGATGTGTGTGATTCTTTTGTCTGAATGTTTTATTTTTTATTTTTTTGGTAATGGTCATGCTGATGATTATTGATTTGTTCGATGGATATGCCTAAATAGAAGGTGATCTGCATTTCTGTATGACCATCATTCTCGTTCAGGTGGTGTCTAGTTTGTCCAACCAGCTAAACTAATTGGGTTTTGAATGCTTGAAGTGATATTGTAATTAGGGCACCAAAGAGTGTACTATACGACCTTTACATAAGCAATTGCTGCGTTATGCAATCATGGATTCTAAGGACTTGATCTGATGTCCCTGTCTTTCTATGATATTGTTCTGCAGTTGGCTGCTAGGATTGCCGTTTCGAATCTTCACAAGAACACCAAAAAGTCATTTTCAGAGACGTAAGTTTTGCTAAATTCATTTCTTACTGATGTATTATTGAAATTATCTCATGGGATGCACAAGATTCTCATCTCCTTTACTGAAAAAAATGGATTTCCTTATTTCTTTTAATTTCTGATGCAGAATCAAGGATATGTACTACCATGTCAATGAGAGGTCAGGGCTTAAGGCTCCTCTGATCGCTGATGATGTTTATGAGATAATTATGAAGGTAATTGGCTTGCAACTTTGTTGGACATGTTTCCTACTTGTGAAATTAGGCCTTGAGATAGTAGCTTTTCTGGAAATGTAATGATAGCTTGTAGAAGTGAGGCTTATTCTTATGATTAAGCTTTGTGCTTCTTTTTGTCTGGCAGAATGCTGCTCGTTTGGACAGTGAAATCATCTATGACCGGGATTTTGACTATGACTACTTTGGTTTCAAAACACTTGAGAGGTCTTACCTTCTGAAGGTCCAGGGGAAGGTTGTGGAAAGACCTCAGCACATGTTGATGAGGGTTTCTGTTGGAATTCACAAGGATGACATTGATTCTGCCATCAAAACATATCATATGATGTCTCAGCGATGGTTCACACATGCTTCCCCGACCCTGTTCAATGCAGGAACACCTCGGCCCCAAGTATGTGCATTGCATGCCTAAGGCTGAGATTTGATGTTCATTGGGAATTGCATGTTCCTGCTGTTTTCAATTTTCAGATTTGCTGACATCATGCTGTTGATTCATATTGGCAGTTAAGCAGTTGCTTCCTTGTGTGCATGAAAGAAGATAGTATTGAGGGCATATATGATACCTTGAAAGAATGTGCTGTTATCAGCAAATCAGCTGGAGGGATTGGTGTATCTGTTCATAATATTCGTGCCACTGGTAGTTACATACGTGGGACGAATGGAACCTCCAATGGCATTGTTCCAATGTTACGAGTATTTAATGACACAGCTCGTTACGTAGATCAAGGGGGTGGCAAGAGAAAAGGTGCTTTTAGCATGCCGTCCCTATTCTTTTCTCTAGTGTCTTTTTTTGGTGATGCCTTTATAATAATTCATTCCTCTAATTTGTTATTTGTGCTGCATTTAGGTGCTTTTGCTGTCTACTTGGAGCCTTGGCATGCTGATATCTTTGAGTTTCTTGATCTCAGGAAAAACCATGGGAAGGTATAAATAATATGCCAATGAATCTGTAGAAATTTATCCATGCCTCAAATTTGTGTTTATTTTAGTTCATGTGTCTGTTATTTATGCAATTGCTTGTGCTTACAGACTACATCTGAAATAGTTTCTTCTTATTGCTGATGAACTTTGATGTTGCAGGAAGAGCATCGGGCTCGGGATCTGTTTTATGCCCTTTGGGTGCCTGATCTATTTATGGAAAGGGTTCAAAGTAATGGCCATTGGTCACTTTTCTGTCCAAGTGAATCTCCAGGTTTGGCAGATTGTTGGGGTGAAGAATTTGAAAAGTTGTATTTGCGCTATGAGAGAGAGGTAACTATTGTCTGTCTGCTTTGCTTCTTAAATCTGCTTGTAGTGCATCTTGAAACATGTCTGTTTGTCTTATTAGTCTCTGGAAGTAAAAGCTAACTCTAATTGTTTCACTCTGTACGTAGGGTAAAGCAAAGAAGGTTGTCCAGGCCCAGAGTTTATGGTTTGAAATACTGAAGGCCCAAATTGAAACTGGAAACCCCTACATGCTTTTTAAGGTGAGTAAATTTCATCTCTAATCCATGTTCTCTGAGCTATAGTTCTACAGTGTTGTTCCTGGGGTTATTCTAGTGTTTTGTCTGACCTTATCATTCATGTAGGATACTTGCAATAGAAAGAGCAACCAGCAGAACCTGGGTACCATCAAATCTTCCAACCTCTGCACTGAGATTATTGAGTACACAAGCCCAACAGAAACGGCTGTGTGTAATCTTGCATCAATTGCTTTGCCAAGATTTGTCCGAGAGAAGGTATGGCATGATTTCCATAAAGGGTTCTCCTGGTTTCACTCCATTAGTATGTCCTTTTGTTGGTTATAATTACTTGTTCTTGATCACAGGGAATGGAATCAAGTCCATCTAAGCTTGTCGGGAGTAAGGGATTCAAGAATAGATATTTTGACTTTGACAAACTGGCAGAGGTTAGTGTTATGACTCACCCACATACACTATTTGCTATTTGATTCCTTTCAATTTCTGTGATGAAGCTTATGTCATTATAATGTCTGGTCAGGTTACTGCAATCGTTACAACAAACCTGAACAAGATTATCAATGTCAATTACTACCCTGTTGAAACTGCTGAAAGATCAAACTTACGACATAGACCAATCGGCATTGGTGTGCAAGGACTTGCTGATACGTTTATTTTGCTTGGCATGGCATTTGATTCGCCAGAGGTAGGCCAAGTCCAATCTTGATCTGACTTGGTGATTGTGATTCCACTCCATTCTTATCAGTGGTTTTTGCTATGCACTTTCAGGCTCAGCAGTTAAACAAAGACATCTTTGAAACCATTTACTACCATGCTTTGAAGGCTTCCACTGAGCTGGCTGCAAAAGAAGGGCCCTATGAGACATATGAAGGAAGTCCTGTCAGCAAGGTATATTTCTGCAAGGAGCCTTCTTTGTAGTGTCGTGATTCCTGAGTAGGCTTGTGATTTTCTGTTTTATTGCAGTGTTATAGTTAGTACTTAGAGGTAGAAAAGATAAAAGTCAACGGTTTGTTTGGGTGCTACTGGTTCACATGACACTTCTTGTAATGTTACCTGTCTTTTCCTCTTTTTTTCAGAACTTTATATGTATTGGTAGGCCATCTTAAGTAATCCTAACTTCCAATGTTTTGATCCATGCTTTAGGGTGTACTCCAGCCAGATATGTGGAATGTGACGCCATCTGATCGATGGGACTGGGTTGCTCTTAGGAACATGATATCAAAGAATGGAGTGAGGAACTCACTCCTTATAGCTCCCATGCCCACTGCGTCGACCAGTCAAATTCTTGGGAATAATGAGTGCTTTGAACCATATACTTCCAACATATACAGCCGAAGAGTTCTAAGGTTTCTTTTGGGCATCAGTATTTGTTGCATTCTATTTCATATGGTTATGCAACTTCTGACTGTGTCCATCCATGTTTCTCTTTGCAGTGGGGAATTTGTTGTTGTGAACAAACATCTTCTTCATGACCTGACAGAGATGGGTCTTTGGTCTCCGGTTGTCAAGAACAAGATAATATATGATAATGGCTCTGTTTATAATATTCCAGAGGTTCCTGAAGAGCTAAAGCTTATATACAAGTATGTAATGGTGTTTCACTTCATATTCCTTCACCTCCCTTGATGTTATGTCTTGTCTCGAGCTAAGAAATTCATCTGCTCACAGGACTGTGTGGGAGATCAAGCAGAAGACGTTGGTCGACATGGCTGCGGACCGTGGAAGCTACATTGACCAGAGTCAAAGTTTAAATATTCATATGGATCAACCCAATTTTGGAAAGCTAACATCCCTTCACTTTTATGCATGGACCAGGGTACATATACTTTGTCATTTTATTCTCAACAGTCTTTGCTTATCTATTTCTTGTTAACCAATGTAATCTTTAGCATCTCATCTCACTTGTTAATGTTTGCAATGAAAGGGTCTAAAAACGGGGATGTACTATCTGCGAACCCGTGCTGCAGCTGATGCAATCAAGTTCACAGTGGATACTTCATTTATGAAGGTAAGGCTATACGTTTAAACTTCTGTTTGGACACGAGCACTTTGACTTATGTGGAGTTCATTCCCTTCATGGCCCATTCATGTTTGGCGATGCAGGAACCTGCTGCAGCTCAAGATGACGACACGAAAATGGCTCAGGTGGTGTGCTCCTTGACAAACAGGGAAGAATGCATGGCATGCGGAAGCTGAAAAACGAGCTCCACCAAACAGATTGCATAGGGGACCCGGCACTTTCGGGTCGGCCCTGCTGCTGCCATGGTGAATGGAGGAGCACACAGCTTGTATGCTCTCGGTTACAAGTTTATCTGTACAGTTCTCAAATACTGTTGTGGGGTTGTTGAACTTTTGAATGTGTATATTTAATAGTTCGCATCAAGTATGAAATGGTTGGTTTTGCAACTTGTTGGTAGCTTTGCAACTTGTTGGTAGAGCGGCGCGAGACGACTCTTAAATTTACTCAAATGCGGGCCTACATTATCTGATCTCGTTAACATCACCATCACCATCTTTTTAGTACGGAGTGAGGCTGAGGTTGGACTCTCCCTCCCTCATCGATCAAATGGCTGCCTGAAATCCAACGACGCACCGAGCTGATGATGTCGGGGATGTGGTCAAAACGCGTACGTACGAGAGTCGACCGAGGTGAGCGTTGACGACCATCCACTCCTTACTGGCTGCTTTATGAGGCCTCGGAGCGTCCGCGGGTACCACCGCTGCAAGCACCAATCGTGAGAGCCCAAGTGGGGACAGCTAAGCGGCGGAGCCTTCGATTTTTTGGGGCTCGTTTTCATTTTTCTTTCTATATGTCGGTTGGGGATGCTTTTCGGTTCTATCCAAACACGCAATTTTGACGGTGCGGTCCGCCGATTGCTCTCATTAAAAACAGAGAACATAGGAAACCAAGTGTGAAACTGCATATAAAAAAATCGATTAAAGCACGCGTTCCAAAAGAAACCCGTGATTTAAAAAACATCATAATTTATCTTATTGAAAATTTATCCAATTAATCATAAATTCGTTGTTTGAATACAATTTAACGTGGTTTTTTCGATCAATTGTCATAGGAAATTCTTGACATGGTAATCTAGTCATCGATGACCGGCGAAAATTGAGTGGTGGAAAGGTTACACTTGGGATTTTGCGCAAAAATTTAAGATTAGATTGGTAAATTCGAAAAGTTCAGTACTAAGTTGGCATTCGTATTAAAACTGATTGGATGGTTTTCTTATTGAACTCACTCTCACAAAAATCAATATTAGTGATGGGATAATGACAAATAATTCATGAATTATGATTCAATATGTAATTTGATTCATGAACTTTCAATTTGTTCAATACAGTTTATGAACTTCTGAGATATGTTCAAATTAGTCTCCGGACAACATCGGACATTTTCAAATAGTCCAGTGACTAGTTTAAATATGTAATAAAAGTTTATGGATCATATTAAACAAAATAAAAGTTCAAAAGCCATAAATTCAGAGACTACATTATATATTAAGTTAAAATTTAAGTACTATCCACCTCATTCTCTCTTAGCCATTGTTATACAACATCGAAACTCTATATAATAATAATAATAATATCACCGCCACCCTCTCCGTACCGACGTCAAGGAGCAAAACCATGAAAAGCTTCTCTCCCCTCCCAGATAGGGACGCTCGATGTGAACGCGAGAACTTTTCACACCATGCTTTTTTGACTTCACATACATACATCAACTTTTGTTCTGCTTTTCTTATTTATCTTTTCCCAAGTTGCAGAATATTGAATGAGACTCTGACCAGCTCTTTGTCGACTCCCCTCCAGCCGCCCCCCGCCCACGTTTATCCATTTCTAACTTCGTATACCACCCGCTCCCAAATCTAAAACGTCACGTCAGATCGTTGTTATTATAAAGGCGCTTTCTGATGTCGACGAACTCCAAGTTGCGGTCCAAAAGCGGCGTTTACATTGCCATTTCCTCACCAACCCCGATCGCCAGCCTCTGGCCTCTATTTATGCCAACCTTCCTTTCGAGCTCTCGTCCGTTGACTTTGCCGAGTTTTTGTCCATTCATGGCGGAGCTGAAGACGGCCGACCCAAGCAACAAAGCGTCCGTGTTCTATCCTGGGCTGGACAGGGAAACAGAGACGTTGGCCATGGTGACGGCTCTAGCGCGCGTGGTGGCCGGACAAGTCCCCAGCGATGCCGAGGGGTCGGGTTCTTTTCCCTCCGGAGTCCTGGGGCTGAAGAGAGGCCATGGAGATTCGTTGGCGGAGCCATCTGGCGAGGGGCTTCGGAGAGCTCCTGGGAGAGGTAATTGTGATGATTATGAGTTGAAGGCTTTGTAGAGACATCTGATAAAATTGTAACGATAATGAAATGTGGAGACATCCAGTAAGTTAACGATGATGTGTGCTATGAAATACTATTCAATATCATCGATTTTACCTTCACATAAATCTAATTTAAATCATCTACATATTCAATAGACAACTTATAGTTATACGACGTCTAAGAAGTACTTTAACTCCACTTTTGCATTGCAGCTAATTATTTGCAGTTGCTTTAGCTCATGACGCACATTTGTTTCATTCATAGGAGGAAATCAGAGTCATCTAATTATTTAGGGATTTTAATTATAACCTGTGAAAATAATTATCGATTTTGCCAATAGGTCGTCATTTCCTCGTACTTTGGCGTTTCTAATGTCTATATAACAATCACATCATGCACCGGGAGGACAGGATGTTATATGCTTTATAATTAAATGATAAACTAAAAATAAATAATAATACATTTGATTGATATGTGACATTAGGATGCTTGTGCAACATGATCTGGTGTGAACCTTTACAGACTTTGTTGTGCTTTCTTTTCCCATTCTTTATTATAGGCATCATGGAAGGTCCCAGCATGAACACAGCAGACCATGCAACAACAATGTATGAGTACAGCACCAGTACAACTACGATGTCGACATCCAAGGACGAACACCAACCGAGAAGAAAATACAGAGGAGTGAGACAGAGGCCGTGGGGGAAGTGGGCAGCCGAGATCCGAGACCCGGTCAAGGCCGCGAGGGTTTGGCTAGGCACGTTTGAGACGGCGGAAGCAGCAGCCCGGGCGTACGACGTCGCAGCCTTGAAATTCCGGGGCAACAAGGCCAAGCTCAACTTCCCGGAGAATGTTGTTGCCCGCCTGTCTCTGGCAGATCCACCCGCAACCCAGGCCGCGGTTTCGGATGCTGCAAGGACCCATTTGACTGTCCCGGTAAACACGGAGCCTCGGTTGGTCTCGGGTCCGGATCACAGCTTCGATGAATGGTGCTCTTGGTTGTCTCCTGACCCTGACCTCGCGGGTTCTAATATGTTGCCGCCGCCGTCGTCGTCACCTTCTTCCTCATCTTCGGCTTCGAAAGCAGGATCTTTGCATTCCCGACTTGGTCTGATCCTGGCCATTTTAGCTCCTTCTCTAGGCAGTATTGAATATTCTCAAATTTCCTGCTTATTCAGTCTTGTTCGCTCATTTTTCCATTAGTTGTATATGCACTTGTTTGTGATTTCAGAATTGGCCTTATATTTGCTTGTAAATCAGTTTTAAATTAGGATGCCAAGCAATCTTCAAACCGCAAAGGTCTCGCGAACGCTTGAAGAGAGTAAATCCAACGGCAAAATATGAACGAAACTTTTGGACCGGCCTCCATGGTTTTATCACATCCAGGAATCACCGTCTCCTTTAAGTTCTATTCAGCTATATAAAATGGCCACTGCAATCATGTGAAATAGCTATCAATGATGATGATCTTTGTGATAAATAGAGTATCCAAAATTATGGCGGACCGCCGTCTTCAACTGCCTCAACAATATCTTAGTTTACCAAGGCCGCAATGACCCAGGTGGCAATACTATTCTCTAATGTTAGGGTTCGTGCAGTCAATTGGGCCTTAGGGATTTTCAACTCAGAAATTGGAGCTTGTCAGCCATTCGAATTTTACAAATAGCATGCAAATTACTTTAAGTTGATCCATCTATACATTTTAAAAACTTAAACTTAATCGGTTCATGAGATTTGTAGGATATTTCACAAGCCTCGAGATACTTGAGTCTTCGTGTCCATGCCTCTAAATTATAAAAGAAAAGTTTTCCCATTTTATTAAATTACTTCAACCAAATTCATCATCAACTCTTCTCATTTTGAAAGAAAAAAAAATATTGATACTTATGTTGGGCCAGAAGTGGACCGCTCTTAGCCTACACTTGGGAGTCCTCTAGAGACCGAAGAACAAAGATTTGGAGAAGTTTTGATCATTTGCTCATTGTTCACCTAGTGTGATGTCCCGATCGATCTTCTGTCTAAATTTTCAGCTCTTTAACCCGGGGCGACCTTGCTTTTCCACGTCTCAAAGTGGCTGTTTAGATGGTTTTCTCATTCAGACAAAGCGTTTCAGTCCGAAGCCTGAGACAGGGCCTGGGCTGAGCTCTGCTAATGGCCGGAGCCTAACTAGGCCCGCCCAGTGCCCGGTTCGTACCGCGAGAGGGAGAGACGTACGGTGATTAATTCCGCAGAGGAGCTTGGAAAATTCCTTCTTGAGCGGAGGAGTCTGGCGAGCGAAGAACGTGTTGCTCCTGCTCGGAGACACGACCCTGAGCAGAGGTAGCGCTCTTCTGTTTCGCACATGAAGTGGGTTTCTGCTTCCAAGCTCAATCTCTCCCTCGCGGGTCTTGTGGGTGTTGCTGGTTTCGTCTTCGCCTTGAAAAGAGATGGCATAGTCGGGTCCTTCGGTGGCCTCTCGTGGTTATTCCGGAGAAAGGATCATCTTGAAGCGAAATTCTCTGTGCCCGGTTTGCGAAATCTCGGCAACAACTGTTTCCTCAATGCAATCTTGCAGGTACTGAGGCTTCTTGTCTGTGGTAATCAAGCTTGTTGACTGAGTTTTCTTGGTTTGCCCTTTTCTTTGTTTTGTCTTTACCTTTGCCGAAGCTCTTTGGTTTAAAGGAGCCTGTGGATGGAACATGGAAGTGCGATCTCGATCACAGAAACAATCTTGATTAGCGCGTATGATGATGTCTGGGTGCTTCGCTGTGATTGAGGATATTCATATGCCTGATCTAAGATGGTTGTCTGATTGATGGGGTTGATTTTGTATGGCTAAAAAAGACAAAGACTTTTGCAGGCTCTGGCTAGTTGTTCGTGCTTCCAACCTTTTGTTCACAATTTCTTGGAGGTATGTGAACCGTCAGTCGTAGAAGAGAGGGCAGAAATGATGCCACTGACCCTTGCATTGGACAATCTGTTGGAAGGTAACACTTCGAGTTTAATGGAGACTCATTGTAAGTTTGTGGTTGCAACTTAAGAGACAATATATTTCCGCTAATCTTATAATGGGTTGATGGTAGAAACTAATTGGAAGTTGCAAGTTGAGTAGGGAGTTTCCTTTCTCATCCTGTGGTTGGCTGGAATTTCACAATGCTGAATGGAGATGCAGCAGTATTACATTTATAGCTTGATTAAACGTGTATCATTTCTTTTGTTAGCCCAAATTTGAAAGAACAAAGGGAAGAAAAGTGGAAAGATTTTGACTTTCTTCTCCTCGAACCATTAAAAAAATTCTGGGGTCAATTAGACTGCATGAACATCTTATTGGTCATTGCAAAAGTTCCTTTCTTTGCTCTTCACTTAGTTATCAAGAACTGATACATCTCAATTCTAATTCCAACAAATTTTCCTTTTTTTGCAGAGCTATGCATTTCTAGTGATAGGAGGATAGTATTGAGCCCTTGGAGAGTGATGCTTGCGATGGCTCATTATATACCCAATTTCAATCTGACAAGCCAGCAGGTGCTATTATATCTCTTACATTGCTTCATTTGATGACTTTAAGATTTTCAGACTTTTAGCGCATTCTCCTTGTTTGGTGCTTAGGATGCAGCAGAAGCGCTCCTCCATCTTCTCTCATCCTTAAGGGAGGAATTTTCAGAGTGGTACGTTCCAGTTCGAAGTCCTCTAGCCGTTGTTTCTGATACTACCAGTAGGGTTCTTTCTTCAACGAGTAGAGACAACCAAAGTGAACGGCAAAGATGGCAGAAGCACTTCCTCGGGCCTTTTGATGGGATAATTCGTAGCTTTTTAACATGTCAAAGTTGTTCATCTCAGGTTCATATGGTATTCACGAGGATATTTGTTTTGAAAAGCTTTGATGAGTCACTTTTGTCATTTTATTGGATGCACATCATGACTCTGACCTTGGATCTGAATTGTATGTTGTTGTTCAGGTTTGGACATATAGGTTGTAGACTTGTAGTGATCTACTTATTCATCTGCTGAATATGGGCTTTTCTTGTTCTTGCAGATTTCACAGAATTTTGAATTTTTCCATACTTTGCTGCTTTCTCCTGTGCTATGTAATGGCTCAACCATTGTAAGTTCACTAAGGATCTACCTAGATATATAGTTTGAAATCCTTGTTGTTTTGTTTTCACCATGGAACTTATTTGTTTGGAATAGATAGGAGGTTGTACATTGCGAGATTGCTTAAAGCAGTTTGTTGCTGCCGAGAGAGTTGCCCATTACCATTGTAGTCAATGTTGGCACATCGCTGCAGCGAAGTACTTATCATTGGTTAGAGCAAGTGAGGTACCTTCCGGAAGACATAACTTATTCCGTCTCTCTCAACTGCTTTGGGGCGATTCATACTTGAATTTTTGCATGTTCTATATTCTCACTGCATGTTCCTTAATGCTGGTTTGGGATGTTAGACGCCACCCATCTCTCCATGTTGGGTGAAAAATTTTTATAATATTTTGAAGTTACTCAGTGCTAATATAGATCAATGTTGCTTTTGTGACTTTTTCCCCAGATGGATATCATGAAACTTAAGTCATGCAGCGGTGGAGATTTATGTGACTGCCAAAATCAGTTTAATCTCAAGATGCTACCTTGGTCGAATGATTTTTCGAGTACTGTCAGGCAGTCAACTATTGCCCGCCCGCCAGAGGTACTATTGAGTCTTTGCCCTGCTCAATGTAAATGAAGCCATGATCTCTTTTGATGGTTGAATTAGATTCCTGAAGTCTCTTTTTAAGATTCTCACTGATTGCATTCGCTTTTGTATACATAGGGCACATTCTTTTGAGCACAGCAGCAATTACACAGGATGTTTTTCATGAAATCTAAAACCATGCTTCATTCTCGCATATAGAATTTCCTTAGCATGGTTCGTGGTAGATGTGACTCATGCTTCTGGAAGAAATTATAAATTGGATATAGCATCATATTTGTAGTGAAAGTGAATATACTTGGAGATTAAATTTTGAATTTCAGGAACTTTGCTACGAATATTTGTTTTCAATTGATGTGTTTAACTCCAGTATCTATGAAAGGTATAATTTAACACACTGTAACTCTTTTAAGTGTAAGATATTTCTTTTCTATTGTTGGTTGACTCAAGGTCTTCTCTTTTGACATGTTGGAATAACGAATAACTGAAGTGAAGGATGAGGACAACATGCAAACCCACTTTCTTAAATTTTAATGAGGGCCTAGCTTGAAGCATGTATCCTTTTGTTTGCCAGCGTAATTGGGCTGACAGAAGCTACCTTCAGGGAAAATGTGGATGCTACTCCATGCTATGGCAATAAAGAAAACACAAATGAAGACCTAAGTTGTTTTTCTTTTGTGAAAAAAAAAGCATTTATATGACTTTCTTGTATAAAAATATGTTTAATGTGAAAAAAGTAAAAATTCTAGATGATTCTGAAAGACCTTAAATGTCCATATATGTATGTAAATAGAAACCAAATCTGAAATGCTAAAAGCAAAGGAGAAGCAAAGGCCACGTTTGGCGATCAGGATAAAATTTATCCTATCCTGCATTTGATGCCTATTCAAGATAGAATAAAATCAGATATGAGGAGAATATGGACCAGATAAAATTATCCCCTCGGGGAGGTGGGATAAAGGTAGATAGGA
The DNA here is from genome assembly GCA_014182845.1 of Corymbia calophylla. Classification (NCBI taxonomy): domain Eukaryota; kingdom Viridiplantae; phylum Streptophyta; class Magnoliopsida; order Myrtales; family Myrtaceae; genus Corymbia; species Corymbia calophylla. Next base: position 45,938,956 of record CM024700.1, on the reverse strand, counting down.
TTTCTAATTTCATAATAGGAAAGTTATTTTTGTAAAAAACAAACTTCTTAAATTAACAAATCTAAAATTATATTTCAATATAAATAATATTTGAATTCTAATATAAGAAATTCAAAATAACAAATTGATTTTTTTTTATCTTATTTTTATTTATGCATCCGAATTTAATTATATCTTATAATATATATTCAATATAACAATGTAAATTTATTACATATTTAGGTGTTTAATATTTTAGTTATATTAGTACAATTTTTTATTTAATAAAATTTTATTAGAAAATGATGGAAGGGGAAGAAAGAAACAAAAAAGAAATTAATTAAAAAACATAGTAAGATAAAATCAAATCAAATAAAAATAAAGTAGATAAGAGTGTCACAAGAGATTTATACCTCTGTTTTATAAAATTTATGGTTCATTTATATTAATATGTCGTTTATATTAAACAATATATATGATATGATGTAATTATATCTGACTTTATTACTGCAATTACTAAATATTTGATAGGATATAACAAAATCCCCTAGATTTTATATCATATCATATCCAGTTTTAGCTTGATTAGAAATTCGGATGACCAAACATAACCAAAGAGTTTTAAAAATCAAAACATAACCTTCCTTATGTAGGGCTTCTTTTTTACTCTCCTCCTATCATGAGGTAAAACAATTTTCATGTGGATTTTGTCAACAAGTGCTCTAGAGATACTGATTAAGTAATTAATTTAGGAAACTTTGCAATTTCCCATACACTCATTGTCCTAGTATTAAGAGATCAATCTTTTGAAAATGGCATCATTCCAAGTTAAGTATGTTTAACATGTGTATTGGAGACGCTTGTTAGCAAGAGCCTTTTCATATTCATTGGGCTAAATTTGTGTGCTTCCTGCCTGCAGATTTTGTGCATTCAGTTGCAACGGGCTTCAGTGAATGAATTTGGAGAGCCTCTAAAACTACAGGTACTTGAGTATTCTTGTCTTGAGGTTTCACTGGCATTCTTGCGCTGACAAAATTTCTAGGGATATGTTCTGTACTTCTGTTTATTACTTGATGAAGTCCTCCCAATTTGCTGTCTAATAGAGTGTAATTCTCTTCAACTGAGTACCTTGTCTGGCGCTAGATCTTTATTAGTCTTATTGACCATTCCCAAGCATGTTGTTCAAATGATTTTCCTTGTCCTGTTTTCCAGCTCAAAGCAGACTGGGAATAGATACCACATGATTGTCTTGTGATTTTTTATTTGTATTCTCATTTAAAACTTCCAGTGCTGTGGTCCAATCTTTTGCTATTCTCACTGCGCAACAACATTATTGATGATTGTAGGGCCACATTTCATTTCCGTTGGTTCTGGACCTCTCTCCTTACACAACAAACAGGGTGGGGATGCAAATCATGAAAGGAAGTGTTCCCGCTGGGCGAAGGAACCTTAATAGTCAACAAATAAGCCCTCTTTCCATGCAGTCTAACATGCATATTAATTCAGAAAGTCATAGTTTCCGGTTAAGAGGGTTAGTGGACTATGAATTTGGGTCTGTTGTGCAGCAGAAAGCCTTCAAAGAAGAGGCGGAGGTGGCCACTAGTGACTCTTGTAATGATGAATGCATGCAATCCCGTGGCAAGGTTAGTCCAATCCATACCTGATGTTCTACTGAATTAACCAGTGGATAACAACTTTAAAATCACATTATTAGGACAAGTCTATTGTTAGTGAACTAAACTGACCATTATCCAAATAAGAGTTGGCTGCATGTAGCTATTTTTGGCAAATATTGCTTGGCAAATCCATAGCTACTGTGTTTCATTTCTAGTCTTGGATCTCTGTTCTTAATATGCCTCCTGATAAATGCAAAGGCATTCTATGTTTTTGTTGAGTAATTGATTTCTCATGAATTAGCTAGAAAGTTTGGTATTCTCCAACATACTTGACCTTCAAATTGCACAGTCCTCTTAAGCTTCAATGTTTCTCTCCCTTGGAGTGTAGGATGTGATGGCCCAAGCTTCAAAAAGTCATCGGTACTGTCTTGTTTCAGTGGTGGAACATTTCGGAAGAACAGGAAGCGGCCATTATACAGTTTACAGAAGGGTAAGAACCAAGCCACCTGAGGAGGAAAATCGGCCACACTTGGAAACTGCCTCAGAACAATGGTTTTACATTTCAGATTCGGAGGTGTACGATGTGTCAGAAAGTGATGTTCTTGCCGCTGAGGCTAGCTTGCTCTTTTACGAGAGATTGGTTTAGGGCTGAGATGTACATGTCAAAAGTAAGAACTAGTTGCCTGTAATGGTTGAAGTTCCATGGTTGGAGAACCGAGGCTTTATTTTCAAATGCACTTTTGAGATGAAGAGGGAACCTACAATGCATTTCTGACACGAAGGGAGCTTTAGCAACCCAGACATGGGTGATTTTGTACGATTGCAGACTCCCTGGCATGGAGAAAATTCAAGGGCCTGCTCTGCCCAAAGAAAAAGATCAAAAGATTTATGTTGTCTTCTAAGGATATGGGGATTTCAGCGGAGCAGATCGTGCGAGCCAGCGATAAAAATCCGTGATGATAGAGTATCCTTGAGACAGATTTTTGTTCTTGGGTTGAGAGGACGCATCTTGGGGCAGTGGTTGTAGGATTCTTTCAGTTGTTGATTAGACTTTCAGTCTTCGTTGGCTAGGTTGCTCAATTATGGGGGAACCGAAATACCAGCAACTTATTCTGACCTACATCGTCTTTCTAGTTTTAAGTACTTTGCCAAACAGGTGGCTGATTGCACCATCTATATGTTAATGATGATGTCTCCTTCCTGGAATCTGAATTGTTCAAAGGGACGTTAAACGGTTACTTGCATCACTAGTCATCAGGTTCACATGGTTATTACCTATCAAGAAATGATATCTCTCACTCCTATTTTGCACAGAACCGTGTACCATTGTGCTCATCGGGAAGGAGAGACTCAAGACTACTTAGGAGAACAAAAATTACACACATGTATCTGTGTGTCTATTCATTCTAACGCCTATCTATTGCGGTCATTATAAGAGAATTACATAGATTTTTAAGTTGTGCAAGGAGAGAACAGTGTATCATTGAAATCTAATCATGAAATGAGGATTGATTTTCAAGATTCGGGCTGGACACTTGCTAATCTACTTATCTCACTTTGTGGAAACACTTTCCTCGGTGGTATGGTACGGGATGTTAGATTTGTTCGATATGGACACAGTTAGCCACAAGTAGAGATTTTCGGATGGTTATCAGGTCATTCGGACATGTCATGTGATGTTGCGTTTACTCGTCATGATGTGTTAGTCAGTAGGGCGCGATCTATGTTTACCTTTTGTTATTCACCAAATTTGTGTATCGACGCCCCTTGCTGATGGAATTTTTTACATTCCTAACTATTCAAATCTCCTACACATACTTATTGTTGGTGGGCAGTTTCGTTTTGGTAACTCCAAATAGCTCCAAGGTATGTCACGTTGAACCATTTAATGTCGAGGTTAGCGGGCCATTTTTACATAAGTGTTACATCTAGGGTTTTGTCAAAAAAGAAGAAGAAGAAGAAGATTGACTCGCGCTAAAAAGAAGTCGGCCCCTCAACGGCCTTGCAGGAGCTTTTGGACAACACAAATTGTTGGTTTGATTCTAGCTCAAAGTACATGAAGCCGTGTTGCGAAACCTTCCATAAAAACACTCGACAGATTCTTTTCCTTTCCCTTCCAATGAAGTATTTCTTCTGCTCCTCTCTAGCATCATCGACAGATTAATAAATATGGTGATTGCATATCAAGCTTAACTAGAAACCTTTCTTTGAGACAATCCTACTACTCGTATAGCTTACCATGATCAAACAGGTTGTATAGCACCAGAAGCTGAAACCAGACCCGTCTATCCAAGATAGAAAAGAGAAACTTAAAAAAGGGGAACGAAATTTAGCTCGATATTTTCATTTAATGTTTGAATTCATGATTTATCAGAATCTTCACGCCTAACAAACCCGGGAAGTAATCAATTTTGATGCCTGCATGACCTCAAAAAAATTGAAATAGCGAAGCTAAATGACTCAACTTACTTTATATTCACCGTCGAGTTCATGATACATTTGTCTGATTAATACTGTGTTTACTGTCATATCTTCTACAATAATTTAACATTTAATTGATGCTGAATCAACAGAAACTACATGTACTTTACATGTGGTAGAGAAATCGCCCAGTTTCCATACCTAAAAACTTTTGTTCTGGCATATCCAGGCGTTGTACATGAATATATATGACCAGGTACATATGCAACCAAATTAGTGAACTAGATTTTGCCTGGGTTGAAAGGGACTTTGCTATTTTAATTGTGGATCGGAGTCTTCTTCTTGGCCGGAGAGTAATCTGTGAACGAAAAGTCATCATCGGCTTCCATTGTTCCTTCCTCTTTTGGTGTATTTGCATCTTTTTGAACAAGCACGTCAATATTTTCCACAGCAGCAGCATGCAAACTCCGTCCTGTGATCAATAAAAGAACGATCTGCTCAAAATCATCATATATTACATACAAATGTTGATGTAATCCTCATTTTAAATAATATACATTTACATATGTACTTCTTCAAAGCTTTAAATGGGATTTTCTTTCCATCAAACCAACATCAAAAGTAATAACAATCGTCGATATTGCGAAAGGAACATCATTCTTTATCTACATCCACCATAAAACTGGATCCCACCTTTAAACTAACCAGCTTAAACATGGAGTATCATAACTTTTGCATAAAAATTCTGGAAGTCGCATTGAGAATTAGAGAAAATATGTAGAAAGAGATGCACAGAAATTATAATTACCCTGAGCAGTGATGGAGATGAAGCAGAGGAAGCAAAATGCCACGAAAACAAGTCTCTTGCATGAGAGCTTATTATTATCAGCCATACTTCTCACAAGCTTCTTCCCTTAATCTAGATGTGTATATATGTGCAGTCAATCTTCTTTTAATGTCACTTCTTGCGTGTCTACATTATGATATTTCTCTTTATATAGACATAGAGCTGTACTTGCCATCGAGATAAGTTACTCTATGACAGTGACAGAGAATTGCTTCCTTGTAATAATTCTCTACGTGAAGTCAACATCGATGTCTCCTCCTGTGTCCTGCATGAAGATCATAGCCCTAGGTTTTGAAGATAACTCCCAAGTCCCAATATAGGTCCAAAACTTGAAAATGAAAATTAAAAGGAAAAAAAAAATTTACACTATGGATTCTCTTTGGAGGGGTCTCAATAAACTGTTGCTAAAATAGTTGTATCATGCTATAGACTGCAAATGTCTTCCTCCAATGAACAAAGCACATATTTGGATCCTCTTGGGTTATTGTCTCGAAAGGTCTATTTTTATATACGACTTATTAATCATGACGATTTAGAAAATGAATCGTATTCTTTTGATCCACCACTAGCGAAAAACAAATGTTAACCATACGAGTCTGTGGAGAAGAACTATTAATAGAATGAACACATTGATATCCTAAAACTTGAAAATGAAAATTAAAAGGAAAAAAAAACTTTTACACTATGGATTCTCTTTGGAGGGGTCTCAATAAACTGTTGCTAAAATAGTTGTATCGTGCTATAGACTGCAAATGTCTTCCTCCAATGAACAAAGCACATATTGGATCCTCTTGGGTTACTGTCTCGAAAGTTCTATTTTTATATACGACTTATTAATCATGACGATTTAGAAAATGAATCGTATTCTTTTGATCCACCACTAGCAAAAAAACAAATGTTAACCATATGAGTTTGTGGAGAAGAACTATTAATAGAATGAACACATATCGATATCCTAGACTTGAGATCCTACTATGTCAACAGCCTGAATAAAGTTTGAGGAAATGATGTTTTTCATTGGCGTTGATTAGGATATAAGTCGGATTCATATTGAAGTACATAAGTATAAACTCGACATGAGTTTATATTTATTTATAAATTTAGTATATGGTAGTAGAGTCCCACATGTGGGCTTTTTGCTGATAATAATTTATTTATTGGCAAACGTTTCAATAAAAAATGTCTATATATTCCACTGTATGAACTTCAATAATTTATCTCTTGACAGTAATTGTTTTGACTAAAATTCGCCTGGGGCTATCTCAAATTTACATCGGACAAGACACCACTGCTCATCCTATTGGAGGAAGTAGGGTTTTCCATTTTGATATAGTGTTGAGAATTCTTTTTTTTTTTTTTAACTACAAAAGTTTGATGGCATCAATTAGTGACAAATGAAAGCAAGGTTATAGGAGGTGCGTGGATATTAATCTTGGCATACCTTTTCTGAATGATTGCGGACAAACCATTGTCTCCCCCGTCAGTGGATGTCTTTGTTCAGCTGAGTAAGATTTGCTTGTTTTCTGTGGTTGTGGTGGCTCAAAATCTGTAGCAAGACACGGGTGGGGAACACCTTCAAGCAAGCTATACATGTATAGTATTCATGTTTCTATTCTTAGATGAACATTGAATATCAACGGCCTTCTCATTTTGTCCACTTGACATAATGATGTTGTTGCTGCAGAGAACATGTGGATTTCATTTCGTTTCTTTTTTAGTGAGCATTGAAGTCGTTCACACGGATTTCCATTGCATACTCTCCAGGCACATTAAATGACTTTGATACGTATCAAATATTATTGGCCGACCAGACTATTGGTAATGTTGTGTGGTGGTAGAATTGAACAATGAAATGCTACACTTCACTAAAACCTTTTCACCAAATGCAAAACGCATTTGTATTGAACTTTTAAGTAGTCATAGCCATTTTGTTTACAAACATCAAAAGGTCTTGTTAATTAGTGTTCTCACGACACTTATTAAATATATTTGACAAGGATTATCTTGATGTATAATGTACTGATTACACATAATACGAAAAGACTACACATCCATAAGTTTACACTTTCCTTAGTTGAATACTTGATAAGAAAGCTTCAAAGGTGGTCTTTAATTAGCAAAACCCATCTTTAAAAAGTAGAACTTGTATAAGATCTTGAGAGGGTTTGTTTGATTCAATCAAGTTTTAGAAAGGAGTTAAATGGTTACAATGGTGAAAAGGATTGAGGGACAAGATTCGGGAACAACCATTTCCACACAAGACAAATGACCGTGTTAACATACCAAAGTCACATGGCCATGCCCTAATGATCATCCATCAGGTGGCCCTGCCTTTTCTTTAGAGAGACTGTGCGTACAATGATAAACATGATCTATTATACTGTTAATTGGGACTTCGAATTGGAGACATCAATTGATTGAAAAGATAGGACAACTGGAGTTGATGAAGAGCCTTGGTAGGTCTTCGGTGTGCATATAGATATAGTAGATCATCTATCATTGTCCAGGGAAAGTAACCATACATGCCTCCAAATGCATTTTCACTTTGGCAGTGAGCTCATCTAGAGCAATGAGGACTCAGGGCTAAGGTCACGACACGTTTCTCGTTATCGATATTGTCCATATCAGCAATATGCATGGGAAATCAAGCACCGAATAACCACACATGCGCGTCCTATGTACTAGTAAGTGCCTGTGTGTTGGTGTGGAGCACCGCCTATGATTTGGATATTTCATAAAGTTACATGAAAATATATCCTGATCATATCTAATTCCTTTTGTAAGGAACTATCCCAATGTAGTTATTTGTTAGGATGTCATGGAAAAATGAAAAACTCCATTTGAAAACATTGCTATTAGTGGTCAATGGACTTCAAAGTTCTCTTCGTCGCAGTCATCACTATTAGTAAAATCCCCGTACTCTTTCGATTGGCCTTTGTGTTAGGCCGTCCTTAGCGAGGTTCTTTCCAGAAACAGGCCCGGAGCCGTAAGCTCAGAAGACGTTTCCGCCATTCAAGCCATCACCGAGCACCTCCCAGGATATGGAGGGTGAGGGCAGGCATCCCCATCCTTCCATCTTTGTCAACTGGCACTGTCGAGGGGCTGCAGGAGCTAGGGTTTGTGGAACATGGGGTAGGGAAAGGGTCGGTAATCTAGTCAACTGTCTAGTTCGTTTCCTTGAAACTGAAATGAGCCTGCAGCAGGGTGCTCTCCTGCTGCTTTTTCCATTGTTGAATACAATGACTTATAAAAAATAAAATAAAAAACTGTGTATGATCCAATCTATCAAAAAATAAAAGATAACAACAAATCAAAATGACATTCCGAATATCTCTAATATATGTAATGATATATTTTAATATCCAAAAAACCAAAACCCTCAACAACAATTAAATTTCTAAAGCATCTAACCTAATGGTTCTAACGTGTGTATCCTTTATAAGTGAACGAAACATCTATCTCTCAATGTTATTAGTAGATCAAGATAATTTTTCAGCCAAGTAAAGATCAAAAAAGGAAACAGAAAAATCTTATATGAAGGAAAAAGTAAAAGGGAATCAAACTAAATAAAAGTGAAAAAAAGGCCCTTACATGGTATCGTGAAACGAAAAGAGATAAAATGAAGATCATTAAGTACTTTAGAAACCTCTAAATAATCATTTAACAAAAATTAAGGGCTTGTCTGGTAACGTGCTAAATAATACCCGGTCCTACTCTTTTATTCCTTAGAACAAAAAAGAATAGAAATCCGTTTGACAACTTTTTTGCTCCTGCTCTCAGGAATAAATTTCAAATAAAATCAAGAAGTACAAAAAAGTTATTTCTTTGTTCCGGAGAACCACTCCAGAATCAAGCTAAAATCATTTTTTTCTCTTTTCTTTTCTTCTTTTTCTCTTCCTCTTTTTTTTCCTCTAGTCAATTGCTTGCCATGACAATGGCCGGCGAACGGCTAGATGAGGTGTGGTGACCTTGCTGGAGCCTCGCCAATTGTCAACAAGCCTCGTGTAGTCACTGTGAGATCGACCTCCCCCTGGCCTAGCGAGGTCGACCCTCACTGGTCTCTAGGTGAGGCTTGCTGTGGGCTAGCGAGGCTTGTCGGCTCTTGTCTGGCCGATTGCTAGCCATCACCGTGGTAGGCTATAGGGAAGAGGAAGAAGAAGAGAAGGACATAGAAAAATAAAGAAAAAATATAAAGAAAAAATGTAGTACAATTATTTAAAAATTAAAATAAATTCTAAGCTACAAAAAAAAAAAATTAAAGGTCGTATTGAACGCATTTCTATTCTAGGAATATAAATCTTGGACAGTTATCAAACACCTTCAAATACTCAAAAACTTATCAAGAGAACAAAATAAAATAAAAAACTATTTTTGAACAAAAATTATTTTTGAGAACAAAATGGTTATCAAAGGCACATTAAATGGTCATGTATCAATGACCTAATTAAGAAGATGCCCGCGTGTTCATCACCTGCTTGTAAACTATTCCTTTCATCCACAAAGGACAAAATAAAATCTCCTTTTCGAAAAAAAAATAATAAGAAGAAGAAGGCCGCTTTCCTCCCTCCATAGAAAGTTCTTTGACATTTGAGAGGCGAAGATCTTTTCTCACGAATTGTGGCTCAAAGTTAAATTTTGTCCCGAGAAATAAGCAACTAGATTTACATGCTTTCCCATCATGGACAGACTAGGATTGAAAGAAACTAAATAAAGAAAGAAAAGCAAAACAATAGTAAATGAAAGTGTGAATAAGACGGCCCATTGAAGAGGTCAATGCATAGGGTGAGGGTCCGGTCCATATTAACGCTAATCTGGCCATCTCGATCACACTAAAGAGCCCACTTTAAATTTTCAGTGATCACCAATATCATAGATAAGCATTTTCATTTTATTCCCTTTCAGACATCATTGCATCTTTTTAGTTGACTCCAGGGGCCCTTTCTGAGTAATAATTATCACCATAGAAAATTATCCAATGCTTTGAATTTGGGTAGATTGAGCAGTAATCAACTAGGTTGTCACCCCTCAATGCGCATGGTGTAGAATATTTAGATATAAAGCCATAACTTCATCTACCAAGTTAAATTTTTAGAACGGTTTGCAATTATCCCACAAGAAATCTCCTTCATGCATGAAAATCAATATTAGAGTTTTTGCATTTTGATCCACACCCTTCATTTCATGGTTTAAATATTTCAGAATAGTTGGCAACTGATCTCACAAAATTTTGTTAAACAGGCTAAAAGTTGGCCGGATAATCCATGTTCATGAACATTGTTACCGACAATGATGGAAGAAAAGGATCGAGGAAGGGTTGGAGTCTCCAAGGAAATCCACTCCCGCCTGGCAAATCAGAACTTGCTGACTTCGAAGAGTGCACCAACTTTTGAATCAAATCAATGTTTTGGTCCCGAAAATGACTTGTTCCGTCGAGACAAGGTGGGGGCACCTTGTCGTCCGAAACCAAAGCAACCCCCGCACGTTCAGGGAGATTCAGACCGGGGCCCCCTCCTCCGATCCGACCTATCTTCGAGACGACAAGAATGGTCCCCAAGATCACAAATCACTGAGCTTCATGTTGTGGATCACATTCCCCGTCCTGCTGCACCGCGTGGTTCTTTCTGCACCATATGGCCGTCCCTAATAAGGCTCGAAAACTTATCTGCGTACTCCAAACCCGGTCGGTGGAGGTCAAGTCGCGACACGGACTAGTCCGGCCGATTGGGCCGGGTAGGTATGTACAAGATAGTTAGGACTCATTGATTATGTCATGGAAGACTTGATATTTGCGTTGAGTTTAAATTTTCACACACCAACTTAAGCACAAGGAGCTTTTACCTGGGATAGTTAGGACTCATGTTCGAGCTAACCTATGTTATAAAGATTCATTCTCAATGCACTAGACAAATTTACCGGATATACAAAGTGCATAATCATACGTTACATAGAAATATTTTCAATGCACCAGCGAATTTGTTGAATATACAAACTGTATACTCCTTTATTTTGCAATGGACGGACTAATTTATTGATCATACAACTTTGGTAGACTCTCAAAAGAACAATTTATGACTCAGAAAAGAGGAACCATGCACAACTGAAAGAAGGGGCCTGATCAATGGACAAAGAAGCTTCAAGCAAGTTAAGGATGAATGGAATCTCACTCTTGTGGCCTCAAATCCTTAATATTCCATTCCAAAGAGCTTGGATATCTTCTCGGGGTCGAGGTCGCGGAGATCCAGAGTCGAGAGCGATCTCCGGAAATGCGGTACCTGGGTGCCTTCCTTAGGATTGATGATGTCCGTTATGGAGGCCTGCAAGAGGGCGCTATAGTTCTGGATATTCCTGGCGGCGTTCGGGTGGCCTTCGGTCCTTGGGGCTAATGCTTTATGGTTGGATTGGTAAACTGGCGAAAGAGAGACGTGTATGCTGTCCTCATGCAAGTTCGGCTTTAGGCTGAAGGAGGAAGTGCTGCTCGTGCTATTGCTCGTCGCCTCTTGACTCTGGATGCTTGTCTCTGCAATCTTCTCCTGTAAAAGAGAAAGATCTCTTTGTTGAAGTGCCTATAATGAAACCACAATTTAAAAATGTTAAAAAATATTGTGTTCTTTGATATAAATTGTTCTTAAACAACTAGCGAAGCATGAATTTCTGTGATTCGACTCTGGCCTGGAACATGTATGTAAGCTCATTTGAAGATTATACTATAGTTGAATATGGATACCTCTTTAGAAGATTCTGAATCCCGTTTGGCTTCAATGGCTAAAACGGCCTCCCCATCCTGTGCTTTCCCGTTCGTTTGGGACGATTGCTTTGCTTTATGGGACCTGCGTCTGCACAATCGAAGGAACATAATAAGGACATGTGAAATGCATTTGAAGAATTTTGGAATGCATTTGTTGATCATAGACTATCTTGACAATTTGCGTTCAATCTGAAGCTCTAATAGTCAATAAGCTATATGTTCATTGTCTGTTTTGCCGTTAAGGTGGTAAAAACTGGTCGGTCGACTGTCTGTATCACCTTGAAACATGTTCATCTGCACATGTATTCAGTTTAGACAACGATTCGCAGGCATACCTTCTAAGCACTGGAAAAGGGTGAAGTGAAAAAATACAAGCACATTGATTGGCTTTCGAGTTTTGAGCCATGTGCAAGCTATCAGGCAATGCGACATAAGATGTTTGCTTTTTAATCTCAAGTGGTTAGATCTCTCACATATTCAAGTACCACTGTGTATGAGGCAGACGATGTGAATGCATCAATATTGACAGGAATGATTTGCAGTTTTCCCTGTATGTGATATGTTAATCAGTGATGAAACTATTTTCATTATTGCATGATCTTTGGCGCTATTTCTATTCTTTAAATGAAATCAACTATCGGCGCAAAACTTACCTCTTTACGTTCTTAGCTTGATGAGATGGTGGAGGTTCCTTGATCTGCAGCACAGGTAGACCTGAGAGGTCGCATGCCAGTGGACTGGAACTAAAGAACTGCAACCAGAGACCTCTAATAATGTTAGACAAAGAGCAAAGACGCTATTGTTATCAAAGCGATTCCTAGAATGGGGAATTTGATAAATCCGTCATCTGCAGCAGCATCCACCGGCTTATAACTCAATATCACATCGACATATATTGTTATCACAAAGTTGATAACTGATTAAACACGTGAAATCTGATCATTATGATGGGAAAAGAAGTAGATGAGAAATTTCATTTGCTCACATCATTTTTCAGAGCAGAGGACGCAGTACCCCGGTAAGCTGGGTCCAGAGCAAGAAGCTTGGTCAAGAGACCGAACGTTGAGGATGGGAAATCCTTGAAAGCCTCACGGTAACTAGGCTGATGATGTGATGGTGGCCGGTAGCTCGTCTGTAGCTTATTTCTCTTCCAGTAGTCCTCCGAAGGCGCGCCACAGAGTCTGAAGATTCTATGAAGTTGCTCGACCTGAATGACAAGTCCATATACCTCATATACAAAATGCAAAAAAAAATGCTTTCTAATTATGTGCTAAGTTAGATCCATTATAGGTTTTACCTCTGTTTTCCCTGGCATGAATGGCCTTCCAAGGAACATCTCCGCCAATAGGCATCCTGCACTCCAGAGATCGATGCCAACTCCATAATCCGTGGAGCCTAACAGGAGCTCTGGAGCTCTGTACCAAAGCGTGACGACTCGGCTCGTGAGGTGACGCCTTTCATTAGGATTGAAGAAATTAGCAAGGCCAAAGTCGGCGATCTTCAGCATGCCGCTCCTGTCTATCAACAAGTTGGATGCTTTGATATCTCGGTGGAGAATTCCTTTCTCATGGCAATGGCGGAGACCCAAAAGCAGCTGGTACATATAGCACTTGACCTGTCATTGTACAAGAGAGCCACAACAGAGACGAGACTTGTTATGCTCAAGTTTATAATGAACTTGAAAGCCAATAAATTAAGATACTGCAACTATTTCTAGAGTGAGAAACTCTTAATGAGTCATTCTAACAAGACACGATTGCTTGGGGCCCAAGTAACTTCATAGTTGTCGAGTGTGCAAGCTAAAATTAATGACCTGTGGTTCCGAGAGATGAAAGCCTGGACGGCAGATGATTTTGGTCAAGTCATATTGCATAAAATCGAAGACCAAGTAGAGACTATACTGCATCCTCGAGGTGGCAATCCCTTCAAGCTTGATCACATTAGGATGGTCTAGCTTCTGCAATATCATGATCTCTCTGGCCATGAACTTGACACTCTCGGGCTCTGTCGTGTCAAAGCGGACCTTCTTGAGAGCAACAATTTTCCCTGTGTCCCTGTCTAGAGCTTTATACACATTACTATAGGTTCCATGGCCGACCTGCCGAAACAATCTCCCATTAGATTTAGACCAAAATGGGTCCAAGGAAAGCAATCTGTGCTTGTGTAGTAGCAGCAGAGAAAATCAAATGGGGGAGAACAGACACAGACGCATACAAAAGGTGAACTCAGGGGATATCAGGAACAATTATAGCATCAAGATACAGAATCATCATGTAATATCTACAACATGTAACCTGGACATGATATTACTAACTTATCAAGTCATCTTCTTGGTTGTAAATTCTTATGTTCACTGAAAATGAGATTGCTTGTGATCGAGTGCATAATAATATGTCGGCACAGCATAAATAAAAGGTTTTTCCTAAAGCTTCACTTTCACACTCACATCATGCAATTACAAGCATTAAAACTAGGACTACAGAGATGCTGACATCTTTAACACCTAGGTGAGTTGTGCTCAGTGCTAAAAATACTAAACCATCATCGAAACTGATATGGATCTTCAAGGAAGAACAGTTAAAAAATTTGAAGTACAATGAACAGCTTAAAGGGATTTATTGATTACACTAACCTTGGCCAGCTTATCATAAGAATCAGCAGACTTTGGAACCAAGCCAGCCAAAAAATCCTTGTTGACATTATCAAGAAGCCACTTGGGCCAACCATCCACAAGATCATCCCCTCCACCTCCGTTGACCTTCTTACTATTCACACTCTGATCACTGACGACATTATCATTCCTGACATTGCCATCGCTTGTGCTTCTTGCTCTCTCTTTGCCTAACCCTCTCGAGACCGCCTTATTTGCCCCTCCTGATACTCCGCCTGGTCCTTTAGCGGCACTCCCCACTGCAATGGCAATCTTGTTGTCCTTTGGTTCACGCCTGATGGTGGGCTTATTGTTGCTGCCATCCTTGTTAGCCTTGACGTAACCTCTTTCGAGCTTCAGCTTCTCGAGGCGCGAGGTCCTGGAAGGCCTCGACTGAGCACACCCCATTGTTGTCGTTTCAAGAGAGGAGAGAGAGTTCCAAAGGTGGTCTGAGTGCAACTGGTTCCAGAGAATGAATACAACGGAAAGAGCAAGGAGACAACATTGTAACGAACGAAAGGTTGGACAAGTTTGCGATGGATAGGATGAACTAGAATGTGTATGGAGCAAAATGCTCGTGATACTCCGTCATTTTGGCCGGCATAGCTTGGAACTTTCTGACGTGTAATTGGTAAAAAGTTTCGTCACAATATCAAACACATCTAAAAGTGGTGCATCGGGGGCGCAAACTCGCTTTGTTAGATCAAGTCAATGGCATTCCAGAATTCCATAGACGCACGCTAATTCCCACAAGCAGAAAACGTCCTAAATATATTCTCTGCATTATTATGATTGTTCTTGATTATATTCATCGCTCATTTCACTGATCATTCGTCCTCAGGTGATCATTGGGTTGAATGTACTCGATACACTTGTGTTCAGACCATCCGACAGGGGCTTGCGCTTCCCTCGGCTCCTCTGCCTACAACACGGATATAATGCTTTCTCAACGACACTGGGTAGGAATGGACGATTAGAACGGAATAGAATCGAAGTGTTAATTAAAGTGGGCATTGGATTGGCGTTCATTCTGCTTGTGCTAATGATAGGAAGGTATCAAAATGAAAGGTATCGTTGCTGCAGTTATTGCTGAACTTAGTGTTAGGAAGGCGAATTTTTGAAGAGAAAAAAAGTACAAAAGAAAACAAACAAATCTTTACATGAAAAACCTTCAAATCAAAAGAGAAAAACCAATGTTGCAGTAGGCAATCTCTTTACTATCATTATCAGTTTTGGAATTACAAATTTCGATATTATAACTACAAAAGATATTATTCCAATATATAGAATGAGTTAGTTATGATGCAACGTACATAGTCATTAGTAGCAGAAAAAAAAAATTTCTCTACTTCAACATGAAAATTATATATATATTATTAGTAGTAAAAGCTGTAAGCTTTAATATTATTTTTCTCATCAATAACTCCATCAATCTCCCATTTGGAGATTGATTTTTAAACTAGCAACAATCTTTTATAATTTTTACTCATCTTTGAACCTAAATTATTTTAGTGCGGCAGCTCCTTCATCACTAAACATGGAAGCCAACTGAGGCATTATGCAGCCTCAATTTCTTAGTCATGATAACCTTTATTAACATATTCATTGGATTTTCCACACCAAGAATCTTTTCAATGACAATATCCCATTATCTATCGGCTGACAAATATGATGATACTTCAACTCAATGTGTTTTATCCTCAAATGAAATACCAAATTCTTTGTAGGATAAATAGCACTCTAACCATCACTAAAAAGAACAATGCTATCTTGCTCATTGCCTATCTCCTTAAAGAAATTTTTTTACTAAATTATCTCCTTGCCAACCTTAGATATAGCAACATACTGTGATTCAATAGTTGAGAGAACGATACAATCTTGAAGTCTAAATATCTAATCAAATGTAGTGCCACCTAAGGTAAAAACATAACCCAAAATGCGCTCTTCGTATTGTTTAAGTCACCACCAAGATCTACATACACAAAGCCTTGTAGAGTTATATCGTTTTTTATAAAATATAACAATGTACCTAACATGCCTCTCAAATTTTTAATAACCATTTTACAGCTTTTCAATACTTTATTTTTAGATTAGCCATGTATCTACTCATAACTCCCTTTGTGTGAACTATATTTGGTTTGGTACATCATGACATATATTAAATTGCCAATAGACGATGCATAAAACACTTTAGCTATATACTCTAGCTCTTCATCTATCTTTGGCAATTGCTTCTTCGAGAACTTGAAGTGACTTTCTAAAAGAATTTTGACTTTGCATTCTAAACTCCGACTCGGTTGATTTCCAATGAACTTAATTAAGTCATGATCACGTTAAATATGTTGATGTGATTTATCACAGCAACAAATTCATCCATTTTCAAATTGAAAAGATAATGCATTAAATATACCTTGTTTGATGTAGAAGACTTCTCACTAGCAATATTAAAGGCAATGTTTTTCACCAATGTGAGATGAATCATACCAAAAGCACGTTGATCTAACAATTCCTACTCTCCTTACTTGATCGAATCTGGTCTCTCCCAACAAAGGCTGATGCAATTTCTTCTAATATGGCTAAACATATCTTCAATTTGATATAGCCCATTGCCCATTGTTAAGAATGCAAATCTTTGTAGAGAAAAATTAGAGAAGAAAAGAAGTAAATTATTATGTGGAAAACACTTTTGAAAGAAATAAAAAAAGAAAGAGGGAAAACCACGGTGCCAACAAAATTATCCAAAAAATCATAAGCCTATTTAATTTAGTTCTAAATCTTTCAATTTTACTAATTGAGTCTTAAATATTTTTATTTTTTGTCAATTGAGTCCATCCGAAAAATTTTAACCGAAAATTGCTGAAATAAATACCAATCATCTTACGTGGCATGACTAGCTCTAATATGGACAATTTTTAATGATTTTTTCAAATTTTTTCCTTTTTTCTTTTCCTTTCGTTCTTCTTCTTGTTTTTGTTTCCTTTTCTCTTATTTCCTTTTCTTTTTCTTCTTTCTTTTTCCCTCTACCAGCCAGTACTAGGCCTATCAAAATGGGTCTAAGACCTATTTATGATCCATTAAGATATAAATGGGTCATTTAAATCTTAAAGGGTTTTAATTAGGTTTAAAAATTGAAAGCTTAAAATAAATGGGTCTAAATAGGTTCTAACCCATTTCCAACCCAATGCTCACACTTTCTCTTTCCCTTTTTAACTTTATAAAAATATTTTTTATAAAATCGAAATAATAATTATTTTTATTTCATTTTACTTTTCTTTTTTCTTCTTTCTTTCCTTTTTTTTCCCTTTCTCCTTCTACCTTCCTCATCAACCGGTGGCTGGCATGGTGACGGTTGGCCACCACACAAGCAAGGCTCGAGCTTGCCAACCGATCACTGACTCACCTGACCCCGGCGAGCTTGAGTCTCGCCAACATCTAGTGAGGCTCGAGCCTCACTGATTTGGCAAGACTCGAGCTCATTGGATCGAGCAACACCTCGGCCTTACCAATGTATGGCAAGGCTCGAGCCTTGCTAATCGGGCAAGACTCAAGCTCATGTCGACATCGTTAGGAAAGCCAAGTCCTTGCTAAATCGATGAGCTTGAGCCTCATTTGGGTGTGATCGACTATTGCCATGCTTCAGTCACCGACGATAAGGAAATTTTTTTTTTTTTTTTGAAAGATAAAGGAAGGTTGAAGAAGAAAGAAGGAAAGAAAAGAGAAAAGAGAAAAAGAAAATTGATTATATTTTTAGAAAAATAAAAATAAAAAAATTATATTTTATAAAAACAAAAAAATTATAAATCTAATTTAAAATTTTAAAAAATAAAAACATAAATATTAAAAGGACACATGAAGAAAAATTTAATCAATTTTTTTTATACCAAATGCCGAAAACCATTTTTTAACTTATTTCAAGACTTTAGGTAAAAGCCAAAAAAATATTGTAATTTTCATGAAAAAAATTCTTGGAAAATATTTTCCAAGAAACAAATGAAGACTTATTTTTCAAAAAAATTACAAAAATTATCCGCTAAATTTTTATTGCATAAAATTATTGTAACAATATCACTTTTTAAAAAAATCATAAGAAATAAACTTGCTTTAGTTTAATTAAATGAGTCGAGTATGATTTGGGAATGGGTTAGGTTAGGCCAGGTTAGGTATAAATCAAGAATTATGCATTACGATAAATGAGTCATAAACAAGTTAAATTGGTCGATTTGAATCGAACTATTTATAACCCGACCCAAACCCGACTCGATTCACCCATTTGACAAGTCTAACCACTGCGGAGCCTCATCATGGCCAATAAAGGTCGTCAACCTTGAGCACAGGATGCTTGGGCTAGGCTAGTGAGAGCCACCCTCGCTTGGATGAGCGTGGGCCACCCTCCCTTAGGCGGGTGAGAGCACCCCGGACAAGGGTGGCCCTTGCCTAAGGCGAGAGACCTCTGTTGGCCATCGACAAGCCCTAGTAGTGGTAGACGGAGGGGAAAATGGAAAAAGAAAGAAGAATGGAAAAAGAAAGAAGAAAAGAAGAGGAAAGGGGGAAAGAAAAAGAAGGAAAAAATTAATTAAAATTTTCTATAAAATATTAAAATTATTAACACACGAATCATGTCAAGTCAACATCCACATCAATGATTTCTAATCAAAATTAATGAGATTGACTCAATTAGCAAAAAGTTAAAAAATATATAACTTAATGAACAAAATTGACATGTTTAGGACTTAATTGAAAGTTTATGATTTTTTAAACAATTTTCCCAAATCTAGTACGTACATAGTTATTAACTCTATCTTTTGCTTTAACATGAAAATTACATATATGTTATAAACATTAAAAGCTCTAAATTTTAATATTATTTTTCCTATAAGTCTCCACAACACCATCACTTATCACCTCTTAATTTGATCCAATTAAATAATTTCTGTGTAACTTGACATTCCTTATAAATTTTTCGGTTTTCTAAACACTTGTTCCACATAACTAGGAAGTTTTTCTTTTTTCGTTTCTTTTGTCATTTTTAATCCTAACTATTACTATAAGTCTATAATCATAGGAAAACAGCACATGGGAGGAGCGTATCAAGTACGGCTTCTCAATTAGTAAGACATTGTCCTAAAAGGGTCAACCTGAAAACCGAATCTGATTATCATATCAGACAACTTCTTTCCGATAATTGTTGTGATTCACATCAGCCCAATTTACTTCAACAAACTGCCCCACATACGTCCGTCCATCAGCTAATTGCTTTGTCCTAGCTTGACCCTTGTGAAGGTGAGATCAAAAGCTGCAGCACAAAACCGATCCACAAAGGTACAAGTGCATCTCTAGGAACAAATTGAATGTTCAAGGCCGATTGGTAGAGAAAGGGTAATTCGTACTGTAAGACCGCTCAATCATAGAAGGTCACTAGAATCACCTGTGTGAACAGTAGTCACATATCACACACACATGATAGGTTTCGAACCACCTATTAACAGCTTAGGTTTGCTCTCAGTTCGTCATAGTAGGATGTTAATATGAGCAAATGAACTCTCTATAGCCATTAGCTAGCAAACTGCCTGCCAAAAGCGACCCAAAAAACTGAATTACTATCAGTTATGATGAACAAGCGCATACTGTAAATTTTAGGAACATAGTCCACAGAAAACCGGGCACCTGAACAGCTGATTTTGGATGAGAAAGTGGGCAAAAAAATTAGCATCATTCCCATATAACTTCAGCAAGCCATTAATACTTTCCATGCTAATTTCCACTCAAATAGCTCTTGGGAATGGCCTAGCACATGATTTGGTCAGTGGCTGCGACAATACTAGAGGAGCAAGGTCCTCAATTACTGTAATGTGTGCTTTGCCTTGCATGCTTCTCCGAGCACTTTGTGCATTAAACAAGTCAATGATCTTCCTTTTAAAGGTCTGCACATGACCTTTTCTTTGCTCTAAGGGTGTCATTCTCCAAGTAGAATGAGAACTCATCAATTCCCCATTCTAAAGCTTCTTAGTCATTTTGCAGTAATATATCCTGCCCCAACTAGCCTTACCTTCTCCATGAGAACTTGGCTTCTGCAAAACTCCTATGAGAAAATCCTGAACTATTACTTGGTTTTTCCAAATTGCCTTTAAAGAATGAACTTGAATTTTCAGTTAAGACCCAAAATCAGTTTCAGCCATATGATCCCCTTGCAAGGTTACATGCAAACGAAATAAATTTAAGTCAAATGATACCATTGCAAGATTTACAGCATGCAATGGGATTTGTGATTTAAACATAAAGAGGCAATCAACAGGTGCCTCAGAGGTCATGCAGCTTGGAAACAGGGACAGATGAAATCAACCAGCAGATGACAGATTCTGCCTGGTGCTACTCGCATGCACTTATGTCAGTCCAATGGTGATAGCTAATGGTTTTTGACCTAAGGACAAGAGGCCACTAAACTGTTTAAAATGATTACTCCATCTGTATGAGAAACCAGAACCAGCAGAAGAATATGTAAGACAAAAGGCCCATAAAGAATATTAAAACATCCTCAAAAGAAATGTTGACTCACACTGGCAGACCCAGAAAACAAGAGGGAACATAAATTGATTACCTGGTTGCACTAAAATGCAACATGAACATGTTGTCAACTGAATTCTATGGAAAGAAAACTGCATTGGTCCCACATATTTGATTTTAGTTTTAAAAAAGAAAGGTGCATTAAGTAGATCTCTCGAATAGAGTTAATTCATATAACTTGCATCCTACACTCAACCACCAATGCATGATACACAACCTTCATCTGATTTGTTACCTCATTGACTATTCAAAGCCCTCTAATGACTCAGACGTCTGAGATAACCTTTTGAAGTCTAACCATTAACTGACAGAAAACACTTGCTGGCTTTGATTAGAAAGCAATAATGCATAAACTATTATAGACTGAACACTATAGCCTACAGCCACAGTCCAAACAGAAGCAATAGAAATAACTTTCATCAAATTTGCAAATTACTTTCCTGCATGGAAGAAATCTAATGAACTTCCATTACAGCTTCTATCACAGAAGATGATAATGCTTGCAGCATTGTTGAAATGGCCAGACAGTTTTTATGGCCAAATTTGATGCCATGTTCCATAATGAATACAATCCTCAAGCAGCTAGAAGATCAACAGTTCATGCATTGAACCGTGAACTAGGTTCTTTTAGGGACTTGAGGCAAGTATGAAAATATATATACATTCAAAGCTCTAAATAAATATAATTAATCAGAGCAAAGAGGACATAAAATTAAGAACAGCAACATTGTGGACAGCTCAATCATGATGTTAAAGACCAAGAGTTCCTCTTCCAAAAAATTGACAGCTGTTTTAAATTCACCCAAGTGTTCTGAGACTGTTGACCCAACAAGTGAATTAGGCTGCTTTGATTTCAATAGGTGAAGCTATATATAGAAAGCTTGTCACCAAATATTTATCCCTTATCAATAGAAGAACAAAAAATCAACCTCGGTAACTAACCGGTGAGAACAGCTAAATTATGTGGGAAAAGAATATTGAGAAATGCACCAAATAGCAATTACCTCATCACTGTCACCCTTGGGATTTTTCTTACTGATATGCTAGTCACCATCCATATTGATCAGTATCCCCATGTGCTCCTCCCACTGCCATCTTTCTATACAAGTAAACGATAGCACATTCATAGATAAAGAACAGTTGTCCCACTGCTCAATGAGCAAAATCAAACGATCAGGCAATGTTATGTAACTGCTAATGAGATAGAAGAACAAATCAATGGCATATAAACACACTTGATAGGCTCTGTTGAAACAAGTAACAGAAGCCACATGTTGAGCAATTGTCACCAAGTATTTATCAGTGAGTGATCTTAAGATATAAAAATTGACTAATGATGAAAGATGGGAAGAGTAGCAGCAGAAGTGAAGACAAAAGGATTCCAAATTCGATTAAAGATGACTATAGCTAATACCAGTAAGTACTGAGCATAACATACCAAAGCGCTTAACCAAAATTAAAGATACAAAATTAAGGGAACAAAAGAATAATAACTTTTCTATTTGCTTGATTGGCAATGACATATTGTTAATCAACAGAAATGCAATTGCAATGATCAAACTAACTACAAAAAAAAGTACAACTCTTCTTGGGAGAAAGATGGCTGCTTTGTGGGAGTTCAAATCATCATGGCCAGTTTTGCCTATGAATTGCTTGTGCAAAAAATACCAAAACTTTGCATTCAGAGCTTTTGATTGGATTCAATAAGCAGTGCATTGAGGACAATCTGTACAGCAGCATTATAGACAGCTCCATCGTAATGCATCCCATCCTCCGTGCACTGAGGTCCGCAACTTTGGGTTAATGAATGAATGTCCAGCAGCAAGAAATGGCCACCCGCCTGCCGCAGTATCCTACTCTTATGGAGCTCCATATCGTACGAATAGAAAGCTACGTCATTCATCTTTTCCCTCTTTTCTTCTGTGTTTAGCATTGAGTTTATTAAATTTGGCATCCCAAGCCAAAACAAATGTTGTGATCTAATTGGCACAGACCCTGTTACAGGTCCATCGTTGCTTAATTCCCGTGAAAATGATAATGATGATACAAGAGAACTACTCAACATCTGTAGTGAAACACCATAATCAGAGGCATTGCTGAAATGAAGCATGTGCCACAGTCCAGAACCCATTATGAGAACATCTGGAAGGTTCACATTTTCCCTGAAGCTTAACATCAAATCGGTTAAGTTGGAAACATAAGGGGCCCAAATGAAATCCAACTTCAACCCAATTCCAGGAATCATGATCCCGTAATCGCTGTGCCTCTTGAACAAATCACCTTTGACAGCTTCCATATGATCTGAGTCCAAAACCAAGTTCAACAGAGACAGCACAACCAAACGCGCTTGCGAGTCCCCAGCCACAACAACCCATGACCCATTAAGTAGATCCGAAGCATCAGAAGACCGCAGTTTCTGAAAATCACACTCAAGGATGGATTTTGATCTTGCCCAGCTCCATGACAACTCACGATCATAGGCAGAGCTCTTGCTACTGCCATTGGTATTGCCATCTGTATAGCTCACCGGATGCATATGTCTGGCCGGCTTTACATCCCAGACAATGTCGTGCACGAGAGAGAGACAAGAACCGCGACCGTCGCCCAAAACGATGGTGGCGGCAGGGGACGTCAGGAAGTGGGAGATGGACGGGAAGTAAGGGGACAAGTGGACGCCCACGGCGAGGGTGATGAAGAGGGCCCCGCTGAAGAACAACATCTTGTTGCGGCTCAAGTGCCAGCCCGCCATTCCCATCGGCACAAACAGCACCACGCACGCCGCCAGAACCCCCAGCTGCACAGCCCCGATCATCACCACCGCCCGGGGCTAATCGGTCCGATGGAATCGAGGCGAAATCTTTCCTTTTGAGCTTTGCCCTCGTTCGCAATTCCGTATTTGCTCAATCTATCAAAATTCAGGAGAGATCGGACCGAATGGAACACTGAGTCGGTTAAGAGGGGAGATTCTTCTATGCTTGAGTTTCACACATTAGCCGACAAGCGCCGATAGCGACGGGACAACAAGAATCAAAGCAAGCAAGCAAGCAATCAGGCAAAAAGAAAAAAAGGCCAGACCAGAGCGATGGCAATGGAACAACAGCCGCAGCGACACCGTAAACCAGCGACCAGAATTTTCTATGCCCACGCCGACATTTCCCTTTCTAGGGTTCGAGCCGACCGACCGAATCCCTCACCTGATCACATCCGCGCAAGCGAGGGCTCCTGCTTCGTTCGACGAATCCCCCAGTTCAAGTTCGACAGTACAATCGGCGAACGGCCGCACCACCGGGAATCCCGATTCGAAATGCTCCGATTCACGGCTGCCGTCGATCGGAGCGCTGAACGCGGCCGCCGACCTTACCAATCTCGAACGCTTGCAGTTGAGAAAATCGTACGGATCAGAAGGAGAAGAAGAGGAGAAGGAGGGGAACGACGGAAAGGAGAAGCGAGCTTAGCTTAATTAGCTATAAAGTTCGCACCTTTGCACGCTTTGCATTAAAATTACATTTGTACCTTAAATCGAGAATTGATGTTCAATTGACTTCCTCATTTCTCTTTGCATTTGAGCCTGTTGATCATCTCAATTTTGGACAGACCAAATCTTTCCATCATCAAGAGTTAGTGCTACCTTTAAGCTGTCCAACCCGGTCGAAATCTAATGTGTCGTGTGACAACTCTTATCAAGCATGAGCAAGGTTCAATAATATTTTACCGTGCTCTTGCAAAAAAGTCGTTTCGTTAGTTAATTAAGCCATTCTCGAAATTATAATAGACATTATATGAAAATGGGGAGAGAGAGGAAGAGAATTTCGTAAGCAAAGATCGATAGCACTTGGAAAGTCTTTTGATCTTCCTCAATCGAAAGTGAATAGTCTAGAAAAGATATTTAATGACAATGCAATAAAATGGTTTTAGGTTGAGAATTTCTAAGAGTCTAACTTGTAGGGTAATCTTGTGTTGGTCTTAAAGGGCAATATGTATCTCATTAAATTTATCTGCTCTTTTGGGAGGTTCGAATATTCATCTTCTTAGGGAATTGAGGCGGGATATTTAATTTTAGATGTGAGTTTCGACTCTTACGCAATGCAAAGAGGTAAGACAAAAGTTTGAAAGTGAGTTAAGAGTTAAATTAGAACGGATTTAAAAAAATATCTACCCTTTAAAAATTAATTAAAGCTTTATTGAATTGCAATAGGATATGAGTTTGGGTAAGACTATTTCTACTCCCATTTCGAATAAGAAACTCTTTTTTTTTAATGAATCAGATCGAAATGCCTCCTCCCACTATTTAATACACTGTCTTTTTGGCATCATATTAGAAGAAAACTAGTCTTATCACTACCGTCTCTTTCAATAGTTAAGATATATAATTGCCATTATTACTCTTAGCAATATATTATCTTATCCCTTCATCCTCTTGATACTTTGCTTAAAGAAGGTTGTTAACATTTATTCATCATCTTTTGAATCACAAAAGTCATTTAAGAAGTGTGTAGACTTTTATTTACAATGTCTTAGGAATGCACAATATTGTATAATTAGTTTGGACTAAATTAGTTGAAAATTAACTTTCAGTCTAATCGATCTCGACATTGTGGATTATTTGCCCATCTAAATGAGTAAATTTATGTAGTTAAAGATCGCTCATTTGTGCTTTTCTTTGAGCTTTTACTTCTTCTTCTTCTTTTTTTAAATTGCAAAAAATATTTTGAGCATTTCTTATACTTTTTAGTCACTTGCTATGGTATTGAATCTAGGATTGATATAAATCACCTTTGTCATGGTAGAAGTAGAATAATGAGAAGTCTCTTTTTCCTTTCCTTTCCATGTTTATCTTTCATTAAGATCTAAAAATAAGCATGTTTCGCAAATGACAATGCTTCTAGCAAAATAACCATTTTTTTCTGCATTTGTTTTCATTTTGGAGGAAAAAGATACGTCTACTTCTTCCCATACGAAAAAGAAATAAAAAGGAAACATTATAAAAAATATTTTAATATAAAAATGATTGCTAATAAATTTGTGACAAGAGCGATTTAATTAGATATAAGAAAATATTTTAATAACAAACACTAATAGTACAAAAACCAACTTACCTGCCCACACACATATTTGCGGATGTATAAGATAAAATGATAATAACAATAATAATGACAAGGATGACGATGATGATAAAAGATGAAAATGACAAGAAAGTACTTTAATAGCAAGCACTAATTGTTCTAATTTTGACCGTTGACTTCCATTTTCACGTGCTCTAGAATCTTTTATCACATGGTCATCTTAAAAGGTGTTCTCCTCATAATCCTTAATAAAATCAGATTTGAGTAAATTCTTAAAAAATTTAACAAAGAAATGGCGAAAAGGTTCTTCAAAGGATGCGACTCTATGTTGTCTTTTGTATATCTTGATTGGTTGGAAAGAAAAAAATAAATCAAGGGTGCAAGGTTCCAACTACCGAGGTGTTAAATAAGATGTGTAGTCTAGTGATGCACCATTATTTAAGGGATTATTGTAAATGGTTGGAAATAACCTCGCAAGGGAGAAGGTTGCCAAGTAGTTCAATATGAACTTTGACTTGCTGTGAGCTCATCACCTCCCTACGTGTCCTAATTTCATGTACATGACATGAACATGGAAGAAAAAGGCCGACCAAGGATAATTATATATATAAAAAGAAAGGCAAATGGTAATAACCAAAATGCCATCCCTCTCAAGCTCAAGCTGTAGTGCCATCTCTCTCTCTCTCTCCCACTGCAGCCGGTGGCGCGCGTTCCAGACAAGAAACGGTCTATCTCTTCCCCTCGACGACTCCGAAGACTACACGCTTCGACTTCGCCTTCCCTCTCTCTCGCTGGTACCCCTCTCTCGGTCTCTCTACTTCCGACAACAACGTTGTACACTCATGTTCACGCATCCCACATTCCTCCGGCATTTTCTCTTTACGTTTCTCTCGCTGTATAAAACGTGAATTCTCCTCTTTCCGAGGTCGCAGTTCCGTAGCTTTTCCCCCTGTCTCGTCCGAAGTTTTCTTGAACTTCAGTTGCGATGAATTACTGCGTGGAATCAGCTTGGTGGGTTTTGTTAATTTCGGGATATCTTTAGGTGACTGATGGTGGTTTTTTGTGCAGTCGAATTGTAGTAGTCAGTGAAAGATGGGTCCTTTAGCACTGGCATTCGACACGAAGAGAGCTTCGCAAGCGCCTTCAGGTGAATTCCTCCCTTTCGTTTTTCGCTTTTTTTGTATTTGGTGGTTTTGCGCTTGCTTTCTGTGACATCAGTGCATGGAAATGCAGGGAATCGCCCAAAAAAAAAAAGAACTTGTTTTAGTTTCTGTATCATGACATAAGTTGTCAATTAGATACCATAGGATCAAACCATGTGGATCCCAATTCATATATATCTTTGTTGAAGTAATTAAAGAACAGAGGACGGAAACATTTGCTTCGACTCTTCCGCGTATTTGATCGTGGTTGGTTGAAATGCTTATTGTTGGTGGATGCATACACGCAAACATTTTTTGCTCCTGAAATGCTATGGTTGCTGATGCAGATTAAGAAAAGAATGTGATCTTGTTTTCTAATAGTGTCCCAACCGATGTTGCGATATGTATTTTATGTTTCTGTACTTTTTTGTCGTATTCTGTTGATTATCTTGTCAAAGAATTGATGTTCTCCACAGATATGTTCATGATGAAACCTCAGAACTTGCAGCTGGGTGCAACAAAGTTCTTTGCTTCAGTTAGCACAGGAGAAGAAAAGCCCTTTGACTTTTTCCGTGCCTTGTTTGGTAAGTTGAAAAATATAAAGTTCGGTATGCTTCCAGACTGTATCTTGGGCGATCATTTAGTGAGTTAGATTTCTGAGCTCCATCTAATTGAGTTGACTTAGTAATCATCCATCTCCAAGTTATATCCAATTCAGAGATCATTGGCATCTGAAGCAAAGTCTATGGATATAGCACAGAATCCCCAAAGCATAGAGGTTATATTGATGAAAGACTAGCATTAAGCATATGGGAAGGGAGGGGAGGTCCATCATTGGCGGTGATTGTCTTTCCATAGTCTGGGTCAAGAGAATAGGAAACAATCATGGCAATACTTGGCTGGGAAGGATATGAAAAGATGAGCCATTTGATATAGTTACATGTTTTTGTTCATTCTCAGAATTTTAGGAACCAGTTTTTTGTTTCGTCTGTTTGATTCTTGGAGACACTACTTTTTCTCTTTTGTTATGGCACTTCTTCTGCATGTGAACCTGTGCTGGTGTTGCATGTGATGTTACATGGTATAATCTATTTTCCTATGTTTGCTGCAATCTGCAGATGGAGTTATTGCAGGAGGTACTGCTGGTGTTGTTGTTGAAACAGCCTTATACCCCATCGACACGATAAAGACAAGGCTGCAGGCAGGTTACCTATAAAAATTGGTAGTGGTTATACAGCAGTAACCGATATCTGCTACTTTCTTATAATTTCAATGGAAGTTTGAGAAGAAAAAAAGATGGAAAAGAACAGGAGTATAAGCATAACAAATCCTCTTGCATAAAATAAAAATGAAAGAAAGGGTTCAATACTATAGAGCACTGTTCTCCAACTATATCAAGCTTTTAAAAACCTTTTCCCTTGAGAGACACAAAGGGAATCTTATTTGCATACTCTGATGCTACTTTCTTCCAAAATCAGTTGTTGTTTCCTGCTTTGGATGCTAACATGTGGGAACTGCAATTTCTCAATTTGTGTATCTTGGATCATCTGATCATCCGTTCTTTACTCCCTCGTTTTTGTTCTTTTTGGTTTCTACCAAACTATTGTTAAGAGATTTCGCTCACCTGTGTTGACGGTAATTGCCAAATTCCACCTTTCTTTTTGATAATTCTTACGTTGAAGTCTCTGATGTTCTTTCTCATTCAGTGACTAAGCTTTTTAAGTTCTCTAAGGTAGTATTGAAGCCTCATTAATCAGATAACCATCTTCCATTGGAACAATCATTCAGTAAACCCTTATCAATCATTTAATTGTTGAAGTACCCACTGACCAGTGGGTGGTCTTCCTTCTATGTTAAGATCAGTCCATTAAAAGCTGAGACAGCATCAAGAGAGAAGTCACAGATGCCATAGATAAAATGCATGAAAATGAATAAATCTATTCTTAGCAATTATCCATCTTGCATCAACGAGTGAATTTTGCGTATTTACCTCGAATTTCATCATGAAGTTGCTGAATTTACCTTTTGATTTACTGTAGGCAGCTCGCGGTGGAGGAAAAATTAATTTTCAAGGCTTATATTCTGGGTTGGCTGGAAATCTTGCTGGCGTATTACCGTAAGCTCCATTTTAAAATGCAAAACTTACTCATTGGCTAGAAACAATGTGTGAATCAACTATACCTTTGTGCAGCTTTAGGTTTTTCTGCTAGGTCAAAAGATCTTGATT
The DNA here is from genome assembly GCA_014182845.1 of Corymbia calophylla. NCBI lineage: Eukaryota > Viridiplantae > Streptophyta > Magnoliopsida > Myrtales > Myrtaceae > Corymbia > Corymbia calophylla. The sequence goes on along the minus strand of CM024700.1, from coordinate 45,909,705 downwards.
CGTTTACCTTATAGAATTTCCTATTTCCTTTGGGCAGAGGAGCATGTAAGACAAGTGGGACATTATACCCAGATAGATATACTTGGGATATATCATGCATCTATCATGTTCTTTGTGGATCAGTTCTTCAATATGTTTTTTCTTGCTGACACGGCAAATGGTCCTATTAGTTACATGACAAGGGTCACTATCCTCTCAGGGCTTCCGCTCTATTTGTTGGTGTTTATGAGCCCACAAAGCAAAAACTGCTAAGGACGTTTCCTGAGAATCTTAGCGCCCTTGCTCATTTGGTAAGGAATCCTTCAGTACTTCCTCTGGTGAAAGCTTTCTCAGGCAAAGAAACATGTGAATTGAATTGAACTTAACTGGTTTACTTGTATTTGAGTGAAAAGAGATGGTGATGTAGTTAAATCTAGTCGACAAAGTTGTTCAAATCATGATCTGAATAATCCTGTCATCCAACTAGCATTAAGGGTTCTTCAAAATGAGCTCCTGAGTAGGATATATCGGGTGTTTAATCATCGCATCATAGTACTGGATTGAGGATCGGTGGATCCAACAAGTTGAGCAAATTACAACTAACATGTGAAAATGTAGCAGATCCTGTGTGATCACCTTCATAATCAAAGTCATAATGGTAAAGCTTTTGGTCAAGATAATATGAATGGCTAATTTGATGTCATAGTAAGATTTTTAATATCATGAGTAGGATTATGTCTCAAGTAGGTGTACCCTTTTATCATGATTTTCTTTCCTCTTGTTTTTGCTAAGTGATAGAAATCATATGTAACTTGGGCTGCTTGTCTAAATCTGCTGCATTTTGAGAATATCAACTTTCTTGAAGTTTATTGAGCATTTTGTAGGCTGCTGGTGCCTTGGGAGGAGTGGCTGCTTCTCTCATTCGTGTTCCACAGAGGTCAAGTTGTTCTATCCGCTCAATTTCCATTTTGTCTCCTTTTCTTTCAGCCGAAGAAAACCAACTTGCTTTGTATCTGAACTCTTTCCAGGTTGTTAAGCAAAGAATGCAGACAAAGCAGTTTAATTCCGCCCCTGATGCTGTCCGCCTTATTGTCTCTAAAGAAGGTTTTAAAGGTCTTTATGCGGTATGGGGAAAAAAGAGAAAAGAAAAAGAAACTGCTATTATAAGCTTAAGTTCAATGTTAGGATCTTCTTTTTATGAGTATGAGTATACGGCATTGTTTTCTTTTGTTTCACATTCATATAAGCACTGCTGCTGAAAGAATGTACATATTGGCAATTTCTGTAACATCAGGTTCACTCAGCATATGTTTTGATCTCATTCTTTCTAGGGATATGGATCGTTTTTGTTGCGGGATTTGCCATTTGATGCAATCCAATTCTGCATCTATGAGCAGCTTCGGCTTGGTTATAAAGCAGCAGTAAGCATCTAGATTTATGTCTTTTTAACAAGTAAATTATAGACATCTGTTTCCTTCAATAGAATATTTTCACCATGGAACCACCTTTTGAACTAATTAAATATGGCTATTGCATTATCTGGAGGAAGCACTTTGCAAATTCATGCTGTCATGTGTGCTTACTTTAGCTGTTTTTGCCTATCAAAAGAGATTAAGGATTTGTTCATTGTTTCCCAAACAGGCACGTAGAGAACTGAATGATCCAGAGAATGCTGCAATTGGAGCTTTTGCAGGTACTTATTGGTGCTTTTGTAGATGTTGGTGCAATATTTGTCTCTGATTATTTATCCATTGCTATTTATTCTGATGAGTGTGGTTCATTGATTCTGCACTGCATCGATAATCTTTTTCTCAATTGCTTCATTCATATAAAATGTGAAAGTTTAGTTCAAGGAACCAGTAACTACCAAAGACTGAAGAGGTGGTGTACACTACTTTATTTCCATTTCCATCCATAGGTGAAGGTTTCACCAAAAAGTTCAGATTGCCAGCAATGGCTTTACCTTTAGTTACTTCACTAAGTCCACAGTATAGACTCAGGAGCAACATGCACCCTAAACCTACGTGTGATGCTATATGCTCGATAACTTATCTATGACCTGTAACCTCACCTTTGAATAATGGAGATAATATGACAGCTATTAGACTCGTAATTTCCTAATTTGCCATGGCATAAAGGTTGGTGAATATTTTGGTTACAGACTTTACTCCTTAAATTAGCATACAGGTGAGATTTCGTGTTTTCTTTTCACATTCATTTTGTCTTCAAAGGCTCTCAATTGGGGCAATTTGCCAATTACAATGATATGATTGGATAGGATTGTGTTACATGAAATCTTGTGGCATGCTGCAACAAATGATTCCATCAAACTTGAAGAGAATTGTTTATTAACTGCCCAATATTTCCCACGTGGCATGTGGTATGTGTTCATGTATTCCCACAGCTTTCTTATGCTGGTCTTAACAGGCAAACAGTTTTGCTGCATCTGCTGCATTAGGAATAAGGCTTAGTGTATGCATGTAGCTTGCCCCCCTCATTGAGTTAAAGCTGGTGGTTATGCTGCATTTAGAATAGTCACAAATCTGTAGTCACTTGCCGAGCCACTGAAGTAGCTAAAGTTGATGCCTTTTGCTTTGTCTACCTAGTACTGTTCCTGAGCTTTCGTTTCCTTTTTGCTTTATCAATTATATTTATGAATTTAGATTAAGTTTGCCTGCCTTTCTGGTGCAGCTTAATCTGATGGGTATTTATTGTTGATACTCACCTTTAAACTTCTATGAACAATATATTTTAGGTGTTCACCAATTTTAAACTGTGCTTGATGCTTTATATTTGTTAATTTGTAAGATCAGAGAATTTAGAGGCCCTAGACTTTTTTTTCCCTTAGTTAACTGCTCAGTTTCTCAAATGCATAGTTGTAGTACCCAGGAAAATCCTGAAAGAATCGGGTTCTTGTCTAATAGTAAGAAATTTCATTTCTCGAGACTGCTATGCAACTTTGTTGAAGAGGAATGAATGAACTGCTCAAATATGCATGAAAGTGATTTATACCATTCTTTAGGTGGATGTTATGTTTTGCAGGAGCACTGACTGGAGCAATAACCACTCCACTTGATGTAATCAAGACGAGGCTAATGACTCAGGTACCAAGAAGCTGCCTCCAACATCCACCTTAGTCACGATCTTCTTGGTTTTCCTCCAATTATGAGTATAGGCTATTAGTGGCTACATGAAGTTTGTATCTGTCGATGATTATTGAGTGGTTCACTCTGATTCATGCAGGGACCAGCAAACCAGTACCGAGGGATATTCGATTGTGTTCAAACTATTGTGAGGGAAGAGGGTCCCTCAGCTCTTCTCAAGGTCTGTCTGTCTGTCTGTCTGTCTCTCTCTCACACACACACACACACACAAACACACACACACTCACATGCGTGCTTACATATTTTTGAGCTAGATGTCGAGTAAGACCATCTATTTTTCTCTCATTGCTCTATATTAGTGTGTTTCCACTCTGTTTTCTGCCTCATATAATAATTGAAAGGCAACGAGTTCTCAATTCTTAAAGAATCAGTTTTAAATGAAAAGGAGCACTTATTAATAGTAGAATAAGTGCATGATCACAATTTATTGACATTTTACCGATTTGTAAATGTACAATGTGCAAACAGTTTCTTGATATAAGTGACCCTGTACATGGAGAAACCTGCTCCAAGTTTCACGAATATCTTGCACCAAACTTTCACTCCAGCATTTATGACATGGGCAGATAATTTGAAGAAAGAGCTCAATGTCAGGATTTAGTACAAAATGTCAGGATTTAGTACAAGATAGCACAATGGCATAGCCTCATAAGAGCGTCCATGAAGTGGAGTTTATTTAGCAGGAAAAAAAGGGGATCGCTCTTGTAGTTGTCAACATTGTTATCTCATGAACTGCAGAACGTGTGGTTTGAAGGTTGTCGTATAACCTTTCGCTTTTTTCTTAATGTTCACTCCTCTCTGAGTTCTGTATAATTCAGGGAATCGAGCCGAGGGTACTATGGATTGGCATTGGCGGGTCGATATTCTTTGGCGTCCTAGAGAGCACTAAGCGGTTCCTTTCTCAAAGACATCCTCCACCACCTCCACATCCCAAGAAAGATCCAACTAGCTGAAAGTCAGTTTGGCACTCACATTGGGGTCAAAATCGTTCATGCTGAACAGTTCTGGTCTTCATGCTTCGTTATCCACATGAGGTTTGCCCAGAAATCTGCATCAACTAGCCTGTAGCAAAAGATAGAGAAGTGTTAAAGTTGCTCCCATTGACTCGGTGAGACTGCTTAATATGTCCCTAGGTCGCTTATGCGGTTTTTGACAATGAATGCTTTAGCTTCACCAAATAGTGAATAGCACAAGGGAAAAAGGACACAGAATGTTTCTTGACTGACGAATAGCTTGAATACGTTCATTGCTCTCACTTCATATGGGCCATTTGCCAATCTAGTATGGAGTTTTAATAATTGGCCTTGAACCACTGCTAGCATAACTTTGTAACCATTTCTGGCCCTCCGTTGCAGAAATGGAACATGTTTGGCTAAGAGCGACGTAAATAATTTGCTGCCAAAACCATTGATTATGGTTGATATAAATCGATGAGCTAAATTTTAATTGTCTACCCCCTTCACATTATTCCAGATTCGATTATGTGAGATGGCAAATTTGGGAGAAATGTTATGTGCGTAATTTTTTTTCACATATGTAGATTTTCCAAACAAGGTGTAGAAGATCTCGAGGATTTCTCAGCCAATTCTATCTTAACTTTAGTTGTTACAGACGACCAAACACCTCACGTCTGAAGCCAAGCATTTGCTGTAGCTACCAGGTGCCAGAAATTAAGAACTCATCAAAAGAAAAGCTTATAACGCCACCAGACATGTTGTTCCTCTTCGGTAATACATCGAAAATGCTACTACTTATGTCTTCAACCTGCGAAGAATGTAGTACTAGAGTGGGTTCAGTTCAGTTCAGTCGCAAATGTCTGTAAATCTACATCCAAGACAGTGCCTATACCACGAAGCGCTTGGTTATTGAAGAGCACGGACGGGCTTCAAATTAGTTTTCCACAAGATTAAAGATGACTATGAGCACCACAGACAACCCTCTGTACCAAATCATCATGAGTCGGTTCGGTTTTGTCTAAACCTTTAAAAGCATCATTCAAACGCTACATTTGCGTCATATAGATCAAATGAACCTCATTCTTCACCGCCATATTCAACATTTGCAGTTCAACCACTTCTGTCCTGACTCCACCTAGTTGATATTTGGAGACTAATAAAACATTTAACGATCATCCACTGCGATTTATAAAGCATGATTTAACGTTTCCTACTAAAAAACTGCAGGAAACACTTGAAAGAGGTCTCCTTTTGGGGGGTTCCAATAAAAAAGGTAGGCCACATATATCGTCCACCAACTTGCACCCACTGACTCAGGCTCCCGATTCTTGGTCCTTGCACAATGATCATGATTTTTTTCAATACAGGAAATGCAATAAATAAGAAGCAACCATCTTGAGATTTTCCCAAAATTCTCACGAGCACACTCGAATACAATTGAAAATCTAGAAGAGAAAGCCCTTAACCCTTAAAAGAGAGCAAATCAAAGTCGTTGCTGAAGTGCTTCAAAAGAAGAAGCCATTTCTACTATTCATGTAAGGACCCTGAATCAAGATCCCTGTTTCCTACATTCACCTTGGCTTTGGAACACAGTGGAGACAGGCCAGGTAGACGCATGCAGAAAGCAATTCAATCAAGCATGCACGAGCTACTGTGTCAAAGAAAGGGAAAGGTAATTCCCACAATCAACGAAACCCTGCAGGTGACCCACTCAACCTAAAATAAGACCAAATAATAAGCTACTACCGTGTGAAGGCCAGATAATAAGGAGTAGACTCATATGCCACCGCAAATCAACTTCCTCTGTAATACAGTAATCTTTGGCCACTTGAGCAGCAAAATCATCTAAACTACTAGCCCGATGCTTTTAGTCACAACTGACATTTTATAGCTAAATATAGTAAGCATGCTTCAAACAGGAAAAAATAATATCTAGAGAGAACATGCTTAATAGCACCAGCTTCCTCACAATGTGAACCACACTTTTTCTAGGAAAAAGTCCGTAGATTGGAATCACATAATTTTGGCAGACTTCATGGAACAGAAGAAAAAGTGTGGTGGGTACATTTAGCATGCTGCAGTTAGCTAAAGAAGAAACTTAGGCAGACTTCATGGAAAAGAAGAAAGAGTATGGTGGAGTACATTTAGCAAGCTGCAGTTAGCTAAAGAAATTCGGTTTACTCAAATGGTCATACACACTTCAGTTAATTCAAGAATCCTATCTCCCCCAATCCTTCCCATGGTTCTGCTAACCGTATTAACAACAAATCTAAATCTCCTGAAAAGCTTGTATCAAGTGAATTTGCAAACTCACAACTTGGCAAACCATGAGCTAAAATTAGAAAAAGAACACTACCACATAAACTTGGAATGGAATTATCTGGCAATACATTATGACATCAAGAAAATAAACCAAACTATACATAAGACATGAAAATACTCACGAACATAATATCTTATTTCCTAATGCATAAATCAAATAGACTTCAATTCTAATGTGTTGACTAAATTGACTTTAACTAACACGGGAGGCAACAGCTATGTCACTTAATGGCACTGCAATAACTTGCCATGCCCATCATATCTTCTCAATCTTATCAGCCTTCACAATGGGGTTCGCCTTAGCGATGGCATCCCTGCCTGCACTCTTGTAATTAAACACACAGTCATGCTTATCGGAATATCGATGGACAGAGCAGAAAGTCTCCCCGCATTTGCATTTGAAGCCTGTCAGGCCGACCCGCTTCCTACAGAACCCACAGCGGTTCACGGGCCTCGTCTCCTGATTCTCTAATGCTGCCACCTCTTCCGCTCGATTAACCACTGGTGCCTCCTCAGCATAAGTAGAACCATCCACAGCCCCACCATCCTTGGTGCCTTCCACAGCAGCAGAACCACTAGCCTCCTTTGCTTGCTTCAAAAGATACTCGCAGTAACATTTGGAGCAGAGGTTATTGGTGGTAGGATTCCCGAAGAACCCACAATTATTTGCGCAAAGAATCGGATTGCTCGAAGAAGGCTGATCAGAATGATCCATAGGCCTTGTCTCCCGCTTCTCCTCCGAAGCAGCTGCTGCCTCTGCCCAATTAGCCACGGCTTCGGCCGGTGCCTCCTTGACACAACCAGAAGCATCTGCAACATCGCCGCCGCCGCCAGCTCCTTCCGGCACAGCTGCTGTCGAATCCATAGCATCCTTCGGTTGCTTCAGCAGATACTCATAGTAACATCTAGAGCAAAGGTTATTGGTACCAGGGTTCCCGAAGAAACCGCAGTCGTTCGCGCAAAGAATCGGATCGCTCGAAGAAGATTGCTCGCAATCAACGTCCCGAAGCTTCCTCTTTTGCGATTGTTCGTCCATACTTTCAACAACCCAAATTCGCAACTAAGTTGAATTCACGACAGAGCCAGCAATTCCAATCGCTGCCGAAAGAACGAATCTTGATCCTAACAAGTAGAGAACTTTAAGCTCCACACCTAGAGAGCGATCGAAATTCACAAAGAGAAACATGAACTGCACAAAAGGGTGCGCGTAGAGAAGATCACCTCACGAGAAACGCATCGCAGATCTGGAGGATCCGGCCACGGCGAGCAGTTCGAGCTTCAGAGAGAGAGAGGGGGGCGGGGGGTCGTCTGCTGATATCTAGAAGAAGAAGAAGAGAAATGATAGTATGGTGGCGGAAATAATATTTGTTTATTTTCCTTAAAAAGAGAAAATTCAATTTCAAGTTCCCTTTTCAGAAATTCCTTTTAAAAAAAAAAAATTCGGTGGGTTTTTCTCAGGTGAATGACCGTGCACGGTACACTCACGTATAATATACGGCAGGCCCGTAGTGAACCAGCGAGATACGCAAGCACAAAAATTGGAAGCAAGACATTAAAAAAATAACTTTTATATTTTATATTATCCTCTGTTATTCTATCTTTGTCATCGGAATTTCTTGAAGAATACTGTTGTATATTTGCGTCTGGTCTGGTTTTCAATTTATTTGATGACATGTAATTTTCTCTATATTATACTTAGGTCCAGTATGTAATTTCACTTTTTCTTCTTCTTTCTTTTTTTTTTTTTTTTTTGGCTTGCAAGCGATTTCACAATTTATTTTAGGGGCTCAATTATGCAACAATATAAGGGCTCAACTATGCCCAACTTCCAAACGGAATAGAAGCAATTTAGGGGTTCAATTATGCAACAATTGCAACTTTTCAAATCCAACAAAAAAAAAATAAAGGAGGGGCCAATTGCAATTAGAGGTGTGCAAAAGAACCGAAAACCACCCAAACTGCCCAAAGTTAGATCGGACAGGACTGAACCAAAACCAACGGTTTCTAAGGGAACTAGCCCAATTTCTATTTCTAGGTGTGGAACCGTCCACTAGGACCGGATCGGTAATATAGAAATATATATTTAATTTTTAGGAAAATTTTCTCAAAAAGAGATTTAAGAAAAAAGGGAAACCATAAAATCCCTAATCTGAAGCACAACACCCATTAATTGAGTGATTGTCTCATCTCACTCTCACCTCATTTGAGTTGTCTCCGTATCTCTCACTCACGACCTTGACTTTCAAGCTTAACACTCATCACTCACGATCTTGAATATGAATCCAATCTTTTTATTGATCTTGCCATTAAGAATATGGAAGTTCTTTGTCTTTTATTTTACTTTGGCTTGTTAGAAAATGTTGCACTGAGTGCGTAAAACTTGATGGGATTGGTTCCATGAATTCATCCTAGGAACCAAATTGCTAGTCCAAGCCGATTCTTGGGTGGGTTATGAAACCAATGAATAATTCCCAATTCCAATTTTTCAGAACTGATCCTTGGTGGGCAGTTCCCAATTTTAGGATGGAAACCGTTCATCTGAACCATGCTCACCCCTAATTGCAGCATTGATTAATTGTTATGTCAATGACTTTATCAATTTAGGGCTCTGCTAGTAAAGGGATTGGAGGTGGGGCCAAAGAGTATCAAGATTGGAGTTCAATTTTTATGAACACCACACGCACATGTATATAGAAGAGAAAAGGTGACCAAAAAAGGAAAAAGGTACTTAAGGTGAGCGGCCGTGATAATTCCTTCTCCATTTTGGAGAAATTTTTGAACTCTAAATTCTATTCGTCAATTTCTCGGTCTCTCTCTTTGTTTCCAATTTGGGATAATCAATGTGGAAGTGTTCTTGTATTTATTCATAGTCAAGAATACGAATTACCCTCTCAAATGATACATTGAATAAATATGAAAAATTGAGTAAATTAAGTAATTGATATTGCAATCAAGTTTTGAAAACTCTTTAGGGATTCGATTTTATCAATGTAAGTTTAGCTGGATTGATCGATTTATCAACACAAGTTGAACGACGGATTTTATTTTCTATTTTGAAAATTTTAAAACTTAAAAGACCTCTTTGGATTGGCTTTTAAAACAACACGATATTCAAGTAACCTTCTTGCCCAAAGTTTTAAAAAAATTAGTTTTAAATAATTCAACAATATTTTACATGACTTGTGATAAATATTTAAATGCTCATGCGTAAGTCTAAAAATTTGAGAAGCTTGATATCAAATAAAATTACCCAAAATAAAATTAAAAAAATCATAAAAATTAATGATAAAAGTCACAACCTCAATTTAAAAATAAAAAATAAAAACTACAGAAATAAGTGATTCTTAATGGCGTGACTTATTAGCTCGTTATTTTATTTAAAACTCGTAAAAATAGGAAGAGATAATCTCTGTCTTGGACGGCATTGACCTTCTGGCGTAACACTTTTCTCCTTTTGTGCTGCATTTCTTGTCGTCATACATTTCTGTTGCGCTCTCTCCAACCTTCAGCATGGAGTCTTAGGATTCTCGAGTGTGAATGAATTTGCTAGCTTTCCGGGTCACGGATCGATAATTCACCAGGTACCTCTCGATTCTTGATTGAACTTTGAGTGAAAGTTCAGCAACTCAATGTTGTCCTTTCTTCTGTAACTTTGATCGTTGTTGTTGTTGGGTTTGTGGTCGCTCTTGCTTCTGTCACGGGCCAATCGTTTGGGATGAAGATCATGCGGCGACTTAGACTCTTGGATCATTTGGGATTATTGGAGTGCCTAAAGTCAAGCCTTCTTTGTTGAAGCGCCTAAGCCAAACTTTTTTCAGATCGGTCGCTTAAGGATCGATCATTCACTTAAGCTCACTTGAATATCGAGAGAGTTTCTAGAGAGATTCTCACCTTGGATACCTTGGATTAGAGAGAGTTTCTAGAGAGAAAAGCTCTAGAAGAGATAATGAAACTTAAATTGTGAAATAGTTGGATGGTTACAATGAGAAAGAAGGGCGACCCTTTTATATTTGAGGCCCTTGGGTTGTTAGGACTAGTATAATCACTTAGAATGGGTGAATAGGTGATATTGCTGAATATAAGGAAATTTAAAATCAATATTATAATAGAGCAAGTTCTAGAAATACATTGTGTATTGCTTAGATCTTACTGGTGTGCAAGTGTTCTAATAAAATAAAGAGAGTAGAGATAGAAAATTATAGAGGTTTGGTTTAGACAAGTCTACTTCGACTCTCTTGTAATAACAACCTATTGGCTATATTCCATTATTTAAACCAATCAGAGATTACAAAATCTAAAGAACAAAACTCAAGTTTGTGAGATCGACTCCTCATGCACTCTCAACCTCTAAGTAGTTACACATTGTAGCACACTAAAACAAATGTATTTGATCAAAGTACTCTTTGAAACTTTGGAATTGTAAGCTTTTGTTCTTGTTGCTTTTGCTTTCGCGTTCACTTCCACTCTTCCACTTTGAGACCTCCTTATATACTTCTCTCCTGTCCAAGCTGACTGTTGGATATTAACCTCTAGAGAATTTTCCAACCAATCTACCCGTTAACTTGGATCTTCAAGAAGATTTGATTACTTCCAAGTCACCAAGAATAAAGCTTCCCTAAGATACTATCGCCCATACAACAGTTCGGGTTTCTATAAGTCAAATACATTGATTTTGAAACAAATCACCTCTAACTACGCCCTCAATCCTCAAAATATCTTAAAAGATTTTCATGAAAAACTTTCCATTTTGGAATTTCTTATATACAATAAGAAATTCAGTCGATATTTACTAGCCGTTGTACGGGAATATCCATTCCTTCCTAACTTTTAGTCAAAACAAATATGGAAGAAAATTATTATGCTTTGACCATGGTTCTGGTTGATAAAATTTGATGACACTTCATCAGACTTTCCACCTACAAAACACTTATCATTAGAAATTGATCTAATTTCAATGGATAAGTTTTATCAATTTCAAAACCTCTTAAGGTAATGTTTTCTCAATAATCTCCCATTTTTTATGATGATAAAACTTTCCAAGCAGAACTAATTACAATAAAAGATGTTTGAGAATGCATAGCTCTAATATAGCCAAATTTTGAAATAAGTTTAATCTAACTAAAGACTCTTTCAAGTTGAAAGAATTTAAATGAGATTCTTATAATACTAATGCTTTGAAAATAAAAGATAAGGGACAAGAAAGTTTTATAATTATTCCCATCAAATTCTGTACTTAGAGTTTTTAAAACCTGCTGAAAAAATTATTATGATAATATAAACCTAAAAATACAACAAGTTTTGCCAGGCTCTTTGAATTCTCCCGCTTTTTGTTAACATTCAAAAAGTAGTTAGATCATATATTATCCATAATATTCAAACCATAATGTCCAAAAACATATAATCAAACCATAGTAGTTAGTGTCCTTATGTGCTCAAACCAAACCAAAGTCTATCAAACATTACAAACTATACTTGCAAAATCCAATCACAAACAATCTATACTTGTAAAAATAAAGAATTAATAAAAAAAGTATTTTTAGGAGGAAAACCAAAGTCTATCAAACATTACAAACTATCTTTGAAAAATCCAATCACAGACATTCTATACTTGTAAAAATAAAGAATTAATAAGAAAAGTATTTTTAGGAGGATGTGTGATTTGGGTCAAGATTTTGCTAAGAAGTTGATGGTTGATCTGGGTTTGTTGGTGGAGAAGGTGATGGTTGAACATGACAAGTTTCTTCCAGAGGCATCATTACCAAAGGAAATGACTTTTATGCCATAATTTTCTCCATCTTTTTCAACCTTCTGTCCATTGAAAGCTGAAAATTTATAAACCGAGTTCCAACAAGCAGCCTTAAGTATTTCATATCTTCAACTATACCCTTGAGATTAAGTTGATCACAACTGCCTTGACCTCCTTTCTTCTATGTTCCTCGGTACCATATCCCCTATCTCTAAACTTCCTGAGTTGGTAAAACCTGTACATTATGTTTATCTTCAGTATTAGAATGATATCAGTTAGAATTTGCTCACCAGAAGGAGGGCCCATTTGGTTCGACTTTAGGCAAATGCCCTTAGGAAAATATAAATATCTTTAGGCTAAAGGGGTTTTCCGAAATGCAAATACCGTTTGGTAAAATGAAATTTTTCATTGCAGTGCGAAGCAACTTTGGCCTAAATGCAATTTGGTAAATACTACATTTTGTAAAGCACTTTAACTAAATTTCTTTTTTAATAAAAAATTGTAATTATTTTTTAATCTATTCACCGGCGGCCAGACAGCCATGCCTGAGGTCGGGCGACCTCAAGCGATGGTCAGTTGTCGTCGTCGCCTGGGTGCACGACCCAAGTAAACACTGCCGCTAGGTTGCATGATGGAGGCGAACCCAGGCAACAGTCGCCTTCGTTGCCTGGGCCAGTCACCTCCGTTGCTTGGGCGCGCGACCTAAGCGAACACCGCCGAGGCCACGCGAACCAAGGCGATGGCGACGGCGCCTGGGTCGCTACCTAGGGTCGTGCAAGCGACCATCACCTGGGTCGCGCGACCTTGACAAAGCTTAACCAAACAGGGCCGAAATAACATTTGAATCTCCAACAGGAACATTTGAGACAGTCTGAACATGTTGATCATCCTGAATAACATTTGTCATTTCAGTGTCAAGTTTGTCTTTATCGGCCCATGCATCAGTTTGTTCAACAGTAGCATCAGTATGGACATTTAAAACATCATCACCTTTGTTGCCAATAATTTCAATAGGATCTATTGGGACATACAGATCCCTGAGTGTCAAAACTTGGCAGGGGATACTTAAGTGCCAAAAGTTACAAAAGGTACATTTAAGTGCAAAATCGGAGAAAAATGATAGTTAAGTGCCAACGGCGAAAAAATTCGACAAACTGCCACATGTTCATTTTCCAGTAATTTTATTTGTTGAAGAAGCATTTTTTTCAAAATAAAAAATCCACGTTGCAATTTTAACAAAAAAAAATTGTCCAAGTCAGACTAGAAAAAAAATTTTAAAATCGATTTTATTAAAAAAAAAAAAGGAGAGGAAAGGGGGATCCGGTGAGGGCTATGCAGTCCTCCTCATCACCGCCCTACCATCGCCGGGAAGGGCCGGTGACGGTGAGCGAGGGTTGGCCGAGGTCGCCAGGCCTTGGCCCTTGGCCTGGCTGGGCGAGGGCCGATGACCCTTGCCGGATTTGGGGGAGGGTCGCCTGCCACTAGCTAGGGCCCAACAACCTCGGCCAACCCTTGCTCATTGTTGTCAACCCTTCCCGGCGATGGTGGGGCGGCAACGGCAGCGGCGGCGAGGATTGCACAGCCCTCATCGGATCCCCCCTTCCTCTCTCTTTTTATTTTATTATAAATTAATCAATTTTATAATAATATATTTTATAATTATTTAATTAATAATTTTTAAAATGCTACGTCGCCGTAAAACGACGTCGTTTTGACGAGTTTTGGTTGACTTAGTTTCCGACGAGCCATGATTGCTCAACTTCAAGCCCTTTTTTGGAATTTTTCCTAATTATTTTTTTCCTTAATAATAGGAAATTTCATTTTTATTTCCTTTTGCGAAAATTCATCTATTTTTTTAGAATATTGCTGGATTTTCTCAAGTCAATGACCGTGTGCGGTACATTTGCATAGAATATATGGCAAGCCCGTAGTGAACCAGCGAGATATGCGACCGCAAAAATTAGAAGCAAGACATTAAAAAATAAATGATATATTTTATTATTATTTTTCCATTATTTTATCTTTGTCATCAGAATTTCTTGAAGAAGACTATTGTGCAGTTCCGCCTGGTTTGGGATTTATTTGGTGACATGCAATTTTCTCCCTATTATACTTAGGCTTAGTATGTAATTTCACTTTTTCCTTCTTTCTTTTTTTTTTTTTTTGCTTGCAAGCGCTTTCACAATTTAACTTTTATTTGATATGGCACTTGAATTTCTTTAGAGTACGAATGGAGCAACATAGAACCATATATGATTTTCCATTCTTTGAACAACTTTTTCATCTTTTTATTTCTCGAAGAGAAATTGAAAAGTAAAAGAAAAACCTTTGCATGCGGATATAAATGACGGTTGCATTGAATGATGATTCTATAAGTACAACAAACATAATGAAAAGAGGATATTATCAGTTTAGTTGAGCTGCTCTTGATCATCATGACCCGCGGCATAATCACATGACTACATAATTATGCACAACTTCTTAATGGAATAGAAGCAATTTAGGGGCTAAATTACAAATCCAACCGAAAAAAAGGAGAGAGATAGTTGCAGTTAGGGGTGTGCAAAAGAATTGGTAGCTGCCCGGACTACCTGAAACAAAACTGGACCAAACTAAAACTAGCGGTTCCCAAGGGAACTAGTTGGGTTCTCGGTTTTAGATGTGGAACCGTCTACCCGGACCGGACTAGTAATATAAAAATATATATTTAATTTTTAAGAAAATTTCCAAAAAAATATTTTATGAAAAATGAAAACCCTAAAATACCTAATTTAAAACTCAACACTTATTAACTGAGTGATCGTCTCATCTCACTCTCACCTTGTCCGAGTTGTCTCGCTATCTCTCGCTCACGGTTTTGACTCTCAAGCTCAATGTCCATAGACTTACAACCTTGAATATGGATCCAATCTTTTTACCATTCTTATAATTAAGAATAGAAAAAAAAATTTTTTTATCTTTTATTTTACTTTGGCTTGTTAGAAAATGTTGCATCGAATGCATGAAACTTGATGGGGTTGGTTCTATGGATCCACTTGAAAATCGAATTGCTGGTCCGCTTTGATTCCTGGGTTGGTCATGGAACCAATGGGTGGTTTCCAATTCTAATTTTTCAAAGCAAGTCTTTAATAGACAATTCCTAGTAGGAATTGTTCATCCAGACATGTTCACCACTAATTGTTGCTTTGATTAATTGTTATGTCAATGACTTTATCAATTTAAGGCTGGGATTGGAGATGGAGCTAGAGAGTATCAAGATTGGAGTTCGATCTTTATGAACACCTCACGTACATGTATATAGGAGAGAGAGTGATACCTAAAAAGAAAATAAAGTACTTGGGGCAGTTGGCCGTGATAATTCCTTTTTTATTTTGGAGAAAATTTTGAATTGATCTCTTTTCTTTTTCTGTTTCTAACTTGGCACATTTAAAGCAAAAGTGTTCTTGTATTTATTCATACTCAAAGAATACAAGTTACCCTACCAAACGATATATTGGATTAATATGAAAATTGAGTAAATCAAATAATTGATATTGCAATCGAGTTTCAAAAACTCTTTAGTGATTTGATTGGGCTTTTCTTCTATAGTGTAAGTTTAGTTGGATTGATCAATCTATCGATACAAATTGAACTGAATGATGGATTTTGCTTTCTATTTTGAAAATTTTAAAACTTAAAAGGCTTCTTTAGATTGGCTTTTGAAAGCAAAATGATATATAAATAACGTTCTTCCCCAAAGTTTAAAAAAAATAGTTTTCAATAATTTGAAAATATTTTGATGACTTGGGATAAAAATTTAAAGGCTCATGTGTAAGTCTATAAAAATTTGAGAAGCTTGATATCAAATAAAATCACCCAAAAGTAAAATAAAAAAAATCATAAGAATTAATGATAAAAGTCACACCTCAGTTTTTAAAAAAATGAAAAATTACAGAAATAAGTTATTCCGATGCTCGTAATCATCGCAAAAACTCTAGGAGAGAGCATCTCTGTTTCCGACGACGTTGACCTTCTGAGGCAATAGTTCTCTCCTTCTGTGCTGCTGCAATTCTTGTCGTCTTACGTTTCCATCGCTCTCTCCCCTCTTCTTCAACCTCCAGCATGAAGTCTCAGTCTTAGAAATTGGGTACTCGCGCGTGCATGAATTTGCTGGCTTTCGATAATTCACCGGGTATCTCTCGATTCCTAATCGAACTCTGAGTGAAAGTTCGTTCTTCTGTAACTTTTTTCATTGTTGTTGTTTGGTTTATGGGTCGCTCCTGCTTTGGTGCTCAACTTAAGTGGTAGAATTACGTCGCTGATGTCGCAGCTTGTATGGTTTGAACGATTGTTTTTGGCTTTGCTGTTGTGAACATATCGTGATTGATGGGGGCTTCGCACATGGGCAATTAGGTCGAGAGTTGACGAGCGCAATGTGCGTTGCTCGTGCAGGTCAAGTTTTGATCTTGGGTTCTTCTTATCGGGGGTACTGTAGGCGGCGAATTGCTTTATCTTATTCATGCCCGCCAGGTGCTTGCTCATTGTTCTGATTGGCTAGTCGAGGAGGAATTCCTTGCTTGCTAGAATGGCAAACAGCAGATATGAGTACGTGAAGTCATTTGAAGTGGAGGATGAGGTGATGCCCCCGAATTTGATCATTGTGCGAATTGAGGGATGCAATTTCGACACGTATGTATCGATCAACATAATTCCATTTTTGTTAAAGATTTTGGGCATTTAATGCGAAAAAGCTTACACTTTAACATTAGAAGTAAAAACTACAAGCCTCAAAAGCCAGAAGCCAAGCCTAGCACTCACTAACTCTTCAAAATGAAGGACTTTAATTAATTTATTTTTTTTTTGCTTAATCCTGCTTAGCGACTCTTTTTTTTTTTTTTACTTCTTAAAATTAGGTTTTCTGACATCCATGATCTTGAAAAACCTAATGATGAGAAAGCACTGGCTCTGATGAACTCATGTGCTGCTGCTGTGTTGGAGGAGTATCCTGATATAGTTTTTTCTTATGGATTTAATGATGAGTACAGGTGCTATATTCTGTTCCCTTCTATCTTTCATGTTTTGGTGAAATCTCTGTATTATTGTTATTATTGTTGTAAGACTAGGTGTATTTGTTTTTCAAATTGCTTGCAGTTTTGTTTTCAAGAGGAAGACAAAGTTTTATCAAAGACGAGCCAGGTACTTTTGAGATTCCATGTCAATTGCAATTATGTGGGGTTTAAGGAAACAAAAAAAAAGTAACTGGAAAGGAACTAATATTCTCTTCTAACTTCTTTGGGTACATGGATATCTGTTTAATTGATTGAGCTGATTCTATTGCTGCAAAAGTGATGGCTACGATGTGGAACTGCGTTGTAGAACAAGGTCAAAAAAAGAGAGTATTAGCTAAGTGAACCATGAAGGGATGAAGTGATTAGGAATAGAATAAATTGGTGATGCAGGTGGAAACTCAATTCTTCTTTGTATAGAAGTTCTTTGTGGTCGTTGCTAGATGCAATCTTTGATTGTTGGAATACTGGGATATTGCCAAACTCGAATTCATCCCAGTGGTGATTGAGCAACTTAAGAAAACATTTCATTAACTTGGCATATTGAATGGATTGAAGAATATATTTCTAGAATTTATGACTTCATGCCACAAATATGAGGAGAGAGAGTTGTTTTTGTAGATATTGAGTTGGAATTGCTTCTTTTTCCTGAATATTGTGTATGTAGCTAACTTGCTCATTTTTGGTTGCAGCAAAATAATGCCACTGATTGTGTCATTCTTCTCTTCTGTTTATGCCACAAAATGGAAAGAGTTCTTTCCTCATAAGGAAATGAAGTGTCCACTTTCCTTTCTTGCACGTCTTCTTTGTTGTGCCTCATTAGAGGTTCTTCAAGCATATCTTGCATGGAGACAAAATGAATGTAAGTATGTAAACTATAAGTTATTTTATATGGAAAATCAATAACCAAAAATTTTAAATGATTTTGGTTTTATATTGTACTATCTCCTTTGAACATCTCTGATGCCAATCTAATAGATTTTGTATATGAAAAATCTAAGCAGTTGGAGTATGATTGAAGGGCAACTAGTGAGTTAGTGGAACTGATAAGTCATTGCCGGTTTTGTTTTTCTGCAGGTCATATCCGTAACCTTCACAATACTTGTCTCTGGATGCTGATTAAAAGTGGAAAATCTGCCAAGGAAGCAGTGGAAGCTTTACAGGTTTTTAGTTTTGTATTTCTCTATGTATGCATATGTTCTCTCTTTTACAATAGAGCTGGTTTGTCCTATGCTGTCATTGGGATTGTTATTTAGAGTGGAATCGCTTTTCTTATTCATTTGCAAGGATGTCGAATGGAGAACTCTGGGGCTTTGTCACTTGATCTGTTGAATACCATGTTATCTGATCTGAATTATTTTTCCTTTAGTTCTTGATTTGAAACTCATGAAAATTCTACTCTTATATAATTTTCTGTAGCTCAGTCTTATAGCGGCAATCTCTATGTTCTTTGTGTGTTGGTTTCTGAAAGATTTTGTGGGACCACTGCCAACTGTTCTAAAAGCTTAAGTTATTAGATGACGGCGTGATTTATTATTTATATATTCTAACACTCCCCCTCACGCTTAATCTGGTCTTTTGCCTAGTATTAAGCGTGGAAATTTAATTAGGGAGGCAAATGGGGCCTGGTAAGATTTGAACTCAGGACCTCCAGCTCTGATACCATGAAAGATTTTGTGGGACTACTATCGACTGTTCTAAAAGCTTAAGCTATTAGATGACGGCGTGGTTTATTATTTATATATTCTAACAGTTTCTATTTCATCTGCTTTCATTATGATGTAACTATACCAAGCAATGGTGCCTACTTTCATTTGGCTAAAATCATTTGCCATATTTTCAGGGTACCCAAAAACAAGAGAAAAATGAGCTTCTTTTTCAGCAATTTGGGATCAACTACAGAATGCTTCCCGAAATATTTCGTCAAGGGTCATGTATCTTTATGATGCAGGTTTGTTTCCTTGCAGTCGTACTTCAATTTGGACATCTCATACTGTTTGAGTGATCTTGTAAGAAGTGTTAGGATTGCTGTGGGGAAAATTTTTGAAAGTCCAAAAATTATGCAACTTGTGTGATCATCAAGGTCCTGCACACGAGCTAAAATTTTTCCCTTAGAGTCCATAAATTTTATTTTGCAAAGAAATACTGCATCCTCTTGCTGTGCACATGGGCAAAAAATTCATTGAATTTTATTGGTTTTAATAGATATGCATATACAAAGTCACATTATGGAAATATGTTAGAATATTTAAATAATAAACTACACCTTCATCTCGTAACTTAACTTTTAGAACAGTTGGTAGTGGTCCCATTTAATCTCACTGGTATAATCGTTCGATCTGAGAACTCCTAGCACCAACAGTCCTAACGCCGCTCCCATGGACCAGTTGTATTCATCCCCTCTACATTATTTGCTCTTCACCTAGCAACCCCAAGCTTTACTTACAAGGGTCATGAGTACGGGAGGTTTCACGGACCATGACATTCTCCCCTACTCAATTCCGCAACACCCTCGTTGCGGCTGTTCTATCGCTTCCCTATGTTCCCTTAACGATCAATTCCACTCCCTGAGACTTATATAGATGGCAACGCTCGCCCAACAGAATAGGCCACTCCACTCCATTGGTTGCTTCCCCCAATCAAAGCCTTCGTGATTATCTAGTCACTCGTTCTCCCTGATAAATGTGGCACCCTTGGCCAACTGCGTCCCTTTGGTAGCACCTTCTTTCGCCTCCTGAGCTCCTCCTGATCTCTACAAGCCAATGGAGGGTATCTCCTTGGTGGAAACGTGATAACAGACCTGCTCTTAAGATTCGCTCATCGATCCAGGAATGTCATCTTCATTCAATGGGCAATTCGGTTCCTTCCTATGCCCTCATTGCCATCCAAGAAGCTAGACGAGAGCTGCACGTTGTTCGAGCCCTCTTGGCCCCGGCGATCACTCTCCGCCCTCGTAGGACTGGGAAGACCACAGGCTTTTCCTAGAATCACCCACCTACTAGAGGGATCCTTGCTCTAATACCATGTTAGAATTTAGTAAGATCACTGTCAATTGTTCTAACAACTTAAGTTTTTAAAACAGTTAATAGTGGTTCCATAAAATCTCATATGATATTAAAGCTGGAGGTCCTGAGTTCAAATCTTTCCGGGCCTCATTTACCTCCCCAATTAAATTTCCATGCTTAGTACTAGGCAAAAGACCAAATTAAATGTGAGGGGAGTGTTAGAATATTTAAATAATAAACCACGCCTTCATTTAATAGCTTAAGCTTTTTGAACAGTTGGTAGTGATTTTACCAAAATCTAACAAGATCATATCATATGGATGCGATGTTTTAAAGCTTGACCAGTTAAGAACTGGTGTCACTTCCGGTTTAAGGGTCAACCAGTTCAATCGGTTGAACAACCTGGTTGATGGCTCCTCAATCAGCTTTGGCAGTAGATGTGCATTCCTGCGGTCAGGGGTTCCGTTCCCCTTGCTGCCTCCTGCCCCTTGTTTTTGAAAGCCAAGGACCTGGTCCAAGATCCTGTCAAATTGCTGACTGGCTCACCAGGTTTAAATTTTAAACCGGGTCATTGTCGAATGTGACCAGTTCTTGACCATTCTGGTTATTAGATGAAAAGTGGACCCAACTATGGTCCTATTCCTGGTTCAACACGTTCAACTGGCCAGTCAGCTCAGGTTTTAACGATGCTGTATGTATATGCACTTTTTATATCATTTACACAACGCTGGTACCACAGAGTTTTCCAGAGGCGACCTCATTGAATGTGGTCGAAACAGAGGAACTTCTCTACTGTCATTATTCTACTTTTTTGCTTGTGCCATGGAATAAATATTAGGACTTTCGGATTTACCTGACCAGTTATGATTTTGCCAGTTATTGTTTGCTTGCAATACCCCTGAATCTGTCTATAGTGTTATGAATCACTATTTGATAGGAATCAAATTGTTTTCTTTTTTAAATTTTGGCTCTTTGTTGCACAGTACTTCTAACGTGTCAATTGAACTCAGTGAAAAGGAAAGAATGTCACATTGCTATTCTCTGTGTAAATTTCTCAGGCAGAAGACATAGTGAAGTACGATGAGCATGGAAATCCCATCAAAAGAATGCGGCGAAGACCTAGGATGATCCACAATGAACATATAGCCGGGCGAAACTTTTGGAACGGACAGCAATATCTCTTGATGGAACTAGGTCCCTTTGAGAATGATATAAAGAAGATAAAAGCAGAATATGTCAGATCCTTTCTGTTTGAAAACAAGTTGATGCCATCTACTTGGATTGTGATCAGAATTGATGGTTGCCACTTCCACAGGTAACAGTAGTTGTAGCTAGTGCACCCTTGACCTTTCATGTCATAATTAGATTATTCCATTCAATGTTTAGCTCATCCAGGATCCCCTGAATAGGACTGTCAAATGGTCATGGGAGAAATTTGCAATCATTATTACACTTAAGGACATGTTTAATGCTTAAGAAGGGTTGTTGATCTAATGCTCATTTTTTGGGGGATTGGCACTTCCTTTCCTTCTCTTTCATCTTGTGTACTTTTTGAAACAAGCATGTGACAAAGGATATCTATTTGGCAGTCTAGATATAGAACTCCTCTCTGTGTCCACTGAATCTTACAAACTAGAGGATTCTCGATTGAAGTCCGGGTGGGATTAGATTTTGGTATTTGATAGGTACACAATGGGCACATGCAGATGGTAAGAGGGACATAAAAAGGATAGGACTTTTATTCTGATAGAATTGGTTTTTACGAGAGATTAAGTTCTCATTGTCATTTACTTTGTCTTTGGGTGCTCAGCTTATCTTGAAACTTACGATTTTAAGATATGCTCATTAACGTGAATGATACATATGTGCAAATTTATAACTGAGGCATCTTATAATTATGCTTTTACTTGAAATTTTCTTGTTTCGGTTTTGGTAGATTTTCGGAAGTTCATGAGTTTGAGAAGCCAAATGATCAGCAAGCTTTGAACCTTATGAATTCCTGTGCAGTGGCAGTTCTGGAAGAGTTTAAAGATATTCTCTTCTCTTATGGGGTCAGTGATGAGTACAGGTATCTTACTACTTCATATTCTAATTCATTGTTTAGTGCACTGTTTGATGGTGTACTGACACTTTGGGTTTACACTCCAGCTTTGTTTTGAGTAAGGATTCTAAGTTTTACCAGCGACAGGCCAGGTACCTCTTCAGAATTTTCCCTCAGTCTTTGTTGATTCTGCCACTGCTTATTGGAATTTGAATATTCTAAAGGAATATATAAGACCTCAAATAACATCTGGAAGACATATTTCTCATACATGCTACAAAGTACCAATTACTTTCAGCTAAACGTTCCTAGTTCACAGAAGTAGAAATTAATGTTAGAGATCTTCCAAGTAATAGACAGTATGATTTGGTGGTGATTTTATGGAGAGGTGTACTATTCTCAGAATTCCTCCTTTCTTTTTGCAAATCATTTCAGAAAACTGATGATTCTAATGTTTAGTTGAAGAAAGTTGCCTATGCTAAAGTCACAAAAAGCTATTTAAAGATATTGGCAAATAACTGAGAACAGCATCTCCTTTCAAGGGGACTGTACTCTGTGGCTTATTGAAAGTTCATACCTGTTTGTTCCCTCTAGAATGTGAATTTAGACAATTTCATGCCCTGATGTTGGTCATAAAATGGATGGATATTTCTTTCAAATACCCATTTCTTTTGGAGTGCGGTTTTTGCCGGGAAATTTTAACGGTTGACTGCCATTATAGGTGGCGAGAAGATATAACTTTGAGAATGTGCCAGATTTTGACATCATAATGTTTATTTGTGGACTTTGCTTGCAATATTGGCTTTTGTGCTGTCTAGTTCAATCAAATAGTGCCTCATACACTTCCATTTGTTTGCAGCCAAATAGTTTCTGTCATTGTATCATTTTTCTCTTCAGCGTATGTGATGAAATGGAAAGACTTTTTCCCATTTAAAGAGTTGAAGTATTCTCCTTCTTTTGATGGGCGTGCTGTGTGCTATCCCTCCACTGAAATACTTCGAGATTATCTGGCATGGAGACAAGTTGATTGTGAGTATTGGGCTAAGTAGAGAGAGTTTTGAATTTTTTATAGTCAAATACATTTAATCCATTCTATTCATTTAATTTGAGAAGACAGTGAATGTATTTTGCAAATTTGTAGGCCACATCAACAATCAGTACAACACATGTTTCTGGATGCTGGTCAAGTCAGGAAAGAGTAAAAGTGAAGCTCAGAGTTATCTAAAGGTGCCAAATTCTTTTCAACAAACATAACTGGTGCTTTTGACCACCTCTTATCTGAACTTTGAGGCCTCAGCATTGATAGACTTTAATAGTCCTAGAGGACATTTCTCTTTTTCTTTTGCTTCCCTTTCATCTGCTGTATCTTATATCTCTGGCCCATAGGCAACAGAAATCTGTCTGTTTATGTGTCTTGATATCTCTGGTCCATGCCATGTTAGTGGTGTTCTTTTTGTGTAAGTTTGGTGCAAATAGCTTGGTTTGCAGTGTATATGCAATCTAATGTTTGCATCTTGCTTTTGATTAATGTAAATTCATGAACCTGTACTGCTAATTAAGAGAACTGGTGGTGGTTATCACAAAAGAAATTGTATGTAAAGTTTCTGCATATTATCATTTAGGAAAACTTATTATTTTTATGAAATTGCTTTCAGTTGAATGCTCTTCTACCTGTAGATGTTTTATTTTCACTCTCTCCACAATTCCCCTTTCTCTTGCTTAGACCACCCATGTACCAGCATGCACGCATTCTCCAGTCCTCTCTCTTCCTTGCAACCACATGTTGTGCATATCCATGCTAATGTTTGTTAGAATGATCATACGCAAATTTTTAGTTTGAGAGAATTTTCCTTATATTTTAGCAATTATTTATCCTGTGTTTTTTACTTTCAGGGCACACAAACAAGAGAGAAGAATGAACTTCTAATCAGACAGTTCAACATTGACTACAACACACTGCCTGAAATGTTCCGCCGGGGTTCCTCTGTATTTCGCATTAAGGTTTGTTGTTCTTTTATGTTATTGCTTATTATTTTAATCTATGCAAAATTGATGAGATAAGAATTGGTGACAAATGCTGGCTGCAAGATCTAGCTTGATCTTATACATTTGAAGCATGCCTCTCTTGACATTGTTCATCGCTCTGAAATTTTTTTTTTTTTTTAAAGATTACTCTTTCACAATTAATGTCAATTGTTGAATGAGACTTGTACTTGGACGAAGTTGACTTTCTAACTGCCGAGAAACTTTGGATTTTCATCAAGAATCGTTGCCCAAAGATTATATGCATTTGCTCAATGTGCAGGGAGAGGACTCTACGATGCCCAAGAATGGCACGTTTGGAGATGCCAAAGAGAGAATAATCATAGACCACTCCAATATCATTGAGATGACTTCTGGAAAGAGCATCCAAGCATATTGTCTTAATGTTCTTTCATGTCAGAGTCCAGCGGAATTCGAGAAGCGCCTTCTTTTCCATTGACATATTTGATTGAAGCTTCACCTGGTGACCTGATGACAAAAAGGTAACTGTACCCAAAACCGACACTGGTGGGTAGGTAGAGAATACCTAGGGGCGCGAGACAACTCTCTCTAAGGAAGTCAGCAAAATAGCCCCGTAACTTCGGGAGAAGGGGTGCCTCCTCACAAAGGGGGTCGCGTGTTCTTTCGTTTTTAAGGGGGGCGTCTGGTGTAACCTTTTTCCACTATGCAGTGACAATCGGTATTTGTTGCATTTAGGTATATTAGGTACCTTCCAAAGGGGGTTGACAATGAAGTATTCTTCCATTTAAAATCAACAATTGTGATTTCTGAGTTAGTTTATATTAAGAAAAGTTCTTCCATGTTCTTGGCTGAACCTAAAGGTACTAGGTGGTTCACAAGTGCAGGACGTCTTGCCACTGTATTCTGGCTAATAACCGAGTGAGCTTTGGAAGTTCTCCCAGTATTGGTTTCTGAAATTTCTTGTATCACCTTGTCCCTACACTATTGTAACCCATGTCAAATTGACACAAATCTTCACGATCAGTACAATTTTGTTGGAATGAATTATGTTGTTTGTGTCCAAAAAAATTGCTCCATGGTGACGGCCATCTCCACTCTCCTTTTAATTAGTCTTATTCTAATTTGTAGCTACATTGGGGGAAAAGATTATGTGGGCTGTAAATAGATAGAGGATCAAATGATAAGAGTGTGAACTTGAAGGTGCAAAATCGAAGGAACACAGTGTATTTCAAGTAGTAATGTGCCATATCGTGTAAGGACAATTCTATCATTTAGTTTGGAAAGAAAACGCAAAAAATTTCGGTTTCGGTAAATTTCTTTTGTGACTTGCTGCTAGTAGGTTAAATATTATTACATTAAATTAAAATGTTTATTTTGATTGTCCTTCAAATACCAAAAGCTCAGGCAAAATACTAATTTTATCAATAAAACTTACTACTGTATTAATGTCGCATGCTGAATTGAAATACATTTTGCGGTCCCTATTGCCTGGGGACGGGGCACGTAAAACCGGTGTGGATGATTCAAGGCCTTGGCCTATTCACTCATCTAACCCATTATCGACATTCCATCAATTTAATATCTGAAATTTAATGTCTCACTAGGTTATGAGCTCACGACATCAGTGTCAGGTACTTATAAATTTTAAGCATTCACTATTCTTCATCCGACTTGGGATTTGGAGATGCTTTTTCCTATGATTTTTCATGTTTTCCTCTCGATTCTCCTTCATTACTGTCTTTGCGCAAACGCAGAGCAATGATTTTATCAATCAGCCAAAGCACTGCACATGAAAAAGAAGGGTGGCAAACTCGCATTTTCTGTGCTCGCAAACCTCTCCATGAATTTCCACAGGTACTAAGCAAAGCGCATATTTGATTAGGACACCGGTTTTACACCTTGCTACTATTACTTATGATTTGAAGTTGGATTTGCTTTGTAAATACACCTTGTGTCCAACATGGTCATCGTCAAGAATCCAAATTCACTTATAATACCAGTAAAAATTGATTGCCTCTCAATGAACTTTTTAATCTTTAAATGACCATCAAGGCACGCACAGAAGAAAACCGTAGATACAGTACAAAACAAGCACACTGTCACTCAAGATACAACAAGAAACACTCGAGAACGCACGCTGTTTTTCTGTTCTTCCAGACCCGGAAGCCATAGACAAACGCTAAGAGACGGGAAAACATGCAGACAGGATCATATTTGCATGTTTTGCCTTTCACGGCATGCCCTGTTCTTGTCATCATACCCGATATTAAATTCGAAAGGATGATAAAAATGGAGGTCATGTGACCGGCAAGGCACGCTCTATATCTCTAACGCCAAAAGCCAAACGACTCCTTTCACATTGGCCATCTACTGCCATTATAAAAACGATGGTTCTTCAACTGGTTTTGGCATGCAAATTTTAAGATTACAACTTTGAAGTTGATTTCTTGGTATTGAGCGAAGAGCAATCTAGCTAATTAACCGAGAATGGACTATCGCGTAGCAGTATTATTTCCGCTCATACTGGCGATAGTGCTCGCGCTGGTGGTAGAGTCCGATGCTGGAGGGATCTCTATCTACTGGGGTCAGAATGGGAACGAAGGAACGTTGGCGGAGACGTGCGCCACGGGAAAGTATGAGTTCGTGAATGTAGCCTTCTTGGCGACTTTCGGGGCCGGTCGGAACCCAATGATAAACCTTGCCGGCCACTGCGATCCATATAGTCATGATCCGTACAGCCACCCTTGTACTGCATTGAGCGCTGACATCAAATCATGCCAGGCTAAGGGAATCAAAGTGATGCTCTCGATTGGAGGTGGGGCTGGTAGCTACTCTCTTGCATCCTCCGACGATGCACGGCAAGTGGCGACCTACCTCTGGAACAACTTCTTGGGGGGAAGTTCGTCTTCTCGGCCATTGGGAAATGCAGTCTTAGATGGAATCGACTTCGACATTGAAGGCGGTACCGGCCTATACTGGGACGACCTTGCCAGGTATCTTTCGAGTTACAGCAAGCAAGGGAAGAAGGTTTACTTGACTGCTGCTCCTCAATGCCCTTTCCCCGATGCATCGGTCGGCGGGGCCCTCAAAACCGGTCTATTCGATTACGTCTGGGTCCAATTCTACAACAACCCTCCATGTCAGTACTCCTCCGGAGACATCGGCAATCTGGAAGATGCATGGAAGCAATGGACATCGAGCATTCACGCCACTAAGATTTTCCTAGGTTTACCTGCTTCACCCGATGCAGCAGGAAGCGGTTTCATACCAGTGACAGATCTCACATCAAAAGTACTACCGGCCATTAAAGGTTCCGAAAAATATGGAGGTGTTATGCTCTGGTCCAAGTATTATGATGATCAAAGCGGATACAGTAATTCCATCAAAAACGATGTCTAAGTTTCAGGGTTCCGAGTGTAACCCACCTCAATAAGTTATCATGTAACATTTGGTACGTCTCCAAGTCATTATATATGATGTTTTTGTGGGGTGCGTTTCTTGTAAATGATTGATGAAGTACTTCGACATAGACTCTACTTGTCACTTGTCCAAACACGATTACTCTCAAACCTATGCTTACTATATATGGCAAACCAATTCGTGATTTTCTTCCTGTCAGACCAAAGGTAATGCTAGTAACTTACTAAGTCTACGATTGCATCTTATTAAATCATGATGAACTTCTGATTGTCCATGACCTTAAAAAATGAAGAATCTGTAGTATTCCATCCACAATAGCCATGGTGGCAGTGCCTGGAATTTTGACAGAAGACTACAATCACCTGCATAGTTCCAATCCACCTTTTTGTTTTCCATTTCTTTTTCAATGAAAAAGAAAAACCTAGCTTCCACTCCTCAACCTCTATGTAATCTCTGGCCATTTTAGTTGGATGTGGACTGATTCTATACATTGCACCAAGGAAGCTAATTTCAACTCTCTTTGATGTTTGTAACTGAATATATCAGCTGATAATGTCAACTGCTACCAGCCGATACTTCCTCCCTAAGTTCAGTTTTGAACTCCTTCTGAAGCTGTTCCCACGTTGCTGATTTTGCTGCCAAAACAACATCGTCGAGAAATCCTCTTTGTGGAAATTCCTCAGGTACAAGGCTTTGATATGTCTCGAATTGTTCTTGGGCTTCCTTCTTCTTGTCCAACAGACTATATATTATCCCCTGCAAATGTTGGGAATAAACCTGAGGGTCAAAAGGCTAGAGTATAGTTGAACTTACCTACTCTAGATTAGCATAGTTAAGACGTTGATCTGTATTTCCATCATACTCCATATTCGTATTCAGTATGAAACTTTAAGCAGCTACATGAAGCTGTAGGTATGATTGCATGGATCAAGGGAGAAGATTGCCCGTATCACTTATCCTCTCAGGTTTAAAATCCCATGTCTAGGAGAACCAAATTAAGGATTTGATTTCAATTGGCAGAGAGCATGCTACATACCTGACAAAGATAAGGCCGAAAATCTCGAGGATTATCATTAACTAGATCTTGAAAATCTTTCAATGCCACATTCAGGTCCCCCTGCAAACACAAATATAATTGCCTTTAGAGAAGGCGGCAAATTTTGCTAGTACAAGATTCTCTTCCCCCTTTACTTTCTCATAGTTATCATCTAGTCTGGCAACTAGCAGGTAGAGACACCATTTGTGTTTCAGTGAGTTAAGGTCTTCCCTTCTGTCATCTGGCTTTTGTATTTAAGCAAATGCAGAGAAAATGGCAGTGAAATTATTCCAACTGGACTATTTAGCTTGAGATAGATAGCCAATAGTGCACATATGGTTATCAAAATACTAACAATATAACGGTAGCAAGCAGGAGAGATAAACTACCTCTACAACATGCATTTGAGCAATTAATATCCTGATATCTCGCTCTTCAGTGACTCTTTTTTCACGACGGGCTAATTCAAGAGCCTTATTTAGCATCTCAAAGATAGCCGGCCCTTCTTGGTTCTTATGCATCACCATGGCCAGACCCTGTTTTAAATGAATAGCGTAAGCTTCAAAACAAATTTTGCAATACGATACCAATAACACGTGATTGTCAAATAAATATTACTGTAAAACATTTTCCCAACTCCACATTTCTAGGGCTTTAGTCTGACCGTTCTCTCATTTTACTTGTTCTTTTGTTTTTGTTTTCCACAAGAAACAATTCATTGTACTGTAAATCTGCATCATCTGTTCAGTTTTTACACCGTGGTGGATTTTCTTTATATCAGCTAATAAGATTTCTAATGAAGGGCCCAGGAGTTGCTAAAAGCCTAAAACCCAATTAAAGCTGCAGTTCAGATCCTTTTATGCAATTGTCTCATCATTAAATTGGCACTGGAATGGGCACTTCTTCGAACTAGATTAACCTAAGCCTTTAGAAAAACCAATAAATTAGCACCTGAAAATGTATAACTACAAGCAATTCTTCGCATTAGATGTACACATGGAAAAGCTGCCCCACTTTTCATAGTATGCTGATGACTCGCAGTGAAAGTCATTTTTTCCTCTTTGGCACAGACTTATCGATACTAGCCCTCGCACAAGCACTTTTGGCATTCACTTAACTATTCTTTATAGGGAAAGAAAAGAGAAAAAGCATGTAAAATATGACTCTGATAGATAGTCAATGAAAACTGAAGTGCAAGTAAGAAATTAAATATAATTAAATGGCACTATAAGGAAGCTCGATCTTCCACAAAATCCATATTGAGGAATGAAGAATACAGTAAGGGGGTCTCTGTCAAACAGTATAGAGTGTGTATGAAAAGAACCAAGTAATGTTAAGGATGCGAAATTAGTCCAAACGTATTACAATTAATGAAGCTGCAGAAAGTCCTCTTCCCGACTCTAAAGGTCACAAAGCATTTTGATGACCATGACTCTAAAGATTCTCGATTGAAAGAGAATTCCAGCATAACAAGTGACTTCTTCATATGCAAAACCTCCTGATACACTACGTCCAACTCCCTCATAGAAGTGCCAAAGTTCAGAACCATGTAAATACCCAATTCGAATCACCTTCCTTCACTTTCTCATATGTACAAAGTTCATTCTTTCCACTAACCATCAACTTAACTTTAGCTATGCAAGATTTCTAATTGGGCATACGCTCAACACCACTTCAAGTAAAATTTGCGGAATATTCTGTCTAACATAGCAAAATAAAATGAGCCAATCAAAATAACAGAAGCATGAGTCCGAAGAAAAGACCATACGTGCAAGGCCCTGAGCATAAGAGGCATCTCTTCCAAGATTTCCCTGAACAGCCTCTTTGCAGTGCTGATCTGACCCATTGTCTCGTGACACAGAGCAAGCAAAAGTTTCCACTCAACCTCGTCTGGCTCCAGCTCCACCAACCTCTGCACAGACTTAAAAGCTTCCTTGGTCTTCCCTCTCCTCATCTTCCCATACAACACCACCTTCAATGCCTCCACGTTCAACGGGTCCGTCTCCAAGATCCTCTCACTCATCTCCTCCTCATCACCATCCTCCTTCCAAGCATCTCCCGTCTGGGGACTCGACTCGCTCGCCTGAGAAGCCAGCGCGAAGCTCGGCTTCAAATGGACAAAACCCACGAAGACGAACGACCCCAGAAGACAAATCACCAGCTTCTCAGACAAGAATCGGAGGAATTTCGCGGCGGGCGAGAGCAAGACGCGGCCTTTAAGCCTGTCGTCATCAGAGGGGATTAAGGGTCGGCCGGATTCGGCGGCTTTGGGCGGAATGTGGAGTCTTTCGGGTCGGAACAGGAGCGGCGGAGGGCGGTGGCGAGAGGGCGGCGGCGGGTGGAGGAGCGCGTGTCGGAGCGGACCGCGAGGGGTGCTGAAGGAGAACTTGAGGACGAGGTGGTCGGGACGAGAGTTGAGAGAAAGAGGCGGGAGAATAGCCGTGCGGAGGAGGAGATGGCTCGCGGCCGCCCAGGAATCGGCCATGGACGCGAGCAGGGAGAAATGCGCTGGGTTTTAGAAGGGCTTTGAAGAGAGAGATTCTTCTTTATATGGTGTCTGGACTCAAGTACCAACATGTACTATTTAGGCAGTGGATGATGTAGGTGTTAAAAAGTATTTTTGGGCTTTTCAATTGATATTCCAAATTAATGTTTTAAGCCGCATTTGGTCGTCGCGATTGGAATCGAGATGAAATTAGGATACAATGGGATTGGAATTATCAAGGGATTTCTTATATCATGTATCATCATTGGTAGGAGTTTATAAACAACTTGAATTTAATAAAAATCTAATTTGCATTACCGAAATGAACATGACTTGTAATGGTTGCAACTCCCAGAAAAGATCACCACATTGGTGTGGCCTTATCTCTATGATCATCATGACAAAATTTTGGTCTAAGTTCATGAGAACTTGTGAACGACATCAACATGGTGGTTGTTGTTGCAGTCGCTATTATCACCAAATTTGACTACTACAAAGGCAATAACAATGATGGCGGTAGTCTAATTTGGTCATCGTGCTCGTAATGTATAGTGAAACTCAAAAGTGATAATTGGGCATTAATTGAAAGTAGCAATGTAGCATTATGATATCGTAATCGGTTTGCTACGAGCAATATTTGTATTTGTCCTCTTAATTTCTTTTAGTCAAATCTGTTATCCCGACGTATCCGGATTTATCTTGATCGAAATGGGTCGTGAAACGCCAAATGATACAATGATCACTATCATGTCGGGTAATTTTCCGGGTCGCCAAGCCCGTCTAGACCTGCTTAGGGCCGATTCGGCCCGCCCATTGCTGCGGTGTCATACGGGTCGCTCGAGATCCGACCCGTGACACTATCGTCCGGTACCCGATCATCTCCCGCCCCCGCCCCCCCAAACCCCTATCTTTCTGCCCCCTAAAACCCTAAATCCACCGGCTGGTTAAACCCTAGCACCGTCCTTTGGGGAAGCAATCCGGACGCATTTGCATGCCTTGCTGATCAAATTCCGGGAGGAATACAGCGACAAGGATCGACGATGAGGAAGAAGGTGGACGAACGTATCAGGACGCTCATCGAGAACGGCGTCAAGACGCGTCACCGGTCGATGTTCGTCATCGTCGGCGACAAGTCCCGTGACCAGGTGCTCCACCTTCGCCCGGAATCCATTCGCATGTCTGAGTTCGATTGCGTGTTGATTCGCCCCTACCGGTTTTGAGCCTAGTTCGGTGCATTTAGGATGAGCAGTTGAATTCGTGAACTTTTGCCCTTTCTTCCACAAGTCTTAAACTGGGTTGGCCTTTTTCTTGAACTGTATTTCAGAAATTGACAAACTTTTGTTGCTGTGACAGATTGTGAATCTTCACTACATGCAGAGTAAGGCGGTGATCAAGTCTAGGCCGACCGTCTTGTGGTGCTACAAGGATAAGCTTGAACTCAGCAGGTTGTCATTTTTCTGAACACTCGAAATGCATTAGAAATCCACAAATTCCGTTGCCTTGTCGTATTTCAGGTGTCTGTTAGAAATGATTTACATATATATGAAGTTAGGGTAATGTCATCATCCACATTCAGTCATTCTAGGTCCTACGCTCTTATCTTGATAATCATTTCCATCTTTTATTAATTATTGAAATACCTGTTGATATCTTAGTTTTTCACTGGTTTGATCCAATTCTCTGTGCAGTCACAAGAAGAAACGGGCGAAGCAAATAAAAAAGTTGATGCAGAGGGGGCTCTTGGATCCAGAAAAGGTTGACCCTTTTTCACTCTTTGTGGAAAGTGGAGGGTTGACATATTGCTTGTACAAGGATTCTGAAAGAATTCTTGGAAACACTTTTGGAATGTGCATACTTCAGGTAATTCCTTTTTCCAGTTTACTCCCACATGCAGTTCTAGTTACAATCCACTAATCATAGTGATTTGCAACATTTAAATTTCTATTGCATGCTTTAATACGTTTTGCACTCTCATAGGATTTTGAAGCTTTGACCCCAAATCTACTTGCCAGAACAATTGAAACAGTGGAGGGTGGTGGTTTGATTGTATTGCTGCTTCGGAATCTCTCCTCATTGACTAGTCTTTATACAATGGTTATGGTATGTTGTATACTCTTCTTGCAATATCTCATGGTTTGGTACTCTTTAACTTGCAATAGATTGTATTCCTGCTGAGATCTCTCATGAATAGTCTTTATACACCATCACTATGATGTATAGTATTGGCCTCGTGGAAATATCTTATGGTTTGGCCACCTAATGTAATATGATGATTACAGGATGTTCATGAGAGGTTTCGTACCGAATCCCATTCTGAGGCTCCTGGACGCTTTAATGAAAGATTCTTATTATCACTCGCTTCGTGCAAATCATGTGTTGTTATGGATGACGAGCTCAATGTTTTACCAATATCTTCTCACATCAGATCAATTAGTCCAGTTCCAGCAAAAGAGGTGATAAATGGATTTTCTCTTTGCTCTAGCATAGGAAATTCTCTAAGTAGAAAGTTTAAGCTCTTTGACTAGGCCTGCCCAATGCAACATGTTGTACTATTTGTCCCCCTGCATTTCCCATTACAACTATTACAGGACAGTTATTGATCGTCTGCCTCCTAATTGGTGGTTTAAGGACTCTGAAGGGCTATCAGAAGCAGAGAGGGATCTAAAAGATTTAAAAGAGCAACTCAATGATGATTTTCCTGTTGGACCTTTGATAAGGAAATGCTGCACTCTAGATCAGGTGGATATTCTGAATTTCAATTTGCAGTGATCTTAGAAAGAATCTTTCATCTGTCTTCAGTGGCTTATAGTACAATCAATCTTTTTGGACAGGGGAAAGCTGTCATTACATTTCTTGATGCAATTTTGGATAAGACTCTACGTAATACAATAGCTTTACTTGCTTCTCGGGGTCGTGGTAAATCAGCTGCCCTTGGTTTAGCAATCGCTGGTGCTATTGCTGCTGGGTAATTCTTTCTTCATTTTCATTTTACTTTTTTTTTTTTTTTTTGGTCAATTCCACGTTTCCATCATCCTGATAACAGAAGCTTTTTGTACTAGGTATTCAAATATATTTGTGACTGCACCAAGTCCAGAGAATTTGAAAACTTTATTTGAATTTGTTTGCAAGGGATTTGATTCACTTGAATACAAGGTACATTTATTTCCACTCCTTTTTCTTTCACCCTTCTTTTCTCTATCGCTATTACTCTAGTGTTCTATTGCTAGTCAGAATGATCAAGAACTCAGAGTCAACAGCTTATCCACTTTAATATGTTTTATGGACCATGCTTGTTTTGTATGGAAATAAAATAAGAGACCCACCAGATAAATCTAGTAAGTTCATGTAAAACACCTGTATTAAGTTTAGATTGAGCTGTCAGTGTTTGTTGTGAGGAGTGAAGTTTTGGGCGTCAATTGTTTGCTCCATTGAAAATCCATGAAGTTTCGGTTGAAGGGCTTGGATGTTTACTGTTGTTGGGATGGTTGACCATTTTCTCTCTCTGGTCAAGGCAAGATAACAATGAACTGGGGATTCTGTTATTTCCTATCAGAGTATTGATTTCTTGTGCTTTTCCCCCAAATCAGTGAAAATTCAAATGAATATCGTTTTGGATGGATTAACCTGCAGTAATATATATTATTTTTCTGTTTCCGTAGTATGTTGAATTAATCATTATCTCACCAAGTGGGTTGACAAAATTTCTTAGCTTTGCAAGAAGATCACTGTCCGCCCCCCATTCTGAGTTAGGTAATTGCTTATAAGAAATGCCCATCTAACAGTCAAGAGATGATGTGAGATTTAGTAGTGTTTGCTAGTGGTAGTACAACCAAATTGGCTAAATCTCCAATCATAGTCAAGAGATAATGCTCATGGTTGGGTTCTCTAATTTTTACTTTGACCTGCATCTGAGTTAAAACTGAAGATTGACCTGTGAGATGATCTATTCTGTGGACATATCAGATAGGGTGCTGGTAAATAAATTGGAATCATACCTTTGAGTTATGACTGGATGATTGGGGTTCTTATTCGGGTCTGCCTGGTTTTTCTGCATGTATTGTTTCAAAAATGGAGTGATGATCCATAATCCAGTTACTTATTTTCTAATCATTGTTTGTTAGTTGAATTAATTTGAAAAGATTCTTGGTAACACCTAATTGAATTCTTTAAGAATCAGAGTTGAGGATAAATAGGACAAACTTCTAAATATTCGTTTGAAAAGGAATGTTGTTTAATTTGTAATTATCAACACTCCTGTGGCTATGCATTTTCTTCCCTCTTCAATGTGCGAGATTGCTGAATGGATTCAAACATGTAAGGACACACACACACACACAATGTTACTTGGTTTTCTAACAAAAGTAGCATTTAAAGTAGACACAATACATATGTGAGATCAAGTTTTCGATATGGTTTAGTACTCAAGGCACATTTATTGTTGGACAAGGTTCTACTGAATATGAGATCCATGTGCTTTTGATTTTTTATATATTTAACTTTCAGCTGAATCCTGCTACTTTCTGTCTCAGGAACATATTGATTATGATGTGGTGAGAAGTGCCAGTCCAGAGTTTAAAAAGGCAATAGTGAGAATTAATATTTACAGGCAGCACAGACAAACAATTCAGGTTGGTGGGAGAGAATTGTCGAACCCCAGAATGTTGTTCTTTATGCTATGTTAATTTTTGTCAATAGGCATTGTATATTGTGTGGAGACTGTACACAAATCCATCATTTTCTATCTAGATACTTGTTGCCCATGTACTCAATTGAGCAGCTTCATGCAGAATTCTGATAAGGTCAGTAGTCGTTGTTAACAAATCCAATGCCCTGTCATATTGGGCATATTGTTTCAATGGCTTTTGTCTAGATTGATAGGAATATGAGTTGTTGGACAGGGGAGATGAACAATGTGGATTTTCAATGTCGGATTATCATGTTTTTGTAGAACCATTAGTTTTACTCTGATAGTTATTGATTATGATTTATTCTGAGTATATAAAGCTCCAAGTACCCCTCTCCCTCCCGCCCCCAACCTCTCTATGCCTCCCCCCCTCTTTCTCCCCTTCCCCTTATTTTGTGGTTCTACTCTTGAGTTGTCCTGGTAATGCATCTTGCAGTACATACAACCACATGAGCATGAGAAGCTTTCCCAAGTTGAATTGTTGGTTGTTGATGAAGCAGCTGCAATTCCACTGCCAGTTGTTAAATCATTGCTTGGTCCATATCTGGTGTTCCTTTCATCCACAGTAAATGGGTATGTTCTGTTGTACTCATCTTTTAATAATCTTGGAAGCAAAGATGGATCTCATTGAGTGGCACAACTTAAATACTGTTTTCCTTAAATGTTCGTTGTTTCAACTCCTTAAGCATTTTAAGGATGCAACACTCTCCTTATTGTAATTGTTCATCCTTTCTCCCAGTTTAACTTCACCAAAATTATATTTTTTGAAAAGTAAAGCACATGAATCAATGGACTTTCAAAATGTATCCTTTTTACCCCTTAATAACCAGTTTTACAAAAGAGACAAGGGCTTCAAAGGTGGTTTTACTAAGACCAATTCTACAGTGAAGTAAGTGGTATCTGCTTAAGAACAGTCAGATTATATAGCACACATTGGCTCAAGGGTTGTAGTAAGTCAGAACATATGGTACAATTCATCTACTGATAATTTTTCTTCCTGTCAACAGTTATGAAGGTACTGGGCGTTCTTTATCACTGAAACTTATACAGCAATTGGAAGAGCAAAGTCGTGCAACAGTTAATGGTGCTGAGGCAGCTCATTCTGGTAATTTTAATATTGCATTTTGTTTGTAACATGCAAATAAATACAGAGTAATGTCCATCCTGCTTGATATTTTATTGCCTATATGGATGTACTTTAAAAATTCAGCATTATGTTTATTAAAAAGCTGGTCTGTGCTAGGTCATAAAGTTAAATTCTGGTAAAGGTTATAAATCATAGATAATTGGTTCAATATTTTTCTTAGATAATTTTTGCTACAATTTTGCCAGACCTTCTTCCGCGTAATTGCAGACTTTTATGTGTTTCATTCTGTTGATATCATCGATGATGCCTATCTATTAAAAAAAAAAAAACTCTTTTGATGCCTCAATTATTTAGGTCTTCAAGAGCTGTTGATTTCAACATCTCGATGCTCTTGGATAGATCCTTGTTTAGTGTAGTCTGTAAATGGTCCTAAACTAGGGATATGTACTTAAGTTTTCTCTCCTAGATTTGAGGTCACTTATAAACCATATGATCCTATGATGCTTGAAAAGTGGACTGATCCAAGAACTGATCAGCTTTACTATTGATGGTTCAATTGGTTGAACCTCCAGTGTGGTTTTAAGATGAAGATTGTCATATGATATAACAAATGTGTATAGATAAACCATATTATAGTACAACAGGTCTACCAACTCAGATGCTAATACTTGATTGGAAGTTTGAATCTTGGTCATTACCAATATATAACATATATATGTGTGTGTGTGTGTATACACATTGGGGACTACAGCTTAAGTTGCAATGAACAAATTCTGGTTTAAAATAGATGAAGATACAGGGCCGAGTGCTGTTGTGAGTGGCTGACCCAGAGGTGAAAAGGTTCCTTCAATTCCACCTCCAGCATTTAAAATCTTTTATAGTTATCCAGATCTGTCAATCATAGGATGTTCGCCAATTTGACGTATCGAATTGAGACAAACCTAGTTTTGCTTGGTCTTTAATTGAGAAAAATATTATCTCCAATACCTGACCAGAGCAAGGATTCGCTCCTGGTTTAACCAGTTGAGCCAGCTATTCTGGTCCAATTAGAAATGCTAAACTCCAAAAGCATGGGAATTGGGACTACAGGTGATGATTATTTGGTTTTGTTTAGCTTTTGCCCTTCACCAGTTGATGATCAAAGGTCCAATCGAGGAAACTGGAAATGGGTTTTGTCTATAAGTAATTGTTTCCATTGACAAACTTTTGGGACATGTTTTCTAATTGATAAAGTGATACGTGGCTCCTGATAAGGAGCACTTTTACTGTACAGGAACAAATCCTAGAGCACTTAAAACAAAACAAACAGACACGAGCCGCATGAATTCTTTAATGCCATTGTGCTATGTTCAATATTAATTCTTCCATATTCAAGATCTTTTCTGAGTTTCAGCCTGCATTGGGCACTGAAAATATAGCAAACATGAAAAATTAGAGAAATTGCTTGTTGTTAGGCAAGTTGCATATTTTAATGTGGGTAAGAATCTACTCAAATCTTTTTTCTTTGGTTCCACATGCGTGTGGTTTTAAAATTTCTACAAATGTAGGTCGTCTCTTCAAGAAGATAGAACTGGCTGAATCTATCAGATATGCTTCTGGGGATCCAATTGAATCCTGGCTCAATGCGTTGCTTTGCCTTGATGTTGCCAGTTATGTTCCTAATATTTCCAGGTCAGAGGCAATTGTTACAGTGTTCTTGGGAGTGAAGCTACTTAATTCTTGGACATTTAGTTATACCCTTTCTGTTTTTCTCCTTGTAGGTTACCCTCTCCCGGTGAGTGTGATCTCTACTATGTAAATAGAGATACGCTTTTTTCCTATCACAAGGACAGCGAGTTGTTTTTACAGGTAAGTATGTTTCATTTCTCGTGATTTTAGAATGCAAAATCAATGTGTGTGGATTATTGGTCCTTACTCACTTCTCTGCATGCAGAGGATGATGGCCTTATATGTTGCATCTCACTACAAAAACTCGCCAAATGATTTACAATTAATGGCTGATGCTCCAGCACACCACTTGTTTGTATTGCTTGGTATGCTCATTCCATATGATTAGCTTTATGTGTTTCCTTTACTATTCCTTGATCCTCACATGGTATTTGCAGGACCTGTTGATGAGTCCCGGAATCAACTGCCAGACATCTTGTGTGTCCTACAGGTATATCTCTCTCTTTCTCTCTCTCACACACACACACACACTGGTGCTTGTGCACAGTGAGTGTCATGTGCGTTGCCCAGGAGGGTGGCAGATGGAAGGAATCTTTGTTACACCATTTTGATATTTGACAAAAATGAGATTGTTAACTATGGTCATATGTGTTGATCAAATCTTTTAAGGATACAATTACAAAACTCCATTGTGGATGGAACATTCTGTTGTATTTACTACCTTTCTCCTTTTTTTAGGTCAGTCTTGAAGGACAAATATCTCGTAAATCTGTGATTAAAAGTCTAAGCGATGGGCATCAACCCTCTGGAGATCAAATTCCGTGGAAATTCTCTGAGCAGTTCCAGGACACTGTTTTCCCTAGTCTATCTGGTGCTAGGATTGTGCGAATTGCCACACATCCTAGTGCAATGAGGGTAATTTTTTCCCTTAAAGCTTCTTATTTACTCAGTGTTGCACCTTTTGTTTATCTTACTCTTTCACTTGACATTCTGTAGCTTGGATATGGCTCAACCGCTGTGGAACTCTTATCGAGGTTAGTTGAGTGCTCATTCATTTTGCCTACTTATATATTGCTACTTGTCACCCTTACTCCTATGTCCTAGAAAGTTAATGTAGATTCACTAAAAATGGATTAGGTGAAAGACGATCACAGAACCACGGGAATATGTATTGCGTGAGCTACTGCCCCTAAAAAGAAAAAGTAATACCCAACTTGACTTGTCTATGATGAAACACTGAGAAAGGGGTACTCCTTCTAGAGGATGCAATTGATACAACTATAGATAACTGAGGAACATAATATCTGAATAGTATTACTATTCTGAAGCTCCATGCCTGCTCCAGTAGAAGCCTAGTTAGGAGATGTTAATAAATAATACTTCTTTACTGGGATAATAGTTATTAAAAGTTACTTCTACTTAATGTATTGACTTATGCATTTCTCACTTTCACACAGATACTTTGAAGGACAGTTGACAAATATTTCAGAAGCAGAGATCGAAAATATGGAAGAGGAGCAACCTGTCAGAGTGACAGAAGCAGCACAGAAGGTGCATTGATCCTTGTACTTCTGCAGTTGATTCTTATGATTAGCCAGTGGATCTTTAGGTGTCATGTTTACAAGAGTTGTGTACGGCAGGTTGATGCTTAAATTTTTACCCAAACTGTGACTGACAATAGGTAGTTGAATATGTGCAGTTATTGACTGTAGCTGGACATGGTCAGTTATTGAGTGTTGACTTACTTTAAGTTTGTTCTTAACATTCTAAAATGTTCGGCACAATGATTAAACATATGCATGTCCCTCTTGTTCCCCATTTGCAAGTTTAAATATTTTTTTGCATGAGCTCTAGATTCAACAATCCACAAGCTTTTTGAAGACAAGTTGTTGAAATAATATG
The DNA here is from genome assembly GCA_014182845.1 of Corymbia calophylla. NCBI lineage: Eukaryota > Viridiplantae > Streptophyta > Magnoliopsida > Myrtales > Myrtaceae > Corymbia > Corymbia calophylla. The sequence goes on along the minus strand of CM024700.1, from coordinate 45,869,161 downwards.
AAATCGCGACTTAAAACATTCTGAATCATGTGTGTTTCAATGTTACAAGCTAGTTTGCAATCCTTTGAATTCTCCTTTTTATTGGATCTATAGTCAGTCTTTTAACGTGGGCGTTTTGTATCGTAAATGAGCAGCATGGAAGTGACACACCTGAATTGAGTAGAGCTATATGTTGTAGTTTTACCTTTTTCCTCACTAAGTTCTGCAAAAAGCACCGAGTGACCTTTGACTTTGAGACCATAACTGCATTATATTTATCTGATCCGATCCGAATCCATTTCAGACTTAGAATTATTTTGGTCAATTTAAGAGAAATAAAAATAGTCATCTCTGCTAGTTCAATTATGTTGTTTCTGTTATTTGTCTTTACCCCACAGTACATATCCGTTGTACTTAAGCTGTCCCCCAGTTTTAATGTTAATTGTTAGTAGATTTTATTCTCACATCAGATGTGATTTCAGGCATCTTTGCTGGAAGAGAATGTAAAACCCAGAGCTAATCTTCCACCTTTGCTAATACATCTTCGTGAAAGACGGCCTGAAAAGCTCCATTATATTGGTGTCTCCTTTGGTCTTACTCTGGACCTTTTTCGCTTCTGGAGGAAACATAAGTTTGTCCCATTTTACATTGGCCAGATTCCAGTTAAGACGACTTATCTGAAGCACATTGAATACATGACCTTTTTCCCTTGTTGGGTGGTGTTTTGACCTTTCTTCTTCATTACAGAATACCGTGACTGGTGAGCACACCTGTATGGTTTTGAAGCCTCTAAAAAATGATGATATTGACATTACTGGATCTGATCAGTGGGGTTTTTTCAGTCCATTTTATAGAGGTAATTCTTGCCTCTCAAGATGATGCTTTAATTTCTTCCCATGCTCCCCATGTGTTGATCTTCTCTAAAACCCTTTAATTTTGTTGAAAATGCCAGATTTCAAGCAAAGGTTTGCAAGGCTTTTGAGCTATGGTTTTCGTAATATGGAATATAAACTTGCTATGAGGTAATTTCATTTATTCCTCACTCTGCTTATGTTCTTTCAATCAATCTTGCTTGAAAAACTTTTTGTTTCACTAAATTTGCTTTTTTGTTTCTAATCTACCAGCATATTGGATCCGAAAATCAACTTTGATGATGAGGAAATTAACCCATCTACCTCAGAAGGATTTTCAGGGTCTCTCAACCAAATTTTATCACCGCATGATATGAAGCGACTTGAAGCTTATACTAATAATCTTGCTGATTATCATATGGTAGGAACAAAGATGATCTTTTGTAGTATTTTGAAATCTGTTATTTTCATTCTGATTTCAAAACCATTTGACCTGAAATGCACTTGGACAGAAGTAATTTATATGAGAAAAGTCTTAAAAATAATGATGATAGAGAGCATGCTGCATGAACATTATATGCAAAAGTTGAATTTGTTACCTGAGATTGTTCCTAGAAAAGACATTGGACTCATTTCTGGAGCAGTTGGATCAGGATGTAGAAGCCCTTTCTTTCCTTCTGTGGCACGATATCCCTCATACTCAATTAAGAATCTAGGAACCTGTTTTGTTACTAACTATCAAAGGAGGTGGCATGCTTGCAATACACAAGGAGTAGTGGAACATTACTTTGCTATAGTATATGATCATTACGTGGCATTTGCCCCTCGTCAACTCAGAAGCATAATCGAAGTGTCATACAACACATTTTGCATTTGATTTTATTACTTGACAAACTGTAATATATTCTGATGCACCCTTCATAATTTACAGATTCTGGACACTGTGCCAATTCTTTCGTATACATACTTCCAGGAGAAGCTTCCAGTTTCTTTATCATATGCTCAGACATCAGTCTTGCTATGCATTGGATTGCAGCATCATGACATCAGTTATGTTGAGGTCTGTGCCCTTGTTCTTGTACCCTCATTCTAGATACCTTTGTGCTCATTATTCACCTGTGAACTTGAGTTTGGGTTTGTCATTTGCTTTTGATGCTCAATTTTTTTGTTCTTCAGTTGCAACCTAGAATAGAATTGTAAGGTAAACTAGTGCTACAATTATCACTTAATCTGATGGTGCCTTTCTAGGGATGTCTAGCTTCTGATGTAGTTCTTGTCTATAAGAGGGAAGTGAAAGCTCACTGGGATGTGAATCATTTTTGCATTCTTATTTGGGGGTACTTTGATTCTCAAATGTCTGCTCTTTAGTTTTACTAACTTAGATATCATTCAGTCTTATTTAGCATCAAAGTTGCTTTCGGCCATTTGAGACCAGATGCTGTGGTTGCTGTACACCAGCATCATCATGCATGAGTTTTCCCTTTTCTGTTTATAAGGTCAATTTTTCTGGGACGTGTGACGCACCTCTATGGTATTCTAGTGTCTTGTGAGCTCTTCATCAGAGTATTTCCTTGCCATGCACTTGGATGGTGGATTTTATGTTGAACTTGTATTTTACAGGGACAAATGAAGCTAGAGAGGCAGCAAATTCTGTCTTTGTTCATAAAGGTTATGAAAAAGTTCTACAAACATCTATATGCTGTTGCAGCAAAGGAGATAGAGTCTGCCCTACCTCGCTTGAAAGAGGTAACTTAAACTTGTCGTATGTTACGGAGTGTTTTCAATCATATTCTCACGGTGAGATTTTATTGCCCTACTCTACAATACAACCCCTAAAAAAAAAAAAATCTCCCTTTATCTATATTGAAGGGTCTTCTAGGATGAGCTTTGACATTGAAATGTGCAGCACCATGAAATAATTCCTTACTCTTTAATGATTTTCATTAATGACGAGAAGTTGGGTAATACCCTCTGCATTGGAAATCAAACTACTAACATGTAACAACTGCATAAATCACGTGATATTGTCATGAGCATCCGGACAAGTGTTCTTACTTTTGGGATTTCCAATTTCAGGTTGTTCTGGAACCACACAGTGTATCTGTGGATGAAGATCTGAATGAGGCAGCAAAGAAAGTTGAGGTAACGTTGATATTGGTCCATTCCCTCCTTATTTTATATTTCCTTAAGTCTTGCCCTTGCACTGACTTGACTTAACCATGCTAGGACGAGATGAAGACCAAGACAGAGGGTTTCCTAAACCCTGAATTTCTTCAACAGTATGCCATTGTCGGCAGAGAATCCGATTTTGAGAGTGCTCTGCCAAATGGAGGTAAGATCACCTCAGGTGGCGTCATCAGTGTCAAATCTAGTAGAGAGAAAACGGAGAAACATAAAAAGCACAAAGAGAATCAAGAGAGCGGGAAAAAGCGAAGCAGGAACAACCCCGGCTCCAAATCCGACAAGAAAAGGAAGTCCTGAGTCTATATTCTTGTATTGTTAATCATTGATATTACTCTACATGCTAACGGCGTGCGCAATTTTGTTAGTGTATCAAGGGACCAAGTGCAGTCATTTTTTTATGAATGGAAGAAGCATTTGGGTAGGAATCTTTGTTGTTGTATACATGCAACTATAGCTTTGTTCGGTTAAATTTTATGCGCCCGCCACGCCCGAATGGTGGCTATGGTGATTGGGTCCTTGGCTTGGATGATCGAGGCGGGCTAATGTTTGGTTGAGCGGTTGAATGTTTTAATTAGTTTGTGTATCATTGAGTCCTAATAATCTCACAAGAGAATTATCAAAAAGGTTTAAATTTATTAGAGCAAATACCATAAAAAATCATAAATTATGCCATTTGTGATAATTATATCATAAATTTTTTTGTGTCATTAAAAATCTCAAGTGACTTCACTTGTAACAATTTTACTTTAAATTTATTTTTGTGCCACAAAAAATTCTAAACTATGTCACTTAGGATAAATTTACTTCAATTTTTTTCACTAAAGGGCATTTTTGTCTTTTTTTTTTTTTTTTTTCCTTCTCCTTCCTTCCCTTTGCCGGCCATGGCCACTCTTGCCAAAGGCAGAGTCAGCCATGACATTTTCCCTTATTTTTTTTGTTGAAAGGCAAACTTTATGTATAAAATTTGTGGCTAACTGTTATAATTTTTATACAGCGCTTCATAAATTTGAAAAATCAATCACTTAAAGATCATTAATAATTTGCCTCGTTGAAAATTTTGAAGTGGATATCGATTGCCTTACATGATACCGCCTATGTCAACGTGGACAATTTTTTTTAAATTTTTTCCTCGCTTAAATGCCCTAAATCTGAAAAAATGATCTACAATTTACAAATTTTTAAAAAATCAATCATTCAAGTGACAATAATCTACCTAATCGAAAAATCTATCACCGATCATAGGCGAAGTTGCTGTAACCTTGAACAAGGCCATCATAGCCTAGCCACTTGCGAGGCGACCTTGCCTCGGGCCTTTGTGGCCAACGTACAGGGAAAAAAGAAGAAAAAGACAAATACAAAATCAATTCCTTTTTTAATAAATTGCAAAGACTCGACGGGAATAGCACTCAATTGATTTTATTCTAATATGACACTTAACAAGAAAAAAATTATAAAACTCAAGTGAGTACCGTATGATATATTTTGTCCCTATAAAGATGTGCAGCATCATTTTTCACATCCACATAAAGATGAGTCAGATAAGGAATTGCGTATTCATGGTAAAAACTGGTCGAGGATTTTCAAATGATTTTTAAGGGCAATGCTCCAATAAATATCATGCAAGTGAACTGATAATATCATTACCAGTAAATGATCAGTAACCACGAAGTATGACCCATGGAAGAGGCTTCAATGCCATGCAAGATGCTCCGCAAGACAATACTAAAGACGATGGAACTGTAGAATGTGATATAGCCTGCTCGGGTACACCATTTCAAAGGAAAAAAGATCCCAAGGTGCGCTGATGCAGAACACAGTGCATCTCAGCACTCAAATTATTATTATTCTTTCTGTTTTGCCCACAAGACACGATCCGACGATCCAATATCTCAAAGCGGGACACATACGCCCCGATTTGCCCAACAATGACATATCAAGTAGCCTCTATTTATGAACTCAGCACAAATATAATCGTCATTATTGGTCAACATTAGCAGCCTTCCAATCTAATGCAAACCAGACTCAAGAGGGAAAAACCTCCAGCAAGTATATGAGTGCATTCACAAAATAAGAAATGCTCTATCCTAGTGACATCGCCGTATGTGATTGGAGGATCAAAAACAGCATATAATCTCTTGGTCACTGGATAGCATTTTCCATTCAATTACTTTATTGAAGAAAACAAGGAGAAGTAAAAGTATTGTCAAACTAACTTCCTTCTCCATTCTTTCAACAATTGATCAACCATTTGAACAGAATCTTGTCTCAGATGAAGTTTCTGACATCCAAGGACTTCACATCAACCATTTCCTCATCCTTGAATTCTTCCCTGAAATGAAACATAGATAAAAAGTTATTGAAAAATAAATTTTCAAAAGCTTTTACAATAATTAAATTTGCACCTAATTCATACTTCTCCTCAGCATAAGCTGAGTCAAACAAACCTTTGCTTACAAAATATAACTGTCATTTAAAAGAAATTGCTGTAGATAATGATGGTTTCCAGATAAGTTAAGACCAGATGTTCTTTCAGCATTTTTGTCTATTTGCTTTCGTTGGTTTTGTGGAAAAGAAATGATTTGAAAAACATTTTCCCAAAAATGACTGCTTGTATTGCTTAAAATAACTAGCAAATAAAAATTACTTTCATCATCAACAATTTAAGTCTAAATATTTTTATGAATGATAAAAAAAATTTCATTCATTTATTTTTGTAAGCGATATAATAGAAATTTTTTTTCAAATCATTCATTTTCCGCATAACGAGCAGAGCCTAAGTATAATAATGAATTCCATATATTCTATCTTTAGCAAACAAAAGAAAAATTTGCACATTTCCAGCACAGGCACAATGTTCTCAAGTTAGACAAGCAGGGGTGCCAATAATAAGTTTATCTACACAAAGAAACTGCACCATCTACACACATCACAAGAGAAACTGATTTGCCTCAATGAGGAAAGTACAGAAATACTTGCCTCTTCTTCTGAGTTTCCATAGCTTCAAGAGCATCTTTCTTCAACTCCTCCAATTGTGCTTTGGCAATTTTCAGTTCCAACTGCTCCTCATACTTTGGCAGATCTTCCTTTCGAATACCAAGCCTAGCATAACAAATGACATATAAAATAATGTCATAACCAGCACATCAAACTGAAGAAGCCACATATACGCAGCGCAAAAAAGGAAACCCATCGCATGACAGTGGAAAACTCAGCTCATCAAATAATTATCAAAGTTTCTCATCTAACCACAGTCACAACTGAGTCATAATCAAAGGGCAGAATAAGAACCTAGCAACTATGCTATCAACTAGCATTTTGACATTGCCAAGTGCACTAACAGAAGCCACATATATTGTCTCCAGGAGACATGCTCTACACTTCCAAGTGAAAAATGTTAAATCTAGCATAATAAATGATTCAGTCTCTTATGTTAATAGAGTAGTGCTTCAACTACCTTAAGTCAAACTTCAGTATACCTTTAGTTTGGCTCATATATCAGTAAATGTAGAATGTGATGCTATTCTCATCCAAATTCAATCCTTTTACACCAATGTGATAATTTTACTAGCACAGGAAATTATTATAAGCTAACAACTCTCAATTAAAAGGTCAAGAGCCAAAAATAAAATAAAATTGAAACACATGGCCAAATAAATTCCCATTTTCATTTGCTAATCCCACTGAGATTATTTTAATTCTGGAAATGCATAATTGAACATCCATATCCCTTCGTGATATACATACACACACAGTACAACTCAAAATCCACATATAAGGATTTTGAAAAAACCCTTAAATTGAAGCTAGCGTAAATGTGCCACATTGTACAAGAAAACTGAAAAATAAGACCTAACGACACAATCACTTACTTCTTATTGACCTTATCAAACTCTGCCAAGAGAAGAGACATTCCTTTCTTGTCATTTCTCATAAGAGGCTTCTTAATTTCTTTTTCAACTTTCTCCAATGCATCCATCATCATTGCCTCTGCGCCAAGGTCATCAGTAAGACCTCTCCTGCAAAAAGTATTGGCTTTAAGTACTCACTAACAATAAGGATAGGAAACAACTCATTCTCACTAAATGTATAAGCATATGATACAAGTAGACATTACCAGAGCATTTCACACAAATCTAGAACAATAAAACAGCATAGTGAAGTAGTTCATGCATAAAATTCTGGACCATTAGAGAAAGAAGCTAGACACAGGTGTCACAAAGTTACAAATACTTATACAAGCAAGCAGTACATATTAGAGTAAAACATACTTGATTCGAATCTCCTTCAAGGTCAAAAGATATGTACGAGCATCCGGTATGTCCTGTGTACGTGTCTGAATAGTGTACTGGATCCTTTGCGATTCTGAAAACAAGTCTGCCCTGTGGGATTCAAAGACCAGGGTAATCAGTTCGTTAAACATCCAATTATAAAATTACATAACGTTATCCTCTTAACACCTTAACAAACAGAGACATACTCAAATTCATCCAGCCAATCCCTACAGTTTAATTTAGTTTAAAAAAAAATTAGAAAATGGCCATATTGATAGACACATGTGCCTGGACCACAAGCTGTATCTAGCACTCATGAACTGAGTCAATTACTCCACAGATGGCATTTATTAGATCCTCACCCAAAAAGTAGTTTTCTTTGAAATGTGGAAGCAACATTAAGAAGTTCCACCACTAACCAACTGCTCCATCTCCATTTCAGGCATCCATAAATATAATGAGATGAATTGAGATACAAGCATCTACAATCTTATCCAAGACCCAAAAAGCACATCCATACAAAACTCTCCTAATTCCAAGGAAATAGAACAAAGGGCAATGCTCAAAACATAATGCAAGAGAAAGCTGTCACAAGGATAAGCTGAAAAGGCAGAAGAAAGATTACTTCTCTCTCACTGTCTTCATGACCTTCGCGTATTGAGCCACTGCAGCTGGATCTTCAGGAGCAATGGTAATTTTTTCCTTCCTCAGAATTCCTATGGCGGTCTCAAACTTCTTCTTGACCTCCAGAAAGATATTCTTCAACATCTCTATTTTAACAATGACCATGTTAGTACTCTGTCAGTGATAAACCCTGGGGCCGGGAATTCTCATCTCAATGATAGAAGCATGAAAAAATATCCAAATTAATTTTACTTCAGTTCTATGGCTATTTTATCCTGGTGGATTCCCACTGGGAAGTCTCAAGATAAGTTCTCAGTCAGATTAATGATCTTCCACAGCCACCACTGGGGAATTTTTGCTCATGTAGCACTTATCAGTTGTATCGGCAAGAATTTGTGTAAGGTTACATGCATCATACTTCACAGAGTAGAAGAGTAGCTTAAGGAGTATAAGAAGCATGTTCTTTCTTTTAACCTAAAAAAAATGGAGCATTTGTCAGCAAAGTAATGATAACTAACTAAATGTCCATAAAAAACTGATGTTCACTGAAAATGCAGCAGGACAAGCTAAAGTCTATGACACTCACCATCTCCCTTGAGGGCAGCAGGAGCAGCTTCTTTGGCAAAGAAGCGGACAGGGACAGCATGCTCCCGCAGTAAAATTGTCTGAGTACCACACAACTGAGTGAATAAAAACAGAAGCATGCCAAGTTAAACAGTGTCCACGAAGAAATTGACAAATCTATCAAGAAACTAAACAGTGGTACGAAATGCACTGAAGGCCACCACCAATGGGCTGCCATCAGACAGTCATTTCCATCTAAAGTAGACACGATGATATCAAAGTCGCTGTTTTTTTTAACTAAGTACAGTAGAAAAGGCCTCTTCGTGCTAATCATGTGCTCCAATGCTCGTCACCAACCAAAAGGAACATCTAGGGAGAAACTAAAAACAAAAAATTTAGGTCAATCACTTCCCAGTTACTCATAGATCTATCCAAGTGCACGGAAGCATAATTGCCAAAGCAAATCGCCCGCAACGAAGAGCAACAGACGAGAAGCACTCTAACGGCGACTCGCAGAACAAAAACTCCGATCCCTACAGCCAATGTCGAGCACCGCCGGCATACCCATTTCCCCACTGACGAAAATCGAGCGCGTTCCACCTCGAAATCGCTCAACCCTAGCCAAATTACTAGTGCCCAGATCGAAGAACCCAAAAGAAAAATCCCGTTTCCTCGAGTTTGAACCAGGAGAGCACAATCGAGCGGAAATCGCGACGGCATTCGAAGAACGACGAGAGAGAAGGGAAGTGCGGAGGGAAGACGCGTAGATCTGGAGGGGGTCCTCACCTGCCGAGACTTGGATACGAGGCGAGAAGTGAACGCCATGATCGCCTCCTTCTCCTGCTTCTTCTGCTTCCTTCGTTCGTCGACCAGAGAAAGTCTCCTCTTTGTAGGGTTTCGACTCGTTTTGTTTTTGGGTCCGATTGTGGTGGTGGTCGTGACGGTGGTAACTCTACTCTCGGTCAGTGTGGTTACCCGTCTCCAAGTTTTAACCACAGTGAAACAGAGGAAATAGCATCGATTAATAAAGCTAAAAAGTAAAAAGAAAATATAAAATAAATGTAAGTTTGCAAAAATGACATAGATGATCCCTGAAGTTTGAAGCAGATATGTAATATGGTTCATGAGTTTTTTAATTTGTTCAATATGGTGTTTAAACTTTAGTCTAACATATAATATGATTTGTAAATTTTTAATCTATTCAACATGATCCCTAAAAGTCCAATTTTTAGGTTAAGTTTTACTTTTACTCTAATTTTTTTTCTTTTTTTCTCATAAAAAGTCATTAACCTTCACTTCATACCTAAATCTGACCAACATTAACTTTCTGTCTAATGTTTCCATTAAAGGTCCAATGCGTCAATTACACGGTCGCTTAGGAATTTTGGGCCATTATGTTTGCTGGGTCACTTAAGAATTTGAAGACCAACAGGTGAGGAAATAATCCACTATGTAGATTCATATAATTACTTGGTTTAATTAATTTATTATAAAAGGTGATATTAATTAGTTATGTTAAATCATAATATGGAAAATTATAAAACAGAATTAAAGGTTCTGTTTGTTTCATGATTTGAAAAATACTCTTTTGCGAATGATCATTTGTATTATTTAAAAAAATTGATTTGTAAAAAATATTTTCATTATCGATAATAATTTTTATCTAAGCATTTTCCTAAACAATGAAAGTATATTTGATTCATTTATTTTTTATAAAGCAATACAAAAGATAATGTTTAGAAAAATACTTTCCAAATCGTCTACCTTTCTCAAAATAAACGGAGCTGAAGTCTAAGCAAAAAGAATGTTGATGGACTCGCGTCAAACTTAAGCCTTTGTTCCCACTAAAGAAGCATCTATTGGGCTTGATTGTATTGTAGGTCCAATGAAGTAGGCCCGGCCCACGTTGTCTAGCTCCTTCGGTACTCTCCCTTCGTTGAACAACTTTTCTTATTCGAGTACCCTTTTAACTTTGATCAATTGCCTAGAAAGCCCAACCAAAAGTTAGACCGAAAGGTGAAGAGGTATCAAATGAATACAAGGGCGCCTTGTTTCGTGAAAAATAAATAATTTTAAAAAATATTTTCTTAAAAATTGTCACTTGCAAAAATGAACAAATAGAAAATCCTTTTAATGTCCATGAAAATGTTTAAACATAAATTATTGTTCATAGTGAAAACATTTTCCATTGACTAATCTTTTCGAGAGATGATTTTTAGGAAAATATTTTCTAAACCATCATTTTTTGCTAAATAGATAGAGCCTAATATCTATTCAAATTCCACATATGAGTGTTGTAGATATTTTAGCACCTCCTCTTACATATAGCCCGGGCCGAGAACAACACATGGGATTGCTAAAGAACAGGGATCCTCACACATAACATGAATCCAGGACGGGAGTTGGGTCTGATTTTGCATTAGAAAATTTGACCAAAAGTTTAAACTTGACAAGAGAAGAGATACTAAAATGAATATAAAGCCCATTGAAACTCTATAGACAAGTGATTTGCGTACTTTTTATATTGGACTAATACCATTAAAATTTTTAAACTGATACACCAATGACAAATTTATCTTAAATTAATTTTTTGATAACGAAAAACCCTAATCTGATACACCTGTTATAGCTTTATTCCAAATAGGTGTGATAAGATCCAATATTGAAGATGGACATATGCTGTAACAAGATCCAACATTGAAGATTGCACCCCACTGAGGGATTGCAGTCAAACCTGAAGAGTGGAAGATTTTTGCGGCTATTGAATCGGCTCATCACGTGCTTGACATTATTGGATTTGTAAAGAGACTTAAGTTTAGTATATTCATGGGTAGTGTCATTTCCAATGCTACGTTTAATTTTCACTGTCGTGTGATGAATGATACAATATGCATCGAAATGTCGTGGTAATGACCTAACTCTTTTCAAGAAAACCGAGTGCTCAAAAGGCGCATTTGATGTAATCGCACAAGGTGGCCATCATTTAGGATTCAAGTGTTGCCTTATGAATCAGCTAACGTGGTCTCTCTCGACTGGCTTGGGACTTGAAATGCTATGGATATACTACTTTGATAACAATGAGCACGTAAAAATTGTGGTTGAGAGAGAGGGGATTTTGCAAACAAGGATGCGATGGCTTTGATTGATATGTAGAAAATAATATGGGTGATTGGAGAAATTTCATTGGTAGACTTTTCCATCGGAGAGAGGGGACAAAAGCGACGAATGTAGGAGGAATGGGATTTTGCAAACAAAGATGTGATGGCTTTGGTTGATACGCAAAAGACAATATGGGTGGTTGGAGAAATTTCATTGGTAGACTTTTCCATCAGAGAGAGGGGGTGGGGAGGACCAAAGTGACAAACGCAGGAGGAATGGGATTTTATAAACAAAGATGCGATGGCTTTGGTGGATACGTAGAAAATTATATGGGTGATTGGAGAAATTTCATTATCAGACTTTTCCATCGAAGGAAAAAAGGGGGGGGGGGGGACAAAAGTGATGAATGCTGGAGGAATGGGATTTTGCAAACAAAGATGTGATGGCTTTGGTTGATACATAGAAAATAATATGGGTGATTGGAGAAATTTCATTGACTTTTCCATCAAAATTCTTTTGAGCTTGTCTCCAGACAATGATATCTTTCATTTAAGTGTCATCAAAAGTGATATATTAGGTCAATTTTGGCGCAATATCTTTAAATTGCTATTTTTCCATATGGGCTTGACTTTTCTTGAACACTAATTATGTTGCCCTTCTAAATAGCCACCAAGGAATCGAGACTCAAGAGCAAACCGTCCCTACTTTTGGCAATTTCTCGTCCAATTATTATTATTATTATTTGAACAAAGATGAGTGTTAAGAGATGGAAACATAATTTGTTTGATCAAACAACGTATGGAGTGACTGGCCGACCCGTTCACTAACCTTAACACTTCATACAAGCACAATTTTATTATTCCAAGTTGAAAAATACCGATAATAGAAGTTTTTTAAATTTATTTCAGATAGAAGAACTTAGTAGTTTAAAAAATCTAAATAAACCTTGACAAGTAACTCAAATAAGAGTTAATAATGCAAAAGTATGTGGTAACTTAAATAAAGAAATGGGCAAAACAAAACCTAAAATAAAGAAAAGTTTGTCACCGAAGTTGGTAACCTTAAAAAAAGAATTGGTGGATTTAAATAGTTCGTAAGTAAAGCAAATGCAAGTGGTAAGTTAATACAAAAAGTTGGTAAATTTAGGGGGAAAAACAAAAAGAATTGATAAACCACTCAAGTGAGAATTGGTAAACCAGAATTGGTCAATAAAATAATTGAGAAAAGATAGCAAATCGTAAGGGTTGATAAACTAGATGTGCTGGTAAAAAAGACAAATAAACATTGCTAAGTTATAACAGCAATCAGTAAACAAAAAAAAGGCCCAATAAAAGTTGGCGAGTAATTTAAATGAGCATCGATAACCCAAAATGAGATGGCAATTTAATCAAAAGAGAAGTTGGTAATCATTCAAATAAAGATTTGAAAATTCAAATAAGTGTTGGCAAATATAAGTTAGGTGAGAAAGACAAATAAAAATTAATAAAAAAAAGTTGCAAATTCATAAAATATGAAAAAAGAATTGGTAATTTCATAAATGTTGGTAAGTTATCATTGTATTTGATATCTGGTGACTGGTGAATATTTTCATCAACACTTATTTTTTCGACTTATCTACTTCTTTAGGATATCAATCGGTATGGAATGACGAATTGTAAGAATAAATGCTACAACATTTATTCAAATATTCAAAGCGTAACATTGCTGGTCAATTTTTTTGACTGTAAGAGTTTTGATCACTAAAGCAACTTTTGACACTCTCTGCCTTCACTCGAGCATCGGCAGGACTTAGAGAGCTAGTGGTGGCCCCTGCTCCCGAAGGTAATAAATTTCTCTTGAAAATTATCTCCAAAATAAAAATATACGCGATAGATAACATAAAAAAATTTAATTTCGCCATCTCTAGTCTCGAATTTTGACCCGTCATCCCACTCGGGTACATCCATGCATATACATAGAAAGTAAATTTATTACTTTTTTACACTAAATATATTTCTCGTGGACTCATCCCTTGCTACAAAATTCAAAATCTTTGACATCATATACGAGAAAAAAAAAATTCAGAAGAATAGTCAAATTGCCGCCATTTACTTTGTAGGAATAAAAAATCCAAAATTCTTGGATTCAACGAAGGGACTGCCAGATTTCCATCATTCAAGCCCACGTTGTTGCTTTGACTACTTGGGGCAAGGACTGCCACATTTCGTTCATCCTAAGGTGTGGATGGCGGCTTCATTCTTTAATCTATTTCTCTCGAGAAAATATCGAGTATCCTAAAAACGCCACGTCATTCATAATCTGAATCATTCGCAATTCGCCACGTGTCCTCGGGCTCCACACGTCAGCCCAATTCAAACCCCACAGGTCATTGAAAGCTCCTTTCTCTTTCTCCTCTTTCTCTCTGCACGCTCTTCTCTCTCCCCTCTCTCTCCTGCCCCCTACACGTGCTCTCTCTCTCTCCCTCCTACCCCCTGCACTCGCTTTCTCCCTCTTCTCTCTCATCTATCTCACTCGACTCTGGGTGCGTTTGGTTCAACATTTAAAAGTTCTTACGGCGAAATGCAAAAACTTTATTTAAGCGCAAGAACTTTGGGATAAATGCAAAGATCGTTTGATAAATTTTGCTTTGAGAAGCAACTTTGAAATGAATACTGTTTGGTAAACTCTGCTTTGAAAAGTCCATTTGTTGATTAATCTAAGCTTTTTAATTTTTACTTGTTTAAAATTTAAAAAAATGTGGATTTTTTTAAAATTTATATTTGATAAACAATGTTAAAGATGTTGTGCAAACAATTTAATTAAAAATAAAATCTTCTTTTTGCTAAAAATATTGAATGAAAAAAATTCATGTACCCTCTTTCTCAATTATAAAAAGAATTCTTTCATTATAATAAATGTGATAACATATGCTTCAAGGAAAGAAACTCATTATCCTTAAAAATTACAAACATCCTTAACTTAACTATTTCCTAGATTCATAGCTATTTGATCACGTACATATGCCATGTCATATCCCACATCATCATTTGAAGCATTACTATCTTCATCTACATCATTGGACTCCGTTGTATATAAATTGGGATCCAAATCCACTGTAGCAAAATGTGCATCATTCATGGTATTTCTTCGTATATAATTGTGCAAAGCCATTGCTGCTATCACAATTTTCACTTGCTTTGTGTATGGATAACTTGGCATACCCTTTAAAATCTTTCACTTCTTTTTTAATACACCAAAAGCTCGCTCAATTTCTGATCGTAGTGAGGAATGGGCACGATTGAATACTTCTTTATAACCTGTCGGTTGAGGATCTCAATGGAATTGGTGTAAAAATAAAGCTGAGATTGATCTCTACAACTTTTGAGTTTTAAAAATTTGTAGGGAATGACCTTAACTTCATCAAAATTATGAAACACCTTTAGATGTTCAAAAGAATCTAGACACAGACTAGAAATAGTGCACTATGATCAGGCCTTTTAAAGTATTCTAATGAGCTCAATTTTAATAAAATTAGTGTCGAATCAAAGCTTAGCATGTACCAAACAACTTTGCAGGAGAACACTTTTTGAAATTCACATCCCAAGATTTTATGAAAATCTTAGAAGTACCGAAGGTCAGTTTTGGAAAAAGGTTTTTCAACAAATCTTGCAAATTTGGGAGGTTTGTGAAAAATACCAGATGTGTTTAACATTATCTAAAAATTTTGATAAGAAAAATAGGATGTCACAAATATTTCTCAAGAAGATACCATCATCTAATTCAGCACGCATGATTTTATAAAAATCACACAATACACAAAGGTCAATCAACCCAGACAAATTTCACAGAATTCAATTGCGCATTGGAGGTCTAACCGAACCTAAACCAGAGATCAATTCAGCATGGAAATTCTATGGCATATAGAACACCATGTGAAAAGAAACTATCATGATAGAAACATCTCAAAATTCCAACCGCATGAATTTATAAAAAAGGCGAAAAAGAAAACCCACAAATGAGACGAAGGAGAGATTGAACCTGCAGAGGAGTAGATGCTAACGAAGGAGAGCGGACACAAGGTAGCGGACGCGAGGGAGCAGACATGAGGTAGCAGAGGTAGCAAGCAAGAGAGAGCAGACGCAAGGGAGCAAACGCGAGGCAGCAGACGCGAGGGGAGCAGGGAAACAGATGCGAGGGGGGAGTAGGGCAGCAAACGCGGGGGGAGAAGAAGGGAGAGGACAGCAAACGCGAGGGGAGCAGGGCACATGAGGGGAGAAGAAGGGAGAGAAACAAACCCTAGGTTTTGTTCTTTTAAAAAGGGGTAAACTTGGAATTTTAATGAGTTTTTAGGGCAAAAAAGGAACTCTACAAAGTTTCATTAATAGAGCCTCTCAGCATTCCCAAGGCCAACTTTCAACCTAAAGCTCCTTGAGAAGTGGTTTTCAAACACCCTGAATTTTTCCCAAAGGGCTTTTAGGCTCCAAGGGGCTTTCAAAATGTCGAACCAAACGCACCATCTGTCTCTTGCCGCCTCCCTCTTGCTCCCACCAACCCCTTCGTCCGACGAGGGGCAGCGATTCAGCGACAGCGCAGCCGGAGGGGCGGCGCTGTGGCTCGGCGGTTGGATGAGGCTGTAGTCGCTCATCTGACAGGCCACCGCGCGGCTTCGCCTCGAGGTTGCATACACTGCCGCGAAGTTTGTTGATCGGGTGTGGTGGCTCATCGGACAAGCCACCGCACGGCCTCCACCTCTACCTCGAAAGTGTGCCTCCGCCGTCACAAAGTTCGTCGGTTGGACAACGGGGTGGCGAAGAGAGGGAGAGAGTGGCGAGAGAGAGCATGCAGGGGAAGAGAGAGAGGAGAGAAGAAGAGGAGAGAGAAAGCTTGCAGAGGGGACAGAAGAGAGAGAGAGCGCGCGCACAGAGGAGAGGAGAGAGACAGAGGACACGTGGCGAATTATGAATGGTTCAGAATATGGATGATGTCGCACTTTTAGGGTACCCAACATTTTCTCGTTTCTCCCTCGTTTTTCTGAAGTGTGTTTGGTTTGCAATCGGTTCGGAGTCGGATATGTCTATGATCTCACGTCGTTGTACAACCTTACACTAATAAGGAACAATATAATGTTTCCCTAATGCCGATGAGTTGTGAGTAGAACGGACAGTATCAATAATACTGATTGTGGACACGGTTGAGATTGCCTAGAATAGTATTATGACCAAGTTGATGTTGCATGTTTGATACGTGTTTGATCTCACATCGTACGGACTTGGATAATTACACCGATAAATAAGACTTGCAGTTCTTAGATGTGAGAGTTCAGGTGATCTAAAATCAAAGTAGACAATGTCGTTCTAATGTAGCTGTTAAGGGATTGTACAATGAACTTTCATCTCGTCTGGGGACACTTCTTCATATTTTATCAAGTTTCGGAAAAGAATATTTTAAATATAAGATAAAAGTTGCTCGTCAACAACTTGGATTATTATTTTATGATCTGAAAAATGAAATTCCTAATGACCTTACAACAATATATTAAAGTTAATTTAAGTGCTACAAAGAATACATTTTCTTGCCAGGGCGGCCCCTCTAAAGTGTGATATATATCTCAAAATAAAAATACTCAATTGATGAAAAAATTGATTTATTAAGTGATGATCGAGCTATTATTCTTGTATTGAATATGACTTTTTTGTCATAATTAGACACATCACTTAATAAAGTAATTTTATAAAACAATCTTAATTAGTCTAGCATTGCTTCTCTCTAACTACAATATAGAAGATATTTTGTTTCTTTTATTATCGTGATATATAAATCTGCCAAGGAATTCGCAAGCAAACATAGAGGCACATTCCGAAAAAAGACAAATACAGTAAAATATAGGGAAAATGCCACCAAAAACCCTGAACTATGCCCATTGGGACAATTTTACCCTGAACTTTTTTTTGTGCCATAAAAAACCCCAAACTATGCCACTTGGGACAATTTTACCCTAAACTTTTTTTTGTGCCACCAAAAACCCTAAACTATGCCACTTGGACAATTTTACTGCTCGAACTTTTTTTGTGCCACGAAAAACCCCGAACTATGCCACTTGGGACACATTTACCCTAGACTTTTTATCGAAGGGCATTTTTGTCTTTTCCTTCTTCTTTTTAATTTTTTTTTTTTTCTTCTTCCCCACCGCAGAGGTGAGCCGGCGCCGGCGGCACCCACCCTCGCCGCGCCGGCGTCCGGCGAGGGTGGCCCTCGCCGGGAGGGTCGCTCCGACCGGCGACCCTCGCCGGGGGGGTCGCTCTCGACCGACCGGCGACCCTCGCCCGTGGTGGGGCGACCCTCGCCCGAGTCGCGAGGGGTGGCCCTCTCCGGGGAGACCGGGCGAGGGCCGCCCGCCGATCCGGCGGGGGCGCCCTCGCCGACTCGGCGAGGGTGGCCCTCGCCGAGGAGGGCCGCCCGACCGGTGAGGGCCGCCCTCGCCGGATCCGGCGGGCGGCCCTCGCCCGACGCCGGGAGGCCACCCCGCCGCTGATCCGGCGAGGGCGACCCGCCCGACGCCGGGAGGGCCGCCCCGATCCGGCGAGGGCGGCCCGCCCTGGCCGGGCGACCCTCCCGGCGTGGGCCACCCTCGCCGGACGCCGCCGCCGGCGAGGGTGGCCGTCGCCGGGCCCCCTCCCCTCGGTGGTCCGGCCAGAAGGAAGAGGGAAAAAAAAAAAAAAAAAGAAAAGAAAAAAGGAAAAGACGAAAATGCCCTTTAATTAAAAAGTTTGGGGTAAATGTGTCCAAGTGGCATAGTTTAAGGTTTTTTGTGCACAAGACAAGAAAAAGTTCGGGGTAAAATTGTCCCAAATAAGTATAGTTTAGGGTTTTTAGTGGCACAAAAAAAAAAGTTTAGGGTAAAATTGTCCCAAGTGGCATAGTTTGGGGTTTTTTATGACAAAAAAAAGTTCGCAGAAAATTGTCCCAACGCATAGTTCAGGGTTTTTGGTGGCATTTTCCCTAAAATATATATATCTTTTTGTGTCAATTTTTCAAGCCGCCAGCGACCTTTCCACGCAGAAAGAAGAAATCGCTGACCGACGTGGATTTGTGAGCACTCTGCGTAGGTCCAACATGTTATTTTGTCCAACCCAGTTTGATCTTTCTTCATCATTATTAATGCTATGAGAAAACATCTACCAAGGCTTCCATGTATATCTATATAGTTCTAGTGGAGTTAGAAATTGGGTTACAAATTCAATTTATTAAGTGACGCGGCAAAAATAACTTTACAAACTAATCTAATAAATTGATATTGATGTATCTTCAGCATTATTTGTTCAATCATATTACTCATTCCATTATTTAAATCAGTAATTTAGAGGAAAAAAACGTATTAGAACCCCACTGATGATTGGATAATTCATAATTAGTTTTGAAATGTGATTGGTCTTTATCTACTTCTATGGTGGCTGATTGTAAATCCCATTCTCCTACAAAACCCCCATGCATATGCAACGGAATTGTCAATATTGTCACTGGTCCATGATCTGACTATGAATTACTTTTGACTTTTCAACAGGTGCGTCAACAAACTTGTGGCATGGTTTGGTGGGCTTGGTACTTTGAATCACTATTGATTTTTCATAGTCTTAGGTCACGTGACCCAATACTTTTTCGCATGTTGTCCGAGCAATGTGTCGGACCCTCATCCCATCCGAATGAGTTATGATTTCAAAAGAGAAAAAGAGAAAGCTATAAATGTCATCACACCCTTATTGAATTAAATGAATAGTGTCATCGGTTGAGTTCTGGAAGCACACAAAAGATTTGTCTTATACATTGAGTTAATGATCCGATCTCTGTTTGTTCGTCCTGGAATTTGAAAGCGAAGCTTTAATTCATGCATGTAGAAGAAGTCCAACTCTTAGCTGCCGCCTTTAGTGAAGCTAGAGAAGATTTTTCAGGAGGGAGACCGTTCAGTTAATTAGTGCATCTTAACTTTAAATATAAAAAAATAGATGTAAACCCCATCGTTATTATATTAATATCCATCAACTATATAAGTCCGAGCATAGGAAGAGCTTATACCACACCTAAAGCCTTGCATGTAAACAAACCATCTCCCTCCCCAGCCATGACAATGTTCTCTTCAATGGCTATCCTGTTGCCTTCTCCTTCTGTCATCTTCGCTTCCCTCCTCTTTCTCTTGCTCATCCTAAAGAAATGGAAAAAATCCAATGATGCCAAAGACCCTTCTTCGAAACTGCCTCCGGGCCCGAAGCCGCTCCCACTTATAGGCAACCTTCACCAGATGAAGGGGTCGCTCCCTCACCACTCTCTCCGGGAGTTGGCCACGAGGCATGGGCCGATCATGCGCCTCCAACTGGGCGAGATCCTGACTATTGTCGTCTCATCGGCGGACATGGTCAAGGAAATCCTTGGCAAGAACGAGCTCGCCTATGCCCAGAGGCCTGAGAACATAGCCCTCAAGGGCATGGCCTATGAGAACTCGAGCTTCGTGTTCTCGCCCTATGGCGAGTACTGGAGGCATATGCGCAAGATTTGCGTGTTGGAGCTCCTGAGCGTGAAGAGGGTCCTCTCTTTCAGATCCATAAGAGAGCAAGAGTGCTGGAACATGATCGAAGCGATACAGTCATCTCAAGGAAAGCCTGTGAACTTGTGCGAGATTGTACTGAACTTGATTAATGACGTCACCTCGAGGGCAGCATTTGGTGAGAGATGCAAATATAGAGAGGAGTTCCTTTCTTTCCTCAAGGAAGTGACATTCCTTGCTGGTGGATTTGAGCTTCCGGATCTCTTCCCTTCAATTTGGTTCTTGCGTTATCTCTCGAGAATGAGACCGGCTTGGGAGAGACTGCACAAGAAGATCGATTTGATTCTTGAACACATCATTGAAGAACACAAGGAGAAATTGAAGGGAAAAAGTGGTGACAATGAGGACAATAATGCAAGAGAAGATCTTGTGGATGTGCTCTTGAATATCCAGAAGAATAGTGAAATGAACTCCTTCATCAAGCCACATGTCATCAAAAATGTTGTCATGGTAAGGCCTAATTTCGTTAATAATTTCACTAAATATCTACTTCTTACTTACTAACGAGGTTTCATTCTGCTTGAGCTTTTATATGTGTATGGACTATGTCTATACCATAGATTTTCTACTTTTCTTTCATATATGAAGCAATAGGAGGGCTGACTAACTCTAGTTGGCAGCCTTCTAGGCGTTATCATAAAAATTTCACACTCGTTGCGAAATATTCAATTTGAATTATTTAATTACCTACTTAAATTAGCAAAAAAAGAGCTCTTATTAATTAGTCTAAAGTCCACGTAGAAGAATTCCAACAGCGAAATGGATCATCTAAGATGTGTTCATGATAGAAAACATGATGATCACATCCATTAAACCTTAATGTACTCAAGATTTTCCCTTGTTATTTTCATACTATTCCCAAATTAAGAGTTTGTATAAAAGTTTC
Organism: Corymbia calophylla; assembly: GCA_014182845.1. NCBI lineage: Eukaryota > Viridiplantae > Streptophyta > Magnoliopsida > Myrtales > Myrtaceae > Corymbia > Corymbia calophylla. Next base: position 45,848,128 of record CM024700.1, on the reverse strand, counting down.
TGGAGATTCGAAGTGATTCTCCATATATAGTTTTGCTCAGAAAAATATAATTATTCAAAGCTCTAAAGAGCCTTCGAGTCCAAGTTTGACCATCTCGATGATGCGACACTCCATACATGTTTGTCGCGACATATCCTGATTTCATGTGATATTGCTACAGGTTTCATATCACGTGACATCATTCTGAGATCTAGAGTCAATCTGTTCCTAATTTCTCATTTTGTGTGCAGGAAATATTTTCTGCTGGGACAGACACATCCTCCACGACACTAGAGTGGGCCTTCTCGGAGCTGCTGAGGAACCCCCGGGTGATGGAGAAGGCGCAGGCCGAGGTCCGAGCTGTCCTCAAGGGCAAGAGCCAGGTCCACGAGCAGGACATCCAGGGCCTCGAGTACCTGAAGTTCGTCGTCAAGGAGACCCTAAGGATGCACGCGCCGACCCCGCTCATGACCCGAGAGTCGCGAGAGGCATGCACGATCAATGGCTACGAGATCCCCAAGAAGACCAAGATTGTGATCAACACGTATGCAGTGGGGAGAGACCCAAAGTTCTGGTCGGACCCCGAGTCATTTGTGCCTGAGAGGTTCCTGAACTCATCAGTTGATTTCCGAGGATTGAGCTTCGAGTACGTACCCTTTGGTGGTGGGAGAAGGATGTGTCCTGGGATCAACTTCGGGATCGCAAACATCGAGCTTCCCTTGGCTCAGCTCTTGTACCACTTCAACTGGTCTCTGGGCGATGGGGTTCAGGCGCGAGACCTGGACATGTCCGAGACTTTCGGGATCACTTCTAGGAGGAAGACTCCCTTGATCATGTTTGCTGAGCCCTGTGTTCCCTTCTCTTACGATGGAGATTATGATAAGTAGTTATCAAGATATGTGGTCATGCGTGTTAGCTAAAAATCACTAGTCCGGTTTACCATATGTGGTCATTTTCGTGTTTTTGTTTGTCACTCGTATGATGCTGCAGTTCCTGTTTTGGGACTTGCTGAATCCAATAAACGAGCTCATGTGATCAAAAGCTACTCTGTCCAACTCCCATATGCACCTAACTTTCTAGTTACTGCATACGATTGATCAGTTCTTTGATTATCAGATGTGTGGTGCTAGCTTCATTGTATCAGGGATTCCTTCTGTTTAACCCAAAATGAATTCCGGGAAGAAGCGGCTTTCGGCCTCTCTCTCTTTGTTGTTCTGACAGTGAAAATGAGCAAGTATCGAATGCAAAGTCCTGGTTCATGAAAGTTCAATGCACGCGAAACATATGATCATGAGGGTACCCATCTGATTTCGCGATTCATGGGAATTAGGCTCGCATAATTCCGGATCTTGTAAAAAATTTCCATGAAAGATGAGCAAGCCCGTGGAAAGTGTCAGTGTGGTTACCCGTCTCCAATGTTTAACCACGGTGGTCCATGAATTTTTAATTTATTTAATATTGTGCTTGAACTTTAACCTAATGTGCAATGTCGTTCTTGAACTTTTAATTTGTTCAAGGACTTTTAATTTGTTTAATGTCATGCCTAAACTTTTCGTGCATATTTAATTTAGTTCATCGACTATATAATGATGTTTAATGTTGTACATGATCTTGAATTAATGTGATGATTATATTGAACATTTTCACATAGTTCAAGGACTACATTTGACTTGCACTAAAAGTTTAGGGACCACATTAAATAAATTAAAAATTCATGGATCACATTGAATATTAGACTGAAGTATAGGAAACGAATTTAACAAATTAAAAGTTTAGGAACTTTTGGGTCAAAGTTTAGAGATCATTTGTGTTATTATCCCATATAAGTTTATATATTATTCAAGGGATAATTGCGCAAAAGCCTATGAAATTAATTATAAAATGAGATTGAAAATAAAATAATATTTGATAACTTAATTAAATGGATTATGATAATAACAAGCAATTTCAAGATTTTAGTGGGTCAATGTGTACATAACGACACTTCTTTTTTTTTTTTTTAATTTCGTTCGATTTTTGTGTTGATTTAATCCTTCATTCAAATCACTAAATCATATTTGATTGAATTGATATGTCAAAAGGAAAAAACCCATCCGAGTAAGTGATGAAAAATATTATTTCAAATGAAAATAAAGTCACTATGCCCCCTCATTTCTCGTCTTTAGCTCAATTCCCTTGAAACGCCCAACTTTTTGGTCGAGTTCTAATTCTGCTCTCAATTTTTTTTTTCTCGTAAAAAGTTACTAACCTTTCATTTCATACCTAAACTTGACCAACATTAACTTTATGTCCAATGTTGCCATTAAAGGTCCAATCTGTCAATTACACGGTCGCTTAGGAATTTTGGGCCCTTACGTTTGCTGCGTCACTTAGGAATTTGAAGGCCAATAAGTGAGGAAATAACGCCTATGTAGATTCATATGGTTCCTTGGTTTAATTAATTAATTATAAAAGGTGATATAATTAATTATGTTAAATCATAATATGGAAAATTTTCGTGCAACCTGGACTGAGAACAACATATGGGATTGCTAATGTATGGGGATCCTCTCACACGCAACGTGAATCTGGAGCAAGATCTAATTCTAATACCACATTAGAAAATTAATAGGAGAAGATATTCTAAAATAAATATAAGGCCTATTGAAATTAGGGTTGTGTAAAGGAACCAAATCGAATCGGCAGTTTTCAATTTTAGGTGTGAAACCGCCCATCCACTCAGTCGGACTGGATTATATATATTGTTTTAAAAAAAAAATTAGCTCACTTTCATATTTTAGTCAAAGTGAAAGTCACGCCTCCTCTGGAAATCACCAAGAGGTGCTATGGCCAGAGAAGGGTGGTTTGGCCGCAGTAACAATTTCATTGCTGATCGAGCAGTGGAATTTGTGTGAAAGAGATAATAAATAGCTTAAGATGTTTGTAATCATCCAGAAATGGGACTAAAACTCATGTTGCCTCAATTTTGAGCTCAAAAATTGCCGGTGCACTGCATGAATTTATTGGAGACATTTCGATTGGTTTCACAAACCCACTAGTTAATTGGACTAAATTGATGGTCTGATTTTCGGATGGCTTCATGGAATTATCAGGCATTTTCCATTTTCAATTTTTGGAAACCAATTCTTAGTGGGTAGTTCCCAACTCCAAAATGACAATTGTCCGTCGAGACCATGCTTGCCCCAAATTGAAACTTCATAGACAAGCGACATGCGTACTTCTTATATTGCACTTGCTGGTTAACGTTGGATGAGGGATGCTTTTGGGACGAAGTTAAACAATAAAATTCATAAGAATCAGCCGCCAGCCTGAGACTTGCTTCACTTCAGGTGCGGCAACGAGACAAAACAGTGTTCCTAATGTTTGACTGTTGACTATCTTCCTTGACCACCAACTAATTCATCACACCGATGTCTGTCATTTTCAGCTTTATTCTTCCAAAGCCATTTTTTTGTTTTTAGTTTTTTTTTTTCCAAACCATCATAGATTTTTTACATATAAAAGGGACAAGAAAAATAATTTTAAAAAAGGGAGACAGGGGCACGCGCTTACGTGTACTTTTCAGAAATGAAGTTTGATGAGAAGTCAAATATCTAGAAATATGAGTATAGCCGGTAACTAATTGTGGCTGCTTTAATTTGGTGATAATTGGAAAGTCACCATAATTAAAGTTAAGAGCCCTCTTTTTATTATCGAAAATTGCGAAAATGATGCTATTTAGAATGTACTAGCCGATATAGTCGCATAATTTATGATTCTGCGACTTATAAAAGACTCCTCATGTACGTTTGAGTTGTGAACTGAAAGAGAATGATGTGCTCTATTAGATATTTTTTCAGATCTTTGATGAGTTGAGTAAAAAGTACTTAGGATGATGAAACGTTGTTTTCAAAGAATATCATGTGGTCCTGCGATTCCTTTCATTTTCCAAGAGAACATCTCGTATGATTGATGCTTATCTCGCATGATCTGTTGATTATGGATTAAGAACCAATTAGGTGCTATTGTTTAGCGCTAGATGAATTAGTGATAAAGGCACATAAATTGAAATGAGAAAATGCTTGGTTTATTCGATAATTTTATTTGCTTTCGACTTTCGCTAGTGATGGTACTCGAAGCTAAATCATCTTTATTTACAGCTGAAAATTCCTTATTTTGCTTATTTGTTTTATGATATGTGACTATGTAAACAAGAGAGTTTTCGATGGTCAAAACAGAAGAAAGTACTTGAAGATACGTTACGTCAAAATTGGAAAGTTCCCACTAAATTTAAATACTACCATTGCTGTGAAAATGAAGAGCTACCAAATTCAGAAATCACGGATGCTGAGACAAACAAGTATTGTTCTTAAATATAATTTTCTTGCTGGGGAAAAACATGGTTATCTTCTTTAAAACTTTTGATTAGTGTGCGTCGCACTACTCGGACAAAGCAGGAATGATGAGAATTGTCAAACCGGCATAGAGAACAAGAGAGTGTCACGTATGGTGTTCTCGATGCATGAAACGTGGAAAAGAGGAATAAGAAAATGGCTAGCAAAATAAAACACCGTAAAAACCAGAAGATAAAATGAGAACGACCGGTTAAGACTACTAGTTTGACTAAGGGCCAAGTTACGGCAAGGAGATTTTGATTTAGTCATGGATAGATTTTTTGACATAAGGTCCCAAGACGCAATTTCAAAATTTGATAATGGAGCAGGCCCCACGTAAGCCCGACACATATTCCTCATCGTTATCAATCTAATGAATTAAACCCGCTAATTAAAACAAATAAGAGACAGTTTTCAAGCAACGCGTGCCAAGTGAACCTAAGGAAAAACGGGTATCTTAAAATACTTTTTTTTTGGTCTGATTATTTTGAAATAATTAAATATAACAATTGTTAGGTGAAACCCAATATGACGTAAATCGGACCGAAAGAGACTCGATTAATTAATCATTAAAAATGAGAAACTTGATCGCTCTTCTTGAATATCGGGTACATTGCAGGGGATATGGGATGCAAATTCTTTGCTTGATTGTGATAGCAAGAAATTACTATAATCAAATTTCGTTAGCTGAACATCTTTGACATTGTCACGGTACATGGGAAAAAGTGTCAGATGATATATTATTGTTAGGTAAATGTGTAAATTGTGTCACAAAAGTCACATATAAAATAATTGATGTGATGCAAAGTAGTTTATATATCCAAGTTAACACATAACTCATGAAGTTAAACTTTTAAGTGAAATTATATCCAATTGAATATTTTGATGGGTTCAGAAATGAGTTCCCTCTTAGCAATCTTACCAAGTATAGATATTGAGTTTTTGTTGTGTGTTCCTAATATATTGTATTAGAGCCGATAGTTGATTAGCGACTCACCCCCAATGTGTATTGGTGTTTGGTGAATAAATATCTCAAAGAGGGATTTGGTGACCAACATGGTTTTCGGGTAGGTGGGCGTTAGCCTAGCAAAGCAGGCCTAATGACAAACTTCATGATTTGGTCCAGAAAAAGGGACCAAGGATGACGTTAGGCATTGGGGATTCAACTTGAGATAAGCTAATATAGATGGATACCCGAATTAAAGGGGAGCAAACCTAACAGTACTAGAGTTCACACGTGAGGGGGATTGTTATGATACACTTATGAGTTATATTAGAGAAGTCCCACATTGGATAGGTGATGTAGTGTAAAGTAGTTAATATATCTAAGTTAGCCATAAGTTTTTAAGTGAAGATAGTGTTAACGGGCTCGAATTTGGACTCCTTTCTTAGGCTATGCTATATTTAGTGAGCCGGATAAAACTCTAGATTTGATAAAAGTTATCATATCCAGTGTTTGGAGTTATGCGAAATCCAAATACTATCAGATATAGTTCGGATAAAAAAACCTCACCTAGGGAGAGGGATAAATTTGGATAGGATATGTAAAATCTGAAAAAAATTAGAAATTAAAATTAAAATTATCAACAAAAGCTTCAGCTATCCTTGCCACTTTTGCCCTCTCTTCCCATCGTCTCTCCCCCTCTTCTTCGACTTGTTTCTGCTGTGTTATCCCTGAAAGTCACTCTGCCTCACTTCGACCGGTGATCAATGTTTTGATTCTGGTCTGGATTTTTCACGCCTATGCACAGGGAATAAGTTGAGGAGAATCCACCATTTATGGGAGAGCCTCCTTGTTAGTGTCTTTGATTCTTATATTTTTCTCTCTTCCTTATTTGCACTATATTCTTACCACGCCCTTCAAAATCTTGGTGGCAAATTGACATCTTGGCTTGCTAAAGACGTAATTATAATTAATGAAGAGTTGGTGTCTATGATTTTATAGACGAAGAGGACTTCTCTCGCGGTAGTCCACATATGAGGCGGTTTCGCTCACCAAACGGGCTACGGCTGAGAGGAGCTTCCTCCGGTCGTTAGGGAAACAACAAAGGCGTGAAGAGGGGAGGAGTGTATAGGGATAATTAGAGAGATACTTGGAAGATTTTTAAAAATATTCTGTACAGGTCACGCCAAACACAAGATAGGATTTTTTATAATTCGGAGGATATTGAGAGGTATTTTAATCTTACCTTATCATATTCTATCCCAATTTAAATCTAGATGACCAAATGCAACCTTAGAAATCTCACCAGGTTTAGAAATTGTTCTTTTATTGCGCGCTCCCAACAATCATCTCAAAGTTTCACTTATGATAAATTGTGAATTTTGACCACTTTAAAAAAAAAAATCCTCCTCTTTGACTACACATATTTTGTTGATCTATGTATAAAATTAGACCGATAAGTGAAGAGGCATCAATATGAATATAAGAGTGCATTTGTTTCATGGAACATAAATGATTTGAAAAATATTTTCTTAAAAATGATCGCTTGCAAAAATTAACAAACAAAAAATACTTTCAACATCCATGAAATATGTTTAAATATAAATTTCCACCCATAGTGAAAACATTTTCCATTGACCGATCATTTTAATCGATAATTTTTGAGAAAATATTTTCTAAATCATTTATTTTTTGCTAAATAAATAGAGCGTAATATCTATTCAAATTCCTCATACGAGTGTTGCAAATATTTTAGCACCTCCTCTTAAGTACAAACCAGATCAAGAACAACATGTAGGATTGCCAATGAAAGGGAATCCTCACATGCCATGTGAATCTGAGGCAGGACTTGGCTCTGATACTACATTAGAAAATTCGACTCGAAAATTTAAATCGATGGGAGAAGAGATACTAAAATAAATATAAAACCCATCAAAACTCCATAGACAAGCGATTGAGGTATTTTTTATATTTTACACTCCTAGCTAATATATATGTAGACATCAATAAGTACTGACACTCAAAATTAATCCTACTGTCACGCGCTTATCACGAGAGTGGGAGATGTAACAACGGATCAATTGAGATCATATACATGTCATGCAAGCAATATTATTACACGTTCAATTATCAACAAGCATAGGGATAAAAACTTGATAGTTGATAATGAGGCAAGAAACTGCCATATGTCCGGTTGTTGAAATACAGTGACGGATGCCTAGTGGCTGCTCAAATGGTCTTTGGCAGCAAGTTGTTAAATGAAAACATTTAGAGTATCACTCAAAAAGAGCACCAAGGGTGTCTACTATTAAGAAGCAATTGTTACTTAAAGACCCAATCGTGGAAATTCCATCGATAATCAAGAACCACTAGAACACGATCAAGGCAATTGAAAAGTAAATGGGTAAATGAATTGTGAGGAAAAGGAGAGATGAATAAAGTTAGAAGTGACTATTGAAATATACACAACTTCCTAGCGGTTACTAAATCCTCCATAAATACCATCAGATGTCCAATGAGGAACACCCCTTGACAAATCAATCAAAATGTTATTCCTTTATCTTTACATTTGTTGTACTACACTTTAATTTCCATAGATGTAGCTATCGGATTCTTGTTGTTAATTAGATTTTGGCATCTATCTATATGCTGGTGCAATGTCATCAATTAGATTTCGATATTATGTGTTCCATCTTGGTATATTGTTGTCAATTAAATTCTGACGTTGTATCTCACTATCCCGAGATAGTGTCATTGATTAGATTTTGGCATTGTGTCAAATTGTCCTCAAATTGTGTTATTGATTAAATTCCAACATTGTTAGAGTTTGGTCTTGAAGCTCGTGGGTCCAGTGTTGATTTAGGCACCATTTGGTAACACTTCGCTTTCTCTATTTTTCATTTTTTTTGTTCCCTGAAAAAAAAAAAAGAAAAATTCCGTTTGGTAATGTCTGCTAGTATTTTTATTCTCGGAAATAGAAAATTATTCCAAAAAATAAATTTGAAACATAACAAAAAGTAGTAAAAAGTAACTTTTTATTCTCGGGAACAATTTCTAGAATAAGTGTTTCCTTCTTTTCTTCTTCCTCCTCTTCCACCGCTAGTTACCACCACTTGTAATAGACAGCCATCTTCGGTCGCCGCCGCCGAAAGAAGAAAAGAATAGAAAATTTTAACAAGAATAGAAAATTTAAACGCGTTTCTATTCTTTTTCTATTTTCGAGAATAAATAATTTGTCCAGTTACATACGTTGTTTTACTCAGAAATTGTTCTAGAAAATAGAAATATAAAAAAAAAATTTCTTAAAAGAAATTATTTTGGGAAGAGAAATGTTACCAAGCACACCATTAAATTCCAACTTGACTCATTATTGTACAGTGTTGTTTGAGATCGAGAAGTTAATATTCACATTGTATTTGATATCTTCCGTCCAAAGTTAGCGCAGAAATTTTGTCCCTTCTTAAATAAAAACCAAAACAATTAAGATATTTTGTTAAGGGAACAAAATCAGCGAAATAATAATACTAATTCACCATTGGCAACTCGCCGTTAATAGAACCGAAACCTTAATTACTCGACTAATTATATTTCAACTCATAACTAGGATTGAAGAAAATTCATTTAAGTGGGGCTAACGCAGAGAAGTTCCCACCTTTTGAACCGGACAAATGGAATTTTCGTTCAAGTCGCATGCACTCGCAGACTGACGTTGGACGAGAGATTCTTCTGGGACGAAGCTAAACGATAATTCATAGTCATCAGCCCGCAGCCTGAGACTTGCTTCACTTTGGCGTGGCAACGAGACAAAACAGTGTTCCTAATGTTTGACTGTTGACTATCTTCCTTAACCACCGATTAATTCCTGACAACGAGACAAAACAATTCCTTTCGAAGATTTTTTTTTTTTTTTTTTTTTCATTTCAATCATCACTGATTTTTTACATACAAAAGGGGCAAGAAAAATAATTAAAAAAAAAAAAGAGAGAGAGAATGATGTGCTCTGCTAGATATCACTTTCAGAAATTAGACAGGTTGAGTAAAATGTGATCAAAATGATGAAATGTTGTTTTCAAAAAACATCTTGTGGTCCTAAGATTCCTTTCATTCTCCAAGAGAACATGTGGTATGATTGATATTTATCTTGCGTGACCTGTTGATATGAAAGTATGAACCGATTAGGTGCTGTTGTTTAGTGCTTAATGAATTAGTGATAAACGCACATAAATTGAAATGAGGAAATGCTTGATTTATTTGATAATTTCATGTACTTTCGACTTTTGTTAGTGGCGACACTCGAAGCTAAAACCCTTTTATTTACAGCTGAAAGTTCCTTCATTTGCTTATTTGTTTTATGACATGTGATTATATGAGCAAGAGAGTTTTCCACGGTCAAAGCAGATGAATAGTACTTGGATGTACATGACGTCAAGATTGGAAAGTTCCCACTAAATTCAAACACTACTATTGTTGTGAAAATGGCGAGAAGCACCAAAGTAAAAAATCACCGATACGAGACAAGCAAGCATCGTTGTTAAGACAATTCGGGCGCTGCAGAAGAACACAGTTATCTTCCTTAAGACTTCCGACTAGTGTGAGTGACGGTTTGATGATACAAGAGGAAAGTTTTGTAAAAGCAACAAGAAGAATTGCTCAGATACCGGTGAGTCGCTGCACTACTCGGACAAAGCAGGTACGGCGAGAATTGTCAAACTAGCCGAGAGGACAAGAGAAGAGAGGGTCATGTATGGTGTTCTCGATGCACCGTAACAGCTAGAAGACCAAATGAGAAACGAATGGCTACGACAACTAGTTTGACTAAGGCCCAAGGTACGGTAAGAATACTTTGATTCACTCATGGATAGGTTTCTCGAGATGGGGTCTCGAGAGAAAATTTAAATTTGATAACGGAGTGGACCTCACGTAAGCTCGACACGTTTTTCTCATCTTTATAAATCTAATGAAGTAAACCCGCTAGTGTAAACAACTAAGAGATGGTTTTTCTAGCAATGTGGGCTAAGCGAACGTCAGGAAAATGGGCGTCGTGAAATAATTAATACTATAATTGTCAGGCGAGACCCAATATAAAAGTAAATCGATCAAAAGAGACTCGATTAATTGATCGTTGAAAACAAGAAACTTGATCCCTCTTTTTGAACGTCAGGTACATTGCAAGGAGGGGGATGGGATACAAATTCTTTGCTCGATTGTGATAGAAAGAGATTACTATAATCAAATTTCATTAGCTCAACATCTTTGCAGTTGTCATGATCCATGGGAAACAGTGTCGGCCGACATTTTATCTCCTGCGATAAAATGCGACTTTTGACCGCCTTTTTTAAAAAAATTTCCTCCTCTTTGAATCCAAATATTTTGGTGATCTAAGTATAAATTTGTCAATCTCTCTCTCCCACCCCGGCGTACAAACTTGAAAAATTCAACCGGGTTTTCAGAGAATTTGACCAAGAATTTTCGCGCTCAGACGAATAGTAGCATATATGATCCAACATCGAAGATTGCACCCCACTGAGGGATTGCAGCCAAACCTGAAGAGTGGAAGATTTTCTAGGCCATTGAATCGGCTCATCACTTGCTTGACATTAGTGGATTTGTAAAGAGACTTAAATTTACTATATTCTTGGGGTAGTGTCATTTGCAATGCTTCATTTGATTTTGACTGTCGTGTGATGAATGATACAATATGCATCGAAAACCCGGCTCCTTTCAAGAAAGCCGAGTGCTCAAAAGGAGTATTTAATATAATTGCACAACCCACGATTGGCGGGGACTTGAAATGCTATGGTTATAATAATGCCATTTGATTGTGGTTCATATTTTCGCTATCGAGAGAGAGAAAGGACTTTCTTTTGGCCTCATTTCTGGACAATGATGTCTTTAATTTTAGCATTATCAAAGGTGATATTTAAGGTCAATTTTAGCACAACATCTTTAATTTGCTATTTTTACATATGGGTTTGACTTTTCTTGAATACTAAATAATGTTGCCCTTCTAAATAGCCACCAAGAAATCGACTCATCATCATCATCATCATCATCATCATCATCAAAGATCAGTGTTAAGAGATTGAAACATAATTTCTTTGATCAAACAACGTATGGAGTGACTGGCCGACAACTTCACTAACCTTAACACTTCATACAACCATAATTTTATTATTCCGTGTGGAAAAATACCAATTATAGAAATTTTTTCAAAATTTTTTTCAGATTGAATAAGTTAGTAATTTTAAAAAATCTAAAGAAATATTGGCAAGTCACTCAAATAAGAGTTAGTATTGCAAAAGTATACAATAACTTAAATATAGAAACTGGCAAAACAAAACCTAAAATAAAGAAAAGTTTGTCACCATTCTAACTGAAGTTGATAACCATAAAAAATTGGTGGATTTAATAGTTCATAAGTAAAGCAAATACAAGTGGTACTTAATACAAAAAGTTGGTAAATTTAGGTGGGGAAGAAAAGAATTAGTAAGCAACTCAAGTGAGGGTTGGTAAACCAAAATTAGTCGATAAAATAATGGAGAATTGATGGTAAATCATACAAATAAAAGTTGGTAAGTTCACATAACAGTTAATAAACTGGATGTACTGGTAAAAAAGTCAAGTGTACATAGCTAAGTTATAATAATGGGGTTGTGACACTAGGAGTGCTATTACTTTCGTACAGCGCTCACTTTGGTGCCAAAACTTTTTTTTCGGTCACTTGAGTGCCACATCGGAGTAAAATTGATCATTTAAGTGCCACATCGCCGGAAAAGCTGACGTGGCCGCCGGAAACTTTGATGTGGCAGCCGGAAAATATTATTTTAATATTTTAATTAATTTCTTTGATTTTTTTATTTTTTTTAAGGCTGACGAGGGCCACCGTTGACCCTCGTTGGCCGTCGAACTCTCGCCCAGATTGGGCAAGGGCCCCCTCGCCGTTGGCCGCGAAGGCCTTGGGTGAGGCTGGCAAGGCCGTCGAAGGCCTTAGGGGAGGCCGTCAACGGCCGGCACCCGCGGCGGCGACGGCGAAGGCCGGCGGCCCTTGCCTAGATCCGGCCCTGGGCAAGGCCGCAATGGCCCTTGGCAGCCGCGGGGAGGCCGCAACGGCCTCACCCAAGGCCTTCGCAGCCAACGGCAAGGGTTCCGCGGCCGGCAAGGGTCAACGGTGGCACTCGCCGACCTTAAAAAAAAAAAAAAAAAAAAATCAAAAAATCAAAAAAATTAATTAAAATATTAAAATAATATTTTTCGGCTGCCACGTCAGCAATCCGGCGGCCACGTCAGCTTTTCCGGCGATGTGGCACTCAAGTGATCGATTTTACTCCAATGTGGCACTCAAGTGAGCGAAAAAAAAGTTTTGGCACCAAAGTGAGCGCCGTACGAAAGTAATGGCACTCCTAGTGTACTTACCCCTATAATAACAATCGGTAAACAAAAAAGCCAAATAAAAGTTGGCGAGAAACTTAAATGATTGGTGACCCAAAATGAGATGGTAATTTAATCAAAAGAAAAGTTGGTAATCGTTCAAATAAAGATTTGAAAATTCAAATAAGAGTCGGCAAATATAAGTTAGGTGAGAAAGACAAATAAAAATTGATTAAAAAAGGTTGCAAATTTGTAAAATACGAAAAAGAATTGGTAATTTCATAAGTGTCGGTAAGTTATCATTGTACCTGGAATTGGGCGATTGATAATATGGTCACCAACACTTATTTTTTTGACTGACCTACTTCTTTAGATATCTACTGGTACGGAAGGATGAATTGTAAGAATAAATGCTACAACACTTATTCAAATCTTTGAAGCGTTAACATTGCTGGTCAATGTTTGGGAAACACCATCAATATGACTACAAGAGCTTTGATCACCAAAGCAACTTTTGACACTCTCTGCCTTCACTCGAGCATCGGCAAGAGTTAGAGAGCTAGTGGTGGCCCCCGCTCCCGAAGGTAAAAAATTTCTCTTATGGTAAGAGGAAAATTATTTCAAAAATAAAATTATACATGATACATAACATAAGAAAATTTAATTTTGCTATCTTTAGTCTCGAATTTCGGCCCGTCATCGCACTCAGGTGCATCCATGCATATACGTAGAAAGTAAATCTATTACTTACTTGACACTAAATTCACTTCTCTTGGACTCATCCCTAGCTATAAAATCCAAAATCTTTGACATCATATACGAGAAAAAAAAATTCAGAAGAATAGTTAAATCGCCACCAATTAGTTTGCAGGAATAAAAATTCCGAAATTCTCGGATTCAACGAAGGAACATTATTTCCATTATTCAAACCTCCGTTGTTGCTTTGACAACTTGGGGCAAAGACATGCCGGATTCCGTTCCTCGTAAGGTGTGGATGGTGAGTTCATCCCTTTATCCGTTTCTCCCTCGTTTTTTTTCTTTTCTGAAGTGGATTTGGTTTGTAGCCAGTTCGGAATCAGATATGTTTATGATCTCACGCAAGGAAGGTTACAATGCTGCCCTAACACCGATGAGCCGTGAGTAGAATGGATGGTATTGAGAGTACTGATAGTGGACAAAAGCAGGTGAGATTACCTATAATGATATTATGACCAGGTTGATCTTGCACGTTTCATACATCTTTGATCTCACCTCATAGGAACTAGGATAATTACACCAGTAATAAAGACTTGCACTTCTTATATGTGAGAGTTTGGGTGATTTGAAACTAAAGTAGATGATGTTGTTCTAATTGGGTAATTGAGGGATTATGCATTGAACCGTCATCTTGTCATTGGACGCTTCTCTATATTATATTAAATTTGTCACATGTATATTGGTTTGGGGTTTTTCGCAATATTAATCCTAAGATAAAAGTTGTGTGCCATCAACTTGGATTAATATTTATGACCTAAAAAATGAAATTCTTAATAACCTTACAACACCCAATAACTTCATTGATGAGTTGTACTACAACATATTAAAGTTAATTTAAGTACTACACCGAATAAATTTTCTTGCAAGGGTGCCCCCTAGAGTGTGATATATACTCTAAAGGAAAATGCTCAACTAATGAAAAAAATTGATTTACTAAGTGATGCGTCGGGCTATTGTTCTTTTATTGAACATGACTCTTTTTTCTACTCATAATTAGACACGTCACTTGATAAATATATTTTGTAGAACAATCTTAATTAGTCCAGATTGCTTCTCTCTAGCTACAAGATAGAATAATTTTTGTTTCTTTTATTATAGTGATATATAAATCTGCCACGGCATTCGCAAGCAAACATAGAGGCACATTCCTTAAAAAGACAACTACAGTAAAATACATATATCTTTTGTATCATTTTTTTCAAGCCGCCCAAATTTTTCCAAGCAGCCAACAGAAATCGTTGACCACGTCGATTTGAGAGCACTCTGCGTAGGTCCAGCATGCTATTTTGTCCAACCCAATTTGATCTTTCTTCATGGCTATTAATGCTATGAGATCTATATATATATATAGTTCTAGAGGAGTTAGAAATTGGGTTGCAAATTGAATTTATTAAGTGACACGGCAAAGATAACTTTATAAACCAATCTAATAAATCGATGTTGATGTATCTTTAGCATTATTTGTTCAATCGTATTACTCATTCCATTATTTAAATCAATAATTTAGAGAAAAAAAGAACATATTAAAACCCTACGGATGATTGGATATTTCATCGTTATTTTTGAAATGTGATTGGTCTTGTCTGCTATTATGGTGGCGGATTGTAAACTCCATTCTCCGACAAAGCCCGCATGCTTATGAAATGGAATTGTCAATATTGTCGGTGGTCCATGATCTGACTATGAATTACAATTGATTTTTCAACAGGTGCATCAAGTGGGTTTGGTACACTAATGCTATATTTGGTAATGTTCATGTTTCTCTATTTCTCAATTCTTTTGTTTCCTCGAATAAAAAAAAATACAGAAATTCGTTTGGTAATATCAACTAATTTTTATATTCTCCAAAATAAAAAGTTATTCCCGATAATAGATTTGGAGTAAAATGAAAGTAGAAAGAAGTAACTTTTTATTCCCGATAACAATTTCTAGAAATTATTTCTTGGGTTATTACTTATGACCGACTACCGTCCACCGTCCACCGTCCATTGCCCGTCGCCCGTCGACCTCTGACTATCGGCCGCCGTTGACCACCAACCACCGTCAACCTCCAATCACTGGAGACCGTTGACTGGCGATTGACCGCCATCCTTTGCTCTATGATCGGCGGCCCGGCGTTCGGCGACCGGTGCCCAGTGACCGGCGACTCAACGATTGGTGTTTAGCGTTTGACAACTTGTGGCTGACGTTCAATGACCGGCGACCTAGCGACTGGCACCCAATGTCTGGCAACCTGCGGTCGGCGGCGACGACAATGGTGGTGGGCAGCAACCGACAGGAGTGGTGGGCAATGTCACCACCTATCACCCACCCCCACCCCCGCCATCGAGAAAAAAAGAAATAATTTTTTTTTGTTAGTATCAAATGCATTTTCATTCTTTTTCTATTTTGATAATAATAAATTTTTGTGGTTATCAAACGTCTTGTTTTACTCAAAAATTATTTTAAGAATAGAAATAAAAAGAACTATTTCTCAAAAGAAATTATTTTCAAAAATATAAATATTATTAAATACACCTAACGTTTGTCAAAGTAAAAACAATGTGACCAAAAAAAAAAGTAAAAACAACAAATGCTTCGCAGCCTTAGTTGTCCTATGATGTGACCCAGTACTTTTTCTCATGCTGTCTGAGCAACATGTCGTACCCTCAACCATCCCAACGGAGAAAATATTGAGGGAGTTCAATATTCCACGTGGGATGGTACAACACATCACTCGGCTATGGACACGTGTCCATCCGGGTCCATGTTGTCTTCCTCCTCTCTCTGTCAGATCCGGGCCCACATCAACAGCAGACCCTCTCTCTTCTCTCCTCTCTCCTCTCATCTGGTTTCGACACTCCGCTCTCTCTCCTTCGCGAAGAAGTTATGGAGGAAATAAAAATCGCTATCTCCTTTGCGAAGAAGTGCGTCTTTGAGAGCGAACCACAAGCCGATGCCACTGCCTCCGCCTCTACCGTCGGCCCCGTCTCCACCGTCGCATTTTTCCCTCGCTCTCCCCTCACTTTTCGCGACCTCCACTCTGTTCTCTCTCTTTTCTCTACGAAGTGCCCCCTGCTCGCCAACGCCGCCGTCGCCTCCCCGAGCCCCGCTGTCACCCCTCGAGCAAATCGATTTTTAACATATTTTTTTTTCCTCTGTAAGAGAACGGAGCGTTGGAACCAGAAGATAGAGAGGAGAGAGGAGAGAGGAGCGTCGAAACCAGAAAGAGAGAGAGAGAGGAGAGAGGAGAGAGAGGGTCTGCTGTTGATGTGGGCCCGGATCTGAGAGAGAGAGAGGAGGAAGATAGCGTAGACCCAGATGAACACGTGTCCATAGTTGAGTGGTGTGCTGCACCATCCCACGTGGAATATTGAAATCACCTAATATTTTCTCATCCGAACGAGGTTTTGATTTCAAAAGAGAAAAAGGGGAATTTAAGAATGTCATCACACCCTAATTAAATTAAATGAATGGGGTCATCGATTAAGCTCTAAAAGTACACAGAAATTTTGCCACGCCGAGTTAAATGATCCGATCTCTGTTCGTTCATCCTGGAATTAGGAAACGAAGCTTTAATTCATGCATGTATGCGAAGAATTGGACATACGCAACTCCTAGCTGCCGGCTCTAGGTAAGCTAGAGAAGATTTTTCAAGGGGGAGACCGTTCCATGAGTCAGAGCATAGGAAAAGCTTAAAATTCCAAAAATAGATGTAAACCCCATCATTATTTTATCAATATCCACCAACTATATAAGTCAGAGCATAGGAAGAGCTTATGCCACATCTAAAGCCTTGCATGTAAACAAACCATCTCCCTCCCCAGCCATGACAATGTTCTCTTCAATGGCAATCCCGTTGCCTTCTCCTTCTGTCATCTTCGCTTCCCTCCTCTTCCTCTTGCTCATCCTAAAGAAATGGAAAAAATCCAGTGATGCCAAAGACCCTTCTTCGAAACTGCCTCCGGGGCCGAAGATGCTCCCTCTTATAGGGAACCTTCACCAGATGACCGGGTCGCTCCCTCACCACTCGCTCCGGGAGTTGGCCAGGAAGCATGGACCGATCATGCGCCTCCAACTAGGCGAGATCCTGACCATCGTCATCTCGTCGGCGGACATGGTCAAGGAAATCCTAGGCAAGAACGAGCTCACCTTTGCCCAGAGGCCTGAGATCACAGCCCTTGAGGTCATGTCCTATGAGAACTCAAGCTTCGTGTTCTCGCCCTATGGCGAGTACTGGAGGCAGATGCGCAAGATTTGCGTGTTGGAGCTCCTGAGCATGAAGAGGGTCCTCTCTTTTAGATCCATAAGAGAGCAAGAGTGTTGGAACATGATCGAAGCAATACAGTCATCTCAAGGAAAGCCTGTGAACTTCAGCAAGATGGTGCTGAACTTGATTAATGACATCACCTCGAGGGCAGCATTTGGTGAGAGATGTAAATATAGAGACGAGTTCCTTTCTTTCCTCAAGGAAGTGACATTGCTTGGTGGCGGATTTGAGCTTCCGGATCTCTTCCCTTCAATTTGGTTCTTGCGTTATCTCTCGAGAATGAAACCAGCTTGGGAGAGACTGCACAAGAAGATCGATGTGATTCTCGATCACATCATTGAAGAACACAAGGAGAAATTGAAGGGAAACAGCGGGGATAATGAGGATGCAAAAGAAGATCTTGTGGATGTGCTCTTGAATCTCCAGAAGAGTAGTGAAACGAACTACTTCATCAAACCACATGTCATCAGAAATATTGTCATGGTAAGGCCTATTTCATTGATAATTTCACTAAATATCTACCTTGCTTATATCTTACTTACTATTAAGCTTTCATTCTGCCTGAGCTTTAATATATGCATGGACTATGTCTATACCAGAGATTTTCTATTTTTCTTTCACATGTGAAGCAATGAAAGGGGTGACTAGCGCTAGTTAGCAATCCCTTCTAGGTGTACCATAAAGATTTCATACTCGCTATGAAATGTTCAATTTGAGTCATTTAATTACCTTCTTAAATTAGCAAAGAAGAACTCTCATTAATCAATATATAGTCAGCGTACAAAAATTTCAACAGCGAAATGGATCTTCTAATTTGTATTCATGATAGAAAACATGATGATCACATCCATGAATCCCTAATGTTCTCCAGATGTATCCCGGTGGATCAAAGACTTTTCCCCCTGTTATTTTCATACTATTCCCAAATCTAGAGTTTGTATTAAAGTTTCCGCGTGATTCGATGTGGTCTCCATATATAGTTCTGCTCAGAAAGATACACTTATTCAAAGCTCCAAAGAGCCTTCGAGTCCAAGTTTGACCATGTCAACGATGCGACACTCCATTCATGTTTGTTGCGACATCATGATCTGATACAACTATCTATCATGTCATATTGCCACGTTACAGGCTTAATATCACGTGAAACTTTATCTTTCATGTACTTTTTGACGGTATCATTCTGAAATCTAGCATCAACCTGTTCCTAATTTTTCATTTTGTGTGCAGGAAATATTTTCTGCTGCGACGGACACATCCTCGACGACCATAGAGTGGGCCTTCGCGGAGATGCTGAGGAACCCCCGAGTGATGGAGAAGGCGCAGACCGAGGTCCGGGCCGTCCTCAAGGGCAAGAGCCAGGTCTGTGAGCAGGACATACAGGGTCTCGAGTACCTCAAGCTCGTTGTCAAGGAGACCCTGAGGATACACTCGCCAGGCCCGCTCATGGCCCGAGAGTCACGAGAGGCGTGCACGATCAACGGCTATGAGATCCCCAAGAAGACCAAGATTGTGATCAACACGTATGCAGTGGGGAGAGACCCCGAGTTCTGGTCAGAACCCGAGTCGTTTGTGCCTGAGAGGTTCCTGAACTCATCAGTTGATTTCCGAGGGTCGAGCTTCGAGTACATACCCTTTGGTGGCGGGAGGAGGATCTGTCCCGGGATCAACTTTGGGATCGCAAACATTGAGCTTCCCTTGGCTCAGCTCTTGTACCATTTCGACTGGTCTCTGGCTGATGGGGTTAAGGCACAAGACCTGGACATGTCCGAGAGTTTTGGGATCACTTCCAGGAGGAAGGCACCCTTGATCATGGTTGCTGAGCCCTGTGTCCCCTTCTCTTACGATGGAGATTATGACAAGTAGTTGTCAAGATATGTGGTCATGCGTGTTAGCTAAAAATCATTAATCTGGTTTACCGTATGTGGTCATGTTTGTGTTTTTCTTTATCACTTGTATGATACTGCAGTTCCTATTTTGGGACTTGCTGAATCCAATAAACGAGCTCATGTGATCAAAAGCTACTCTGTCCAACTCCAATATGCACTGAACTTTCTTGTTACTGCATACGATTGATCAGTTCTTTGATTATCAGACGTGTGGTGCTAGCTTCATTCTATTAGGGATTCCATTTCTTTAACCCAAAATGAATTCCAGGAAGACCCGGCTTTCGGCCCTTTTCTCTTTGTTGTTCTGACAGTGAAAATGAGCAAGTATCGAATGCAAAGTCACGGTTCATGCAAGCTCAATTCACATGAAACATTAGATAATGAGGGCGCCCACCTGATTTCGCAATTCGCGGGGATTAGGCTCACATAAATCTGGATCTTGTAAGAAATTTCCATGAAAAAATGAGCAAGCCAATGGAAAGTCTAGTGAAAGAAAGATTTACAATATGTCACTTTCTTGAACAAGGGTGAACAAGGCAGCTTCAATAGAAGTTGAAGATAACCGTATTACTTTAATTTATACACTGAACAGCCGAATCCAATATAAGCACAAGTAAACATTCTAAACCAGACTCTTAACTTATTTCTTGGCTTCTATAAGACCCAAAATGTGACGTCATAAAGATAATGCACTCCTTATTCTTTAGGTCCATTTTTGGGGCTCTATCGCTGTAGTTCATGGACCACCATTTGGGGCAAAACCTAGTTGTCCTCCAGCAACATCATAGATCACCTCAAACATCTTTTGCTGCACATTTCCATAGATGATGATGTTGATGTCATCACTGTTCGGTGTGAATGCGAGGCAAACCTGCGAATCTCTTATGGTGTACGGTATGCTGCTATGGTCCAAGTCCATGAACGCCTCTCAGCTAAAAGTGAACCTTATCTTTGGGATGACAACCGACTTCGTGTTGTGGAGATCATAGCAAGTGTCCAGGATTTCGAAGCTCTTTGCCCTCTTGTATCTCACCATCTCCTTCTGGAAAGCTGTCCTCATGGTATTGTATGCCGTCGGGGGCAGTCGCGTGATGACAGTCCCGGAGACAATGATAGCCCTTGCCTTCAAGAAGACTGTCGATGGGATCTGCAATTTAGTCCCTGCAACCGTGATTTCCACTATCTTGATGCCATAGAACAATGAGCTTTCATGAATTGTTGCAATTGGCGTGAAGGTTGACGACTTAGGCGTTTCACTAGTCTTGCCAAATGCTAAGTACCCCGTTGAGCTGGATGATGAGGGCAAGCAATAGGAGAAATATTGACAGTACTTGGTCGCGGTTTTTCCCACAATGGACAAGCCGTCCCGGGCTAGGCCAAGCACGCTGGCAACCTTGCCAAAGTAGCCATAATTGAATCCACCGCACCCAAATCGGAAGTTCTCTATCACATCCATGGATGTCAACATCAACGCCTCACTCGCAAATTTCCTGGACGAAAGGGATAGGTCACCATAAATTATTAGGCAATTGCAAGTTGAGTGAGAGCAACTTGTTGAAATACCTGCTCTCAGTGAATAAAATCATAATATTATCAGGCACAATCCTTGTACAGAAAATGGAGAGAACTATGTGTACTTTCTAAAGATATATACCTGATCCAGAACCACGGGACACTGGCGAGGTACACGGTGTACTAACATAGGACCAGGAGTCAGATGGGTCGAAGATCGGCTCAGATTGAGGGTAACAGAATGAGCACGGCTTGCACTGAGTCCAAGTGATCAGTGTGATCTTTGATGGTCCTGGTGAGCCAATGCCAACAGTCACAACATACTCAAGCGAGTCGAATGGGATGCCAAGCTTGGCAGGGACAGTGGCCTTTGAGCCTCCTAAACTGCCACCTTTGTCGGTGTTGTTGCTGCTGCTCATTGAGATCTTAGATCGGATCGAATTGACCCTTGATTGGTCTCCAACCAGGATTTTCATGTGGTTAAGCGCATTTGGCTTGGCTCGAGTGAGCAAAGAGCATAGACCGTGCTTGTGGATACTTCTAGTGACGACTTCCGGATACCACCTGCATAACATCACTGTGATAGCCTGAAGAGCTAATCTCATGCCGAATTCTAGCAGTGTGAATTTTCACTAGGGACTGGATCATTTCTAAAACACCCGCCAGTTCAGCTTTATATTTCATTAATTTCCTCACACAAGGTTGATGTTTAGAACATCATTAGTCCTGGCTAGGATTCGTAGATCCTAACATGGATTGATGACAACATATCTGAGGCGACGTGGTAATTAAGAGACTGATGATCATCGAGATGGGACAGCGTACATTATCAAAAATCAATGAGATTCACCCACATTACATCTACATAAAGAGAGGGAGAGAGTTTTTCTAGTACTAGCAGATGAGGGCGTGCAGGAAGCAGAAGGCAATAGCGAGCTGACTTAGACGACTTGGTGGTGCATTGTTTGTGCATAACCCTCATCCAAAGAGAATACAAGACTGAGAAGAGCAAAAGAGACTAGAGTCTTCCTGCGGTTGTGCAGATACAAAGCAGCCATCTTCAATGTGCACGTATTGCAGTAGTTTAACTCTCACAATCCGCTTTTTCTCATCTTTACAATGTGAATCACATTGCCAAATCTTACATTTCATGATCCTAATTAGTGCTCAACCAGTTTCACGCGTTCTTGCTTTGATTTATAGATCAATGGAGCAAAACAATGTTCTTTACCCTCGCATTCCCTGCATGTCAGAAGAGAGGAGCGCACATATACTCCACATTGTGATCGGCACTGGACTTATCTGAATTAAGCCATGTATGTATTCGGATTCTTGTGATGGGGTTTTACTTTGTTGACAAAGAAAGGATCAGATTGTTGCATTTGGTCTCTGTCGTAAGCTGCTGAAGATGTAAGTTTAAACACAACGGCCAATACGAGGCTTCAAGCACTGTATAGTTGCTGATGATTAAAAAAAAAAAAAAACAAGAAAAGAGAGAGGATCCAATAGTAGGTGTCGGGACTGATTTTCCGAAGATGAATGATTCCTCTAATATCGTTTCATTGGAAATGAGATCGGTTTTATGATATGGAAAAAAGCTTTGATGGTCATATGCGAGCTTGAAACTATCAGCCAAATTGCACCTCCATCCCCTTCAAGAGCATCTAGGTAGCTCTACTATCCATTGATGAAATTTGTCACCGTGGTTCAACCATTGATGAAAATCTCTCTCTCATTCCTTTCCCGACCCCTCTCTCGTCACCACGCTGCGTGCTGTGGCAGTGCATTTGTGAAGCTAGTGAGTCATTGTTCCCTGGTAACCCCAAGAGCAATGAGGCAGAGGAGGACACACCTCGGTTCCTCGGTCAAGTCATTTGCCAAGAGATGATATCAATCCATGTCAGCTGCAGCCTTCAAGGTATGAATCATTTCAAACAATGAGTCGGAAAACAAAGAAATATTTACATTCATTCCTAGTATGCGTACATCCTTTGCAAATAAACATCATGTCTGAAATTCTTTAAGAAATGGAATGACAATGACAATTTCAACGCACCTAGACAAGAGGTGTGTTACCATGTGCTGGTACGAATAAAAAGTACGATGCAGACAATGTGTCAGTATCCTTCCTTAAAATACCAACTATAGTATACACTCATCCCGGCTCTCTGAGACTCTGAGGATTCTCTTCTTCTGTGCCGCCTATATTAGAGAATGAGCTTCATTGGATCTGGACCCTCGATCGGCCTTCCTTCATTTGCTACATAGCTTTGCAGTAATCAACAGAAATCGCTCCGTACATATCTCATGGTGATTGTGACAAGCAATCGTTCATTTACTTGTTCTGGACAACTTCGGTAGTCTCAAAAACAGTGTGATGACACCTTAGACAATTCAATAAATTGAACTTGAGGAGTTTAAAAACCCAAGAGCATCTAGGCCATCCTGGTAGTTAAACAGCCGGCAACCTCCGCATACACTTGAATTACATTTTCTTGTATCGGTGTATGGCAGGAAAGCTCTAAGATATCACATGCAAATAAACAGCTTCACAAGTTGGAATGCTAGAGGCATACCTGATAACCTCAAGATAACGGAAGAGGCCGCAAATCAAAGAATAAGCAAGTCTGTTCCGTTGGTGCTCACAGAACAGGATAAAGAGCCACGGCGAAAGAGAACAAATGCGCGCCTACTCCAAGATCCCTGTAACTATCCATCATTACCAGCGTCAAATTGTAGACCAATGATCATTTTGATTCCGCAGGATCAGAATTAAGCAGACCCATGATCTGCAAGCACAATTTTAATTGAAAGAATTTCGAAATTCAGAAACTCGTACTCCTATGGCACAAAGCGTAAAGCTGTATTAACACACCTCCAAAGAATCTTCTTCAGTTTCATAACACACAACCCATTTCCGGCTCCAATCCTGCTTGAGGAAGAACGATATAGCCAGGAGCTTCAATAAAAGTGATCCCTTAATGACAGTAGACGTTCTCCTCACTTTCTTTTGCTAGAACAACCCTAGCTGTTACGAATCCAATTAACTCATCACTTTTTCCGACATCATGGATATGATGAATGGCTGCCCAAGACACGATGCCATGTCCGTGGACAACATATTGGAAGAGCTGTGATTTACACCAGTAAATCCAACTGCTCATTCAAGAAAAGCAACTAGTCGATCTACATAACCACATCAACTGCATATGATTGATTAGTTCTTTGATTAGATTGATGTATGGTGTTAGCTTCATCCTATCAGGAATTCCATTTGTTAGCCTCTTCTTTTGTTGTTCTGACTGTGAAAACGAGCAATTACTGCATGCATGGTCCAGTTTCATGTAAGCTCGGCTCATATGATTTGATGATTCATGTGAGTTTGGCTCACATAGACCGGGATTTTGTAAGAAATTTCCATGAAAAATGAGCAAGCCAAAGGAAGTTTTAGTGCAAGTAGGATCTACATCATGTCTCCTCTAGAACAAGAGAGAACAAGGAAGCTCCAATTGGAATAGAAGATAAACCACATGATCATTTCCATCCTGGACAGCCACAACCAATATATATTGGGTAGCCACATTCCTACAGAAAGATGGTAAACATCATAAAACAGACTCTTACTTATTTCTTGGCTTCCAGGAGAACCGAAATGTGACATCACAAGGATGACATATTCTTTATTTTGTATATTTCATTTTTGTGGCTCGATACTTCGGTTTATGAACAACTATTAGGGGCAAAACCTAGTTGTCCTCTGGCAACATCATAGATGACCTCGAACGTCTTTTGCTGCGTGTTTCCGTAAATGACGATCTCGGTGTCGTCATCATTCGGCGCAAACGCAAGGCAAACCTGCGCATTTGTTAGCGTAATCAATATGCCGCTACTGTCCAAGTCCATGAACGCCCCTCCGCTGAAAGTGAACGTTATATTTGGTACCACTACCGATGTGGTGTTGCTGAGATCATAGCAAGTGTCAAAGATTTCGAAACCCGCTGCCCTCTTGTAGCTCGCCATCTCCTTCTGGAAAGCCGTACTCAAGGCATTGTACGCCGTCGGGGGCAATCGCGTGATCACTGTCCCAGAGTCGATGATCGCCCCAGCGTTCGTGAAGACTGGAGACGGGATTGGCAATGTAGTCCCTCCTACCGCAATTCCCACTATGTTGATGCCATAGAAGTATGAACTTCCTGGAATATTTGCCATCGGTGTGAAGGTTAATGACTTAGGCGATTCACTAGTCTTGCCAAATGTTAAGTACCCCGTTGAGCTGGACGATGAGGGCAAGCAGTACGAGAAATATTGGCCATACTGGCTCGTGGTTTGTCCCACGATCGACAAGCCATCTCGGGCGAGGCCAAGCAGGCCGGCCACTTCGCCATATTGGCCATAATTAATTTCGCCACACCCGAATTGGAAGTTCCTTATCACATCTGTCGACGTCAATGTCAATGTATCTGTCGCGAGGTTTCCAGATGAAGACGAACTGTCGCCGTAAGTTATTTGGTAATGACAAATTGAGCTGAGGCAAGCTGTTGAAATACCTGCTCTCATTGAACACAATCACAATCTGTGAGGCACAATCCTTGTTTAGAAAAAAAGAGAGAACTGTGTGCACTTGAAAAATAAGTACCTGATGCAGTGCACATGGGTGAGGTACATGGGGTAGCAGCGTAGGACGAGGAGTGAGATGGGTCGAAGATCGGCTCGGATTGAGGGTAGCAGGATGAGCACGGCTCGCACTGAGTCCAAGTGAGGTCGCTGCCGGTGTCGAAGATGAGTGTGAGGTTCGACGGAGGCGAGCCGATGCCAACGGTCACAACGTACTCAAGTGATTCAAATGGGATGCCGAGCTTGGCTGGAAGAGTGGCCTTTGAACCACCTAAGCTCGTTGAGATCTTGGATTGAATTGAATCGACCCTCGATTGGTCTCCGACCAGGATTTTGGTGTGGTTAAGCAGGTTCGGCTTGGCTCGAGCATGCAGAGAGCATGGACCGTGCTTGTGCACCACCTTTAGGGACGATTTCTGGATATTACCTGCATCATGACATTACTATTTGAGCTTGTAGGAGCTAATCTAATGCATAATTAAATTAATGTGAATTTTCACTAGGACTTGATCATTCCAAAAAATCCGCCACTTTTTAACTTTTTTTTACCATTAATTCCTCACATAAGGTTGATGCCATGAACATCATCACTCCTAGCTAGGATTGATAGATTCCGACATGGATTGACGACACCCTAGCTAAGGTGATGTGGTAATTCAGAGACTAACTCATTGTCGAGATAGGACAAAATATATTATCACCAATCAATGAGATTCACCCACATTACGTGTATTACATTACATTCACATATATATTATATATAACTAGACAATGCATAAGAATGGGTAATCACTTTAACAATCACAAATGACAACGAAGAATCAAAAGGGCAATCGTGTTGGTGAAGAATCATACAATAAAGAATCAAAGGGCAATCACATCAACAAAGAATCAAAAGGATAATAAAGAATCAAAAGGACAATTATCACATCACACACATATGTTGAGAGAGAGAGAGACTTGTTAGTACCAGTAGATGAAGTTTTGCAGGAAGCAGAAGGCAATAGAGAGCTGACTTGGAAGATGTGGCGGCTCTCCGACTTGGATTGCTCTCTTTGCGCATAACCCTCATTCACAAGGCTGAGAAGAGAAACAAAAAGCAAAGTCTTTATGCAGCTGTGCAAACATGAAGCAGCCATGTTATGCAATCTTATGACATGCGATTATCTCTGCTTCGCAATGCGTAATCACATGGCCAACTCTTGCAATTTATACTCCTAATTAGTGATTAACTCGCTTACACGTGGGTGCTTGATTGGTTGTTTGACCTGCAAAACAATGCTCATTAGTCAAGTCAACAGCATTGGACTTATCTAAATTTAAGCCGTGCATGTAATTGGGTTCTTGTGATGGGGTTTTACCTTGTTAACAAAGAAAAAGAATGAGATTGCCGCCTTTGGTCTCTGCCGTAAGCTGCTGTAGAGGTAAGTCAATTCACATTACGGACAATACAAGGCATCGAGCCTTGCATAGTTGCCAGGAAAGAAAAAGAGAGAGGATTCCAAAGTTGGCGTTGGGATTGATTTTTCAAAGACGAATGATTCCTCTGATATTTCTTCATTCGAAACGAGATCAGCTATATCATATGAAAAAGCTCATGGTGATAAGTGACCTCGAAACTCTCACCGAAATCACACCTCCATACACGGCAAATGTTACCTACAGCGACTTCAAGAGTATATAAGAGAGAGAGCTCGGCGATACATTGATGAAATTGTCTCTCTGGTCTTTTACCCCCTGGATCTTTCTTTCTCATCCCTTTCCCCGACCCCTCTCTCATCACCTCGCCGACTGCTTCAGTGGTCCATTCACAAAACTCGTTAGTTACCATTCACTGGTAACCCCAAGAGCAATGGGGCGGTGGAGAATGTGCCTTGCTTCCTCAGTCAAGTCATTGTGCAAGAGAGGACATTTATATCAATGTCTGAATCATCCATTATCAGACAATGAGTTGGAAAAAGAATATATTATTTACATTCATACTAGTGTGTATACATCCTTGGCAAATGAACGTCATTCCTGGAATTTTAAAGAAATGGAACGACAAAGACATTTATTCAACATGCCTAGACAAGAGGCGTTGTCATATGCTGGTACGAATTAGAAGTATAAGGCAGACAATACCTCCGTTTCCTTCCTTAAGATAAACACTATTGGCTAACAAAACGCACATTTAGAAGACACATATCCCCAACTCTCGGAGTCTCGAGGATGCTCTTGTTCTGTGCTGCCTATTATATTAGAGAATGAGCTTCATTGCATCTGGAACCTCCACCGACCTTCCTTCATTGCTCCATAGCTTTACATTAATTAACGAAACTGCTCCGTACATGTCTTCTGATGACTCTGACAAGTATCTGTTCTTTTATTTGTTCTGGACAACTTCAATAGCGTCAAAACAGTGAGATGACACCTTAGACGATTTAATAAATTGAACTTGAGAAGTATGAGAACCAAGAGGATCTATGCCATGCTGGTGGTTAAACAGCTGGCAACCTCCATATACAATTGAATGACATTTTCTTGTTTTGGTGTAATGGCAAGAAAGTTATAAGATATCACATGCAAACAAACAGCTCGACAAGTTGGGTTGCTAGAGGCATTCTTCAGAAACTCAAGAATAAGCGAAGAGGCTGAACATAAAAGAACAAGCAAGTTAGTGCCTGTCGTGCTCACAGAACTGGATAAAGAACCACAAAGAAAGAGAAAGAGGACCCACCAATTCCGAGACATCTGTTAACTATCTATGACTCGCAGCATCAGAATGTAGATTAATGGCCATTCTGATTCTGCAGAATCATGATTAAGCAGGTCGACAATCTGCAAGAACACTTTTAGTTAAAGGAATACCGAAACAGCAAGCTTTATTAAGACATGACAAAATCATCCTTTCAAGAATTTTCTTTAGTTTCATAACGTTGAGTCCACTTCCTGCTCCAATCGTGCTTGAGGATAAACGATATAGTAAGGTGCTTCAATTCAAGTGATCACCTAATGATAATAGATACTCACCTACTTTCTTTTATTAGGACAACCCTTGCTGTTATGAATCCAATCATCACTTTTTCCATCATCATGGCTATGATCAAAGGCTGCCCAAGACATTAAACCCCGTCCATGGACTACATTTTGGTAGAACTCAGATTCATAACTATGAAATCGAACTGCTCATTCAGGAGCAGCGATTTGTTGATCCACATATCCACATCAACTGCATTTGATTGATTAGTTCTTTGATTATCAGATGTATGGTGTAAGCTTCATCCTTTAACCCAAATGAATTCCGGGAAGTCGTGGCCTTAGCCATCTCTTTTTGTTGTTGTGACAGTGAATATGAGTAATTATTGCATGCAAGGTCCCAGTTCATGGAAGCACATTAACATGAAACGTCAGATCATGATGGTGCTCCCCTGATTGGACAATTCATGTGAGTCAGGTTCATATAAACCGGGATCTTACAAGAGATTTCCATGAAAAATATGCGTCCACAGGAAAGTTCCGTGAAAGAAAAATCCACAATATTTCTCTTCTTGAAAAAGGGAGAATAAGGAAGACTTCAGCAGGAATAGGAGATAACCACATAATTTTTTGTATACCGGACAGCCATGATCCAACATAAACACAAATGAACATCACAAAACGACTAACTTATTTCTAGACTTCCTTAAGACCAAAAATGTGACATCATAAGGATGACATACTTTATTTGTAATGTTTTGTTTTTGTCGCTCTGTAGTTTAGTTCCCGGACAACCATTAGGGGCAAAACCAAGTTGTCCTCCAGCAACCTCATAGATAACCTTGAACGTCTTGACAATGTTGGTGTCATCTCTATACAGCACAAATGCGAGGCAAACCTGTGAATCACTTATCGTGTATAATATACAGCTACTATCCAAGTCCACGAAGGTGCCTCCACTGAAGGTGAACCCTATCTTTGTGACAACGACCGACTTTGTGTTGCAGAGGTCATAGCAAGTGTCAAGCATGTCGAAACTCTTTGCCATCTTCTAGCTTGCCATCTCTTTCCGAAAAGCCGTCCTCATGGCATTATATGCCGTCGGGGGCAGTGAAGTGATCACCGTCCCAGAGTTGATGATAGCCTCTGCCTTCAAGAAGACTGTTGACGGGATTTGCAGTGTAGTTCCTCCAACTGCGATTTCCACTATGTTGATGCCATAGAACAATGAACTTTCTTGAATTGTTGCAATCGGTGTCAAGGTTAATGACTTAGGCGTCTCACTAGCCTTGGCAAATTTTAAGTACCCCGTTGAGCTGGATGATGAGGGCAAGCGATAGGTGAAATATCGGCCATGCTTGCTGTTTGTCCAATGATCGACAAGCCATCCCAGGCGAGGCCAAGCAGTCCGGCGACTTCGCCAAAGAGGCCATTATTGAATCTGCCACAACCAAATTGGAATTCCCTTATCACATCTGTGGACGTCAACGTCAATGTATCGGTCTTGAGGTTCCTGGACGAAGATGATTGGTCACCGTAAGTTATTTGGTAATTGCAAGTCATGCCGGAGCAATTTGTAGAAATACCTTCGCTCATTGAATGAAAATCATAATCTTTCGAGGCAAAATCCTTGTTTAGAAGGAGAGGACTGTGTGTTTGAAAGATACATACCTGATCCAGAAGCACTGCACAAGGGCGAGGTACTCAGCACATTAGCGTAGGATGAGGAGTGAGACGGGTCAAAGATTGGCTCGGATTGAGGGTAGCAGGACGAGCACGGCTCACACTGAGTCCAAGTGAGGTCACTGCCAGTGTCAAAGGCAAGTGTAAGCTTTGACTGTGTCGAGTCGATGCCAATGGTCACAACGTACTCAACTAAGTCGAATAGCATGGCTGGGACAGTGGCCTTTGAGCCTCTTAAGCTGCTTCCTTTGGTAGTGTTGTTGCTGCTGCTCCTTGAGAACTTTGATCAGAACTTTGATTGAATCGACCCCTCAATTGGTCTCCGACCAGTATTTTCGTGTGGTTGAGCGCATTTTTGGCTTGGCTCGACCATGCAGAGAGCATGGACCGTGCTTGTGCACTACTTCGAGGGACGATATCCAGATAGCACCTGCATCATGATGTTACCATGAGAGGCTATTATGAGAGCTTGGAGAATTAATCAAATGTAAAAATCAATTAATGTGAATTTTCACGAGGGACTTGATCATTCAAAAATCATCCGCCAGTTTAGCTTCTTCTTCTTTCCATTAATTTCCTAACGCAAGGTTGATGTTTTGAACATCATTAGTCCTAGCTAGGATCGATATATTCTAACATGGATCGGCGACATCCTATCTAAGGTGATGCAGTAATTAAGGGACTGACTCATCACTGAGACAGGCCAGCGTATATTATCATCTATAAATGAGATTCACTCACATTTCATGTATTTGAGAGAGAATGAGAGAGAGAGTTTGGTTAGTACCAGTAGATGAAGTTTTGCAGAGAGAGTTTTGTTAGTACCAGTAGACGAAGTTTTGCAGGAAGCAGAAGGCAAGAGAGAGCTGACTTGGAAGATGTGGCTCTCCGACTTGGATTGCACTCTTTGTGCATAACCCTCGTCCAAAGAGAACACAGGACTGAGCAGAGAAACAAAGACTAAAGTCCTAATGCATTAGTGCAAATATGAAGCAGCCATCTTTGACATGCGCGTGTTGCAGTAGCGTGATTTTCCTACAATCCGCTCTTTCCCATATGTATCTTATGTACATGCGATTGTCTTCGCTTTGCAATGTGAAACCACATTGCCACCTCTTACAATTTATAATCCTAATTAGGGATTAAACCCGTTTCGTGTGTGCTAGTTTGATTCATAGTTCCACCTGTAAAACAATGTTCTTTAGTCTCGCTTTTCCCACACGTGGGAAGAGGAGCCTTGGCACTGTATACTGCATTGGACATACCTAAATTAACCCATGTATGTAATTGGATTCTTGTGACAGGGTCTTGCTTTGTTGACAGAGAAAGAATGGTGTTGCATTTGGTCTCATTCGTAAGCTGTTGATACCAGACGGCCGATATGAAGCATCGAGCCATGCATGGTTGCCAGCAATTAAAAGGAAAGGATTCGAAAGTAGGCATTGAAACTGTATTTTCCAAAGATGAATGATTCCTCTAATATCCTTTCACTGGAAATGAGATCAGCTATATGATATGGAAAAAGCTCATGGTCATATGTGAGCTTGAAACTCTCAGCCAAACCACACCATACACAAAAATTGTATCTATAGCTAGAGGTAAGTATCGGTCGAGGTCAACCCTAAACCGACCCTAAACCAACCCAAGCCTACCAATCCTGTCCGATTCTCGGTAGGACTGGGTCGGTCATTGGTCTTGAGATCCCTGAACTAGCATTGTGTAGATTGATCCTTGGTCCTAGGAATTTAGGGTCGATTCAACTCGAACCAACCCTGACTGTATTTTATATATATATATAATATTATTTATAATTTTTTTATCTACTCTAAAGAGAAAACCCTAACTCAAATGACGTCAAATAGCCTCCTCCTCCTCTAGTACTCTTGTTTTGTTCTGTATTCTTTACCCTCTTAGTCTTCAATTTGCCAAAAAAAAAAAAAAAAAAAAAAAAAACAACTTCTTATGGTTTAATTTTATTTCACTAGTAAGTTTCAACTACACTTTGCTTTTTAGTTTGTATCAAATGGTAGAAGTTTTTGAAGAGTAGTATTGCAATTTCTACGATGATTTGCTAGTCAAGTGGTGTGAAACTCATTTTTTGGTTGATTGGACTCTATTTGATTGAATGCAAGAAACATTTTTGCGTATGGTGTTATGAGTATTATTGATAGATGATTACAGGAACTTCCCATCTTTCCCATATCTCTATGAGCAATTTTAATTGTTTTTATGATTTCTTGTCTGTATCAAGTGTGAAATTTCGTCATATGGCAGAATTCCTAATTTGGTCTGTGCCTTGTGTAACTCTAGGCCTGATTCAGTAAACCACCTTTTTTTGATTGCTGTATCTCCAATTCTCTGGCTAATTTCTGGGCCGCTAAATGTAATCTTCCTTGGAGCAATTCCTCTTGGTCGAACAATCTTCTCTGGGCTATTAATTTTTTGTCTAGAAAGGGATTTTACCAAGAGATAGCTCATTTCTCCTTTGGCTCTCTTTGCTTTGTCATTTGGAAGACCAGGAATGATATTCTCTTCTGGGCCACAACCTTTATGTTCCTTCCATGAAGCTACACCTCTTTAAGGCGATTAAGAATAAAGCCCTCGCCTTCAAAACGGTTGAAGATAACCCCAGGAACAGAAGGATGCAGCATAGTTGGGGGATAGACCCTCGTATTTTTTAAGTGGAGTCGCCCACGGCTTAGTATAGGATGATTGGGTCCTCTCAGTTCCTTAGTGTTCCTAGCCTGCTTGTATATCTCATTTTGGTGACCACGATACCTTTCTACTTCAGTGACATTTCGGTGACCACGATACCCTTCTACTCCAGTGACATTTCGTTCAGTTGAGTGTCTATCGGTACCGTGTTTCCCTTTTTGTTGTACAATTCTTTGGTTGATTTTATTATAATCTTACCTTACAAAAAAAAAAAAAAGTGTGAAATTTCTATTATGATTTTATCTTAAATTTGTTGAATATGTATTGGTATTTATAGTTTGGTTACTCAACGTCATATTGTCAATAGATATGTAATTTGAAATAGTAGATTTTCCTTTTCAAAAAATACAAAAAATAAAATAAAAAATTATCGATTGGTCTCGGATTGCCTTTAAAATCAAACCAAACCATTGGGTCAATCCTATCCTCAGTCTCAGGCTCAACAGGGCCGATTTTAGGTTCCAAAAATTTAGGATCAATACCGTGCGATTGGTCTCAGGTTTAAAAGATGGACCCGCTCAACTCAAACCATACTCACCTTTAGCCACTTCAAGAGCATCTTAGAGAGACAACTCTACCATACATGGATGGAAATTGTCTCTGTTCTTTTAACCCATGATATGTCTTCGTCATCCCTTTCCCGACCCCACTCTCGTCACCACGTCGTGTGCTTGGTGGTCCATTCACGAAACTAGTTACTTATCGTTCACTGGTAACCCCTAGAGCAATGGGGCCAGTGGAGAACGCGCCTCACTTCCTCAGTCAAGTTACTGGGCAAGAGATGATATCCATATCAACTGCAATCATCAAACATCATGCCTGAAATTCTGAAGAAATGCTATGACATGGACATTATTTTAACACACCTAGACAAGAGGTGTGTTGATAAAACGTTTAAGGCAGACAATATATCCGCATCCTTCCTTAAAATATCAACTATCGCTTGATAAAACGTACATATAGTATACACTCATCCCCAGCCCTCTGAGACTCGAGGATTCTCTTGTCCTCTGCCGCCTATATTAGAGAATGAGCTTCCTTTCATCTGGACCATCCACCCGACCTTCCTGTCATTGCTCCACAGCTTTGCAGTAATTGACTGGAAACCGCTCCGTACATATCTCATGATGGCTGTGACAAGCTCCCTACAGGACAAGCATTTGTTTTTTCATTTGTTTTAGACAACTTCAATAGTCTCAAAATCAGTGTGATGACACCTTAGACAACTAACTAAATTGAACTTGAAAAGTATAAGAACCCAAGAGTGTCTATGCTATGCCAATAGTTAAACTATCAAGAGCAGATTAGGAAATTGATCATCTTGAAGAGCTCTAAGAGAGTACACGGAATGACCTAACGTTGGAACTCAAATTTTCAGTCGGATGATGTTCTGAAAAAGAAACCATCATCCAACTGAATCTAAAGAATGCTGAGTGGAACAACATGTATTCTTTCTTTTACCCCCAAAAACAAAAAACAGAGAGAGAGAGTAAATGGCAAATAAAGCATCTAAGACCCATATAGCTGTTCAGAAGCTTACACTGGCGAGCAAGGAGACTGACAGCCTTTTACAAAGTAAACAAACAGGTAGGAATCGTAATGCTGGCCATCAATCAGATAAAAACCTGGCAACCTCCGTATACACTTGAATGACATTTTCTTGTATAAGTGCATAGCAGGAAAGTTGTAAGATATCACATGCAAATAAACAGCTCGACAAGTTGGGATGCTAGAGGCATACTTGATAACCTCAAGAATAAGTGAAGAGGCTGAACATCAAAGAACAAGCAAGTTAGTTCGTTTAATGCTCACAGAACAGGATAAAGAGCCACAGAGAAAGAGAAAAAGGACCCACCTATTCCAAGATTTCTGTAACTATCTACCACTCCCAGCGTCAGAATGTAGACTAATGACCATTCTGACTCTTGCGGAATCCTTTTTAAGCAGATCCAAGATCTGCAAATGCAATTCTTATTAAAAAAATATCGAAATTCAGAAAATTTATTTGTACAGCATCAAACTGTAAAGATGTATTAACACGTGACAAAATCATCTCCTGAAGAATCTTCTTCCATTTCATAACACACAGAATCCATTTCTGGGTCCAATCATGCTTAAGGAAGAATGATGTGGTAAGGAGCTTCAATAAAAGTGATCTCCGAATGACAGTAGACACTCACCTCACTTTCTGTTGCAAGAACAACCCTTGCTGTTATGAATCCAATTGGCTCATCACCTTTTCCATCATCACGGCTATGGTCAACGGCTGCCCAAGACACTATACCATGTCCATGGGCAACATCTTGGAAGAACTCAGATTCATACCTGTAGATCCAACTGCTCATTTAAGAAATGTGACTAGTCGATTGACATATCCACATCAAGTAAAAAATAGAAAAACCTCAAAAGAGCAAAGTTTTACAGGGCCAAACTACCTAATGGGAAATATATCCCCATGAATCTGCTCTAAGATTTCGATATCAGATGGACGTATTGGCCTATAGCTTATGGTCGAATGGCATGAGGTTAGTGGGACCATTGTCTATCCAGATGTTAATCCCCAGCAAAAACTGGATATATGAGGAGAACTTGTAGTAATACCACTCTTCCCATTCATGCCCCATCAGCCGCCACATCCATGCAATAAGAACTGTAAACCAACGTTGGCAATTCTGTTTAGAGCTCTCTCAGTACTTGGATTATACATAAGTTCATCATTAAAAACCCCAAAGGACAAGAATATAATATAGCATCGTATCAAATATCAGAGTTAAAACTAGAGACACCACTGCCCAACGTAATAGAGCAATGTAGAGCATCATGTCACAAGCCAAATGGATATTAGTACTTTATTTGCACAAAGAGAAAAAAATGAAAAGCTATAAGGAACGGCTTAACTGTTATATCTTTTGCCTCCGCAGGCTTCCAGTACCAAGGTTGGACATACTCCATCACATATGATTTTGGGCACGACAACCATTACAGCTGATAGCAAATGACTTAGTTAAGTTCACAGATGCTCAGGTAAGCAAGAGAAAAGAGAGAAACTGGTTCTTGGAATGAACTCCATGAAATCCCGTAACTTTTTTATTCTCCACGTTTCCTTTCTTGTTCCCATTACAAGGTTGGCATGAATAAGTTAAAACAGTTCAAGTTGTGCAATTGCAAACACTAGGGAGTAATCAAAGGTCGATATTTCGCGCCATACAATTCATTTTCACTGAAAAGTTGATTGCAGCGCTAAACACGCAGTCAACGATACTCCAAGTTGACGTAAGCAGAGACAGCCAGATAGCATAGCGAGAGATGTACAACAGTAGAATAATAGATCGCCAATTTTGAGTCTCTTCACATGATAAAGGCAGGACAGTGGGCCATTCTACATCATGCAGCTAATCGTCGAAAACTTGATGTTCCAAATGCTGTTTACCCGTTTCATCAGTTGAAAGAGCAAAGCTCAGCCCGAGTGAAAAGTATGATTGGACAATACTTAAAAAGGCGCAGACGAAGTATCCACAAGCACAGGTGCAATGAGCTTTAATCTCACTAAACAGCATCAATTACTACCCAAAAAACTCTACTACTCTCTCGACACACACAGAACATCATTTGACCACCTGCACAACAGCTATTTTTCCGAGCGAACTGTTTCAGGCGATTGCCAAATTGGCAAAGTCAGGGCATATAACGAAAGTTGAAAAAGCTCCCTTTTTTTATCTAGTGTTTTTCCGTTTCTGAGAGTATTGATGTGATTGCCAGATGAGAGGTGACCGCTTCAGATATAAGCTTCGCGCAAAAGCGCTTCTATGTTTTGTTATCCACACATACCACGAGCCCATCATCAAGCAGTGCAAACACGACAAACCCAAAAAACAGAGTAAATAATCATCACTTTAAAGCAAACAAAAAATGCCCACAACGACGACATATGCAAAACAACAGACGATCCCAAGTGGATGCTGAATTGCTGCTCCTAGATAATTTAGCAAACATTTGCCAACAAAGAGTCGAAAAAAGCATCCACAAAGAGCAGGAGACGCCGACCCAAATCGCGAAACCCGGACAAAAACCCATCAAGCCGAGAACTCACTAGCAACGGACTAAGTACACAGTGATCTCATACCACCATGTCAGTCGAGCACAGGACATCCCCAGATCGCGCGATGAACCGGACGAGGAACTGAATGCGATCGAAGACGAGAGGGAGAGGGTGAGCTGGAAATTCAGGATGAAATTCGTTGACCGGATAGTGGAGAATCGAAGGAGAGAATTTACTTCATCCCGTTGACGATGGAGCCATGGATCGATCGGTGTGTAAAGATTCCTTTTTTAATGGGGCAAAATTGAAGCAGATGTGAAAATGGGAATCGAATCTAAAACGGCATACCTCGTCCTGCGTTTTTCAGGTTCTTCCCCAACTTGTCAACATGAACGACTCTCCCTTCCTGTCGCCCCACCTTAATATTCTTTCTCAACCTTTTACTTAATTTAATTTAATTTAATTTAATCTAATTTTCTAATTTTGACACATTTCCTCATGCATGGAATTTATTTCTTAGAATTTGTTAAATCTTGATCTAGGCTAACAATAGTTAGATAGAGTCAGCTTGTTAATTGCCCTGTTTGAAATGTTGAATTTAATGTCATAAATTAAGGATAATTGATTGTAAGGTGGGTCAATTCCTATTCTCAAATTAAAATTGGATCGGGACGAATGGGACGAATCGATTAATCACACTCCGACTTTCAGGTTAGACCAAGTTCAATTTTTTTGTTTTGCTTTTAAATAGTGAGTAATGACAAGCAAATCGCAATCAAGCGAACATAAATTCTCTACCATCATAAAATTGATAGATTTAGCCAAAAGTAAACGAAAAAGCAACAAGTAGGGAAAGAGATAAGACGATCATTGTAAAATCGGATACTCAAAAAGAGATTAAACCACAATAAATTTCAAGTGGAGTAAATTTAATATCTTACTGTAATTAATGAAGATGAATTAAAGACTGAGGAGAGGAGTTCAAGCTCTAAATTATATTTTAAGGCAGCCAATTCCCAATTCGATCCAATTATAATGGAATGGGAACTAGACTTGTTCTTTTTTATTAGAGAGCTACCAAAAATTGGCTAATCCAATCTAGTTTTTAGGTTAGATCATATCATAAATAAACAAATAACAGTAACATACCAACAAGAATGAGTTGTTTTTAAAAAAAACATTTGTGTGTGTAAAAATACTCTCTTGTTCTAAGAAATTCTTTATATTTTTCAAGATACCTTCTCCCAAGCTAAATTAGTAGTACCCAAAAAGTTTGTAATATGGATAAAGGGAAAATGGGATCTAAGCAAGTTTTTAAAAGCCCAAAAGGAAAAAAACAAACGGGAGATCCGTCCTTATGATGAGAGAACTTGTAATATTACTTTCCATAATCACATTCACCGGGGAAGACAAAATAGGATTGGAATTAAGTGGGTTTTGCGGTAGTGAAAATAAACATTAATTCAGATAAATAGATATATTAACATCTCTCGCTTAGATTGAGAATGTAAGGGTGAAATCCCTTCATCTGTAATGCCCTATAACCGACTTGTCAACATTGTGCCCTGACTCCAAGACACTGTGCGATTTGGATCATATTACGAAAAGAATTTAAATCATGTTGTTTTTAGGAGATTTATGGTAAAGGATGAAATTTTATGCGTCTGTCCACCAAAAAAAAAAAAAAAAAAAAAGAAAATTTGCCGAAGGAGAGAGAGAGAGAGAGAGTTAAACAGTGAACAGGAGGCAGATCTACGCAGGCATCGCCTTCGATCCTCGGAATCGGAACGCTTTGATTAGCAATTCTGCCACCCTCCCTCTTGCGACATCTCATATTCCCCCGACGCGCTTCCCTCCGGTCCGATTCGCCATCGCTACGCACGTTTCCGTTCGAAGCTTCGGGTGCTCGGCTCGCGGATTTTAACTTCCCAGCTCCGTTCGCCCTCCGTGGCGTCGGTGCCGCCGTACCCGTCGGAATTCGATAAGGGGTCTCGTGTTCTTGATCTCGGGGTCGGTCGAATTCCCGCGCGCTGTTCAAGGCGGGCGAGTTCGGCGGACACCCAGTTGGTCGATCGAGCGAACGCCCCCGTTTTCTTGGAGGTTTCGACGAGGTCGGGATCTCCGGGCCATCTGCTGAGCTCGGGATTTCAAGAAATCGCTCTCTTAGCGTTGTTGGAGAGGATTCTTGGGCATTGGAGGTTGATTTGCGAGCTGAGGATCCAGAGCTTTTCGTGGGATATGCTTGGTGCACGGGAAGAGGTTGTTGAGTTGGGCATCTGCGAGGGTCGGTTTTAGTTGGAGGGTTCTCGCGTGGAAACATGTTTTGGAGGGGGCGTGAGAAGGAGGTCAAAGAGCATAATGGGGGGCTGCCTTGTGGGCAGGTCCGAGTGCTTGTCGTTGGCGATTCAGGTGAGTTCATTCTGATGCTGATGGTTCTTTTGAGTTTCGCATGCCTATTTTGGAAATCTTAGAGGTTGCGATTCGTTTCATGAGCTCGTAATGGGTTGAATTGTTCGTCGGCCATGTCGAAGCTGTCAAAGTAAATCTGCTTAGTGATTTCACACTGGGGAGGAAATGTGGGAGATTGCGATCATTAAGCCCTAAACCATTGTAAGAGGAAAAGCTGGGGGAGAGTAAATATGGCATTTCCCTCCCAAGGACTAGATTATTGAAATTTCCCTCCTATGTTAGATGTCAGAGTTCAGGTCGTTGTTCTCTAAGATTATCCAAAAGCACATTAGTGTTAAGATAAAAGGCAGTAGGACCATTCACCGGGTATGTGCGAACTAGAGTTGAATCTTCTTGATTATCTTTGTTCCCTAGAAATGAGAATCTCTCCCCTGGTTCTTCCCACTTTAGATCGTTAATTTCATGGGTTTGTTCCTTGCTTTGTTAGAACAAGGAGTCACACTGCTGAAATTTATGGTCTGTAAAATTTGTTCATGGGTCTCTGTGTATTATAGATATGACATCATTAAGATGTTGAAAAGCTCAAACTTTGTCTATACTACTCCTCCATGTTGCAGTTTTCTTACTGATAACTATGAAAAATTCCTGAAAAGAAGATGCTTATACAGTACATGAACAAAGCCATATTTCCTCTATTGGAGAGTGCACTGGGCTTCACTGTGGTTTCCATTGTGATTAAAACCAAATAATTGGTCTACATAGCAGGGGACCCTTAAGATACAAATTTGAACACTCCTTTTAAGCAAGATTTGCTTTCTGTCAATATACAGAAAAAAATTTGATAAATAAAAGATGCAATTCGACCTTGAGTGAATTGCTTATGTGCTGCTCTTATAATGTACTCTTTTATGTTTTGTTTAGCACTTGGAAATGTAGAAATCTATGAGTGTTGCATGCATCAATTGCATTCTATGCATCTAATTGCTTTTACTATCTTGCTAGGTGTGGGAAAAACCTCTCTTGTTCATCTAATTGTCAAAGGATTTTCCATTGCCCGTCCTGCCCAAACGATTGGTTGTGCAGTTAGTTTGAAGGTGTGCTCTAACTACAATTGCCTCCATTGGAGATCTTTGATATTTCTGGAAATAAAGATTTACATTAATTGTTTTCTGTTTTTTCCTGATCCAGCTTATTTCTTATGGAAATTCTGGTAGCTCTTCAACCAGCAGTAGTGGTGATGCTGACAGAGATTTTTTTGTTGAACTGTGGGACGTGTCAGGCCATGATCGCTTACAAAGATTGCAGATCTCTTTTTTATTCTCAGATAAATGGTGAGAATAAGTTTGCTTTCGTGTGTCCAGATCTGCTATATTATGGTTAAGTTCACATTTGCACGTACAGATCTGCCATATTATTGTTAAGTTGTGTGAATTAAAATGGGAATCCTTTTAGTATGAGTTACAAAACGGCAAGTCTCTACTCTTACATCTGTCCTGTCCTGTCTGTTTTATGACAACATGACACTTGCAGGTCTTCAACTGCACAGTTGGGTTGGTTGTTACATCTTAAGTTGTGGTTCATGCGGCATCTGAATGAAGTGTTGGCAGTTAATATTTTGTTGGGTTAGAAGGGATTAAGAGCTTCTTACAATGTTTGCTTGTGAGTAGTGTTTATTTTATATTTACCGGATGAACATCGAACAAATCTTGACATTCTTTTGGCAGCAAACTCAGATCTTTGGTTCATCATTTGAAAATTGACAGACTTAAGTTAATCCTAGGACTGGAGGTAGAATGAGTGAATCGCATCCATATACTTGATTTTACATTCACATTGCATCAATGTAGGTATATGTGTCTCTCTGTGACTGGTAGTGTGTAGCTAACCTTGTTAGAAGTGTGAACATGGAACTTTGGTTTCTCTTACTGCTGAAAATTTAATTGTGCTTCACCTTTCGGATTTGATCAGTTCTTCATTATCCTTATATAACTGTGTATTATTATCATCAATAGGTGTTATTTTTGTCCATGATCTCTCTCAAAGAAGGACGAAATCAAGCTTGCAGAAATGGGCAGCTGAAGTAGCTGCAAATGGAACATTCTCTTCTCCTCTAGGATCTGGAGGTCCTTGTGGCCTTCCTGTTCCATATCTTGTTATTGGTAACAAAGCAGATGTAGCTGCAAAGAGGGAATAAGGGGAAGCAGTGGTAATCTTGTGGATGCTGCTCGCCAGTGGGTTGAGAAGCAAGGTTTACTGCCATCCAGTGAAGAACTTCCACTGACAGAGACATTTCCAGGCAGTGGTGGACTCCTTGCGGTAATAATCTCAGCTTAAGCTTTTGTTCATCTTATTTTGTTGACAACTCCCTTCTAGCTGTTTAATCTATATCTACCTTTGCAAGTGATTAATTTCCTTGCTGTAATCAACTTTAGTTTAGTCATGTCTCTGATTTCCCTTCTTTGATATAATAAATGCAGGCTTTTGTGAACCGCGCCTTAATTTTTGTTGGAAATTCAATGCCAAGTT
The DNA here is from genome assembly GCA_014182845.1 of Corymbia calophylla. Lineage (NCBI taxonomy): Eukaryota > Viridiplantae > Streptophyta > Magnoliopsida > Myrtales > Myrtaceae > Corymbia > Corymbia calophylla. The sequence continues at coordinate 45,806,118 of CM024700.1, read as the reverse complement.
CCCTGAAGTGGTCTGCTATATTGATCTTTGGAATGAAGTTACCTTGTTAAAGAACTTGGCTGAATCTAATGTAGCATATGCTGTCTTATACACTTGGAAAGACGTGCAAATACTTGGCATCATCTGCATAAAGTTGCCCACTCTAGTCCTTTAATTTTTTGAGGGTCATGTTTATTGAAAATATGCTGTTGTGAGAACTGAGAATAGTTCAAATTTGAACAGTCGTTAGTTGATGATATCAAGAATAACTTATCATGAGAAGTACTCATCTATTGTTGGTTGTCTTCTCTGTACTTATTCACAGTCAATGACAATTATATATAATTAATGAATTCTACAATTTGGCATTGCAGGCTGCCAAAGAATCAAGATATGACAAGGAAGCTATAGTGAAATTCCTTCAGACGGTGGGTGTACTTATCCTGTCATCTTTAGAATTGTTCTTCTATTGCTCGATTTTAAAGTGGGCCCTCTTTCTTCAGTTAATCAGGAGAAGGTATGTCTCAGATGAATTGCCTTCGGCCAATCCATGGTCTGTCTCCCCAGTGCAGAGAACTTCCCAGCGTTTGGATGATGATTTGAGCGATGATGAACAGTTTTACAAGAATACGAGGTTCACTCATCTTGCCCTTTTCTCAGCTTTGCTTGCAAATGAATGTCAACCTGAAATTTTATCTAAGAAACTTCATTCATCATTGAGCTTGTTGGATATTTTCTATGTTTACATGTGGTTAGTGCTAGCGTTAACTGATTAGATGGGATTTTCCTTCAGAAGTTCATGACCTTTTATAATCCCGAAGAAAGCAAAGCAAACTATTAATGATGTAAACAACCCCCCCTCCCTTCCTTTCCACGTGGTTAGTGTCTTTTTAATGTATGATGTTTCACTTTTTGATGCAATTTGTAGTTTGGAATCTACTGTGAGGATAAAGTGTGGAATTTGATGATATGATGTTGCTGTTTGTATGCATACCTTTTGTCATAATCATAGGAGTAGATAAAAAAGAACTTGCAGTTTTTCTTCTTACTGCGGTTCTGTTTTTTATGCAGTGTCAACAGTGGTGCCTACAACTATAATTCTCTCCCTCCTCTTCCAGCACAGCATAATCTTACACCACCTCCCACTTTATATCCTCAGCAGCCAGTTTCTGTATCCGAGAACTATACATTTCCGAGATTTTCATACAGTAGTTCCTCTGAATTCACCAGCACAAGCCGATCAAAGCGTGCCGACATCAATGTCTGATAGTGTCCGCCTCTTGCATCTTGGGACATGAACAGATCATGCCTCGCTATTGGAAATGTGGCATGATTTCTTCAATTTGTTTCCTTTGTTATTTCGCTTGTAACGGGGTTAATAGATTCTTTCTTTGTTGGGTTTTGTTGCCTTACAAGCTGTCCAGTACAGGTTTAGAGAGCATGTATGATATCTAGATGAATCTGAAAGTACAGAGTATTGTTGCAATCAACTTCTCACATTATTTTTCAACCTAATATAAGAATCATTCTTTCCCAGGAAAATGAGATGCTTTACCTATTCTGAAATTCGGTCGTTGGGCTATCTTCTGAGTCCATTAGGGAAACAAAACCCATGTACCTCGATTGGATGAGCTCACTTTCCTGAACAAGCTTGGGTTGAAATCTGTGTTGTAGACTTGTAGGAAGGACCATCGGACTTGTAGGGATTAGTATTTGAGGTTGCTGTGTTGTCCTTAATTTACATTTGTGATGGAGTTGACAAGAGGTCATTAAATTTCTAATCAATTTCATTTGCTACATTACATGGTAATTCTTCTTGTTGTTCGCAAAGTTTACTGGCTAATGAAGGGATAGAAATTTTATGTCCTTATTGTCCTGTACTGACCAAAGAATCTAAACTCGAGAACTTCGAAACTTGTATGGCTTTTCCTGATTTCTTCCATAAAAATGGGAGGAGAAAAGACATCTTTGAGCACTTGTTAAATGTCAAGCCAAATGAAAAAACTAGTGTTGGCTATTTAATCAGATTTTCGCGGTTTAAGTTTTCGAAGTGTGATCTTTCACCCGTCCACGATTGAATCTCTCTTTAGGAACTAGTCTTAGCCTGTGACAGTTCATATCGAAAAAAACCTGCATTGTTTGCATTTTACTTGTAATAAGAGAGTGAAAGAAATTTCACTTTGAAGCCAATGCATACAAAAGATTTGCTCCATCATTGGGTTTTTGGCTGCATTCTCTCATCTTTCGTTCGACTCGGGGTTGTTTCGGCTTTCTTCTGGGGAACTGAGATGGGATTAAGATCAAGAGCACAAATGCTCGTGCATGCAAATGCGGCTTTGATCCAAGGAGACAATCCAAGAATTTGCTAATCAACTAGTACAACATTCGAGGGAGAAAATGGAAAGGAAAAGGAGAGTAATATGATGACATCATTGGACCAATCATTTCGTTATAGCTCCGATTTCGACTCTTCGCCTTCATCTTCATCGGACTTGCTTTCTTTAACCTTCTCTGCCGTCTTGCGCACCGCTTTTCCCACAACTTCAGCCACGGATTTTGCAGTCTCCTCCACCGTCACTTTGCTAGTCCCAAAGCTCTTCTTGGCTGCGTGTTTCACTTTCGAGCCCGCGTTATTCTTGTCGTCGACAATCGCTGCGTCCCTGCTTCTAAAGCTGTTTCCACAATTATTAAGCTTTGCTTATGATCCTAAAGCTTCCAGTGGTGAATGAGAATGATGGCATCTATCATTAGCCAGAGTCTGTGATCACTTACTCTAGATCTGGAGGGAAGAACTGGAGCTGCATGTTGTTCATTATGGTCTTGATCTTGATCCATGAGATCTTATGGGATTCTCTGAGGAAAGAAACCGCGCCCATGACAGTCTTTGCAATGGATAGCTCCTCCTTCTTGGCTTCAGCATGCTTTTGGCCTCCATCTCCTACTTCTGTGGAGAGAGCTTGAGTGTGGAGTGAGACGAAAACCCAGAAAATGAACAGTTCGGCTATTCTCCTGAGCCTTTTCATGCCTCTGATTCTTGTTTGGCAAATGAAATCATGACTACAGTTCTACATCGAGTTTTTCTTCTCCTCCTTTTTTTTGGGTTTCTTCTCTCTCATTTCTCATTATAGTTTGTTGAAGTCGTGGTTAGTGCACGTTCGATTCCAATCCATGCTATTCTTGGGGCAGAGGTTTTGCTTACGTTTGAACGAGTCCAATTTGAGGTTATAGCGTCCGTTTCTCAATACATGGATTTCATTTCCATAGGAAGAAGACTTGACTATGACCTGGCGGCCTACGAACCTACCCATGTCCATCTCGGGCCACAAGGGCCTATTGCTATAGGACCCGGCCCAATCTGATTGAGCCCGAGGCAGGCCCGTGCAGCCTGCATATTATATCATGGATATTTTTGTCCGCCTGAACTATAAAAAGGGCCGGATTGGGCCCGCCCACGGTTCACCTACTTCTCGTCCACTGTCTGTGTCATGTCACCGACTATCTTTTAAAGACTTCAATCTCCTTTCTGAGAGAGAAAATACTCTTCCATGTGTGTGCAATGGGGAGGATGAAATCAGTATGGGGAAGAGGATTGCTTGGAATTTAGATTGGAAAGGTGAATTTCAAGAGAGGAGGAACTAATTAGGCACATGTCATACAAACAAATTCTTGACATTTAATATTGGACCGAGAACTTGTTTGGGAAAAGAAGTGGCTTTTCGTGCAGATGAAAACAGTTGCAAATGTTTTAATACATAACTACGAGGTTCATGTTGTGGAAGATCACCCTATGAGACTTTCTAATTTTATCGTACTTCACATGAAACATGGATTAAGGGTGAAGCCCACTAGGCAGAGGCTTTAAGTGGAGAAACAACAAGGAACATTATGGCTAGAAATTTTGTATCTATGTATGTAGAACATATCTACAGTTTGTTTCTACATTTTCTATTATGTACTGTTATTTATAAATACACTAGAAGTTACAGCTTTAACAAGTCATGCAACACACATGAGCCTTCATTTCTTTATTTACCATAGAAATTGTGATAAAAATCAATCACCATAGAGAAGAAACATGCAACTATAATGTATGCTTGTAAATGCTTGGAGCACACATCGATGTTTCCTCACGAAATTTATAACAGGATCAGTCAAAAATAAGCTTTCAAAAGATAATTTTGCACCCAAAAATGAGCAAAAAAGTTTGCTTTTGAGAGAGCTCTCTTGCAGTTCATCTCCTAAGAATTTCTAGGGTACCCACCAAAATTTTCTCTTCAATCAAATCTCTTTATTCACTTTTATGGTACAATCAAATCTCTTTATTCAAGAGCTCTCCATATCATAGAGATCCTAAAACGTACCTAATTGGTATATAAATACATTATTGTTGCAAAAATCGATCCATCTGATATGGACACCTAGAATTTACTCTATGAGAATAGAGATCTCACACGATGGCAAGACCGTATAATTAGATATATAATCAATTACAGTTTGCTCCAATGATTTCTCACATTGTACTAACATGACTTCCTCAACAACAATCTAGTCCCCACTTCTAAACTTTCATTTCATGAGTCATAATAGTTCTTAGGAATGCAACGAGCAACAATTACATATATATATATATTTACAAGTATGGAAAAACTGTAAATTACAAATGTAGGAACTGAATCTACTGCAAAAGTAGAATTTTAGAACTGAAACCAGTTTCAGATCTGGGGCGGTAATCCACTCTCCGTCACTGAACTGTTATGAAATGATATGCAGATCTACCGACTATGTGTGAGTCAGGATCTGATATGAAGAAACTATGATATGATTTCGAAAACTTACTTCAAAAACCAGAGAGATACTTCCGGGTGAAGAGGGTTTTCGAGGGTATCTGGGTTTGAGAGAGTGAGGATTTGCGGAGAGGGTTTCGAGGGTTTCGAAGAGCTCTCTGAAAGGTTACACAAAAATGCCTCCTCCTTCTCTGTGCATGTCGTGTTCTTTTATAGTGCGCGTGCTACAGTGTTTTACTATTTGAACAGTAGTAAGTGACCAGTAAAAGTGAACAGTATAAATGAACAGTAAGACAGTATTTGATTTGTCTTCTATTTATAGGGATGCCAAGTGGTATGCTGAAGTTGCTTCATGGCTTCCTTCTTGGCTGTCTGAGGAGTCTTTGGCAATTTGGTCATCTTGGTAGAGTTGACCAATTATGGCGTAACATTCTTCTTTGGTGCCGGCGGCGGAAAAGAGCCGATATTATTTGTGTTTTCTCTTGGAGATATGCAGTTTGGTTCGGTAATTTTTTTGGTTGGTTGGAATCCAACCATTTTCGAACCATGCTTTCTGTTCCCCAATCTTGGAACTTAAATTTATCCCACCATTTTGATTTATGCTGGCGTGTGAGTATAGGTATCTTGTCTATGGGAGAATATGCGAATTCCCAGGCAGTTACCCATGATATTCTGAATATGGCAAAATAATGGAGTACGCATGGGAATCTTATGTCATGTTGGGATGGGTAGAATTCATTTTTGAATAGTTGCCATCCTGGTATGAGGGTTGGGTGGAGGATTTTTTCAGTAGGTCCGAAATATGCCCACCATTGGCTAAACTAGTTTGGGAGATTTTGTCTGGTGAATTTGTCTTTGAAGTATACAAGCCAAGTATGCTTCATTTGGTTATTTTGTCTATAGAAAACATTCCACCATGCTTGTTGGTAGTCCCATATGAATGATGAGATGCTACACGTATGGTAGGCTTTGTGTGAGCCGGCATTGAATTTTTGAAAGTATGTGGTTCTTCGGTCCACTCATTTGGGTGAATGATTCGATAATCATGATCATGGAGTAAAGAATATGGTTGTTGTCATTTTTATCACAAAAATGGTTGAATTTTGCTGATTCTGTTTCAATCGGATTTGTTCATAAAAAGCTAAAGGTTTATTCATATCATATGGTTTGAAATACCATCTTTCCGGAAATATGTTTTTGCAAATTGATTTGGGTTTTTATCAAAGAAACCATCTTCGGCGGTGAGGACTAAAGCATGTTTTTCGTTTGGAAAGAATTTGGACCTTACTTGGGAGGTTATTGGTTGGGAGGTCTCAGCTATTCTGAGAACTACTTCGTTATGAATGTTTTTCTGTGCTAGTAAATGGTATTCCGCTCTTCTTTGGGCTTGCTAGGGCGAAGGGGTTGTCGCTTTTGCTATGGCTTTGGAAGTTTGGGCTTGTGTCCTTTGATTTTGGGTCAAGATATTTTGGAGTGTGTCTCGTTGGCAATATTTTGGCCAAGTCTATGATTTTAAGCATGTCGGTGAGGTTTATGGTTTTTGGTGTATTGGGTATTGGTTGGCTATTTGGTTGGCTATGGTAATATGTTCTTTCGGGTATGAGACCGATTCTTCACGGCTTGGCCCGGGATTTTATGGGCAATATGGGGTTTTTGGTTATTCTTGTATTGGAAGAAGATGTTTGGTCATCTATGACATTGTTTTTGTCTTTTTTCTTAACACGTGGCATGGTTGTTGTTGTTGCTGTTGTGGTTGTATCCCCTGTAAAAATTCTCTTGTGAGAAAATCAGGTAGGGAGTTTAAAGAACCATTGATGAATTGTATATCAAAGTCGAAAATAGAAAGAATTGCTTGCCATCTGGCAAAGATTTGTTTTGATGCAATGTTTAAAACATTCTTTTGTAATACATCTTTTGCTGATTTGCAATCAATTCTTAATAGAAATTTTTGGTTTAAAATGTCACTTTGGAATTTAGAAATTGAGAGAACAATAGCGAGAATCTCCTTTTTTATGGTGGAGTAATTTTGTTGAGTAGGATTCCAATGTTTTGAAATAAACTGTACTACTAATTCTTTGTTATTGAAGGTTTGTTTGGGAATTCCTCCGTATCCTATTTCTGAGGTATCTGTTTCGACTATTTTAAAAGCTGTTGGGTCGGCTAAGTGAAGCAATGGTATATGTTTAATGTGGGCTTTTATGGTTCTAACAAGATCGGTATGGACATCTCCATCCATGGTGGGGGATTCTTTTGTAACCTTTGGTGGAGAGGTTTACAAATGATACTAATATTTGGGAAGAAATCGAGGACATAATTGAGGTTTCCTAAGAAACGTTGTAATGGGTTTGTCTTTGATTTCATCGGGGAAATTTATCGGTAAAAGAGATTGACTTATCTATAGGGAAGATAGTTCTTGAATGGATGTTATGTCCTAAAAATCGTATTTTTGGTCCGGAAAAGTGAGACTTTAGTAGGGAAATTGCTAAACCACTTTTTAACATGATTTTTTGAAATGTAGAGATATGTTTAAAGTGTTGGTCTATTCCTGAAGAGAAGATTAGTACATCATCAATATAAGTTATGATAAATTCGGAATAAGGATTAAAGATGTCATTCATGATCCTTTGGAATTCTGATGGAGCATTTTTTAGACCAAAAGGCATTACATTCCATTCATATTGGCCAAAGGGGACAGTAAAAGCAGTTTTGTATTTATCTTTTTCATGGATTTGGATTTGCCAGAATCCAGATTTCATATCGAATTTTGAAAATTTTTTTGCTTTGCAGAGTCTGTTAAGTAAATCCTTTTTGTTTAGAATAGGATATCGTATCCACCTAAGAGCAGTATTAAGGGGTTTGTAATTTATGACAAGTCGAGATACACCTCTTTCTAATTCAGCATTTTTATTGACATAAAAAGCAGAGCAGCTCCAAGGTGACTGGCTTTTTCTTATGAGTTTTTTTATTCATGAGGTCTTGTATTTCGTTTTGGCAGAATTTTAAGACTTCTTTGTTCATTTGGGTAGGACGGGCCTTTGTTGGTATATTGGTTTCAATGAATTCGTGTTCATAAGGAAGAGTGATAATATGTTTTTTTCTTTCCCAAAAAACATTAGGAAGGGTAGAACATATGGTTTTCTCGATTTGATTTTGTAGGTTTTGTACTTTTTCTTTGGTAGTTAATTTTACAAGGTTTTCTTCTAATCTTTTGAATTCTAAATCTTCTTTTAAGAACTCTAGTTGGTTTTCTTTATCTTTTATGAGGCGGTTTATTTCGATATAGACGGGTCTTGCGTAAAGTTGAGAGTTCTTTTTTGGGATTTTGTTACGAAGTCGAATCTTATTGTTTTGTTAAGATATCGAGTTTCAATTCCTTCATTATTAACCATGAAGGGTTGGATTAATTGTATGAAGGGAGTTCCTAAAATGACTTCTTGTCTCATATTTTTAACCAGGAGAAAAGAGGTTTTATAAGAGACTTGGTCTTTTATTATGAAGGCTTCGGGTAATTTATAATTGATATTAAGTTTATCTCCGAAGGCTGATTTTAATGTTTCGAAGTTTTATTAAAGTATTTTGTTGGAACTAGGCCTTCTTTGATGCGGTTAAGGTCGCTCCCGTATCGAAAAGTGCTGTTGTTTCAATTATGTATTCATTATGAATTTTTATGGAGATATTGATTATCCATTTTCGGGATGTTATTTCTGTTAGGAGCATTAAAAAGCTCCTGGGTTTGTTCTAGTATCCGAATCTTGTCGATGCGGTATATGACTGTGTTAGTTCCTTCAAGATTTTCTTTCTTGGATTGGGAAAGGCTTAGTTGGATCCTATAGATGTCGTTGGACATATTCTTCTGAGCATTTTTTAAAGCTTGTATTTCTATTTTTTGTGCTTTAATTTCATTCTGTAGGTCATTGATGTTTATTGGTCTATTATGAGTTTTGTTTCTACTAAGAATATCTTTGAGGTTATAGGAGGAACTACTTTTAGAAACTATATTCATAGAAGAATGGAGTCGATCTAAGTATTCCTGTCTATCTACAGGGTCTTCTATTTGGTTAGCTGTGCTAAGAAGGAAAGCCTCCTCCGCAGTAAGCATATTTATTTGTGGAGAGGAGTCCTCGTAATTAGAGTCAGAAGATGTTTTTAGTTCATTAACTTGTAATACATCTTCTATTGATTCATCAGAAGAAGAGCTATTGTCTGTTTGGGCGAATATGTCTTTTAATTGGTATAGGGTATTTTCATCTAGACAAAGTTCTTCTATTTTTTTGTTGATACGGCAGTATTTGGCAGTATGGCCTTTGTTGCCGCATGAATAACATTTGATATCTCTGTAATTTTTCTCCCGTTACCTTGGTGGTTCTTATGTTTGGAATTCTTTTTATAATTTTTGGATTTTTTGTCGATTTGTTTATCAGAATGATCGGTTCTAGGTTTTCTATGGTAGGTTTTATGGCGATTATGTTTTCTTTCTTTGGGACAATCGCCTTTGCATTTAGATTTTGTTTTATCATCATAGAAGGGGTCATATTGGGCACAGAAGTCACCTAGTGTCTTGTTACCAAGTTTCTTTTCTTTCTTTATCTGTTTTTGTAATTTGATGGCATTACACATTTGGGTGCCTTGTCTATAAATATGGGAAATTATTTCCCCATAGGAGAGATGGTTATAAGGAATCTGGCCATTATTATCTTCTCTTATTTTATCGCGGACTTGGTTCCCTATAAGTTTTGGTATTCCATCTAAAAATTTTTCTTTCCAGAAAGGTTGATTACAGTATGGTCTAATGAGGACACGATGGAGAAAAAGGTCTTTGTATTCACGAAATGTTCCTAAAGATTTACATCTCATGTTTAAAAGAGTTCTTCATTTCTATCTCTAATATGGGACGGATCACCTATGAAGTGTTGGGAAATGGAATAAATTAGGGTATTAACAAAGCATCGGGATAGAATGGCCATTGTCATCATAAATAATTTGGCCGAAGTCATCTCTTTTATAAGCATGTAAAATTTGTTTTTTTTGTTCTTCTGTGAGGTAATTATCCCACCAACATTTCAATTGGCCGGTAAAACCAGCTAATAAAAGGTTAGCAATAGCTTGGTCAGAAACATCTTGTTGGGTTTTGTAAGCATTATCAAGCATTATCATATTGTTCAGAGTATTAAGTAAGTTGGATTCTGCTATGCCATCAATATTCCATTCATAAATAGTATCTGGGGAGTATCTATGTTGTATTTTTTAAGAAGATAATTCTTCTAGAGCTATGTCAAAGGGGGTAGCCCTATTATGATATAATTTTTGGGGTTGTTTCCAATTGAAATTATTTACTTCATTGATGCTTTCATCCTCTGTATTAGTATCAATTTTGTCAAGGGTGCTAATACTAGCTTTGGATTTGTCTAGAGTGTCTTGAACTGTTAATCCTCGGATCATAGGTATCTCTATTATGAGTTTTGATTCTTCTTTTCCTATCAGCTGTCTACGTTGTTCTATTGCTTTTGTAAATTCAGGGCTAAACCTCTTAGGGAATTCAAATGTTTTGAATAAATGTTGTTTTATAGGTTCTGTTTAGGGATTTGTCGTATTGCAATGTTGTATTGAGGATTCAATTCTTACTAATTGTTTTCCTATGGTTGCCAGGTGCTGATTGGTATAATTGTTCTGTTCTATTATTTTTGGAATATTACTAGATTCTTCCATTTTTTTAGCAATTTTGAATGGGGCTGCTATAATCTGATTTTCTCCTATTTGTATGGTTATTTTCCTAAGTGGTGGATGTAAAGATTCTACAATATCATTATTGTCTAGTTTCCATTTGTAATGATGTTCAAGTACCATTATTTCTTTGGGTTGAAGGAAGTGTTCTTCAAACCAATCAAAAAAGAATATGTGAGTTTGATATTTGTATATGAAGTCATAGTATTGTTTTTTGATTTGTATAGTAGAATTAGTAAATGTTTCAAAGAACCATTCTCTAATTATTTTATTTTCTGTGACATGAATTCTTGGTTAAGGTAGGTTCTATTTGGCTCAAATTCTTTTCTAAAACATTTAGTTCACTTTGTTGATCTGGGAATAAGTGGGAGAATCTGCAGGGGAAGAATCTCGCCCTTTGTAAGATGGGTTCGATCTCATTTTGCTGATAAATGGGTCTGGTTATTCCTGATCTATTGTCTAAGCCACTAATTTCCGGCTCAGTAGGTGCTGTGGGGGTTTGTCTATGTATTGGTATATTTTGGGGAGTATTGCTGGTACTTGGTGTAGTCCTATGGGTAGTACTAGGTGGGATGGTAATTATTCTAGGTAGGTTCGGATGTTGATCAACTGATGCTCTTGATGAGGCTGTATGAAACGAGGGGTTTGATCTTAAATCAAAAGATCTTCTTGGAAATTGGATAGTAACTCTTCCTTCTGGATGTTGTACTATATTTGTAGGTTCAGAGTTTTGGACAATTTGTTGGGGAACCTTGTTTTCTAATTCCCATTGGTCAGGTAGGGTGACTTCATCCCAATTGATGGATCTAGGTATAGTGGTGTTAGCTCTGGAAATATCAGTTTGAAGGAAAAGGGTTTCTCCTTTCGGGCTTCTTTTGAAAGCATTTTCCCCGAAGGCAGAAGCCATGGCTTTATATTGAACTCTATAAACAATGGCTAAAGGGATAGAGCCTTCGGCTTATTATAGTTATGAATTTTTACCGTAAGGTAAGGGATTTGAGGATGTTACGATCTTTGAGTGATACTGTGAAATTAGGGTAACAATCAAAGTGTATGGGTCATTTGTAGATGCTAGTTTCTATAGTTCTTAGTATGGACTCTTCATAGTCTAAGAGACGAGAATCTCTTAAAACTAAGAGAAGGGCTGTGTTTAGTCATTCTTTTGTAAGAGGTTTTGCTCCTACTTGGACTAGACTTATGTGGAGATAATTGTATTTTTCTCTATGTTTCTTAATGGAATTTGGATCAAGGAGATATACCTTTTGGTAAGAATCTGATAGTTGTATGTCTCTTTCTTCAGTGGCTATGATGTAATCAGATTTTTTGAAAAGACTTCTAAATTTTTATTGCTTATAAATATCCTTAAGCTGGACTTTGGGTATTTCCCAGTTGTTTATGGATCTATTGAAATCTTCTATTTTTATTTCTTCTCTATGAATAGGACCTAGATCTGGGTCCCTTACAGAAAGAGAATCAAAGGAAGACATGGATGTTGTATCTAGGTTCATACTTGACGGATTGGAACTTACTTCTTCTATATGCGAACCGGCACTAACTCTTCGTATCCCCACGAAGGGGCCTTTACCAAACTCCAAAGGATTTACCGCCTCCCTAGGACTTATGACCTGGACCTGTTTGGTCGAAACGGGAAGAGTACCAACGAATGGTTCTCGGTCTACTGCAAAGAAGAATCCCAACGAATGGGTACTCGATTTACCGCCGGGTATGGATCTATATACTCGATCTATGGCTTTCCTATGGCTCTGATACCATAAGGGGTTAGGATCGTTGGAACTACAAAGAGAGCAGAAAGAAGATAGAAGAAATGCCTTAGATCTGTAGATCTTATGGGGAAACGTTATATATATATATATACATATTTTATATATGAGCTTAATAAGTATACAAAAACTTGCAAAACTGATTATGCTCATAAGACTCATTTATATATTCTTACTGGAGTAGTGTGTGACCAAAAATCAAAATGAGAAGGGCCAAACCTTTTTTAACTGAAGATTTGAAAGTAGGCATTTCATAAGAGTAGCTAGCCTTATAATAAGAATAGTGACAACGAACCAAACATGAGGTGTCAAAAAGTAATGAGCCTTTTGGGTTCCATGAAAAAATCCAAACCAAAAGAAACCCACATACCTCATCCAATCAATATAACAAATTTATTCAAACCCTTATAAAATCTTGAGCCCACTTGGGCTTGGTATGCTTGGGTTGGGGCCCACTTGGATGAACCTCAATGGGTGCAAGGCCCATTGGGCCTTTGGTTGGCCCATCTCCTATTGGTTCCAATTTTCGGCCGTTGAATCATTTTCGATAATTTTCGGGCTTATCGATAAATTTGAAAATCAATAAGATAACATTCAATATTTTAGTCTCGACATCCTTGAAAATTTGATACCCGAAACAATATTAAAATTCGTGGTTAAAATCGATTAATCGTGACTTTAGTATGACCTAACTATCAAATAGCGTTTAGGGGTTGTTGCATGTTTAACCCATGGTTGATAGCTTTTTAATCCACAATCATGTCTATTCAAATCAATGTGATCCTCGATTGTCATGTAATCATGAGGGGTTAATTGCTCACGCTAAGTATAAGGCCAAAAGGAAATCGGTTTGACACCATTCACCTACAATCCAATCTCGTATTTCTGTCGAATCGATTTATTCCTATTCGCTAATTAGCCTACAACAGTGTAGTATCATCCCTCTTTAATCTTTATAGTCGAGCGGCCTATCCCTAATTGAATTTACTAGTCGTATGTGTATCGATCCTTAATTACCTTTTTAAATAGTTAGTTAACTCATGAGGGGCCAACTTAGAGTAAATGTAACTAATAGCGCATTGATAAAATAACAATTTCATATATCCTGAAATGAGTCAAAATTCAGGATGTTATGATGTTAGGATGTCACAATGTCACTTTGAACAATTTTACCTTGAACTTTTTTTCGTACAATAAAAAACCCTAAACTATATCACTTGAAACAATTTTACTCTAAACTTTTCCTTGTGCCACAAAAAATCTTAAACTATGCCATTTGAGATACATTTACCCCAAAACTCTTTAACTTAGAGCCTTTTCATCTTTTTACCTTTTATTTTTTTTCTTTCTTCCCCCTCTGCCATGGCCGGCAAAGGGAAGCCGGCAAGGGTGGCCCTCATCGGGAAAGGACACCCCTGACTAGGCGAGGGCGACCCTCACCTGACACCGGGGAGGGTTGCCCCTGCTAGATTCGGCAAGGACATCCCTCCCCTGCCCAGACTCAAGCCGTGTAATGAGATATATAATCAATTACACCTTTCTCCAATGATTTTTCGCATTGTACTAACACGGCTTCCTTAGAACAATCTAGTCCCCACTTCTAAACTTTTGTTTTGCGAGTCAAAATAGTTCATCATAATGCAATGAGCAACAATTACATATATATATTACATATAATAAGTATACGAAACCTTGCAAAAGCGATTATGCTGATAAGACTTATTTATATATCCTTTTTAGAGCAGTGCGTAACCAAAAATCGAAATGAGAAGGGCCAAACCTTTTCTAACTTGATTTGAAAGCAAGAGTTTCCTAAGAGCAGTTAGCCTTATAATAAGAATAGTGATAGCGAACAAAACAAGGGGTGTCAAAAGGTAACGAACCTTTTGGGTTCCACGAAAAAAATCCAAAACCAAAAGAAACCCACAAACCTGATCCAACTAAAATAGCAAATTTAGTTGCGACGATGAGGCAGCTGGTTATGACCAGTAGGCGGCTGCGTCGCTGTGGGACAGACCGGCAATGGCTATGGGCCCTGGGCCTAAGTGGAAAGGAAGACCAGATGGGCTTGGCCTCGCGTGTTGGGGGAAGAAGAAAAGGAGTTGGGTTCAGCCCAGCCACTTCTTCTCTCTCTCATTTGTAATTTTATTTTATTTTAAGTTATCAGCCGAAAATAGGGCAAAAACAAGGGATGATAAAAAGGAAAATAAAACTTAGTAAATGCAAGTAATATTAATACTTAGGTGATGGGAAAATCTTTTGTTATGGCCAAATTGGTCCCTAATTTTCTATGTAATGTAAAACTAAATATTTAGTCAAAATTTATGTATCAACAATTATCAATTTCCATTGGAAACTGTTAATTTAATTCAGAAAATGAATCTTGGATTTGTTGCCATCTTCCCTATCCTCTTGCTCAAACTTGCAGTCATAAAAAAATAGTTATCGAAGAACAAGGAATAAAACGATGATAAATGATGGATGAAGGACGAGTAATGTCTAAGGCCGGTTGATCAACAAATGGATAAAATGTGGGGGCATTATATATACAACACGAATTCGATTCTCACATAATCAAGTGCTAACAATCTGGTTAGTTGAGCTATATCTCGACTGTCGGCATAGATGGATCGGTCATGCATTAACGATTTGGTCAGTTCTATATCTCGATTTGGGCCCCAATATGGACAAGAAAATAATGGTGGAGCCGCATGCACCAGGCGATAGATCTAGACTAGCAGAAAATCTTGAATGACAAGGACGAAGCGTAAAGAAGTGGGTGGTCCAGATTTGGACAATGGCTGTAGATCTCGACCCCTTCCCACTTAGTCAACTCTCCCGACACTAAAGCTTTTGGAAGTGTCGATACTTCTTAAGACCAGAGACTAGCGCTGTCACTCATTTTGTTTTTCCTTCCGGTGGTCGTAAGAGCTTCCATCAGGCTTCCCTATCTATACTCACTCATTGGCCTATCCTCTAGAATGATATAATGCTTAAAAAAGGAGGCTCTTTGTTGCAGCGTGTGGAGAGAAGTCTACTAAAAGAGGAAAAGCTTGTGGGCTCCATTAATTAATGCCCCATCTTGTGAAGTTCTCCATCTACGTCTGGACGAGTGAACGAATTTAAGCCTCCATCTGGCACGCCTTGTTTAAGGTTGTGAGAAGCTTCAATTCCTACTCTGAGAGAGTCGGAGGGAGTGAGGAGCTTCAATGGCGTTGATAGGATACTTGGAGATATTCTTGGCTGCGATTTGCTTCGTGGCCTTTTGTCTCCTCGGCAAAAGCCATGATGGGCTCCCCAAGAACTGGCCGCTCGTGGGGATGCTACCAGGGCTCTTCCTCAACCTGAGCCGCGTCCATGAGTGGGTCACCGGCATTCTCGACTGGAGCCGTGGCAACTTCCTCTTCCGGTTCCTTTGGTTTTCCGGCATGGACATGCTGGTTACCGCCGATCCTGCCAACGTCCACTACATCATGAGCACCAACTTTGAGAATTTCCCTAAAGGGCCCGAGTTCAAGAGGGTGTTCGACGTTTTGGGTGACGGGATCTTGAACTCTGACTCGGATCTGTGGAGGATGCAGAGAAGGGTCGCTCAAGTGTTGATGAACGACCAACGGTTCCGTCGGTTCTTGGCGAAGACGACCAGGAACAAGGTGGAGGATTGCCTGCTCAGAGTGTTCGACGAATTTTCTCGAAGAGGTGTCGCGGTGGATTTGCAAGATTTGTTCCAGAGGTTCACCTTTGATTCTGGTTGTAGATTTGTCACGGGTTCGACCCCGGCAGCTTATCCGTTGAATTCCCCGAAGTCCCATTTTCCAAGGCATTGGATGATGCCGAGGAGGTGATTTTCTATCGCCATATCTACCCCGAGTGGTTCGGGACTCTGCAGAGGTGGTTGGGGATTGGGATGGAGGAGAAACTGAGAAGAGCTCGGGAAGTTATGGACCAAATTGTTGGGAATTACATAGTGCAAAAGAGAGTTGAACTGAGAGAAGGAACCGGCGAAGTGAAGGGAGATGAAAATGGTGCAGATTTATTGACATTGTATATGGTGGAAAATGAGACATTGGGTGCTTTAGAATGTAATGGCAAGTTCCTTAGAGACACGATTTTGACTTTCATGATCGCCGGGAAAGATACTACTAGTATAGCGCTTACATGGTTTTTCTGGGCTCTTTACCCATCTGTTGAAATGAGAATTAGAGAAGAGATCGGATCTATAATCCCAAAGGAGGAACAAAATTTTAGAGTCCTCAAGATTGGTGAGCATATGCACAAGATGGTTTATTTACATGGGGCGTTGTGCGAATCTTTGAGGCTATACCCGCCAATTCCATTCGAACGCAAGTGCCCTGCGAAGCCCGACATCCTTCCTAGTGGACACAAAGTCAATCCCGACATGAATATACTCCTCCATTTGTATGGAATGGGGAGGATGAAATCAATATGGGGGGAGGATTGCTTGGAATTTAGGCCAGAGAGGTGGATTTCAGAGAGAGGAGGAATTAGGCATGAGCCGTCATACAAGTTCTTGGCATTTAATGCCAGACCGAGAACTTGTCTGGGAAAAGAAGTGGCTTTCACTCAGATGAAAATGATCGCAGCTATCGTAATACATAACTACAAGGTTCATGTCGTGGAAGGTCACCCTGTGAGACCTTCTAATTCTATCATACTTCACATGAAATATGGATTGAGGGTGAAGCTCGCTAGGCGGATGCTTTGAGTGGACAAATGACTGGAAACATTATGGCTAGAAATTGTGTATCTATGTATGCAGAACATATCCGAGCATATAATCGCTATTTGTTTTTACTTTCCTATCGTGTACTGTTATTTATAAATACACTATAAGTTACAGCTTTAACAATTCATGTAGCAAACATGAGCTTTCATTTCTTTCTTAGCCGGAGAAAGTCGTGATCAAAATCATTCACCCTAGAGATGAAACATATAACTATAATATGTGGCGGTATATGATTGTGGCACCCTTTGATGTCTATTAACACCTAAATTTTGATTGATTATTCATAATTTAATGCACAAAATTTAGGGATTAATTTTAACCCTTAAACAAAAAATATTAGGATTAAATTGCATAGCATATAGTTTTAGGAGCATTTATTATGCATTGGACACGTGGCAGATGGGCTTCAATTGATGGTTCTAAGATTTAATTTAGCAAGTTGGACTAAGCCCACGGTGAAAGAGAATTTAGCTAGGCTCGTTAAGGGGTGACGAATTGGAATATGAGAATATTCCCGAAAATATGAGAATGTTCTCGAGAATATTCGCATTATCCTTTTAATATTCAGGGAAGGTGTCGGATGAAATATTGAAAAAATATTGCACATGAGGTATAGGGGCTAAATATGCAACGTGCAAATTTATCATCTTTCCTTAAATAACATAGTCTTCTCACTTATAAAAAGGAGGCCACATACACAGTGAAGGGGACACGGAAAAAAAAACACACAATGGAGAGATACACGTAAGGAATAGATGGAGAGGGAAGAGATCTCGGCCTAGCCTTGGCCGAGACCTTGCTGCACGCCGCTCGAGTCTCGAAGCGGGCCATACCTCCCGATAACGCTGCTGTTTTGGTCTCGCCGCGACACCCTGAACTGTTGTCCCTCGTCGCGCGTGTTGCCACCCCCACAACGTCAACTCGGTGGACTCTGCTCTCTAGGTTACCGAAAGCCAATCGAACGCTTGGGAGCTTTGTAGTTAGCTTTC
The DNA here is from genome assembly GCA_014182845.1 of Corymbia calophylla. Taxonomy (NCBI): domain Eukaryota; kingdom Viridiplantae; phylum Streptophyta; class Magnoliopsida; order Myrtales; family Myrtaceae; genus Corymbia; species Corymbia calophylla. The sequence goes on along the minus strand of CM024700.1, from coordinate 45,788,117 downwards.
GCCGAATCGGTAAGTTTCTAAGCAAAATCCTGCGATTTCGACAAACGTGTCCAGCATCCCAATTGCGCCGGTTCATCCTTGGCCGTAAGTCCAAGAGGTGGATTTTGTCCTGTTATCACAACCTGATAGCCAAGGTCAAAGTCAAAGAAACCAATGGCCACGTGATCTGAAGACTGAAGCAGAGAACTCCTCAATAAAAAACAACAAAAGGGAAGATGGAAATTGGAGATTTCAGTTGCATTAAGCAACGTGACATTTGCAAATCAAGAACTCGTCTGTCTACTCTCCATCACTGGGTTTAATCCGCAAGTCCAGATCCCACGTTGGCGATTCTCTCCCACCTCACAACCCCGCCGCCATTCGTGAGTCCCTTAGCGCCGGTCCCCTTTTGGAAGTTATCTAAAGCTCTCGCTTTTGCCTGAGATCATCGACGACTGTGAGACTGACCGAGCCAAACATCTTTAGCGGCTGTGGAACAGGTTAGGTGCTGTCATTAATAATTGAAAACAGTCTTGGATCATTTGTGAGAACAAGGTAATTTCCTAATCCGTTCGCTTGTCTGAATATAAAGTTGCCTAATTAGCAATGCATTTACTGCTAATGTGATTTCCTTTGAGATATTTGGCATATTTCGATTGAGTGAGGTCGTTATGTCATGATAAAAAATCTCAATAATCAAAAATATTGAGCCGCGAGACGTCGGATCAGGTTTGTGATTGTTTTGATTTTCTATCTTGGGTCGCGGAAAATTGTATGCTTTATATGATCGGTTGCATCCTGTGTTGATTTTTTTAGTAAACTTACAAAAATGCATAAAAAAATCTGTTACATAATAGGGTAGATTAATGCGTTTCATGTCGGACTAATCTTATAGTCTACATTGCATATGACGTAGAAGCTTAGGAAATTTCATTAGTTATAAAAAAAAAAAACATAAAAATTGCCATGCTCATATCATGTAGAATTAGATCATCTCCCGTGTATCATCTAGTCATTGCATGTTTAGGATAATTTGAATGCGTGACATATTAGGGTAGTTGCATTAAATATTTTCTAACATTAGATTAAGTTAAATATCTAATATCGCGTGACATATAGTTTGCATATTAGGTTGCACATTGCATGCTATTATAGTTAGACATATTAGGGTAGTTGCATTAAATATTTTCTAACATTAGATTAAGTTAAATATTTAATGTCGGTGACATATAGTTTGCATATTAGGTTGCACATTGCATGCTATTATAGTTAGACACTTTCGTACGTTATTACATGCATTGCACGTAGTTTTAGGCTTCATTCAATAAGTGAAAACCTTAAAAAATATTTGAATGAATGCGTGTTAATTAGAAATTATATCTAGGATCATTGGTGTAATTTTCAAGTTAACATTGCAGATGCTTTCTTAGCTTTAAGGTAAGTAACTTCCTCCTTTTCCTTGCAATTTATTTATTGCTTTGATTCATTGAGTGTTAGATAATGGTTGCGCACTTGCATGATCACATTGCATGTTAGGGAGTAAATTAAAATCAACAAAATAAAAAAGAAAAGGTACCGAAAGGGCGTTAGAGAAATCTAACGTAATCAAGTCCATGATCCCATAGTCTCTGGTTCATAGGAGTAAAGTAATTCTCCCATTACTTTACTTGGGTTTCTAATCGACCCACCAAAAAATAGATTAGTGGAGACTCCAAGTAAAAATCATTTGCATAATAAAAACATAAACCCTAAGTCGCGAATTGGTATGGGCTTGGGAGAGTCCGAGCTAAGTTTAGGCTTACTAATCCATTAGCCAAACTCTAGGTGGTTCACCTTCGGGAGGTCGCGACAATGTCTCCTCGCAAAATTTTTAGTAGGATCAATTAGAAATAAGCTTTTGGAAGATAATTGTGCACCCAAACACGAGCAAAGGAGTTTCCTTTTCAGAGAACTTTCTTTCACTTTGTGGTAATATCTAGTGTATTTAGCATATATCTCTCAATTCATCTCCACTACACACCAAATCTTCTCTTCAATCAAATCTTTATATTCATTTTTATGGTATCACTATTGAGCGCTCCATATCAGAGAGATTTCAGAACTTACCCAATTAGTATTTAAATGCATTACTGTTGCAAATATCAATTCATCAAATCTGAACACTTAGAATTTACTTCATGAGAGAAGGGACCACGAGATGGCAAGGCATTTAATGAGGCATGTAATCAGGTACGGCTTGCTTTAATGATTTCTTGCACTATGCTAACACGTCTTCCTTAGCAACAATCTAGTCCCCACATCTCAACTTTTTGTTTTGTGAGTCATAATAGTTTTGAGTAATGCAATGAGTAACGATTTTTCATATATACACACACATTTTATATATGAGCTTAACGAGTATTTAAAAACTTGCAAAGTTGATTATGCTCATAAGACTTAGTTATATACCCTTATTGGAGCAATATGTAACCAATAATCAAAAACACTTGAAAGCAAGTGTTTCCTAAGAGTAGCTAGCCTTATAATAAGGATAGTGATAGCTTAGGAAGCACCGACACTCTAACATGTGTCCGACGCGTTCCGACACATGGTCAATTCTTCTAACACACTTTGACTCATGAGTCTAGAATTTCGACAGGCGATTTCGATGTGCATGAGATCAATTTTAAAAATTTTCAATAAAGGAGGAGTCCAAATATAAAATGTAAAAAATAAAAAATAAAAAAATATAAAGAGGTAAAGAAGAAAAACATAATCTTTTCTTCTCTTTTGACTCTCGCTTCTTGTGATACACAATGCCCTCCAAGTTTTTTTCTCTTCTCTTCCGATACGCGAGTTCAGAATGTGGATTGCTTGGTTTTTTTTCCCTTCAAGTTTTATGAATTATTGAAATGGAATGAAGTTGAATTTGTTAAATTGAAATAATGAATAATAGTTACAAACGATGAATTAATATTTTTAGTGTAAATTCATTCTATGCTCATTTTATTATTTATTTATTTGTGAATTTGAATCAAATATAAAAACGACAATTTATAATGAATATATATAAATATGCATTCTATTTTTTTTTAAAATGACGTGTCAGCATGTCGTATCGCGTATTGTGTGTTGATATTGGTAGTACTTAGGTGATAACAAACAAAACATGGGATGTCAAAAAGGTAATGAAGCTTTTTGATCCAAAAAAAAAAAAATCCAAAACCAAAAGAAATCCACAAACCTCATCCAACCAAAATAGCAAATCTAGAAAAGAGGCCGTTTCTTTTATAAGGAAAACTGTGAGTCCCCCAAAGTCCTTTTTATTTTATTTTTATAGACCGGATTCTGGAAAAGAGTGGACAACCGACTTCAATCATTAAGAGTTTCACCAACCGCCACCGCTCTAAATCATTGTGCTTACAAAACAACATCCAGAAAAACAGCATGCATGCCCAACAACATGAGGATGCTGTTTGTACCTTAGAACACGTATGCATAATTGCTTTCATCCAGTTCCAATTCTCCAATGCATCTTTCTGAGAATCATCTACAGCTTAATCCAGAAAATATAATTACAGGTGGCATAAGCTGCATCTCAAATTGTCTTGGGCCACCACAGAGTTTGCATCTCCCAGGATATCCTATTTCTTCAATAGCCAACACTGGCTTCCCTCCATTTAAATATATGAACATTCAGTCACAGCAAGGGTATGGCATATCATTTACTTGGACTTTAGATAAATAAGGGTACAATCTTTCCGCAAATTTTGAATTCTAAATGCACAACTACACTATCGACTGAATTCATATTTCTCTGCTTACGACAGAACGTTAGATCTTCCTTTCTCAAAGAAGCATCAACTTCTAAAGATGTGGAAGAAAAATCCTCTAGATGAAAAACTGGAGTGGAATTTGGGCTATATACCGCCCTATTTCTGCTATCAATCAACATGAATTAGATTTATGTCGACTGCAATAATAAACTAAATCACTTGTTTATCAAGACTTCATTGTATTTGTGCTACAGAGTCTTCATATTGAAGGTGGATTATGCCTTTCAGGTAAATTGTTCATTATCATACTAGAATTATAAAGCATAAATTCATAAGATTGATTCAAATCTTCCATAACTATAACACTAAAAAAGATGAGGTGTAAGTGGTCTGTAAAGTCCGAGATTCAAGAAGCTCCAAGAGTCCTCTATTTTGGCTAGTTTTATGTAATACATGGATCATCAAAAACCCAATCCTATTCATCAAAACTTATATGCAACTATAGTAGTTTCTGGCAAGACCAAAACAACGACTTGAATTTTACTCGTGTTAGCCATGTCTCCCTTAGTAGATGTCTCACTTGGTAGAGATGAGCACCCGAAACATTGTTCCGGATAATTATCCAACCGTTTCTTGAACTTGAAGTAAGTCCTGTCAGACATTAGAGCTCTATTATACTCATAGCGATCCTCATCCAGTACTTTTTCTTGTACATGATTGTCAACATTGATGGAAAGAGATGAATGGTTCAAGAAACACATGTGACATCCTTTGAATAAGGCTCTTCCAAGGTATAAATATAAAGTAAGGCATCACTGCAATCAGCAAATAGGTTATTTCAATTAAGCCATCAAGTGGATAACCATAGCACCAAAGTCGGTACCATTATAGACTTCTTTCATGAGAAATCTATACCAAATATAGAATCATCTGCTTGTCCTGATATTGGCCTTGAAGCTGACGATTTTGCTACTTCCTCAGAATTCTCATGCCTATTCAGTTTCTTCGATTTGGAAGTAACAGTTGTTGCTTCTGCCAGTGCCTTTTCTAGCTCCTATAAATCCATGTCTTCATCATTCCCATCCAAATCATTCCACCAGTCGTTTTCCCTGGCTGAAACGGTAGGCATGGTAGCCAATGCCGCATCACAAAAAGTGGAATTTGATTCTTAGGCTTCACAAGATCTTTGAATACGAATTGCTCACCAGCTACAAGTCATTTTGCTTAGCATTGAGAACCACTTTAAGAATTTTTCTTAAAACCAATACCTACAAAATGAAAATGTTAGAAATTTAGAGGAGACCTCAAGGGAATGCTTCCAACTTTTGGAGCTATGCAATTAAAGATGTAAAGCACACGGTCTTCAATTTTCAAATTTCCACTGGTTATAGGACCACGAACCTCCAAGCATACATGATCTCTCACTCGTAACACTTACCTCAGCATAATTATTTTTGTAGATGATAGATAAAAACGAAACCTGTCCGAAGGGACCAAGTTTGTTTCTGCATATCCTGCACTTGAGAAAATCTGATCCCCAGGCCATTAATGGAGAAGGCCAGTCCTGTGACAAACGAAAAGAATCATACACTTCAAACAGAACATGAATGACAACCAACATCATAAGATAAAATCAGAAGCTACTAATGGGTAGTCCACTGATTTTCGCCATATGATGGTCAGATGCTTTGCGATTGTCATCAGCCCATGGTCCTGGCATGCCAATAAAGACTCTGCCCATTGCTCACTACCCCACTTAAAACAAAAATCAAACAATTCCCCAGAAAAACCATTCCACATGCTACACTGTACTAGTACGCGGTGATGGATTTGAACTTTAGGACGTGTCAGGCCATTATCGCTACAAAGATTGCAGATCTCTTTTCTGTTCTCATATAAATGGTGAGAATAAGTCTACTTATGTATGTCCAGATCTGCTATATTATGGTTAAGTTTACTTTTGCATGCACTAATCTGCTATAATTGTGTAGTTGTGTGAATTAAAATGGGGATCCTTTCTGTATGCGTTAAAAAATGGCAAGTCTCTGCTCCCGGCATCTGTACTGCCTGCTTCATGACATGAAACTTTCAGGTCTGCAAGTGCACAATCGTGATTCTCCTAAGCCCCTTCATATCTCTGATCCTCGTTTGGCAAATGAAATCATGACTAATGTTCTACATCCATTTTCTCCTCCTTTTTTTGGGTTTCTTATCTCTCATTTCTCATTCTAGTTTGTTGAACTTGTCACTAGTGCACTTTCAATTACAATCCATGCTATTCTTGAGACAAAGGTTTTGCTTCCGTTTGAACGAGTCCAATGTGAGGATATTCGTCAATTTATCAAACTAGCAGTGCGCTGTCCATTAAAAGATACCATCGTGCTGAACTCTATAAGTGAGTACTTCATGACCTTCATTCCAATAATCGCATCATTGTCGCAACCTCCCCGAGCAACACCCTTCGAGCGCGCGTCTAGAGGGTAATGGTTAGCTAAAGCTATAGGCTTAGCCCGGGCTCTCCCAAATCCACTAACTCACAACTATGGTTTGAATTTTTATCCGGTAAAGTCAATTTTAAATAAATGAGTCACCACTAATTGATTAGAAACTCAAGTAGAATGATATGAGAAATATTTCACTCTTGTGTAATCAGAGAAATTGAGATCGGAGATTTGATTATACTAGTTAATCACCTTCTAGTACCTAATCTTGTTTAAACATTAAGTAAAGTATTTCACAGCATTTATACCAATCACGAGTTCTAGGATTCAATTCCTAATCAGACTAAAATCCATGCATCATAAAGGCACAATTGAGAATAAACCAATATTTACTTCCAAGAAGCTAAACATTAATCCTTTTTTTAATTGTCAAGGGTTTTCTATGCATTTGCGTAGGAAACTAATCAAAAACTATTTTTTTTATTTTTCTGCTTTTTCTGGAAAATATTAATTATTTTTGGATTTTTCTGATTTTTTTATTATAATATTATATTATAAAACAAATGGACCGGGGTCGGATCCCACAAGGCGCAAGGCCCCGGCTCCTCTGTGGGGCTAGGTTCGGCTAATGGGCCCAATTCGCCTGGCCCAATAGAAGTACCGGGTCTTCGCGTCCAACCCGACCGACCTAGAGCCGACCTGCCTAGCGCTCCTCTCTGTCACGGTTCCTCTACGGTGCCGATGGGGGTGGTCGAGCGCATCATAGCCCCGCCGCAGCAAGCAAAACCGATCGCCGTGGAACCACAGCTGCGACGACGAGGCCTGCTGGCGTGGGAGTCCAATTAAGAACAGTGAGCGGCTGCGTCACTGTGGGACAGAACCGGCAATGGGTATGGGCACGAGCGGCAGTGGGTACGGCGTGGGCAGGTGGCTGAGCGACGGTGGCGTCGGACCAATAACCCGACTATCTCTCTCTCTGATCTCTCTCTTGTGACTCTCTCTCTGATCTGGTCACCCGACTCCCCTTTCTCTCTCGGGGCTTTTGGATTCGCTCGCTCTTTGGCCTCCTCGGATGTCTCTCCAGGGAAGTCCTCTGAGCTCGCTCCTCCACTCGCCTCCCCCTCCCAAATAAGTTCGCAGATGTCTTTTTTATAGGCGAGAAGGGTCCGGTCAATGGAGGGTTTGGCCGCCGGTCTTCGGTGCGCCAACCGGCCTTCCCTTGGTCGAACCGGCGTCCCATCGGCCGTCCGCTCCGCAGCAGGCCTAGCCGTGCTCTCGGCGGCATTGAAGGCGCGTCCTATCCCCCAGGTTTCTTGCCGACCGCCCCTCTGCTCCACGTGCGTCGTCGTCCTCCGCGCGTCGTCTGTCTTGCGCTTGAGCTGCAGAAGTGGAGGGAGGAGGAAGGAAGAAGAAGCACGGGCCGGGCCGCGAGAGGAAAAGAAAGGGCTGGGCCCTGGGCCTAAGTGGAAAGGAAGACCAGATGGGCTTGGCCTCGCGTGTTGGGGGAAGAAGAAAAGGGGCTGGGTTCATGCCCAGCCACTTCTTCTCTCTCTCATTTGTTTTTTTATTTTATTTTAAGTTATCATCCGAAAATAGGGCAAAAACAAGGGATCATAGAAAGGAAAATAAAACTTAGTAAATGTAAGTAATATTAATATTTAGGTGATGGGAAAATCTTTTGTTATGGCCAAATTGGTCCCTAATTTTCTATGTAATGTAAAACTAAATATTTAGTAAAAATTTATGTATCAACAATTATCAATTTCCATTAGAAACTGTTAATTTAATTCAGAAAAGGAATCTTGGATTTGCTGCCATCTTCCCTATCCTCTTGCTCAAACTTGCTGTCATAAAAAAATAGTTATCGAAGAACAAGGAATAAAATGATGATAAATGATGGATGAAGGATGAGTAATGTCTAAGGTCGGTTGATCAGCAAATGGATTAATGTGGGGGCATTATTTATACAAAAACGAATTCGATTCTCACATAATCAAGTGCTAACAATCTGGTTAGTTGAGCTATATCTCGACTGTCGGCATAGATGGATCGGTCATGCATCAACGATTTGGTCCGTTCTATATCTCGATTTGGGCCCCTAATATGGACAAGTAATGGTGGAGCCGCATGCACCAGGCGATAGATCTAGACTAGCAGAAAATCTTGAATGACAAGGACGAAGCGTAAAGAAGTGGGTGGTCCAGATTTGGACAATGGCTGTAGATCTCGACCCCTTCCCACATTGCTCACGGTTCGCCGAAGCCACCCCTTATTATTGCTCGTGGTCAGCTCCATCATTGCTCGTCCTAAAGAAAGCAGGTGGTCCAAATCTGGACCATGGCTACAGACCTGGAATATAGCGTCACTCGCCATTGAACAACCTCCACCCCTTCTGGCATCGCTTGTGGTCGGTCGGAGCCACCTCTCCGTCGTTGCTTTTGGTTGGCTGTCTTTGCTCATCTAGATTTTGATCTGGAGGACTCCAGATCTGGCCTCGCCCATCTCAAACTTCAATTGGCCGAATGAAGCCAACAACGATGATGGACTAGCCTCAGCATCGCTGGCTCGTCCATGGCTGGCCGATGACACTGCTATCCATGGCCAATGGAGGAAGAATACACACTTTACTTATTTAACTCCATTTCATTGGCCATGTTACAAAATGGACCGGATCTTTGCAAATATATTGAGATATGAAATTATCAAAGAAAGTTAAAACAATGAATTTGATTTGGTTGCAATCTTGAAGAGAAGAGAGGTAGCCATCAATAATCGACTCATAAATGGGAGAATACACAATTACAATTGATCACATACTCTAATATTACCTATCCCCATAATTACACCCAATGCCCATGTGTTTACCTAACAAATCTTACAATATACACCAAAGAGTAGGGATGTGCAAGACAAACATCCCAAATTGAGAATCGTCCCGATTGGACCGAACTGGCCGATTCAGTTCGATTCTTGGGACTATTAGTCCGATTCCTGATTCCCAAAAGCAAAACCGATGTCTAGGCAATCTGAACCAAACCGGACTAAATACATATTATCTTTTTTATTGTTATTTCTTCAAAAAAATTAGTAAAATGTGAACTGATACTATCTCATCCAATGGTATCACGAGTTATAATACAATAACTCTTTACTCATTATCACGTCCGTCGATATCTTAAGATTCGTTACTCTCTCTCATTGTGCATAATCACTCTTTAGTGGGGAAAAAAGTAGTCGATTCCATTGAATTAAACAGAAACTAACAATCTAATCCGATTCCTGGTCCTGGGACAAAACAGTCTGGTCCTCGATTCTCAAAATTGTGAATCGATCCTCTCAATCCAGTTCCCGATTCCACCTTGGAACCGTACCTGACCAAGAACCAATCACCCCTAAGAGAGAGAGAGAGAGAGAGAGAGAGAGAGAGAGAAGAGACTTAAGGGACAACCAGACCTAAGTAAAACAGACACGCGACATGATAAGATATGACATGCCAACACGTTTTTCAAAAATTAGAGAATTCCGACACGTTGGAACACGTTATATATTAAATATACATTTATATATATATATGATAAATTATCATTTTTATGATTATTTCAATCAAATTAATTTGACTTAAATTCACAAATAAATAAATAATAATAAAGGAACTTAGAATGAATTTACACTAAAAACATTAATCCGCGCATTTCTTAATATTATTCATTATTTCAATTTAACAAATTCAACTTCATTCCAATAATCCATAAAAGTTGGGCTGAAAAAAACAAGCAATCCGCATTGTGGATGCGCATGTCAAAGCATGTCGAAAAAGAAGAGAAAAAACATCTTTAGAGTGAATTGTGTGTCACGAGAAATGAGAATTAGAAGAAAAAAGAAGACTAGGTTTTTCTTATTTCCAATTTTAATATGTTTTATTATTCATATTGTAACCCATTATTTATTGAAAATTTTTAAAATTGATTTTGTACGTATTGAAATTACATATTGGAATTCTAAACTCATGTGTCGGAATTCTGAACTCGAATATCGAAAAATGTCAAGAAAATTAATTAAGTGTCGGATTTTTCGATATATATTGATCGAAAATTAGAGTGTCGAAGCGTCATATATGTATCAAAGCGTTCTTTTGGAAGTGTCAATACTTCCTAATACCAGAGACTAGCGCTCTCACTCCTTTTGTTTTTCCTTCTGGTGGTCGTAAGAGCTTCCAACGGGCTTCCCTATCTATACTCAATCCATTAGCCTATCCTTTAGATTGATAGAATGCTAAAAAGGAAGCTCTTCAATAAATGCTGTTGCAACGTGTGGATAGAAGTCTACTAAAAGACGAAAAGCTTGTGGGCTTCATTAATTAATGCCCCATCTTGTGTAGTTCTCCATCTACGTCTGGACAAGTGAATGGATTTAAGCCTCCATCCGGCACTCCTCATTTAAGGTTGTGAGAAGCTTCAATTCCTACTCTGAGGGAGACGGAGGGAGTGAGGAGCTTCAATGGCGTTGATAGGATTCTTGGAGATATTCTTGGCCGCGATTTGCTTCGTGGCCTTTTGTCTCCTCGGCAAAAGCCATGATGGGCTCCCCAAGAACTGGCCGCTCGTGGGGATGCCACCGGGGCTCTTCCTCAACCTGAGCCGCGTCCACGAGTGGGCCACCGGCATTCTTGACCGGAGCCGTGGCAACTTCCTCTTCCGGTTTCACTGGTTTTCCGGCATGGACATGCTGGTTACCGCCGATCCCGCCAACGTCCACTACATCATGAGCACCAACTTTGAGAACTTCCCGAAAGGGCCTGAGTTCAAGAGGGTGTTCGACGTTTTGGGTGATGGGATCTTCAACTCTGACTCGGATCTGTGGAGGACGCAGAGAAGGGTCGCTCAAGTGTTGATGACCGACCAACGTTTCCTTCGGTTCTTGGCGAAGGCGACCAGGAACAAGTTGGAGGATGGCCTGCTCAGAGTGTTCGACGAATTTTCTCGAAGAGGTGTCGCGGTGGATTTGCAGGATTTATTCCAGAGGTTCACCTTTGATTCTGCTTGTAAATTTGTCACGGGGTTCGACCCCGGCAGCTTATCCATTGAATTCCCCAAAGTCCCATTTTCCAAGGCATTGGATGATGCCGAGGAGGTGATTTTCTATCGCCATATCTACCCCGAGTGGTTCGGGACTCTGCAGAGGTGGTTGGGGATTGGGATGGAGGAGAAACTGAGAAGAGCTCGGGAAGTTATGGACCAAATTGTAGGGAATTACATAGTGCAAAAGAGAGTTGAACTGAGAGAAGGAACCGGCGAAGTGAAGGGAGACGAAAATGGTGCAGATTTATTGACATCGTATATGGTGGAAAATGAGACATTGCGTGCTTTAGAATGTGATGACAAGTTCCTTAGAGACATGATTTTGAATTTCATGATTGCCGGGAAAGATACTACTAGTTCAGCTCTTACGTGGTTTTTCTGGGCTCTTTCCATACACCCGTCTGTTGAAATGAGAATTAGAGAAGAGATCGGATCTGTAATCCCAAAGGAGGAACAAAATCTTAGAGTCCTCAAGATTGGTGAGCATATGCACAAGATGGTTTATTTACATGGGGCGTTGTGCGAATCTTTGAGGCTATACCCGCCAATTCCATTCGAACGCAAGTGCCCTGTGAAGCCCGACATCCTTCCTAGTGGACACAAAGTCAATCCTAACATGAATATACTCCTCCATTTGTATGGAATGGGGAGGATGAAATCAATATGGGGGGAGGATTTCTTGGAATTTAGGCCAGAGAGGTGGATTTCAGAGAGAGGAGGAATTAGGCATGAGCCGTCGTACAAGTTCTTGGCATTTAATGCCGGACCGAGAACTTGTCTGGGAAAAGAAGTGGCTTTCACTCAGATGAAAATGATCGCAGCTGTTGTAATACATAACTACAAGGTTCATGTTGTGGAAGGTCACCCTATTAGGCCTTCTAATTCTATCATACTTCACATGAAATATGGATTGAGGGGAAGCTCGCTAGGCGGATGCTTTGAGTGGACAAATGGCTGGAAACATTATTGCTAGAAATTGTGTATCTATGTACGCAGAACATATCCGAGCATATAACCGCTACTTGTTTTTACTTTCCTATCGTGTATTGTTATTTATAAATAAACTATAAGTTACTGCTTTAACAAGTCATGTAGCAAACATGAGCTTTCATTTCTTTCTTTGCCGGAGAAAGTCGTGATCAAAATCAATTACCCTAGAGATGAAACATATAACTGTAATATGTGGTGGTATATGACTGTGGCACCTTTGATGTCTCCTCGCAAAATTTATAGTAGGATCAATTAGAAATAAGCTTTCAAAGGATAATGGTGCTCCCAAACATGAGCAAAGGAGTTTCCTTTTCAGAGAACTTTCTTTCACCTTGTGGTTATATCTAGTGTATTTAGCATATATCTCTCAATTCATCTCCGGTACACACCAAATCTTCTCTTCAGACAAATCTTTCTCTTCATTTTTATGGTACCACTATTAAGTGCTCCATATAAAGAGATTTCAGAACTTACCCAATTAGTATTTAAATGCATTACTGTTGCAAATATGAATTAATCAAATATGAACACCCAGAATTTACTTCATGAGAGAAGGGACCACGAGATGGCAATGCATTTAATGAGGCATGTAATCAAGTATGGCTTGCTTCAATGATTTTTCACATTGTGCTAACACGACTTCCTTAGCAACAATCCAGTCCCCACATCTCAACTTTTCGTTTTGTGAGTCATAACAGTTCTGAGTAATGCAATGAGCAACGATTTTTCATATATATACACACACATCTTATATAGGAGCTTAACGAGTATAAAAAAACTTGCAAAGTTGATGATCCTCATAAGACTTAGTTATATACCCTTATTGGAGCAATATGTAACCAATAATCAAAAACACTTGAAAGTATGTGTTTCCTAAGAGCAGCTAGCCTTATAATAAGGATAGTGATAGCCTAGGAAGCACCAACACTCTAACATGTGTCCGACACGTTCCGACACATGGTCAATTCTTCTGACACACTTCGACTCATGAGTCTTTAATTTCAACGGGCGATTCCGACGTACACGAGATCAATTTTAAAAAAATTTCAATAAAGAAGGAGTCCAAATATAAAAATGTAAAAAATAAAAAAATAAAAAATATATAAAGAGGTAAAGAAGAAAAACATAATCTTTTCTTCTCTTCTGATTCTTGCTTCTCGTGACACACAATGCCCTCGAAGTTTTTTTCTCTTCTCTTCCAACACGCGAGTTCAGAATGTGGATTGCTTGATTTATTTTTCCTTCAAGTTTTATGAATTATTGAAATGGAATGTAGTTGAATTTGTCAAATTGAAATAATGAATAATAGTTACAAACGATGAATTAATATTTTTAATGTAAATTCATTCTATGCTCTTTTTATTATTTATTTATTTGTGAATTTGAATCAAACATTAAAAACGATAATTTATAATAAAATATATAAAAAAAATGCATTCTAATTTTTTTAAAAATGACGTGTTAGCATGTCGTGCCGCCTATTGTGTGTCGATATTGGTACTACTTAGGTGATAACAAACAAAACATGGGATGTCAAAAAGGTAATGAAGCTTTTCGGCCCACAAAAAAAATTCAAAACCAAAAGAAATCCACAAACCTCATCCAACCAAAATAGCAAATCTAGAAAAGAGGCTGTTTCTTTTATAAGGAAAACCGTGAATCCCCCAAAGTCTTTTTTTTATAGACCGAATTCTGGAAAAGAGTGGACAACCGACTTCAATCATTAAGAGTTTCATCAACCGCCACCGCTCTAAGTCATTGTGCTTACAAAACAACATGCATGCCCAACAACACGAGGATGTTGTTTGTACCTTGGAACACGTATGCATAATTGCTGTCATCCAGTTCCAATTCTCCAGTGCATCTTTCTGAGAATCATCAGCAGCTTCATCAAGAAAATATAACAATGGCGGCATAAGCTGCATCTCAAATTGTCTTGGGCCACCACAAAGTTTGCATCTCCCAGGATCTCCTATCTCTTTAGTAGCCAACAGTGGCTTCCCTCCATTTGAATATCTGAGCATTCAGTCACAGCAAGGGTATGGCTTGTCATTTACTTGGACTTTAGATAAATAAGGGTACAATCTTTCCACAAATTTTGAATCCTAAATGCAAAACTATACTATCGATTGAATTCATATTTCTCTGCTTACGACAAAACGTTAGATCTTCCTTTCTCAAAAAAGCATTAGCTTCCAAAGACGTGGAAGAAAAATCCTCTAGATGAAAAGCTTGAGTGGAATTTGGGTTATGTACCGGCCTATTTCTGCTATCAATCAACATGAATTAGATTTAAGTCGACTGCAATAATAAACTAAATCACTTGTTTATCAAGACTTCATTGTATCTGTTCTACAGAGTCTTCATATTGAAGGTGGATTATGCCTTTCAGGTAAATTGTTCATCATCATACTAGAATTATAAAGCATAAATTCATAAGATTGATTCAAGTCTGCCATCTAAGCCAAATCTTCCATAACCATAACACTCAAAAAGATGAGGTGTAAGTGGTTTGTAAAATCCAAGATTCAAGAAGCTCCAAGAGTCCTCTATTTTGGCTAGCTTTATGTAATACATGGATAGTCAAAAACCCAATCCTATTCATCAAAACTTATATGCAACTACAGTAGTTTCTGGCAAGAACAAAACAATGACTTGAATTTTACTTGTGTTAGCCATGTCTTACTTTAGTAGATGTCTCACTTAGTAGAGATGAGCACCCGAAACATTGTTCCGGATAATTATCCAACCGTTTCTTGAACTTGAAGTAAATCCTGTCAGACATTAGAGCTCTACCATACTTATACCGTTCCTCATCCAGTACTTTTTCTTGTACATGATTGTCAACGTTGATGGAAAGAGATGAATGGCTCAAACAAACACATGTGACATCCTTTGAATAAGGCTCTTCTAAGGTATAAATATAAAGCAAGGCATCACTGCAATCAGCAGATAGGTTATTTCAATTAAGCCATCAAGTGGATAACCATAGCACCAAAGTCGGTACCGTTATAGACTTCTTTCATGAGAAATCTGTACCAGGTATAGAATCATCTGCTTGTCCTGATATTGGCCTTGAAGCTGACGATTTTGCTACTTCCTCAGAATTCTCATGCCTATTCAGTTTCCTCGATTTGGGAGTAACAGTTGTAGCTTCTGCCAGTGCCTTTTGTGGCTCTTATAAATCCATGTCTTCAGCATTCCCATCCAATTCATTCCACTGTTGACATGAGCTGTCAATTAGGGCCTCAATAGGAAAGTTTTTCTATTTAAAGTGTCTCAATATTTGTTACTAATATGAACTGTCAATTAGGGATTTAATAAGATGGTTTTTATTTATTTAAAATCTTTGTATATTTGTGTCTCCTGATTTGTAGGAGATTTTATGGTGGCTAAGGGCGGTGTATATATGTGTGCTTATAATCTTGTAAAGAATGAAATGAATACAAGGAAAACAATTTTGTCTGCTTTTTAACATGGTATCAGAGCCCATGATCTAGGGACTCTCTGTTCATTCTGATCAAGATCCGAATTCCTTGCCGTGACGTAGCCGCGGGGTGGTTTCATGCGGTTGCCATGCCGATTGCACTCGCTATCAGGACTCATGGCGGATGACAATCCACCCACCGAGATAGTTCCTTCGACTCCAACGAAGGGCGCTACAAATTCTCCAAACGTTGTAGTCCCGCACCAGGCTTCGGGAGGGACTTCCACTACTGATGCACTCCTTCAAACCTTGACTTCCAAGTTGACACAAATCTTGACTCACCATCAGGCTTCACCTTCTCATGTTGAAAACTCCGCCCCACCAATTGCAATCAAGTTGGATGGTCGTAATTATGGCCTTTGGTCCCAAGTTGTCGAGATGTATATCTCCAGGAAGGACAATTTGGGATATATCAATGGGGATCTTCTCCCACCACTTCCAACCGACCCTAGTTTTTGGAAGTGGAAGACTGACGATAGTACAGTTAAAGGATGGCTCATTAATTCCATGGACCCGGTATTGATTGGAAATTTTATCCGTTTCCCAACAGCAAAGGCAGTATGGGATTCGGTGGCTACTACGTTCTTTGATGGCACCGATGTCTCCCAGTTGTATGATTTGAAGCGACGTTTGTTCCGACTAAAACAAGCAGGCGGCCAGATTGAAAAGTATTATAATGAGCTCCAGGGTTTATGGCGGGAGGTTGATTTTCGACGGCCTAATCCCATGACTTGTCCTCGTGATATTGAGCGCTATAACGCTCTTGTGCAAGAAGACCATGTATATCTCTTCCTTGATGGGCTCGATGACCGCCTTGACAAAGTCAGGGCTGATGTTCTACAAATGCATCCATTCCCAACGGTGGAGCAAGCCTATGCCAGGGTGAGGCGGGAGGATGTACGCCAAGCTGTTATGCTGTCTTCAACCGAACCACCTAGCACCGCGGCAGCCCGGTGTCGCGTGGTGGGAAGGTTACCTCACGCTTTCTCGAGGCCAACAATGAGCCCAAAGCCCTCCAGATGGTTCCTCTTAATATTGCGTCTGGTGGAGGGAGAACTAACAATGGTTCAAAGGCTAAACCACAACACCCAGGAGGTTGTACCCATTGTGGTAATTCTAAACACACTAAAGATACCTGTTTTAAATTGCACGGTTATTCAAATTGGTGGAAGGAGTTGCAAACCAAGAAAAAGATAGAAAATGCTATAGGATGGGGGCAGACATCGTTGACTACCGGAACCTCACCCCTCTCTTTGGTACCGCAGGTAGACGCTACCAATACTTCTGATGCGGCTTCTAAAGGTAACACTAGGTGTGCACTTGTTAGTAATTCTCGAGGTGGTAGTGAGGGGTGGATTGTTGATTCTGGGGCAACAAATCACATGACACCCAATCGTGACGATATTATATGCTACACCATTCCAAGGAGACAGAGTATTTATAATGCGAATGGCACTAGTTATCATGTCACTGGGGTTGTCAATGTTGATCTTACACCTTCTTTATCATTGTCTCACACTTTATTAGTGCCCTCTCTATCTAATCGTTTACTCTCTGTTGACCAACTCACCGATGCTTTGAAGTGTTGTGTTCTTATGTATCCATCTTTTTGCTTATTTCAGGATATCCTCACGAAGGAGATTATTGGTCATGGTACTAAAGGGGGGGCTATACTATGTTGATGACTTCCATGCAGGCCGAGCACATCACACAAGTAGTGGGTCTACTAATAAAGAGAAAGCAATTTGGTTATGGCATCGTCGTTTAGGACACCCGTCTTTTGGATATTTAAAACATTTATTTCCAAATTTGTTTCATAATTTGTCAGATACCGAATTCCAGTGTGAGACATGTATTTTGGCAAAAAGTCATCGTGTCTCTTTTCCTTTGAGTTTTAATAAGAGCACTAGGCCGTTTTCTTTGGTTCATTCAGACGTGTGGGGTGCTTCACCGCTTACTACTCTATCTGGCATTCGTTGGTTTGTAACATTTGTGGATGATTATACCCGAATGCCTTGGGTTTATTTAATGAAGCATAAAGATGAAGTGGCAACAATATTTCGTATGTTTCATCGAATGATTACAACGCAGTTTGGAACTCAAATTCAAGTCCTTCGTAGCGACAATGGTGGGGAATATATTAATCAGCATCTTGCAGCTTACTTTCAAGACCACGGGCTTATACATAAAACATCTTGCACCAGGACACCCCAACAAAATGGTATTGCTGAGAGGAAGAACCGCCATATCCTCGAGACGGCACGGGCACTCCTTTTAGGTGGTCAAGTTCCATCCCGTTTTTGGGATGCTGCTGTGGTAACAACGGTACATTTGATGAATAGAATGCCCTATCGTGTATTGAATTTTCAGACCCCACTTCAAGCACTTGCATCTTATGTTTCTCTTCCTTCGATCATGACAATACCTCCCAAAGTGTTTGGATGTGTGGCATACGTCCATCTCCACAAGAACCAACGGACAAAACTCGATCCGTGTGTGGTGAAGTGTGTCTTTATTGGTTATGGCACTCATCAGAAGGGATACCATTGTTACAATCCAACTGCCAAGAAAACCCACGTCATAATGGATGTTACCTTCGTCAAGTCTGAATTATTTTTTCCCACACCCAATTATACCTTTCAGGGGGAGACTTCTAGTGAAAGGACAAATTGGTGGGAAGGTGGTGTGATGGTAGGGGTTGTGGCTGATTTTGCTAAGGAAAATTCTGATTTTTCTTTGAAAGAAAATGACCCCGTAGTGCTAGCACCTGGCGACACGAGGACTGGTGATGCACAAGCTAAGGTGCAAGGTGACAAGCGGGTTGACATTCTGCAGCAGGCAGCATTGACAGGCAATAGTGTGGTTACGAATTATGGTGGGACACCGGAAAATGAGCAGCAGTGCACTAAGGAATCTGATCATCAGATTGATTTGGTACAAAAAACAAACGAATAATCTCAAGAACAACTCCCTCCACTTCAAAATACCCCCTCTTTAGCACCTGACAATTTTCCTAAGGATACTCCTAAGGTAAGTTCCCTTACCAAACAGAATTTGTTTGTTGATGATACTGATGTAACTATTAGTTATAAATTGCCTAACCGGCATAATCGTGGCAAGGCTCCTAATAGGTACTCACCAGATGTAGAAAAACGAATGTCGAAGTATTCGATCACCAATTATGTTTCGACGAAGCAGTTGTCGGGACCTTTAAAGGCATTTGTCTCAAATGTCTCTGCTAGTAGAATTCCTAGTGGAGTTCAAGGCATTGAGAGATCCCAAGTGGGTTCCAGCAATGCAAGAAGAGATGGAGGCTTTACAAAAAAATGAGACTTGGAGACTTGTAGAGTTACTGAAGGGAAAGAAGACAGTAGGATGTAAATGGGTCTTCACCATCAAATATAAAACAGATGGGTCAGTTGAGAGGTACAAGGCACGTCTAGTAGCAAAGGGATATACCCAGACCTATGGCGTGGACTACCAAGAAACATTCTCTCCTGTTGCAAAACTAAATACTGTGCGGGTATTATTATCACTTGCAGCAAATTTAGACTAGCCCTTACATCAATTTGATGTAAAGAACGTGTTTTTACACGGAGATCTAGAAGAAGAGATCTACATGGAAATCCCACCAGGATTTGCGTGTGCTGATAAATCGGAAGTGGTATGCAAACTTGAGCGGTCGTTGTATGGGTTAAAGCAATCACCACGGGCTTGGTTTGGTCGCTTTAGCTTTGCAATGAAAAGGTATGGGTACACTCAAAGTAATTCAGACCATACATTGTTCCTAAAATGACAGCGTGACAAAGTGACGGCATTAATTATATATGTAGATGACATGATCATCACAGGGGATGACCTTGAAGAGATCACAGAACTTCAAAGGAAACTGGTAAATGAGTTCGAGATGAAGAACTTGGGGGCCTAAAATATTTTTTGGGTATTGAAGTGGCCGATCAAAGGAGGGTATATTCTTATCTCAACGGAAGTATGTGTTGGACTTGTTGGCTGAGGTGGGGATGTTGGATTGCAAACCTGCTGATACCCCTATAGTACAGAATCATAAACTTGGAGTTTTTCCTAATTAGATATCGACCAATAAAGACCGATATCAAAGGTTAGTAGGGAGATTGATTTATCTATCGCACACTCGGCCTGATATTGCATATGCTGTAGGAGTTGTAAGTCAATTTATGCACGCTCCTAGTGAAGAGCATATGAATGCTATAGTCCGAATTTTACGCTACTTGAAGTCAGCACCAGGGAAAGGACTATTCTTTGCAAAGAATAATCACCATGAGGTGGAAGGATTTACGGATGCCGATTGGGCTAGCAATACCTTGGATAAGAGATCAACGTCAGGCTACTTCACATTTGTGGGAGGAAACTTGGTTACATGGAGGAGCAAGAAACAGAAAGTGGTAGCTTTGTCAAGTGCTGAAGCCAAGTTTCGAGGGGTGGCTAAAGGACTATGTGAGCTTTTGTGGCTAAAGAAGTTGTTGACAGAACTTGGTTTTCCACCTAAGTCAGGAATGCGACTGTTTTGTGATAATAAGGCCGCGATTTAGATTTCCCACAACCCGGTTTAACATGACCGCACTAAACATGTTGAAATTGATAGGCATTTTATCAAGCAAAATCTAGATGATAAGGTGGTGAGTTTTTCATTTATCAAATCCGAAGACCAGTTGGCAGACATACTTACAAAGACAGTATCGAGTCAAGCATTCCACAGCTCACTTGTCAAGCTGGGTATCAAAGATATCTTCTCACCAGCTTGAGGAGGAGTGTTGACATGAGCTGTCAATTAGACCTCAATAGGAAATTTTTTCTATTTAAAGTCTCTCAATATTTGTTGCTAATATGAGCTGTCAATTAGGGACTTAATATGATAGTTTTTATTTATTTAAAATCTTTGTATAATTTGTGTCTCCTGATTTGTAGGAGATTCTATGGTGGCTGAGGGCGGTGTATATATATGTGTTTATAATCTTGTAAAGAATGAAATGAATACAAGGAAAAAAATTTCCGTCTACTTTTTAACATCCACTAGTCGTTTTCCCTGGCTGAAACGGAGGGCATGGTAGCCATTACCGCATCACAAAAAGTGGAATTTGATTCTTCGGCTTCACAAGATCTTTGAATACGAATTGCTCACCAGCTACAAGTCATTTTGCTTAGCATTGAGAACCACTTAAGAATTTTTCTTAAAATCAATACCTACGAAATGAAAATTTTAGAAATTTAGAGGAGACCTCAAGGTACTGCTCCCAAATTTTGGAGCTATGCAATTAAAGATGTAAAGCACACGGTCTTCAACTTTCAAATTTCCACTGGTTATGGGACCACGAACCTCCAAGCACACATGATCTCTCACTCATAACACTCTTCCTCAGCATAATTTTTTTGTAGATGATAGATAAAAACGAAACCTGTCCGAAGGGACCAAGTTTGTTTCTGCATATCCTGCACTCGAGAAAATCTGATCCCCAACCATTAATGGAGAAGGCCAGTCCTGTGACAAACGAATAGAATCATACAGCTCAAACAGAACAGCAGGTGACAACCAACATCATGAGATAAAATCAGAAGCTACTAATGGGTAGTCCACTGATTTTCGCCATATGATGGTCAGATGCTTTGCGATTGTCATCAGCCCATGGTCCCGGCATGCCCATAAAGACTCTGCCCATTGCTCACTGCCCCACTTAAAACAAAAATCAAACAATTCCCCAGAAAAACCATTCCACATGCTGCACTATACTAGTACGCGGTGATGGATGTGAACTTTGGGACGTGTCAGGCCATGATCGCTACAAAGATTGCAAAACCCTTTTCTGTTCTCAGATAAATGGTGAGAATGAGTCTACTTATGTACGTCCAGATCTGCTATATTATGATTAAGTTTACTTTTGCATGCACAGATCTACTATATTAATTTGTAGGTGTGTGAATTAAAATGGGGATCCATTCAGTATGAGTTAAAAAACGGCAGGTCTCTACCCCGGCATCTGTACTGTCTACTTTATGACATGACACTTTCAGGTCTGCAAGTGCACAATCGGGTTAGTTTTTGCATCTTAAGCTGTGATTCGTGAGGCTTCCGAATGATGTGTTGGCATTTAATATTTTGCCGGGTTAAATGGATTAAGAGCCTCTTACCATGTTTGCTTGTGAGTAGTGTTTATTTACCAGATGAACATCAAAAATATCTCAACATTCTTTTGGCAACAAACTTTAATCTTTGGTTTGTCATTTGGAAATTGACAGACTTAAGTTAATCCTAGGACAGTAGATAGAATGAGTGAATTGCATCCATATGCATGATTTTACATCCTCGTTGCGTCAATGTAGTTATATGTATCTATTTGTGACCAGTAGTGTGTAGCTAACCTTGTCCAAAATGTGAACATGGAACTTTGGTGCAGACAATATTCAAGTGATTGTTAAAAAAAAAATTATGGAACTCAAATGAGGGCCGTACAAAAATCATAGCACATGTAGTGTCTTTTCCCTTGCATGTTCAAACAAAATTAAAGAGGTGATTGAATTTTGTTTAAACGGTAAGACTCACTTTGGATTGTGTTTAATTGACACATTCAAAGTCAAGTCACAATTTAAAGAGGACATGTGTTAATTTATAAGTTTATGTGAGTAAAATAAATTCGTCCCGCCTTATCCAACTGGTGAATATTATCTTCTGTCCGTGGGCATTAGAGAGGCCAAAAAGAGAAAAGAAACAAACGACAAGGAGTTGTCATGTCGTGGCTTAGACTTGGATAGAGGCGCGATGGAGAATTGGAGATGGCGATGGCCCAACACCATTCATCACTCTTGCTTTTCCATGCCACTCGACCTCAGCCTCAACATGACCCAAACTCCTCGGCCTAAACATGACAATGACATCAGCCGAATCCCGCCAAACACCTCGGCCACCGTCGCTGTCTTGTCTCTGCCTCTCTTGTATACATTACCAGACTTTCAATTCCTTCTCAGAGAGAGAGAGAGAGGGAGAGGGAGAGAGGCTTAAATGGCATTGATAGGTTTCCTGGAGATATTCTTGGCCGCGATTTGCTTCGGGGTCCTTCGTCTCCTCGGCAAATGCGATGATGGGCTCCCTAAGAACTGGCCGCTCGTGGGGATGCTACCGGAGCTCTTCCTCAACCTGCGCCGCGTCCACGACTGGGTCGCCGGCTTTCTTGAGCAGAGCCGCGGCAACTTCCTCCTCTGGTTCCTCTGGTTTTCCGGCATGGACATGCTGGTCACTGCCGATCCCGCCAACGTCCACTACACCACGAGCACCAACTTTGAGAACTTCCCGAAAGGGCCCAAGTTCAAGAGGATTTTCGACATTTTGGGTGACGGGATCTTCAACTCCGACTCGGATTTGTGAAGGACGCAGAGAAGGGTGGCTCAGGTGTTAATGAACGACCAACGTTTCCATCGGTTCTTGGTGAAGAAAACCATGGACAAAGGTTGAGGATGGCTTGCTCAGGGTGTTCAACGAATTGTCTCAGAGAGGAGCCGCGGTGGATTTGCAGAATTTGTTCCAGAGGTTCACCTTTGATTCTGCTTGTGAACTCATCATGGGGTTCGACCCCGGCAGCTTATCTGTAGAATTCCCCAAAGTCCCATTTTCCAAGGCATTGGATGATGCCGAGGAGGTGATTTTCTATCGCCATTTGTACCCCGAGTGGTTTGGGACTCTGCAGAGGCTGTTGGGGATTGGAGTGGAGGAGAAACTGAGAAGAGCTTGGCAAATTATGGACCAAATTGTAAGGAATTACTTAGTGCTAAAGAGAGTTGAACTGAGAGAAGGAACCAGCAAAGTTAAGGGACATGAAAATGGTGCAGAATTATTGACGTTGTATATGGTGGAAAATGAGACATTGAGCGCTTAGAATGCAATGACAAGTTTCTTAGGGACATGATTTTGAATTTCATGGTTGCCAGGAAAGATACTACTAGTTCAGCACTCACATGGTTTTTTTGGGCTCTTTCCACAAACCCATATGTTGAAATAAGAATCAGAGAAGAGATCCGATCTATAGTCCCAGAGAACGAACAAAATCTTAAGAGTCCTCAAGATTGGTGAGCATATATGCACAAGATGGTTTATTTACATGGGGCGCTGTGCAAATCTTTGAGGCTATACCCGCCGATTCCATTTTAGCACAAGCACCCCATGAAGCCTGATGTCCCTCCTAGTGGACACAGAGTCAATTCCGGCATGAAAATACTCTTCCATTTGTATGCAATGGGGAGGATGGAATCAGTGTGGGGAGAGGATTGCTTGGAATTTAGACCAGAGAGGTGGATTTCAGAGAGAGGAGGAATTAAGCATGAGCCATCGTACAAGTTCTTGGCATTTAATGCTGGACCGAGAACTTGTCTGGGAAAAGTAGCGGCTCTCACTCAAATGAAAATGATTGCAGCCGTTGTAATACATAACTACAAAGTTCATGTTGTGATAGGTCACCATGTGAGACCTACTAATTCTATCATACATCACATAAACATGGATTGAGGGTGATTTGAGCGGACACAGAAACCATTATGGCTAGAAATCTATGTATGCAGAACATATCTATGGCTTGTTTTTACATTTCCTATCAATTACTGTTATTTATAAATACACTAGAAGTTACAGCTTTAACAAGTAGAAGTTTCAGCTTTAACAAGTCACGCAGCAAACATGAGCCTTCATTTCTTTCTTTGCCGGAGAAATTTGTGATCAAAATCAATCACCCTAGAGTGAAACATATAACTGTAATATGTGATGATATATGCCTGTGGCACCCTTTGATGTCTCCTCGCAAAATTTATAGCAAGATCAGTCAAAAATAAGCTTTCAAAAGATAATTGTGCAGCCAAACATGAGCAAAGGAGTTTCCTTTTCAAAGAGCATTTTTTCACATTGTGGTAATATCAAGTGTATTTAACATATATCTCTCAATTCATTTTCGCTACACACCAAATCTTCTCCAGTCAAATTGTTCTGTTCACTTTTATGGTACCACTATTGAGGGCTCCATATGAGAGAGATTCCAGAACTTACACAATCAGAAATGCACTATTGTTGCACAAATCAATTCATCTGATCTGGACACCCAGAATTTATGCCACGAGAGAAGGGGCCATGCGATGGCAAGGTGTGTAATGAGATATATAATCAAGTACAGCTTGCTTCAATGATTTCTCGCATTGTACTACTACAGCTTCCTCAGCAACAATCCAGTCCCCACTTCTAAACTCTTCATTTTGTGAGTCATAACAGCACTGAGGAATGCAACAAGCAGCAATTATATATATACATTTTATATATGAGCCTAATGAGTATACAAAAACTTGCAAAAGTGATTATGCTCATAAGACTTAGTTATATATCCTTACTGGAGCAGTGTGTAACCAAAAATTGAAATGAGAAGGGCTAAACCATTTTCAACCAACGACTTGAAAGCAGGTGTTTCCTAAGAGCAGCTAGCCTTATAATAAGGATGGTGATAGCAAACAAAACATGGGGTGTCAAAAAGATAATGAACCTTTTGGGTTTTACAAAAAAAAATCCAAAACCAAAAGAACTCCACAAACCTCATCCAACCAAAATAGTGAATCTAGAAAAGAGGTTCTTTCTTTTATAATAAGGAAAACCATGAAAGTTTTTTTTTTTTTATAGACGGGATTCTAGGAAAGAGTGTACAACCGACATCTGTCACAAAGAGTTTCACCGACTGCCACTGCTCTAAGTCATTGTGCTTACAAAACAACATCCAGAAAAACAGCATCCATGCCCAACAATATGAGGAGGTTCTTTGTACCTTGGAACAAGTATATATAATTGCTGTCATCCAGTTCCAATTCTCCAGTGCATCTTTCTGAGAATCATTAGCAGCTTCATGCAGAAAATATAACAACGGCGGCATAAGCTGCATCTCAAATTGTCTTGGGCCACCACAGAGTTTGCATCTCCCAGGATCTCCTATCTCTTCAGTAGCCAACAGTGGCTTCCCTCCATTTGAATATCTAAACATTCAGTCACAGCAAGGTATGGCAGATCATTTACTTGGACTTTAGATGGATAAGGGCATAATCTTTCCTCAAATTTCCAATCCCAAATATACAACAATTCTATTGACTGAATTCATGTTTCTCTGCTTACTCCAGAATGCTAGATCTTCCTTTCTCCAAGAAGCATCCACTTCTAAAGACATGGGGAAAAAAAAAATCCTCTAGATGAAAACTCAAGTGGTGTTTGGGCTATATACAGGCTTATTTCTGCTATCAATCAACATGGATTAGATTTATGTCAACTAAAATAGAAAAACTAAATCTCTTGTTTAGCAAGCCTTCACTGTATCTGTTCTACAGAGTTTTCATATTGAAGACAGATTACACCTTTCCAGGTAATTTGTTCATCGTCATACTAGAACTATAAAGCATAAATTCACAAGATTGATTCATAATCTGCCACCTAAGCCAAATCTTCCAAAACAAATAACTCTCAAAAAGATGAGGTGTAAGTGGTCTGTAAAATCCAAAATTCAAGAAGTTCCAAGAGTCCTCTATTTTGGCTAGCTTTATATAATACAAAGATTGTCAAAAACCCAATCTTATGTATCAAAACTTATATGCAACAGCAGTTGTTTCTGGCAAGACCACCAGAACAATGACTTGAATTTTACTTTTGTTAGCCATGTCTCACTTAGTAGAGATGAGCACCTGAAACATTGTTCTGGATAAGCATCCAACCGTTTCTTGAACTTGAAGTAAGTCCGGTCAGCCATTACAGCTCTATCATACTCATAGTGTTCCTCATCCAATACTTCTTTCTCTACATGATTGTTGATATTGATGGAAAGAGATGAAAAGTTCGAACAAGCAGATGTGACATCCTTTGAATAAGGTTCTTCCAAGGTATAAATATAAAAGCAAGGCATCACTGCAATCAGCAGATAGGTTATTACAATTAAGCCATCAGGTGGATAACCATAGCAGCAAAGTTGATACCATTATATACTTCTTTCATGAGAAATCTGTACCAGGTATAGAATCATCTACTTGTCTTGATATTGGCCCTGAAGGTGACGATTTTGCTACTTCCTCAGAATTCTCATGCCTATTCAGTTTCTTCAAGTTGGAAGTAACAGTTGCAGCTTTTGCCAGTGCCCTTCCAAGCTCCTCCAAATCCACGTCTTCATCACTCTCATCCAAATCATTCCACCAGTCATTTTCCCCAGCTGAAAAAGAGGGCGTGGCAGCAATTCCCGCATCACGACAAGTGGAGTTTGATTCTTCGTCTTCACAAGATCTCTGGATACGAATTGCTTGCCAGCTACAAGTCATTATGCTTAGTGTTGAGAAACACTTAAGAGATGCTCCTAAAATCAATAATTAAGCAAAGAAATTGCCAGAAATTTAGTGGAGACCTCAAGGGACTGCTCCCACATTTCGGAGCTATGCAACCAAAGATGTAAAGCACACGGTCTTCGACTTTCAAATTTCCACTGGTTATAGGAGCAGGAACCTACAAGCACACATGATCTCTCGCTCATAACACACATCCACAGCATAATTGTCCCCATACATGACAGATAAAAATGAAACCTGTCCGATGAGACAAAGTTTATTTCCACATATGCTGCACTTGAGAAAATCCGATCCCCAGGCCACTAATGGAGAAGGCCAGTCCTGTGACCAATGAAAGGAATCATACACTTCAAACAGAACATCATGTGACAAACAACAACACCGTAAGAGAAAATCAGAAGTTACTAACGGGTAGTCCACCGATTTTCGCCGTGTAATGGTCAGATGCCTCGCGATTGTCATCAGCCCACGGTCCTGGCATGCCAAGAAAGACCCTGCCCATCGCTCACTACAGCACCAAAAACAGAAAAATAAAATAAACAAACAATTCCCCAGAAAAACACATTCCACATGCTGCACTGTTGTAGTACAAGGTGATGCATGTGAACTTTCAATGTCTCCCATAGAAACAAAATTCGAGAGCCAGGACAACCCAAGAACCAAAAATTTTCTGTGCCACCATAAGACTCTGTCAAGAACAGCCCCACTCAATACACAAGAAACACGCCCAAATATCAAATACCCCATTACAGAAGAATTAATCAAAGGGAACATTAAAGAGGGAGAAAAAAAGAGAAGAATTTTCTTGGTGGGTTCAGAAGAAACGGGGCAGAAGAGTACAGGAAAACACACACCCCTCGCAAATGTAATGACTTTGGTTGAATAGGAAGGGCCACACAGCATGACACGATTCCAGAAAGCCATAAAAAACCGAGACGAATCGGACGGATACCT
Organism: Corymbia calophylla; assembly: GCA_014182845.1. Classification (NCBI taxonomy): domain Eukaryota; kingdom Viridiplantae; phylum Streptophyta; class Magnoliopsida; order Myrtales; family Myrtaceae; genus Corymbia; species Corymbia calophylla. The sequence goes on along the minus strand of CM024700.1, from coordinate 45,760,066 downwards.
GCTGGGAAGATCGTGGGTGCGTAGTAGCTCTACGATATACAAAGCAAGTCGCTCTATGCTTTTGCTGGGTCGGTCTGCCTGCGCTGGGAAGTTTTCCTGCGGCAGAGCAAAGACGGTGAAGGAATCGACAGTGTCCCGTCGCAGGAACCCTTCGGTGTCGGGTGTCCAGATAGATGTAAAATTTATTTTTGTTTCGCTAACTATAGATAAAAAGAACTATATTTTTCGATATATATCAAAATCTAAATATTTATATTGATATCTTTCAACATAAAGGAAAATTTGGGGAGTCACGATATTGACCATTTGAACCCTTATTAATCTCACTTATGATAATGGCCGAGACTTTTTTATAAATTTATTTACATGAAATGTTATTAGTTAAAGTGAAATTGATAGATAAATTTATCCAAAATTAATTTTTTTACAATCAAAAATCTTGAATTGATAATATCATAATAAATTTATCCCAAATTAATTTTTGATTTCCAAAGACTTCAAACTCTATAACAAATTTATTTCAAAATAATTTTTTGATCCTCGATTTGTTTTCGTTGGATTAAATTAATATCACAAAAAATTACAAACCGATACACTTGACAAACAAAAGAATAATTATTAATTATCACATATTATCCAACTTAGCAATTTCACAATAAAGTTTAATGAAAATTAATAGAGTAAATATCACAGTTATATCGATTAATAAATTTTAGTGATCAAATAATTAATTTGGAGTAGATTTATCACGATATATCAATTTAAATTTTTTAAATTTATCATAGATATATTAATTTGAGAATTTCTATTTTAATCCATATTTATCCAAATTATCATTTTACCGCTATAAATAACCGAATTTTACTATTATGTGTGAAAATTTACCACTGAGCGCAAAAAGACTAAGTGCTTGTCCGAAGTTATACTAATTTTTAACAAGCAAAATGTCACTTGTCCTTAATATTTACGAGTGTCGCTACAGCTTGTGCCTCGTGTGAGCACAGCCACCGACTCGAGTGCTTGTCCGAAGTTGCCGATTATGGCAAGGTTGAAATACCTCGTAAAGTAATTTCTAAGGTACGATAAAGCTATATTAATGTCATCCAACGAATGATAATTATCGAATTAATTCGTACTAAAAATTGAATTTTACTAGTCACAATAAAAGAAAAGCTAACTATTTACGGCGAGAACTTACTTGGGCGACTGTTCATTTGAAAATTCAACCTTGAATTTACAGAAAGTTATCATTTTAGTAGCTTTCCATATTGAAGTAATATTCAGAATCCAATACCAGTATCGTACTGCCAGTTTCATGATCGTTGGGCACTCAAAGACGGGATTTTCATCATCTCGAATCCTAAGAAAATGGCAATGGCAAAGCCTCCATCACATTCATGACCACCGACTGAACAGCCTCGCCAAGACAATTTACAAACTCAAGCTAATAGATAGGGGGAGGACATCACGTAAGTAAAAAGCCAACTCCAGTTGAACTAATCAACCACTCAAAATTGCATGCGTTACAATGGAACTAGTTCGTGACAGACATCAGATCAGCACCAGCTGCTACTCCTCCGCACCAAATCAACCGTTTAGGGTTCCCAAAGGTTCCCCTACCGTGAAAGTTACACCTTCTTGATGATCTGAACAACGTCTTCATCTTCAAGTTCATGTTCCTGATCCATGGAAAGCATCATCAAGCATTTAAATTAGCTGCAGCAACTAACTCCTTTAAAATAATAAAAAAGAAAGGGAGAATAAAGAAAAAGATTCACTATTGAGTTCAGAAGTGAAGACTCACCTTGCCAACTCTTTGAGGCTTGTGTTTGACGCTCGAACCCCAGACAAGAGCACTGCGTATTTAAGCAAAGTAAAAACTCACATGAGCAGTAGCAAGAAGACCAAGAAATCAAATTGAATTTTATCCCATAATGATGACAGATGTGGGAATCGTCCAAATTTGCACCTAATAAGTTCATGTATCAACAAAAGGACTAAGGATGAAACTGAAGTCTCGGTTTCTACTTACTACTTGAACTGTTTGACCATATCCTTGTGTATCCGGGTGCAGAAATCCTCAACAGTCCTCTTCCTTGATGATAGAATCACGGGGTCACCATAGTCTGGATTCATTCCTTTTGGCTTTGTATATATACGAGTTAAATTCAAATACTCCCATATTTTCTCCAACAGACCATCAAGATTCCATTCAAGGTGAGCACTGCAGTGTCAACCATGAAGCAGTATATGATCAGTTGAAAGAACAAACTAATTTACTATCAGGCAACTTACAGACTGACATCATACAACAGGAGGAATGGACATAGAATAACCAAAGAAATAGCTTACAACCATCCGAGTAACTACTATAATCTCCAGAAACTACCCATTCGAAACTAAATCAAACAACTAATCCTTGGTTGGTAAAGTATGAATTGAGCATAAAAAATCAAAGTCGAGAAGGACCGCCATAAGAGAACATATGAGTTACCTGACCGGACAGTAATGAGGAAGTTTGTCCAGAATCTCTAGCTCTTCTAGTGTGATCTGATCAATCTTGTTAATGGCATAGATGCATGGAATATATTTCCTACTGCCCTCAATAACATCTATAAGGTCATCTGCAGTCGCATCACATCTAAGAGTAATATCAGCATTATGTACCCGATATTCACTGCAGATGGCCTTTACAGTATCAAGATCCAGATGAGTGTTTGCCACTGTTGATGTGAAATTAATGCCACCCTTTATCTTTCTTCCTGAACGTTAGATTAGGTGGCTCCTTGTTCAGCCTGTAAAGAAGAATAAAGAAAGTAATTCCCATTTCTAGTTATGAGCACCTAAAAGTAAACACCAAAACAGCAAAAAAAATTTGTGTATTAATCCACAGTTTTTAAGAATTTATGCAGGTCGATCATCTCTGCAGTAAAAATAAATTCAGGATGTTCAAACCATACATTGAAGGACGTATCGATAATTCATCTAAAATTTGCGAGAATGCTCCTGGAAATTTTGATTTACAACACTGACATAACATAAAGCGTTTCAAACCATAAGTTCATGCTAATCAGTTCTTATATCAGCATAAGGGCCAATATTCATGTGATCATTTCATCATGCAAATGCCAAACAAATCCACAAAAAGCACATTCCTTTTAGACTGAACTTCACTGACACCTGAATGTGACATGACAGAATAAATCCACTTGTCAAACAATAAAATCAACCTCACCAGTGATGTGGGTTCCACCATTTTTCCTAGAGAAACCAATTTCAAGTACAAGTAACCTTGATTGTCAATCTCCCTACATAGGAAAATTTATTAACTCACGATCTGGTCGCTCAACACATTCTTTAGAGGCATTCCAGTTAGTCCACCAAATCACATAGATGCACTGATGATAAAAGCTAAACATAAATCATGTTGTCTCATACACATACTAATTGCCAACACGTTAATGCATCTCATGCAAAAAATTTTACTTGCCTTGTGGGGAGGTGCAGGGCGGGATGGCAAAAGTAGACCCCCTGTAGGCCAGGGAAGGGGAATGCAACCCCCAGCTCCATCCCGCACCTCAGCTATCCCTAATTATAACGACTATAAATGATATGAGAGAGACTTTGCACAGGAGAAGGAAGTATGCTTCGACATTGAGTACACCCGATAATCTCTATATGGCTACCACAATGGAGGAAATACCTGTAGCAACCGTACTATAGAACAGGACACTGGCTACTGTACCATCCAGGGATTTGAAAGCTTCTAATTTTATTGTTACTTGTGTGGTTATTGTCAAGCACACATATTTTAACCACAAACATACCTGATTCCAAATCCCTCGAGTTCTTTCTCTATCAGACGCTTGTGAGTAATTGGCTTTATCGCATCAAGAACAATCAAAATGCAGTTGCAAGTTCTTGCAGTGCTGATAACCTGGAAAGACAAAAGAGCAACTTACAGTCAAAAACCTAGAAAAGGAAAATTAACAAGTGATATCTGAATTTCCTAGGGGCCTCAAGATTCCCAAATTCAAGAAAACCTCAAAATGATTATACACCATTCATTCACTATTCAAATATATAGGCAATCACAAGTGTACCAAATAAAATTGCCACTTCTCAATATAGCGCATGCCAGGGGAAGCATACAGCTCCTAAATTTTATTACAGTGTCAGCAACTGTTCATTGGTCTTCTGTCAACACAAACAGTTTCTGAAAAATGGACACCCCTCATCTGGCATATGCACTTTCGGGTTCAATCTTCCAGCAAAGTACCCAAGCAGTTTGAAGATGTGGTGCATCAGTAGATTAAATTCTAGCATGTCTATATAGAATAAACAACGAATACCAAAAAATTCTTTTCTTCTCTATTCTCCGTTGGAATATTTATAGTACTCCATTGACTGGTTAAAGCAATAACTGACATTTGAAAAGTAATGCTCTGAATAACTCAGTAAGTCACCTGAGAAACCTTTCTTCCCTTATTAATTAACATCTAACAATGAAAACAGAGACAGGAAATTGATCTAGTTTTCTCTTTTCTTTTCTTTTTCCAGATTATCAGATTCTGTCATAGACATATATCATGTATCTTATGCCACTACAAGCATTCCCTTCCGGTAAATTCGAAAGTACTAATATTGACAGAATCTTATTTTCATAAACTCGATCTTAAATGTCTCAACGAATCTATCAGACTCAAGGCCCAGAAAATATCTTGGAAATGGTTCACACATGCCACCAGATAATTATGACAATTGAGTGAATAACAACTACAAATTTGTAGTGGTTACGTAAGGTGGTCTTCTATAGCGAGACAGGCCAGATTGTCCTTTGTTATACAAATGAATTCATGAATTATTAAAAGGATGCTGCATGAGTACAATTGTAACAAGGCAATATAAAGATAAGAACGTAGATCATCTTTTCTCATTAAACAGAGAAAGAGCCTTCACAGCAATCAATTAGCCCAGTGTAGGAATTATAACTAACAAATTAAATGCCCATATTTTACCTGTCTGCCTCTACCCTTTCCGTCCTTGGCACCCTCAATAATACCGGGAAGATCTAGTAACTGTCAATTACAGTAAAACACATATTTAGCATTATGATAGACCATCTCTATGAGAAATCAAGATGATCTCACTGATTCTCAGAAATCTTAATGATCCATTGAAAGAAAATGAGTTAACAACCAAATGTGCATAACAGGTAACCTACATACAGAGATCCATGGCTCATATTCATTTTGCAACACCCCAAAACCAAGACTAGTGTCGTTTAATCACCTAACGTAAAGAACAATCACTACAAGCTAAAGTATTGCAATATCTTGACACAATAAACCAAGAAGAGAAATGCCTTCTGAAACATGCCTCTATGCTGGTGTTATCTCATAGTTTTGGTTGTGAAACACCTTATTGTTGAGAAACTCCTAAATATGAACTGGAAAGAAGTTTACCTGAATTTTAGCTCCACGGTACGTGATCACCCCAGGGATACAAGTAAGAGTAGTAAATTCATACGAAGCAACCTTCAAGCCCAAAAGAGTTAGAAATCAGCAAGGATGTCACTACAACTGCAAGCACCATTGGCTCAAGCACAAGTTGTAGGGGAAAACAACCGCACTAAGGACAAAGTAAACCAAAATATTAACTCCGATGATAATCAAATCTATGTAGAGAGAACTCATTTAATTTTATTGACATAAATCTTTATGCACAATCCCACGAGTAGAGATCGACAATGAAACTGCAAAAGCTCACACCTATAATGCTAATTGTATGATTAAAATCATATTCTGCATAGAAACAGTCATAAAGAAGACTAAAAAACATATAGGTGCATATTCCCCTACCCCAAACACATAAGAAAAGAATTATTCAGTGCGAGCCTACATATATTCTAGCAGATTGGGCGATAGCAACTAAGAATTTCAGCTTACAAACAGTCCCTATCCTGCTATCAGATCATTCCCATGATTCACAGCTTTGCTAGAGGCAATGATTCAGTCAAACTGGTAGAATTAAAATTGTAATCACCAAAGATGGTAATGAACCCATGATTCACAACTTATTATGATAATGGTACAGGAAGCTAAAGCCCAATAGTAGGATGATTGAAAAAGCTACTCCACACTTCCTCTTGACAATTACACTGGGAGCTCATGAGTAGTTTGACTGTTCATCAGATGAGATGTCATGCAAATGCATACACGCTCACCCACAAGAGAAACATTCCTCAACCTCTTGAGGTTCACTTGCCCACAAACAACTGTGTGCATGTCCATGTGCACATTTGTGTGTGTGTGGATGTGTGTGTGTGTGTGTGTGTGTGTGTGTGTGTGTTGTGTGAGAGAGAGAGAGAGAGAGAGAGAGAGGGTTTAGGGCAATTATCATGTATATGGTCCCTTGGAAAATACAACTGCCAAAGAAACATCTAAAATAAAAACTGAAATATGCATAACCAATTATTTAGGACTCCTTGGAAGCTGTTTCTTTGAATTTCAAGTAGCATAGTGCAAAGCCTGATTCATTTTATTTGATCCTTTGATTAAGTGTCCAAATATATGCAGAATCATCCCATTAGACTAGGGGGGAAAAATCAAGCTAACTTGTCTTCTAATGTTAAACCAGTCGACCAGAGATTGGCACCTCTAGATTCTTCGGAACATATACCATCGTTATCTGTAGATCTTTCAATTACTGGGAGAAACTGGCAGAAAAGCAATTAAAATGATTGTACAGAATTATCATATCAATTTTTTTATCTTTCCTCTTTGATGACCATGCGGAGTGCAACAATAGTGATAGCACTTAACAAATAAGCAGATTATACATCAAGTGAAACAAGACACTACCTCGGAGAATGTCCCAGTCAGCTTATTCAACAGAGTAGACTTCCCAACTGAGGGAAAACCCACCAAACCAACTCTAGCATCTCCGCTTTTGGTGACATCGAAACCTTCACCAGCACCCCCGCCTCCCTTAGAAGAAGGCTCAAGGAGTTCCCTCCGTAGCTTTGCAAGTTTAGCCTAACAAGACGTACTCTCAGAGTTAGCTGTCTCAAAAGATTTAATTACATGGATACTTAAAGTAGTTAAAAACAAAAATGCCCCACGAGACATGTACTGTATTCCACTGGCTATCTTAAATTTATTCTCAGAAATGATGTGCAGAATCAAGCAATTAAGGATCATATACAATTAGAAAAGAAAACTGTACCTTAAGCAAACCCAAATGATGGGCAGTAGCCTTGTTCTTCTGAGTCCTAGCCATCTGCAGTAAACAAAAGCATCATCCACTCTGTCAGTTGGTTCAAACTATTCACATGCAGTGTCTTTAACTACAAAGGTACTCCAGAGGACATCCTCTCGAAAAATGTCCATAATGAAAACAGCAGCATAATTTGGACACAATATCAACTAAAATCTTTGACGGTATAAATCCTTTTCAGTTCAGAAGCAGGTGAAAGTCACGGCACTATAGATCACACCATCTTCTCAGAAGCAAATCCAAGAAAGATATCAAAACTCATTACTCAATTGCAATTTTCAAATTAATCTACCTTACCCAGGTAAAAAGGAGAGAATTTGCAGTGGCACAGAGAGTTTTAAGAAATCTTTCATATTCAAGGCCTTATAAATAACAATTTCATAATTTAAACAAATCTTTTTTTAACAAGGACTTAGAAATGCTAGGTATTTAAATCCCTTTTCATTAATTCCTAGTTTATAATGAACTGGATAAATATTAAGGTGGAAACTATCAAGACCAAAATCAATTCAAATTACCCAAGTTACAGATTTTCTTTTTGTTCTATACCTTTTTCAAGTTATAAGTTTATAATGACCTAATGAATGTAAGCAAATTTGATGAATGGGTGACAACTAATAATTCTAAATCCCACTCCAACAAGAGGAAAGAGAACTCCTAATCAAACACAACGGAAGTGGCAACCTTTATGCATGTATGGACTCAATATCGATCTTACACTTACAAATGCTGACCAGTAGACTGCCAATGAAAACTGTCCAACCATCTATCCTTCCATTCTTCTTTCATTAATTCTATAGACTGTTTCACTATAGCGCAAAACAAAACTGGGAAGCCTTGTGTTTCAAACACTATATACATAAGTTAATAAGTTCCATTTCAACTTGCAGGAGTAGACTTTGTGGATTCAACAGAATATATCATCAAAACAATCCCCATTTTTTGACAATTGCTAAGAAAAAGACAAAGTCTAAACCAGGGACTAGCATGAGTGAGAATGTAGCCAAATAGTTAGCATCCTTGTTTGATCATTCAAATCACTACTCCAAACTTAAATAAAGAAGCAATCCAACCAAAATGGACTTCAGTTGAGAACCCTCCACAAGGGGGATATGACAACCCCTAGTTCAGGATATGAAAGGTGAAGCTCGACAAACAACAACAGGGCCCTGATTTGATTAGTATCGATTTCATCTTACAGATAGGAAAAGACTCCCCTTCACCAAAACCAGCGCTATTGCCAGATGGATAGCGCTAAAAGCACTGAAGGGCACAAACAACTAAGAAATCATCACTAAAAGATATCATGGAAGCCTCATATATAAAATTGCCGTCTCTGTACAATAACAGGAAGGTTTCACGCTCACCCTCCCGACCTTTCAATTCTATTCAATAGGAGACTCCACGTATATCCATTGAAACTCGTGCGACAGTGGCACGGACGATAATAATTTCCACTTCAAAGTTTAGGAGCCACGGTAAAATCAAAGATTTTTATCAAACAACATCCACAAATCCAACCCACAAGGACCAAAAAAAAAAGGAAGATTTCAAACAAAAAAAGGTGATTCATGGCCAAATAAGCGCGAGGCCCAAATTGCACAATCAAGCAATATCTGTTCGCACAACCACCACACCTAGCCGCGATTTCTGAGATACAGATACCCATACGATTCAATCGGCAATCGTCTCCATCAACCAGAAATCATACGGACAACAGTTATCGAGACCTGAAAGTTCTCGAGCCGAAAAAAAAAGAGGAAAACTAGCTCAATGGCAGCCGCGATTGCGGCGCGACGTGATCAAAGTACCTCATCTTCGATGTCCTTGATCTTCTGCATCACGGTCGCCATTGTTGGGATGAGATTACCAGACAGGCAGAGCAAGCTCGAGCTATTGCTGGCAGCGCACCGACGACCTCAATGCCCTCCGCGCGACTGTGAAGAAGGAGGAGGAATTGTGTAGGACGCAGAGAGAAAGACCAGAGCGGCTTTGTGTCATTGCACGAGGTTTTTGATGGGCTTTCTTAATGGGCTTGGTCATTCTCTTCGCGTAAGGCCCGCCGTTTCAGTTACAAGAGCGATCCCTTCTGCTACTGGGCCGGGTCCAGGCCCGCCCCCAACTCAAAGAGATATACAATATGGGCCGGCAGACAAGCGTCGGGTCAGCTCAACCGCGGATAGAGGCGCAACAAAAAGTCGACCCAGGCGATAGATATTTGAAATACTAGTGCATAGACCGTTAGTGATGTCTTAGTGGGTATGAGATGGGTAGTGGTTAGTGGCAATTCAGTTAAATTTTGGACAGATAACTGGGTTGATGAGGTTGGTCCATCGACCCACTGGATTCGTCCATTTGCTAGAACTCAAGATCTCGACTGCACTAATTGTGATTTCATTTGCAACAAGCAATGGAACGTTGCAAACCTAATAGGTTTTCTACCTCAATCAATCTTGATGCGGATTTACTCAATACTTCCACCCTCTGAATGTGGTGGAGAGGATTTGCTAATCTAGGGTAGCAATAGCAATGGCTTCACAATGACACAATAAGTGCCGACCGGTCGATTGTAAAGTTTAGTGTGGTAATGGGATGGGCCACAAAAGATCAAAAGCTTTTGGTAATTCGTCTCTCACCAATGTCTGCTCACTAATGATGAAAGATTTCAACATAAACTCACAATAGATTCTTGCTTTACGGTGTGCTCACATTCCTAGGGTCAATTCTCTACATGTAATTAGAGATTGTAAGTACGCAAAGGCAATTTGGCAAAAGATTCTACTTGTAAGTTTTCGAGGTGAGTTCTTTATCCAAGATTTGCACCCATGATTGATGACAAACCTATTTGATTCATCAGCTATGATTTAAGATAACTAGTCGTTTATTTTTTATATTGCTTGTTGGCACTTCTGGAATTGGAGGAATAAACGATTATTTGAGAAGAATTTTTGTCTTACCAAAGAACCCTTATGCTTGACTCTAAATTATGTTAAAAGACATTGTATTGACTTGTTTAATAGAACATGGATTTTCTCCTCAAAGGGAGAAAAAGAGAAAAGCTCCTCCAACTGATTGGGCCAAGGTCAATAATAATGGGGCCTTTAAAGGCAACCTAGGCCCCACTTCTAGTAGGTGGGCTTCTACGTAATGAATCAGGCAACTAGCTAGTTAGATTTGCTTAGTCTATGGATTGTGCTATTCGCCAAAAGCAAAATTATGGGGTACCCTTTTGGGTCTTAAATGGCAGTTTCTTTGGGCATCCCTAAACTTATCTTGGAGGTGGAGTTGCAAGTTGCTATTTCACAATTCCAGAAATCAACTATCGCTCTCAACTTTGGTGACATGCTTCTTTATCACATTCATAATATTATGATGTATTTCCAACATGTCAAAATTCTATATAATTTTCTCATGGGGTGCTAACTAGTTAGCAAATTGCATCATTCAGTCTTGTGATGTGAATGACACCTTAATTTTAGATTTGCCACTTAGAGCTTTAATTCCTTTAGGCTGCATTTGGTGAGTCGGATAAAACTCTGTATATGATATCTTTTATCATTTATAGTGTTTAGAGTAATGCACAATCCGAATACTACCAGTTATAGCCCATTATAGTCCAAATAAATAAAAAAAATCCCACCTAAGGAGTGGAATAGACCTAAATAGGATATGTAAAATATTGGAAAAATAAAAAATAAAAAAAAAAAAAAAAAAAACTAAAGTTTATAATATCAACAAAAGTTTATGCTATCCCTGTAGCTTTTGCCCTCTCTTCCCATCATCTCTATCCCTCTTCTTCTTCGACTTGTTTCCGCTCTGTTCACATTCACGACTTGCCCACCACCACACAGACAAGAAAGCCATGACAAATCCCGAAAATCCACTCTGCTTCACTCCGACTGGTGATGAAGGATTTAATTATGGGCCTTATCTTTCACGCCTATGTACAGGGAAGAGGTTGAGGACAATCCACCATATACATGATAGCCTCCTTGCTAGATTCTTTAATTCCTATTTTTTATTTTTCTCTCTTTCTTATTTTCAGTGTTCTTATCACGCCCTTTGAAATCTTGGTTGCAAATTGACATCTTGACTTGCTAAAGATGTAATTACCATCAATGAAGAGTTGGGGTCAATGGATTTAGAGATAAAGAGGCCTTCTCTTGCTGTGGCTAGGGGTGATCGGGTCCAGGGTGAGTAAGGTCCAGACCTGGATCCTATACCCGACCCTGTTATAACCGATTCTTCTTTTTTGGACCCTCTACCCTACCCTATTTTTATTGGACCATGTTTGGACCCGACCCTATTTTTCCGATCCGGGAATAGGGTCAACCATGTTTTCATTGGAACCTGTTTTGCAACCGTTCGATATCCTATACAACTTTGAGTTTTACATTAATTAGCGAAAAAATAATAACGTAATCCTCCTAACATTATAAGACAAAGCAAAAATCCTAACAATGTATAAACAAATATGGATATAATATTAGTCACATTCCCACAAATACTTCTGATATGATATAATGTGATTGCTCATGTGTATACGACGAAACTCTTATTAAGAAGAGATTTTTCTTGAGTTGGATTGAAAATGCTTTAATTAGTGCTACAATAATTAGTAGCACTTGTCTTGCGATTATAGTAATAGTTGAAGGTAGGACCATTAAAAAAGAAAAATAATACATGAGAATAGTTATTTTTAACAATTCTTTCAAAACAATTCTCCATTAACTTGATTTAAAGAGAAGCTTTCTTTTTTTAACAATTCTTCGAAGACAAAAAGACTCAAAGGCACTATATAAAGAGACGATTTTTTTTTTTAAAAGGGTAAAAATCGGTTCCAAAATCGGTCCGGTTCCGGATGAGTCTTTGCTTGGACCCTGTTCCCAAACCGGTTTCAACCGATTCCCAAAAACTAGAATCGGTTCTTGGACCGGTTTAACCGGGAACCAATTCTCGACCCTGTTTTTCGAGTGGTCCGGTCCGGGTTCCGGGTAAACCCGGTCCGGTTGCACACCCCTAGCTGTAGCCCACACATTAGGCTGTTTCGCTTGCTGATCAGGTTGTGGGAGAGGAGTTTCCTCCATCGTTAGCAAGACAATGAAGGTGTGAAAGTGGAGGAGGTATAAGGATGACCAGAGAGAAATATTTGGAAGATTTTTAAAGATTTTCAAAAATATTCAATAAACGTTACACCAAACACAATATAAGATTTTTTACAATCCGGAGGATATTGAGGACTTTTAATCCTACCTCATCCTATCTTATTCCGATTCAAATTTGGACAACCATACACAGCCTTATTGATAAGAGATCGGGTTGGATCTAGTTTTGTTAGGCAAAGTGTAACATTGGAGTTTCACCCCTTTCAATATTGAGAGAGAGAATTCTACACGTACGCACTCTTTTAGATGAAGGATACACGACGATTACTTCTTGTGAGATTTTGTTTACACAGACAACAAACGCTGTAATTACTCATAATATTACAGGCTCTAGATTCGAAAATATTTGTTATAGCGATTTCTCATACTTGTTTCCTGTGAAGGCACATGAAAGGGTAAAAGGTATTGGCTTTTGAAGACCAGTCTCTTTCGCAGCTCATTGGCATACCATTTCACGACGGTGCCGAGAAAATCCCTTTCCCATGGCTAGTAGACACCAATCTCTTTTTGGGTCTTGTCGATAATGGACACCCTAATCGTATCTAATAAGTATATATTTCAATTTTTAATGTACTAAATACGTATAATAAAAAAGAGATTAAATATCGAAAATGTTGTACTCTCTTTTTTTTCGATGTTTAACAAATGCTCGGAAGGTAAATCTGTCTCTTCATTGATTCAATCAAATCAGTAGAAAATAAAAGAACATCGTAGTGGGCCATCCAATGTTAATTTGGGAAAATAACAAGAAGCGACACGATTTATTTGGGTCCACGTGCTCAACTGAGCCCCCTATCCGCGCGATGCACAAACGTCAAGAGCTGACCATGAATCCCAATCCATATATATAACATATAAAATAATGTAAAGGCAAGCCTTCACATAAGTTGTAGACACAAAACAAAATTTCAGACCTAAGGAAGTCCTGAAAAGACTTCATCTTGAGTTCTCATCTGGATTTGAAGATCATTCGGATGTAAAACAACAGAAGGTATTGCCAGGTATAGAGCAAGAACAAACATATTATACAAATTTAAGTACAAAGCGTGTAGATACTAACACGTTAAATTAAAGAACGCATCCATGGAGCTCACCGTTACTCTATATCAACTGCGGAGGCCTCTATGGAAGCTTCAGCTCCTCTCCTATGGATTTTGCATTTAATGCGTGCCTCTCCTAAAGAACGAAATAAATTACAAAATTATTAATTATGATTTATTTTACCAAAAATTTGGAAAAAAATTGATTTCTTCTTTTATATTTTTCGAGATCTACCCTCTTGTATAGGATCGGATCGTAAGGAATGGATCAAGAAATTTCAGCAATTTTTGCGAGGATAATCAATGTTTGGCAAACAAATCGCTCTTAAGTTATAATTGAACCGTATCAAATAATGTTAATCTCTTTTGATGAAAACACACAAAATTTGAGGAAATGAACATCCTTGTCAATTAACTACTAAAGTTTGCCCTAGTGGTCACCCTTCTCACATAGGAAGGGGGAAGTGAGGGATTCGAATCCCCACCTTCTCAAGAAATCGAGATAGTGAGGATTTAGTTTTGGATTTGAGTTTTGATTTTTACACTTGCAAGGAGGTAGGACAAAAATGTAAGAGTAAGAGTTAAAGCAGGAATAGAGTAGAACCGAATAAAATAAAAATAATATCCTCGCCAATTCCAAACTTTTGCAAGAAAAAGGAAATATCAACATTGTTAGTAAGTGGATATTTTTCTTCTCCACCTATCAAGAAATGCAGAAGGTGATATAGCAAGGTCTCTTACCTCATGGCGGATCTCCTTCTTATTTCTTTTCCCTTTAGCCTTTTAAGTAGCTACTCAGTCCAATTAATCTCTTTTGATGAAAACACACAAAATTCGAGGAAATCAACCTCCTCGTCAATTCCAAACTTCTAAGAGAAAAGGAAAATATCAAGACTTCTTGAGATAAAATCCTAGTCAATAGTAAGGTCGTTTAATACTCATTGTGTCGACCAACCATGCTTGTTCTTGTCCCTCATTGCAATCTTCTTCCACATCTTGCACACCCATTCACGTGTACCCTTTTGGACAAAGTACAAAAAAAAAAGGTTAACATCTAGTAGTTAGGCAATTTCAACAAGATCTCAAATAATATTTGACCTTTCTCGTAGGTGATGGGTTGAAATGTCTAATTGTCATTACATCTTTGACTAGGAGACACGTATTATTAGTCATATTCAAACTCAATTTGGAAATTATTGGTTTGCTGCTTGATGCTCGATATTCTGATTCGCAATGCAGTTCTTTGCCTTCGGAGGGTGGACGGTTGTATGGGCGGAAAAGGAGATACGAACCCCAGGAGTGCCAAAACTTGACACGGAGGGACACTTAAGTGCCAAAAGTTACAAACGGTAAACTTAAGTGTCAAAATCGGAGCAAAATGGATCACTTAAGTGCCAACGGCGAGAAAATCCGGCCAAATTGTCACGTGTCCATTTTCCAGCGACTTCATTTGCTAACGAAGCAATTTTCAAAATAAAAAATCCACGTGACAATTTTAATAAAAAAAATTTATCCACATTAGATTTTTAAAAAATTAAAATCGATTTTATTAATAATAATAAAAAAAAAACGAGAGATAAGAAGGGGATCGGCGAGGGCTGTGCAGCCCTCGCCGCCGCGCCGCCCCCCCCCACCCTCGTCGGGAAGAGCCGGTGACGGTGGGCAAGGGTCGGCCAGGGTCGCTGGGCCCCAGCTGGCCACTAGCCGGGGCTCGGCGACCCCGGCCGACCCTCCCCACTGGTGCCGGCCCTTCCCGGCGAGGGTGGGGCGGCGGCGGTGAGGGTTGCACAGCCCTCGCCAATCCCCTTCTTCTTCTTCTTCTTCTTCTTCTTCTTCTTCTTCTTCTTTCTTTTTTTATTTTTTTAATAAAATTGATTTTATAATAATATTTTTTTAATTATTTAATATTATTTAATTAATAATTTTTTATAAATCCACGTCAGACAAAATGGCGTCGTTTTGGCTGATTTTTCACCGACTTATTTTTTCTGGCGAGTCACGTAGGCAAGAAAATTAATAAAAAATTGCCACGTAGGATTTCCGGTAGGGTTTCGACGACTTGACACTTAAGTGATCCATTTTTTTTTTTAAAAAGTGGCACTTAAGTGTACCGTTTGTAACTTTTGGCACTTAAGTGTCCCTCCGTGCCAAGTTTTGGCACTCCCGCTGTACTTATGCCGGCGGAAAAGGTGCGATCCTCAATCCCGACTCAACACCATTAAATGGCCATCCCTAGGGACGAAGAACAAGATCCGGATAATTCATTTCCTATTGCTCAACCGTAATGTTGAGGTGTGGTTTATATTATCCTATCGACATGAAGATATGAAAGTTCCACTCTTCACTGAGCAAGCGGGGGTCTAGAGGCTGCCTTGGTAGGGGTTGTAGGGGGCAACACCCCTTGGGCCACCGGAGGGCTTTTATAGATTGGGCCTGTATTCTAATGACTTGTGTCACCTATATATAATCACGTTCTTTTGCAATTGAGAATTGTAAAAAGGAACTGAAATGTATCAATTATAGTATAATTTTCTATTGGATGTAACCCTAATCTAAGAGTGAATCAGGATAAACCTTGTGCTTTGATTTCTCTTTCTTGCTTTGCTTTCTATTTCGTTGTAATTATGTGCCTAATATTAACATGCATATATAAATATTTATGTATATATATTTGTGTGTGGGGGGGCCATGAAATGGATACCAAGAGAAACAAAATCCATGCCATCATCCATTACCTGCTTAAACTAACACATCTCTCTCTTGACATCTCGTATGGGTGAAGTTGATAGACTGATCATGACTTCGACATGTTCCTCCTAACTTTAAGTTTGATGCAGCCCGTCGCAGCGTCATGAGATTTCCAGCCCCACAAACTCGATGAGTCCTTTTCAAGTCCCCCCTAAAATTGCACACAAACTCACATCTACGAGTTGTCGAAAAGAAGTCAATATATGGGAAATTTGAGAGTAGTTTAATTGTAATTAAACCCAATTGCCTTCTCACGGTATAAATAAGGGAGGGCTCATACTCTTCATTTGATAATGTGAATAAATTACACTTTCCTCTCTTTTATTACAAACCAAAAATATTTAAGTTGGTATGAAAGCCACTGCTACCTGAGAAAGGCCCGTCGAGTCTACTACACGACAGCCATGATGCCAAATACATCGACCATGTTGCTCCTGATTCTCCACCAAAACTGAAGTCTTTAGTTGCTATTAGGCATATTTTCACTGCTCATTTTGGAAAACCAACACTACCATCAGACTTGTCGCTCTCAAATGAGTCAAATCCTAAAATTTCGCCGTCATCAGATGCCGAGCACTATCACACGCACCATTGCGTCTCAGACCCTGGGAGCCTACTGCTGTTCAATGGTGATCTAGACACCTTTCCAAGCGTATTTCGAAAATAATAAAAAAATACCGACCCACGACTGGACACCCTCCACAGCAATCCATGAAATTTCATCGGCAACAACAAGGCACTGTCACGCATCGCTAGTAAGTTCGACGCATGAGATTTTGGTGCAAGCCAAAGGTCCTCCAAGCTACTGACATCATCTACCACATCATCCGCCACATCTGGCAAATGCCAACCTCTTTTTGGATCGTATCAATGATGTATGCACTAGTGATATCTAATAAATTAATATTTCAATTTTCAATGTACGGATGACACATAACATGAAAAAGATTGATTATCGAAAATGGAGTTAGTACCATAAAAATTCAAAATTGGGACAATTATGGCAAATTTGCCTCAATTAATTTTTGATTATAAAAAACCCTATACTAGTGCATCTTTAAATTTTACTATCAAATTGCTAAGTTGGATGAAACGTAATAGTTAATTGACGTATCAGTTTGAGATTTTACTTTCGATTTGTCACAATTGAACTAATTTTGTAGTTTTTTTTTATGATATTAATTTAATTTAACGAAGGATAAATTTATCATAAATATATCAATTTAGGATTTTTAACGAGTCAAAAAATTAGTTTTTAGTAAATTTGTCACCATTGTACCAGTTTGAGGTTTTTTGTGGTCATTTTGGGTAAATTTATCATAAGTATATCAATTTGAGATTTTTATAATCAAAAAATTAATTTGAGACAAATTTGTCGCAGATGTACCAATTTGAGGTTTTTCATGATTTTAACCTTCGAAAATATTGCACTCTATTTATTTTGATGTTTAACAAGTGCTCCAAAGGTACTAATTAACAAAATCTGCCACTTTATTGGTTCAATTAAATTAATAGAAAATAAAAATGAAAGAACATCGTAGTAGGTTACCGCAGGTTAATTTAAGCAGATCAACGAGAGGAAACATGGTCAAGTCGGCCCACGTGCTCAGCCGAGCCCCCTGTCCGTGCGATGCACGCATGTCAAGAGCTAGCCATGAATCCGTATACACTTCAATAAAAAGCAGCCTGACACTACTCCATTCTCATTTTGTCCAACTTCTCATGAATCAAAATTTTCAAATCTTATACATTTCTTTATCAACTTCAAAGTCTCTTAGGTTTCAGCTTGGAAATTTGATTACAGCCGCCCAACCCGTCACTCTCATGTCCCACATCTCATCAAAAGAAACAAAATTAAGTTTCCGTTCATTTCACGGAAAATATGATATTTTCAAAAAATATTTTCTAATAAGCCATTTTTCAGAAAAAATGTAATTATTTCCTAATGTTCAAGTGAAACCTGAAAATGAAGTTAAAAATAATTTCCATTTTTTTTTTTTAATTCCTATGATGCAATTGGAACTTATCGACATAAAAGAATCAATTTCGATAGTCCTTTGTGGCTTTGATGGCGACTAAATCAACGCATTACTGCTGCAAAAGAAGTCCCTATCGAGATCGTGGATTATCAATAAGCCTAGAATTGATTTTTTCCTAAGTTGTGCCCAAGCGGTTAATGGGGACAGACTGTAAAGTTGTTGGCAATATGTTTAAACTGGTTGTTCAGTAGGCAAAACGTTTTCCTCTATACACTCTTTTTCAATAAAATTTTTATTATTTTATATTTTTAAAATCGATTTTTTTATTATTTTTAAAAATCATTTTTTAATTATTTTATTTTTTAAAAATCGATTATTAAATTTTCTTTTTTTTTTATTTTTCTTTTTTCTTCATTTCCTCTTCTTCTTGGTTGATCACTGGCCGGTTGCCGGCCACAACAACGATTGGCAATCGACTATGCTCACCACTCACCAGATCGGCGAGCACAAGCCTCAAGCTTCAAACTAATGAGCTTGCCTAATCGGCAAGCCAAAGCCTCTAGCTTGCTGATCTAGCAAGGCCCAAGGTTGGCAACCTCGCTCGATGAGCCAGAGGCTCTGGCTCGCCGGCCTTGAGCTCAAGGCTCACGCTCATCGATCTAGCAAGCCTAAGGTCGCTTGTGGCTGATCGCTAGTCATCACCATGGCTAATGACTGGTCAAGTAAGGAGAGGAAACAAGGAAAAGAAAATAAAAAATAGCAACAAAAATCGAATTTTTTAGAAAAGAAAAAAATATAAAAAGAAAGAGATGGGGATTAATAAGGGAGTGAGATAAGAGAGAGTAATTGTGGAAAATATTTTTCCCCGTTTTAAAAGACTCATGGAAAATGTTTTTCCCAATGAATTTATTTTGCGTGAATCGAACGTTGAAAAATCTAGAAAACGTTTTTCTCAATAAATTTATTATAAAATAATAATAAAATTTTTGAAAAAGAGTCTATAGAGGAAAATATTTTCTCTACTGAATAATGGAAAATATTTTTCACTTCATTTCCAGGTTTCACTCGAACACCTGAAAATAATTGAATTTTCCTATAAAATGGCTTTTTGAAAAATATTTTTTGAAAACATCACATTTTTTGCCAAACGGATAGAGCGTAAATGGTAGGATAATTTCCAAAACAAAATTTTGAAAGGTCAGTCTTAAACTGGCTAAACCTTTGAAACACTCAAATCACCAAGTTTTCACTTAAGTTGTAGATGCTTAAAAACAGAATTCCTCAATGCGGCAATTAATGCGTGCCTCTAACTAAAGCACAAAATGGACCACAAAATATTAAATATTTTATCGAAAGGTCGGGAAAAATGAGTTCTTCTTTCACATAATTCGAGATCCACCCTACTATATGGGGTCGTTCGGTAGCGAATCAAGAAATTTTTGTGATTTTTGTGAGAACTATCCATGTTTGGTGAACAAATCACTCTTGGAATATAATAGAGCCGTATCCAATAATTTAATCTTTTTCCATGTAAACACACGAGGAATAAAACGTGAGGAAATCAACGTTCATGCCAAATTCAAAAAAAAATTTGCAACAGAATGAAATATGAAGACTCTATTTGTCTTGTGAAAAATAAATAATTTGAAAAATATTTTGCTAATAACCATCACTTGTATTACTTACAGAACTGAATGAATAAAAAATATTTTCATCATCCAAGAAAATATTTAGATATAAATTATTGACGATAACAAAAATATTTTCCATTGACTGATTAGTTTAAGCGATACAAGCGATCACTTCCAAAAAATATATATTTTTGGTGTCTTTCATTTTTGCAAAATAAATGAAGCCTAAGTTTTCTCAAGATGAATCTTAGTTAATCAAAAGTCAATTTATACTCATCGCATCAACCAATCATGCTTTTTCTTTTTCTTTATGGGTTAATGTTGGTTGTTTATTTGTAAACAAACAAAATAGTATTTTTCCTTATCCTATATAGGAAAGTTGGAAGCATATAGACAATTATATAAGTATAGATATATTTTAACTTATTTTAATAAAGACAATGAATTGTGAGTTAAATCTCATAATACCCGAGTGCAGGTGGGTGACTATTAGACGCACTTAGCACATTGTATTGTAGATAATAATTAGCACTAATCTTTATTTTTTATTATTATTTTTTCTTTCATACAATTATTTTGAAAGGTTGTAGTTGTTCAACCAGTATTTTCAGGAGTTATGAAATTCGCAATTAAAAAAGTAGATCATCATCATTATTATCATTCTGAATTTTTAATATATCTTTTCAACGTAACCTTTGAGAACAAAACTGTTCACTTTGCAACATTTTCTGAAAGGTCGCTTTTGTTTAAAAAGACTGAGATATTTATTTTTTGTATTAATGATTATAAAATCTTGTCGAATTTTCTTTCCAAAAATTATAGTGTCCTTTCCAATTGTTTTCCTTTGCGGGTTCCTAGAGAGTTCCTAGAGATACACTAAAATTGCTATTTGGTATTCTCAATTGTGACTTTGTTGTATTCTAGAGGATTTTTGTTAGTAACCATTAGCAAAGTTGTGAGGCAAATAATTTCATAAAGAGAGTTATTATGCCACAAAATATGATTACATTTCTACCCAACCAAGGCAATTTTTCCCAATAGTTAATACCACGAAAAATCCCAAATTGATATATATGTGATAAATTTTCCCAAATTAATTTTTTGACAATCAAAAACCCTAAACTGATACGTTTATGATAAATTTAACTTATGTTGGTTTCAATTAAATTGGATTAATACCACAAAAAATATAAATTGGTACATCTATAACAAAAGGAGGATAAAACCCCAAATTGCTACATCCATCAACTGCCATGCGTTAACCAACTTAATAATTTATGAAAAAATAATACGAAAATTAATGGAAGATAAATTTGTAACAATTTTATCAGTTTGAGGTTTTCTATGATCAAAATGTTATTTTGGATAAATTTATCATAAATGCACTAGTTTGGAGTTTTTCTTGGTATTAATTATTTTCTTTATGGCAATGTTTTTCCCCATCTTGTTGGTATGGATATAGGTTGATCTTCTTCTTTTTTAGCTCGAGCCAAGTCCTGCTAAGCAACCGCAGATGTTTGCCTTGCGAGGATGGCTAGTCAGCAAATGGGAGATATTCATGTGAAGAAACCCTAGTGCACGGAAGAGAATGCAACCCTTGATATCATCTGGCACCACCCTATGGCCATCCCTACGGATAGAGAACGAAGAGCCAGATAGTTCATCTCCTATTGCTTAACCAGAAAAATATGTACGTGGCCATGAAATGGATACAAAGACAAACCAAGTCGATAGCGTCCATTTTATAAATGTACATATCCCTCTTTTGATATCTCATATGTACGAAATCAATAGATAGATCACGACTTCAACATGATCCTCCTCTCCTATACCTTAAGATTGATGTCATTGATTGTAGTGTCATTGGATTTTCAGCCCTGCGAACTAGATGTGCCCTTTTCAAGTACTACCAAACTGCACACAAGCTAATCTAAGATTGATAGTCCTTTGTGGCTTTGATGGCGACTAAATCAACGCATTACTGCTGCAAAAGAAGTCCCTATCGAGATCGTGGATTATCAATAAGCCTAGAATTGATTTTTCCTGAGTTGTGCCCAAGCGGTTAATGAGGATAAACTGTAAATTCGTTGGCAACATGTTTAAACTGGTTGTTCAGTAGGCAAAATGTTTTCCTCTATACACTCTTTTTCAATAAAATTTTTTATTATTTTATATTTTAAAAATCGATTTTTTATTATTTTTATTTTTTTAAAATCGATTATTAAATTTTCTTTTCTTTTTCTTTTTTCTTCATTTCCTCTTCTTCTTGGTCGATCGCCGACCGGTTGCCGACCACAACAACGATTGGCAATTAGCCATAGGCGAGCTTAGGCTCACCACTCGCCAGATCGGCGAGCACAAGCCTCAAGCTTGAGACTAGTGAGCTTGCCTGATTGGCGAGCCAAAGCCTCTAGCTCGCTGATCTGGCGAGGCCCAAGGCTGGCAACCTCGCTCGATGAGCCGGAGGCTCTAGCTTGCCGGCCTCGAGCTCAAGGCTCACGCTCGTCGATCTAGCAAGCCTAAGGTTGCTTGTGGCTAATCGTTGGTCATCACTATGGCTAATGACTAGTCAAGTAAGGAGAGGAAACAAAGAAAAGGAAAGGAAAATTAGCAACAAAAAATTGAATTTTTTAGAAAAGAAAAAAATATAAAAAGAAAGAGATGGGGATTAATAGGAGAGTGAGATAAGAGAGAGTAATTGTGGAAAATATTTTCCCAAAATTGAAAGTGGAAAATATTTTTCCCCATTTTAAAAGACTTTTTTCCTTCATGGAAAATGTTTTTCCCAATAAATTTATTTTACGTGAATCAAACGTTGAAAAATTTGGAAAACGTTTTTCTCAATAAATTTATTATAAAATAATAATAAAATTATTGAAAAAGAGTCTATAGAGGAAAATGTTTTCTCTACTGAATAATGAAAAATATTTTTCACTTCATTTCCGGGTTTCACTTGAACACCTGAAAATAATTGCATTTTCCTATAAAATGGCTTCCTGAAAATATCACATTTTTCGCCAAACGGATGTAGCCTAAATGGTAGGATAATTTCAAAAACAAAATTTTGAAAGGTCAGTCTTAAACTGGCTAAACCTCCGAAACACTCAAATCACCAAGTTTTCACTTAAGTTGTAGATGCTTAAAAACAGAATTCCTCAGTGCGGCAATTAATGCGTTTCGCTAACTAAATCACAAAATGGATCACAAAATATTAAATATAATTCATTTTATCGAAAGGTCGGGAAAAATGAGTTATTCTTTCACATAATTTGAGATCCACCCTACTATATGGGGTCGTTCGGTAGCGAATCAATAAATTTTGGTGATTTTTGTGAGAACGATCCATGTTTGGTGAACAAATCACTCTTGGAATATAATAGAGCCGTATCCAATAATTTAATCTTTTTCCATGTAAACACACGAGGAATAAAATGTGAGCCATGATGGTGGGATGTTGTGGTAATTCCCCTCCAGGTATTGACGCTTGGTTTGAGGTGTGTCAGCGCGCACTTTACAGGCCATGGATTGGTTAAGACGCAAGTCTAATCGGGCTCGGTGAATCCTGGATCACCAAAAAATAAAAATAAAATGTGAGGAAATCAAAGTTCATGCCAAATTCAATTTTATTTTTTGTAATAGAATGAAATACGAAGGCTCTATTTGTCTCACGAAAAATAAATAATTTGAAAAATATTTTGCTAATAACTATCACTTGTATTATTTACAGAACTGAATGAAAAAAAATATTTTCATCATCTAAAAAAATATTTAGATATAAGTTGTTGACTATAACAAAAATATTTTCCATTGACTGGTTAGTTTAAGCGATACAAGCGATCACTTCCAAAAAAAAAAAAAAAAATTTTCGTGTCTTTCATCTTTGCAAAATAAATGAAGCCTAAGTTTTCTCAAGATGAATCTTAGTTAATCATAAGGTCATTTTATACTCATCGCATCAACCAATCATGCGTTTTCTTTTTCTTTATGGGTTTATGTTGGTTGTTTATTTGTAAACAAACCAAATAGTATTTTTCCTTATATATAAGAAAGTTGGAAGCATATAGACAATTATATAAGTGTAGACATCTTTTAACTTATTTTAATGAAGACAATGGATTGTGAGTTAGACCTCATAATACTCGAGTGCAGGTGGGTGACTATTAGATGCACTTAGCACGCTGTACTTGTAGATAATAATTAGCACTAATCTTTATTTTTTATTATTATTTTTTGTTTCATACAATTGTTTTGAAAGGTTGTAGTTGTTCAACTAGTATTTTCAGGAGTTATGAAATTCGCAATTAAAAAAGTAGATCATCATCGTCATCATTATTATCATTCCGAATTTTTAATATATCTTTTCAACGTAACCTTTGAGAACAAAACTGTTCACTTTGCAACATTTTCTAAAAGGTCGCTTTTGTTTAAAAAGACTGAGACATTTATTTTTTGTATTAATGATTATAAAATCTTGTCGAATTTTCTTTCCAAAAATTATAGTGTCCTTTCCAATTGTTTTCCTTTGCAAGTTCTTAGAGAGTTCCTAGAGATACACTAAAATTGCTATTTGGTATTCTCAATCGTGTCTTTGTTGTATTTTAGAGGATTTTTGTTAGTAACCATTAGCAAAGTTGTGAGGCAAATAATTTCATAAAGAGAGTTATTACGCCACAAAATCTGATTACATTTCTACCCAACCAAGGCAATTTTTCCCAATAGTTAATACCACAAAAAATCCCAAACTGATAAACGTATGATAAATTTATCCAAATCAATTTTTTTAACAATCAAAAACCCTAAACCGATAAGTTTATGATAAATTTACCTTATGTTAGTTTCAATGAAATTGGATTAATACTACAAAAAATATAAATTGGTACATTTATAACAAAAGGAGAACAAAACCCCAAATTGCTATATCCATCAATTGCCATGTGCTAACCAACTTAATAATTAATGAAAGATAAATTTGTAACAATTTTATGGTTTTCTATGATTAAAATTTTATTTTGGATATTATAAGTGCACTAGTTTGGAGTTTTTCTTGATATTAATCATTTTCTTTATGGCAATTTTTTCCCCATCTTGTTGGTATGGATATAGGTTGATCTTTCTTTCTTTTTCCTCTAGCCAAGTCCTGCTAAGCAACCGCAGTTGTTTGCCTTGCGAGGATGGCTAGTCAGCAAATGGGAGATATTCATATGAAGAAACCCTAGTGCACGGAAGAGAATGCAACCCTTGATATCATCTGGCATCACCCTATGGCCATCCCTACGGATAGAAAATGAAGAGCCGGATAGTTCATCTCCTATTGCTTAACCAGAAAAATATGTACATGGCCATGACATGGATACAAAGACAAACCAAGTCGATAGTGTCCATTTTATAAATTTACGTATCTCTCTTTTAATATCTCATATGTACGAAATCAATAGATAGATCACGACTTCAACATGATCCTCCCTCCTAGACCTTAAGATTGATGTCATTCCCAGGATTTGTAGGGATTCATAAGCCTTGAAGCAGTCAAATTTGTGTAAGCTCGGTACTCGAAAAAACAGACCTAATAAAGGATTCACGGCATGTACGGTCGTCTTTGTTTGATCAATGGCATTCGATCAATGAAGTGAATGTTCTAGGGCGCACAAGGTATATGATTAAATAATACACGAAAAGTGATATGAAGAGGTCGTACCAAGGGAATAATAGGATGAGGGTCAAGTCAAGTCAAATGTGAACCACGACATGAACTGTGCTTATGGTGGTCGATAAAAATGATGGATGATGGGGACGTAGCTCGCGACAGCAACATAAGGAGGTACTGTGAATAATTGCCATTTTCACGTGGTTTGCTCTCCCTCTTCGGACTCCGGGCTCTCCTCCTTTTCCATGCACTGAGAAATCTGACACAAAGGCAACACGACAACGACCCCACAGAGCAAGTCCTTCGCCCGGTACACCAGGTAGCACACAATCCACAGTTTTAAAAAAAAACAAACCACTTCTCACAATAAAAAAATACCATCGAAAATCTAAAACAACGTTATTTGAAATAAATTTATTTCGAATTTTTTTTATGTCATCAAAAATTTCAAATTATATTATTCAGAATAATTTTATCGTAAGCTTTTTTTATGCCACAAAAAACCCTAAATTATATCACTTTTAACAAATTTACCCTGAACTTTTTCTTATGCCATAAAAAATCTTAAACTATATCACTTGAAATAGATTTACTCCAAACTCTTTAACTGAAGAATATTTTCGTTTTTCTTTTTTCTTTTCTTTTCCTCCTCTTTTCCCTTTACCGGCCATGGCAAAGAAAAGCGAGTAAGGGGGGAGATCTCTAAGGGGAAAGCCCAAGTTCAAGCCCATTAATATATCCAATTGGTAGAATATATTAATTGCTCTCACACATGTATCCTAACAATACACGTGTGAGCTCTAGTGTTAGGTTTACTCCCCTTTAAATCAGATATCATTCTGGCCCACGTTGTTACACCACAATGCATACTTGCGGCAGTTGTTGGGGACATGCAGCTCTGATACCAGTTGTTGGGGTCGTGTAGCAGAAGTCCAATATCTTTATAATAGGGAGATCTCTAAGGGGGAAGCCCAAGTCCGAGCTCATCAATATATCCAATTGAACCCATCTCAACTCAAAAGCTTAAGCTAATGAGTTATGAGCCAACTATGATATATTAACTGTTCCACACCACATCAATTCCCCGATGTGGGACTACTTCTCTAACACAACTCACACGTGTATCCTAATGGGCGTCCCTTGCCTAACTCGACTCGGGCGAGGGTCGGTCAAGTCTGGCGAGGATTGCCCCGCCTACCCAGGGCGAGTGTCGCCCTCACCCAACTCCGCCACTAGCAAGGTAAGTCGACTTCCCTCTACCATGGCCTGCAAAGGGAAGAGAGGAGAGAGAGAGAAAAAAAAAAAAAAAGACAAAAGACAAAAAATACCCTCCATCTAAAGAGTTTAGGGTAAATGTGTCCTAAATGGCATAATTTGGGGTTTTTTGTGGCACTAGAAAATTTCAAGATAAATTTGTCCAAAGTTGTATAGTTTTGGGTTTTTTCTGACGCAAAAAAAAATTCAGAATAAAATTATCTCAAGTGGCATAATTTAAGGTTTTTAATGGCACAAAAAAAGTTCAGAATAATGTTATCTCAAATGGCATAATTTAGGATTTTTTGTAGTATTTTCTCTTTTACACGAGCATAATCGAGCCTAGACTAGGGAGAATTTGATGATTCGGAAGCTGCGTAGATCCCGTGTTCTGTCCAGAGTCACGACAGTCTTTTCATAGTGTCATGTGTAACACGAGCCGGACAAAAACAGCAAATCACGGAGTTGGATCGATATGATTTGCAACTACCATTCTGTGACGCGAACGAGCACGGCCTCGTTCGAGCTCGAGATTAGAGCAGACAACATCGCATCGGCCGAGGGCTCGACTCGGGCTGCCTTTGATTCGCTATTATTTAGAGCCGCTTGTTGCTTGTTAGATGGTTTTCAATCACACATCGCTCGGCTTTCGATTATTGCTCCCTCAAATTATGCATGACGCCTTCCGGATCCATGCGGATGCGGGTGAGCCACGACTGCAGCAGACATTATCGCACGTTGATGGCAAGACTAGGTGGGGCTACCTTCACGGATGAAAGAAGAGTAGATATTCACTACTTAGAATTCGGAGTACCAAACTCTCAAAACCCAACCTTTCAAGTAAACCTCACAGTTTGAATTATTACAAAATGAGTCCGACTTCATCTCGAGCGCCCAATTTCTGTGTGTTTGGTTCAATTTTTGGGAAAAATTGTTGAGAAAATGTAAAGTCCTTTAGGCTAAAGGTATTTTTTGAAATGCAAGTAATGTTTAGTTGAATGTAATTAATAAATTTGTTGGGAAGAAACTATAGTTTAAATGGTGTTTGGAAAAATTACATTTTATAAATGACTTTTTCATTTTTTTAAAAAAAAAATCTCAAAACCAACAAAGGGTTCAATAGCTCTTGAGGTCATGCGATCTAGGCGACCATCGCCCTGGGTTGCGCAACCAAGGGCAATGGTCCACCTCACCCGAGGTCAATATGGCTTGCCAACAATTAGATTTGGCCTACACGAGTGATGTATCATAGGTTGATACTTAAGATCGTGAATCGTGCGCCATTTAGTCTTCCCCTGCTCTTGCTTGAACGCCCAAGCCTAGCCTTTTCCGATGTATCGCTCACTTGTCCACTTGGATCGTATAGAAAAAATGTGTTCAGAGAGAAGTTTTTGGAGAAATTATTCTTCTCTTACTCAAATGTTTGATAATACATATGAGAGGAGGATACCGTTATTTATACAAGAGTCCATCTAATTACAACCGTTAATCTCATCTCTCATCTAATGGTAGAGATCTATTTTTAATGGTTAATCTCACTTACTAATCTAATGACAATGACTCACTCCCACCTATTGATCTAATTGTAGAGAGGTGCAATCCTGTCTCAACCAATCCAATGATAGAGATAGATCCTGGTGGATATCAACCCTTGTCTCACGATCTAATGTTGTAGGTGGTGAAGTCCCACACTTGACCTGACAATTCTTGTTTTTTTGTGATGATGTGGCAATCCATCAATGATAGATGTTAGGCGAGGACATTTTCAAGAATTCTGAAAGTTTAGCAATTGCAAAGTTGAAAAAAAAATGCACTAGCATTCCAAAAAAGCTCGAAATTCAAAAAATATCTAGTCATGTTGGGCTAAAAGCTTTTGGAAATGAAGTTGGGTCTTCTCCAAACTCTCCCAAAATTTGTCGAAATGATACATGCATTTGTATAAGGGGCTTAGAGCTCAAAAGGAAAAGTGATTCCCAAACGCACCGACAAAGACTCCATAAAAAAAATTCCTCAATTGAGTCGTTGAAAAGTCATAAAGCGGCAATGGCCGAGCCCACATGTACATATAAAAGAAAGGTTTGAGGATCATACGATATCCATGTCATTTTTCAGGTAATCTATCTAATAACCTTTTGGGACCATCTTAAATGCGCACTTTTCGCGTGGACTTTTTACAACTCGAGTGTTCTTGACAACTCTTGAGTGTTCTTAACAAGGCCTAGAATTTTTTAATTCGCGAGAACCTTAATCTTGAGGTGCCTGGAGAGAGGTTGATGGACACTTGACAAATTAGGCATAAGCAACCAAAAGAAAAGGAAGAAGAAGAAAAAGGATCATTGGGGGAAGTCACGGTCAGGGAGGCCTAGGTTTGTAGGGCTAGCTTTTCAAAAAGCACCAGGAGGAGTCATATCAGGTAGGATTGCGATCATACGGTCTTTTTGATCTGACTTGCGTGTCGGAGAGAAGAGACCTGCCGTCCGCCCCCAACCACACACGCCCACGCCACAGTACCAGAGATCCGAAGGCCAGGCCACGAGATACGAGGCATCTCCCTCTCTCTCTCTCTAGAGAAGCTCGTCTTTTGTCCTGACTTTCCCTCAAGCTCGGCATGTTCAGCCTTCCTTCTCTCTCTCTCTCTCTCCCGCAAATCTAGCTAGTGCCTGCTCGATAAATCTTGTCTGTCAGTGCCTCGGTTCAATTAATGATTCCCAACTATATGACTCAGAAAAATTGGATTAATTTCAAAATAAATCTCTTAGATCCAGTCTTAAATATACTTTAAATTTTTTTTATCTCCAAAAAAACTCCAAATTTTAGGTTCAGTTTCAAATCTGCCCCAAACTTTTCTTTTGTCTAAAAAAAAACTCTAAACTTTAATTTTAATCCCAAATTTACTCCGAATTTGGTTTTGTCTAAAAAAAAGAGTCAATATCATGAAAAATTTCAAATTGGTACATATATGACAAATTTACCCAAAATTAATTTTTTGATCACCAAAACAAATTACCATCTATTAGTTTTTGTTAAATTTTATTATCCAATTGTTAAATTAAATAATGTGTCGCAATTTACGGGTATACTAATTAGGGGTTTTACCCACCGTTTGTACTAAAAAAATCATCAATTTTTGATCTATTCTCAAATATACCCCATGGTCTAGTCCCAACTTAACATGGCATTTCCACATAGATAATAAATACAAATAAGCAATATGTCATAGAAAATTATTTTCAAAGTAAAACCATTTTAGGACATAAAAAATTAGGGATTATTAATATGGCTTTTGGACAGAGGCTAACGAGGACAAATTTAGGATTAGAGTAAATTTTGATGATTTTCTTTTTGACAAAAAAAAATTGGGATAGATTTGGGAATGAACTAAGAGTTTAGGGTTTTTCCGACAAAAAAGAAAAGTTCGGGCGGTTGGGACTAAACCTAAAGTTTGGGGTTTTTTCCGAGACAAAAGAAAGTTCGGGCATTTGGGACTAAACCTAAAGTTTGGGGTTTTTTCTGAGACAAAAAAAAGTTCGGGGCAGATTTGGGACTAAACCTAAAGTTTGGAGTTTTTCTTGAGACAAAAAAAAGTTCAAGGTATATTTGGGACTAGACCTAAAGTTTGGGGTTTTTTTGAAATTAACCCCAGAAAAATTATGGACATGAACGGATTCTCAAAGGAAAGGGTAATACAGGACAACTCTAAATTAATATATATACAATAAATTTATCATAAATTAATTTTTTTAATTATTAAAAGTTTTAGATCGAGTACATTTTTAACCCAAATTAATCTATTTATAATAAATTTATCCTCAATTAATTTTCATTGAATTTTAGTAATACGTAACAATTAATTGATATACCGGTTGAAATTTTATTCTCTTTTTTATTACAATTATACTAGTTTTATGATTTTATATGGTATTAATTCAATTCAACGGAGGATATATTTATCACAAATATATCAATTTTTGTCATAAATGTATCAATTTGGAGTTTTTTGTAGTAATTTGAGGTAAATAACAAATGTATGAAGTTTTTTGGAATTTTTATTATCAAAATATTAATTTGAGATAAATTTATCATAAATATATCAATTTGAGATTTTTCAGGATATTAATTCAAAAAGAAAAGAATTTGAGAGAAGAACTCCCAAGAGATGTGACTGATGAATGGTACCTCTTGTATTCCCAATTATATAATTTAGAAAATTCGAAGATGATGATGGCATCAACTATGTTATTTCTCTTCTAGTGTATTCGTTGAACTATGAGGAAAACTTCCATATACTTCGACTACCTTATTGCATTTCTAACCTAATTCTTGCAGGCATACATGCACACATGCGCGAGAGTGAAAGATGTTTGAGCTCATGTGGTCGCTTCCGGATGATGAGCACCCTAGTAACAATCAGCATGCTCAACCAAATCCCTCCTCTTTCTACTTGAGAAGAACATCTCCAATTTCTAATTTATTTTCCGAATAAATTACACTTAATGTGTTGAAGAAAACAGTGTATTAGTCACTCTCTTTTTATCTATTGTATTATATTCATTTAGGTGAAAGATATACGGAAGTAGTTACGACACGAAAAGGGTGTGAACGTTCTCCTTTCATGCATCAAAATGGCAATGGACAATGGACATAAAAAGATTATGCTAGTCGTCTAGCAATGGCAAATTGAAGTTCGGGTAGAGACAGAGATGGGGGCGACATGGACCTAGAAAGCCTCAACTTAACGAAAATCATGTGGAAACAAGACAGGACATACGCGTGCATTCCATGTCGGTTGAGATGTACGATCGCCCTCCAGCCTCATCGAATTATCATCCCCGACAAAAAGCTACCTAACTTTGATCATTTGCACAGTATGTCTTAGGGTTGTTTTGGACAACTTGAATGTGGATACTAGTTTTTTAAAGGATTTTACTAACGTAATAACATTTAGTTTATCATAAGAATAACAACTTGTCGTGAACATATAATTCTTTCTTGAATGAATGAATACTAAAATAGTTTATAATTTTTTATAATTCGGAATAGTCTTTTATTCTCATAATAAATTAAAAATTATTACACAATCATTTTACTTTTTAAAATTTCCTCGTTTTATATATAGTATATAGTAAAAGTGAGAAAATTATTAGTGGGGTGTATTACAAACTCGTTTGTACTTTATCATTAAATTTGATAGAGGCCCCATTAGTTAATTTGGTGAACTTCTCTCTTTTTTCCGAGTTTATTTAGGGCATGCATGGTAACGCTCCCGGAAACAACTGATTCTGTTCTTTTGTTCCCGGGAACATAAATGTGTTTGGTAAATTTTTTTGTTCCAGGGAATAAATTTGTCCCCCGGAACAGATTTGGAGTAAAATCCAGAATAAAAAAAAAAAGTTGTATCTCGCTCCTAGGAACAATTTTGAGAATCACCTTTTTTCTCCTTCCCTTTCTTCTTCTTCTTCCTCTTCCTCCTCCCACCTCATCACCGCCCCATCGCCACCCCTGGGCCACCGCCGGCGAGCGACCGGGCGAGGTTCGGCGAGCTCGCCAGAGCCTTGCCCGGCCGCCACCGGCGAGGCTCGAGCTCACCTAGGCGGCGCGAGGCCAGGCCTCACCGAGCTGGGCAAGCCTCGCTCGGCCGCCACAGGCAAAGCCTCGAGCTCCTTAGGATTTGGTCAGGCTTATATATCCCTTAGCTATTTGTCAGTATTTGGGATTTTGTGTTTTTATTACTTCTTTCGTTCTTATATTTGAGATTGCACCTTGGGGTTGGGTTTGTTGACGAAGGACTTCGATTTTGGGAGTTTTGTAAGGGACCCTACTATTCCATTTATGCTTTGTTAATTATAATAGCTAGAATATAAGTCAGATTACGATTATCAAATTACTATTTTTACCTCAAAATTAAAATCTGAATAATCTTTGAATGTAAAAGGGAATTTTCAGCCAAACACGAAAGTTGATATGATATTCAAGCTATTATAATTCACAAAGCATATTAGGGAAAGATAGGGCTCCTTACAATGAGATCTCAAAATTGGAGTCCCTCGTCAACAATGCCCAACATGCGATTCTGAAAAACAAGACCGAAAGAGGCAATAAAAACACAAATCCCGAATTCCCACAAATAGCTAAAGACATATACAAGTCCGACGGGTCAATTCCAAAAAAAACCCCAAACTTTAGGTCTAGTCCCAAATATACCCTAAACTTTTTTTTGTCTCAAGAAAAACCCCAAACTTTAGGTTTAGTCCCAAATCTGCCCCGAACTTTTCTTTGTCTCAGAAAAAACCCCAAACTTTAGGTTTAGTCCCAAATCTGCCCCAAACTTTCCTTTTGTCTTAGAAAAAACCCCAAACTCTTAGTCCATTCCCAAATCTATCCTAATTTTTTTTGTCAAAAAGAAAATCATCAAAATTTACTTTAATCCTAAATTTGTCCTCGTTAGCCTTTGTCCAAAAGCCGTATTAGTAATCCCTAATTTTTTATGTCCTAAAATGGTTTTACTTTGAAAATAATTTTCTATGACATATTGCTTATTTGTATTTATTATCTATGTGGAAATGCCATGTTAAGTTGGGACTAGACCATGGGGTATATTTGAGAATAGGTCAAAAATTGATGATTTTTTTATTACAAATGGTGGGTAAAACCCCAAATTAGTATATTCGTAAATTGGACGCGTTATTTAATTTAACAATTTGACAATAAAATTTAACAAAAACTAATAGATGGTAATTTATTTTGGTGATCAAAAAATTAATTTTGGGTAAATTTGTCATATGTGTACCAATTTGGGATTTTTCATGATATTGACTTTTTTTTTAGACAAAACCAAATTCGGGGTAGATTTGGGATTAAAATTAAAGTTTAGGGTTTTTTTTGAGACAAAAGAAAAGTTCGGGGTAGATTTGGGACTAAACCTAAAGTTTGGGGTTTTTCGAGACAAAAAAAAGTTTAGGGTATATTTGGGACTAGAGCTAAAGTTTGGGGTTTTTTTTGGAATTAACCCCAAGTCCGACAAAATCCTAGATAAACTTAAAAGAGAGAAAACCCTGGAAGCTATTACTATTACTATTACTATTACTATTACATAGCGGGTAAAAGTGCTATTGTCTAAAAGCCCCAATTTCTCTCCACCGCCACGGCGTGCAATGGATGCTTCATCTCGCAGGACAGCTTCAAGACCTCGCTCAGGTCTACCGGGCGCGCGGCGTGCCCGGCCCACTCGAACCGGCGCGCTAGCTCGGCCACCCACATGGTCACCGTGGCCAGGCCGAGGTTCTTCCCGGGGCAGACCCGGCGCCCGGACCCGAACGGGGCGAGCCTCAGGTCGCCGCCCCGCACGTCCACGTCGCACTCCAGGAACCGCTCCGGCCTGAACTCATGCGGGTCCTCCCACACGCTCGGGTCGTGCGCGATGGCCCACATGTTTACCATCGCCGTCGTGCCGGCGGGGACCAGCATCCCGTTGCTGAGCTGGACGTCCGACGTGGATAGGCGGGCCCACGAGAGGAGCGGGCCCGGGGGGTGCATCCTCAGGCCTTCCTTGACCACGGCCTGCAGGTAGGGCAGCCTGGCCATGTCGGCGTCGGTCAGGTCGCCGCCGCCGCTGCGGGAGGCGGCGGCAGCATCAGCGAGCTCTGTCCGGAGCGTCTCCTGGACTCGCGGGTGCAGTACCAGCTCGGCCATGATCCACTCGGTCAGCAGAGCCGTCGTGTCCGTGCCCCTGAAAATCATTTCCTGCGCAAAAACCGGACATTCTCTCACCTAATCAATTATGGCAAAAACGATGATACGATATAGCGGCGGATGCAATTTGACCTTTCTCCATCTCGTGCGTAGCGGATAGCGACCGATGTTATTACCATCACGAGACGTTACGATCAAGTTACGTTGGTGGCACTTAAATTTCAACCCGAACAAAAAGAATAACGGACATAAACAATCGAACGCCCGCAGTACTACTAATCCCAGGATTAATTTTTCAAATCTCTTCGTTTGTTGGCATTTTTCGAGCGGTTTGGGCACGATGGATAAACATCATTAGGCGGCCCCCGCGAAGAAAATGACCATGCTAATAGAAAAATGACATTGTCAATGGCGAGTCATGATTATTAAAATGAATTTTGTCAACCGATGGGACGAATTGCGGGGTAACTAGGTCGAGTACGCGTAGAAAGTTAAAAAGAGCAAATACGTACCCATAAGACGGCGACCATGTCATCTTCATCGAGCTTCTCGTCGCCGTCGAGGGAGAGCAAGACGTCGACGAAATCGGCTTCGTCGGCGGCGAAGTTGCTGTTGCCCTCGTTATTCTTTTGCCGGTGCTCGGCGATGATGCAGCGGACGAAGCGTTTCACCCTCGGGACGAGCCTCGTGCAGCGTTCGTCGATGCGAAACGGGTCGTGCACGTAGCTCAGCCACGGCACGTAGTCGGACCAGTTGAACGCCCCAAGCAGCTCGAACCCTTCACGCACCATCGACCTCAGGTCCTCGAGCTCCTCGGCGTCGCGGGCGACGTCGTATCGCTTCCCGAACACGCTCCCCATGATGCTGTTCAGCGAGGCCAGCTGGAGGTGATCCCGGAGCGCCACGAAGCCGCGGGCCTTCTGCTCGTCGGCGATGCGGCTCACCATCGCGGCGCAGTCGAGCCGGCGGGCCGCTCCGTGGGCCGAGACGCGGCGCGGGGCGAAGAGGTGGGACGCGGCGACGCGGCGGAGGAGCCGCCAGTAGGCGCCGGCGGGGGCGAACCCGATGGCCCGTTCGAACATGAGGCTGCGGGCGGAGCGCTTGAGCGGGCGGTCGGCGAAGCCCGGGGAGGCGAGGATCTCGCGGGCGGTCCGCGGGTCGGAGGACACGACGGCCGGGGTCGAGCCGAGGCTGAAGGCAGTGAGCTGGGCCCCGGAAGGGGTGCGGGCGGCGGCGGCGGCGAGGACGCGGTGGGGCAGGCCGCGGAGGGCGAGGAGGCTGCCGAAGATGGGGTGGCCGAGGGGGCCGCGGATGGGGACGCGGCCCTGGCGGTTCCTGCCGTGGCGCCACGCGATCCCGCCGGGGGAGAGAGCCCAGGTGAGGAGGGAGAGAGCGAGGAAGGCGAGGAAGATGGAAGGAACGACGACATACGCATCTTCGAGGGGGCGGTCGGAGCCCAAGAAAGCAGAAAGGGCGAAAATCCACCAGTCGGTGTCCTTGCTGATCATTCCAACATCCCCCATCCCTTTTCCCTTGTTTATTTATTGGGGAAGTTTAAAGGTTCAAGCCGGCTAGAGAGAGGGAGAGAGAGGGAGAGGGTATATGGTAAAGTTGGAGTGAGGAGAGAGGGAGGTGGCGAGGGAGGTGATGGATATATAGAGATGAGAGCGCTTTGCTTGGGAGGTGGGGCGATGCTTCAAGTCGAAAGGTATCCTTTGGTTAAACGGGGGGAGAGGAGAGTTGTGACGGGGAAGGCTAAAGGGTTTTTATCTTTTTAGATGTACGAAGGAAAGGTGCATCATCAATGGCTTCTTAAAAATGGGAAGAGGGGGTCGAAATAAATATTGAGTAGGGAGTAGTAGCTTCACGGGGGAAGACGGACGGACGAGTAGTTGGTGGGGGCTTTGCATGAGAGAGAAAGAGAGAGATTGTAAAATTTGTGGTTGGGGTGTGTTAAAGGGGGCGTTAAAATGAGATGTGCATGCTTTTGAGCGTCCGAGAGAGTAGAGAGGACTCTCATGAGAAGCTCCAAATTTGTTTTTTGTGCCCCCGTCTCGTATCCCTTTGTCCGAATTGAGTTCATGCGGACCAAGTTCATAGGCAGACGAGAGTCTTATGAAGTCTTTAGGTTGCCATAAGATTTGCTTCTCGTGAAATCGATGCCTTGAAACAAGGTTTCATCGACTTGAAAAGGAAATTTACAGTATTGGTTGCCGCATCATTACATATCCCCTTGCCCCGTATAGCGCGGAACTACATACTATCCATTACTTAGGGAAAGAGAAGGTGGCCTCGACTTTAATATGGATATCCAATCATTACCGATGCTACGAACAAAGCCCACGCCTCACTTATTAGCATTTGAAAAAGAAATAAAATCTTAATGAAGATTGGTTGGTTTTGCTAGCACTCATTAACCCGATTGGAATCGAACACAAAAATATTTAGAAGGTTGGGTTAATAATAATTCAACTTATGGGTCCAAGACCATATTGTTCTTTTAATGACGGCAATATATACTTTACATAAGGAAGCATTAAAATCATGAATTCTGATATAAGTTGCAATGTCCTCCATTTCCAAAACCTCAAACCGGTGAGTTACAAAGACCGACATTGCTCACATTTATCTATGTGCATGATGTCTATTTTTATAACCTAACAGTCTAAAGGCGCGCATAATAACCATCATATTTCTATTCTAAAATTATTTTTCAATTCCATACTTATTTCTGGAATAGAAATCCGTTTGATTAAATAATTTCATTTTTCTATTTCTAAAACAAAATTTTAGTCCAAAACAAGAAGTAACAATTTTAAAATTCTCTGTTTTTAGAATAAAAATGAGAAATAAAAATTCTTCTCATTATTCGTCCTTTAAGTAGCACCGACACACGATGCATAACACGACACACACGCCAACATGTTTGTTTCTTAAAAATATAGAATTCGGACACATTAAAACATATTATATATTAAATATATATTTTTATACTTACATGATAAATTATCATTTTTATTGTTATTTCAATCAAATTGATTTGACTCAAATTCACAAATAAATAAGTAATGAAAAAGAGCCTCAAATGAATTTATACTCAAAACATTAATCCACAATTTGTTAATATCATTTATTATTTTAATTTGACAAATTCAACTCCATTCCTATAATTTATTAAACCTGAAGGAAAAAAAAAAGCAATCAACATTCTAAACTCACATGTTAGATTATTTCAGAAGAAAATAGAAAAAAAAATTTGGGGGTGAATTATGTGTCACAAGAAATGAGAGTTATAATAGAAGAGAAGACTAAATTTTTCTTTTTTTCCCCATTTATTTATTTTTATTTTTTTACATATTTTAATTACCCCTCATTTATTAAATTTTTTAAAAATTGACAATGTGCATGTTGGAATCACGCATTGAAATTCCGAATTCACGTGTTGAAATTCCGGACTCGAGTGTCAAGAGAATTGACTAAATGTTAGATTTTTCAACACGTGTCGAAATATCCAACATGACACAAAAATCCTTGAAACTAGCCAATTGCTCACTCGCCAGTGCTTATTGTTAGCTGCCACTATCGTCGCTGCCGTCAATCACCATTGCCACCGATCGACATCTGTTGTTGCTTAGGAAAGAGAAATTTTGTGTCGTTATCAAATGGATTTTTATTCCGAAAATAGAAATTTTATGTCATTATCAAACACGTATTTTTATTTAGAAACTCATCCATGAATACAAATATAAAAAATTATTTCTGTTAAATAAATCAATTTCTGCTTAAAATGGTTATTTTTTGTGTCTTAAGAATAATTTAGAGGAAATATATGCCAATTTGAGATGAAGGAAAATA
The DNA here is from genome assembly GCA_014182845.1 of Corymbia calophylla. Taxonomy (NCBI): domain Eukaryota; kingdom Viridiplantae; phylum Streptophyta; class Magnoliopsida; order Myrtales; family Myrtaceae; genus Corymbia; species Corymbia calophylla. Next base: position 45,721,783 of record CM024700.1, on the reverse strand, counting down.
AGACCGTTTCAGTATAATTTCCGAAATAAGACTATCCATCCGAAGAGAGACTATGACAAAAACAGAGATTTTGAGGGTTAGACCAGTGTGCAAAATGCAAATTTAAATGTGAGGTGAAAGTGACATATGTGTGGATGCGAGCTTCATCAATGGAGGAAGCGATGCGAAAGGCGAGGGGCGGTGGCACAAAGGCTTGCTGCTTTAGTTAGGCATTGGAATTTCGACCAAAAAAAAAAAAAAAAGAGTTAGGCATTGGAAGACGGGCAAGTTTGAATTGAATGCTCCATTGGGGGACTGACTTCATTCATTGTGTCTTTTAGGGAGAAATAAAAAATGAACAGAAGAAAACCCATTTTCAATTTATATATTTCAAGAGAGGTACTACATGGAGTGGAGACTGGCGAATGCTCGGTGGGGAGTAGCAAGATCGCTTGACATTGCATGGTATTGTCCAATCATGTTCTTCTAGGGTTGTCTCGATGGAACATGTCCCGTTGTTGTCTCCCCCCGTTATTGTTGCGTGTTTTCTTTAGCGGCGATAAGACCAGCACCGAAGTACTCTCGCCTATGAGTGTTCATCTCAGGCGGCATCCGGAGACGGCGGTGCCAGATTTTTGTCCTTCAAATCTCCATTTTTGTGCATGAGAAAGCGGCCTCTCTGTCTCTGCGAAACGGTTTCGATGGAAACCCTACTTCGTGTCTCCCTCCCTCCATTTGACGGTGCCGAAACCAGAACTGCCACATTCGATGTACATGTCCAAAGAGGGAAGACATTCTGAAATAATTTCCTTGAAAGTTAACCATTTTGATGCATGCCACGCGACACGAACATTCCATAGTATAATCTTTAAGAGTGAAAGGTTGATATTAGGGATTTGGACTTCACACCCAAGATCCGCCTAATTTCTAGATGATTGGATATTTCTATTTTTCAAAAAAAAAAATTTGCTTTTTTGGGTACAATGCATTGTGGTTATAGTCAACGTAGAATATTCACGAGGACTAGGAGTCTCAAAATTAAGACATTTCAATTGGAAGAGGTTGCTCACGGCCTGAATTAGGTTATAGGTAGCTATTAAGACTGATTTTAGTTTAGCTACATGAACAAAATGTGCGTACAATTATCCATGCGATTGAGTACTTTAAGCAGGTCATACTCATATAATTTTGCCCTTAATCATAGTTTATCGTTAATAGCATTGGTAATCCAAACATCTTTCTAATGTTTATACTTTTTTTTTATCATGGGAAACCGATATTTTTTGTAATGTAGTACTATATGAGTACGACTGGACAGGTTTTATGACAAAACATAGGTTCCAAGGTTCCCAAAAATAACATGGTCAATACAAATTAGAGTCATAGGAATAATTGAATCGTTGATTAATTAATTGGAACAAGAACCTTATCCTGCATTCTTCTTTACATTGACAAAGAAAGAGTTCGGGAAAATTGTCCAAAAAGTCATAAATATATTGCAGTTTTGTCAATTCAATTCTAAATCTTTTAATTTTGTCAAATGAGTCAAAAAAATATTTTCATGTTTTGTCAATTGATTTCATCCAACCAAATTTAACAAAAAAATTGCTTACATGAATATTGGCTATTTTACATAACACGGCCGGCACTACCGTGAATAAATTTAATAATTTTTTTTATATTATTTTTCTTTTCTTCTATTTTTTTTTTTTTTACCGTGATTGGTGAGGGTCGTCTAGCCCTCGTTGGCCCTTGGGCGAGGGTTGCTAAGCCCTAACTAGCCACTAGGCAAGGGTCGTGACCCTCATCCACGATCGGCAAGGGCTTCGTAGCCCTCACCCAAACCATCATAGTTGCAAGCGAGGCCACATTACCCAGATCTTGGCAAAGCTAGGCAAGCCTTTCCCCTAGGCTATTGAGGGCCTGGTGACCCTACCAACCAAAGTGATAAAAAAAAAGAGAATAAAATAAAAATAAAAGTAAAAGTAAAAGTTTGAAAAATAATAAAATATTATCAAAATTTGTTTATATCAACGCTAAATTAGGCATGTCATGTAAAACAATCGACATCAATGTCAACGATTTTTAGTCAAAATTGACCAGATGGATTTAATTGGCAAAATATGAAAATATTTAAGATTCAATTAAGCAAAATTAAAAGATTTAAAATTGAATTTACAAAATTTCAATATAACGTTTTGGACAATTTTCCTCAAAAGGGTTATTGTACAACAAAGCCAAGTGAACAAGACTGATCCTATGCAGTCAACCAGATTCTCAAACTTTGACACTCCAAGCTTTGCCGCTTTCATACCCAAGATTCCACTCCATAATTTGACATCTCGTAAGACATTCTGCATTTGTTTTTGGCCGTTTGATCTTCCAAAGCCTCCACAGTGCAGGGAAGCTTGCATTGGCTGTTGGGGTCAACGGGCAGGCCTTGGACTGCGACCACGTCATTTAATTACGAGTGCTAATGTTCGATTGCCGTCTCATAACCCGACACGTCGGTACGATTAAGGTGTGCTACTTGTGTTCTTTAGTGGAGACATTCGTCTCTGTTCATACCTAAAACGAACGAGTTAACTGCGTTGCTTGCTTGGATTTGTCCCTAACCCTAACGTGATTATGCCGTGTTAGGTCTTATGGGATGGATGGTTGTCGTTGGAGAGGTCGAGGTTCGTGCACGCTTTGGGCGATGTTAAGACTGTGTAATGCTTTGTTTAATAATAATTATCTTTAGATAAATTCACAAGAGGGTTTTGATACACGTGGAAAGCCGGAACTACATGAGAAGCTGGGTGTGTTTGGGAACACTTTTGGGGAAAGCCTCCACGAAAATGCAAAGGACTTTAGTTGAAAAGGTTTTCCTTAAATGCAAATTGTATTTGGTATAGCATAACTTAAAATACATTGGGAAGCGATTTTAACTTAAATACCGTTTGGAAAAACCCATACTTTGTAAAGGACTTTTGCTAGTGGAACTCAACTGTCGCCGACTAAATCTAGCCATTGGCCAGACTCACCTAAGGCGGCGTCACCTGGCTTGTGCGACCCAAAGTGAGGCTAGCTTGCAGCCAAATTTGGTCTCACTAATGACATCATGTGAGGTGGGGATATTTCTGCCATTATGAAATGTGACATCCATAATTTTCTATATATACACGCACACTATATGATCTAAAGATAAGTAGCTTGGAGTTTTGCATAGCTCATAAAGAATCTCAGGTGGATCATTAATTTTGTGATGAACGGAAATTGTGGAGGACGATTTTCCATCATCATAATCACTAGCGTGCAATGTTTTAGGATTAAATTGATAGATGTTGACGTATGCATTGATTGTGTAGAGCAACAATCATTAACCTACTACTTTGGTACCTATTGATAGGGATCGATATGCTCCGAAATACATATTGAATGGTTTTCAAATTTAAAATATAGTGAGTTGAGATTTTCCTAACATCAATTATTTTTCACTAATGACTTTAGTGAGCCCAAAATATTTTTCTGATTAAGTACTTGAAATAAGCACCGACTTTCTTGTTTATGTAATGATTACTTGATATTATGGTAACATAACAAAATATTTATTTTGGAAACCACATAGATGAGCCACTTCTTATTTGCGGCACATCTCTTCATGCTCAACCCATTATTTTAAATCACGTGCTCTTAGTACATTGAATCTAGTGTAGCTTTGATGTCATGCATTACTTCATCTATCTTAACCTTAACTAATTAATACTCTTGGTAAGCCTAACTCGTATCTATTCATTTTCGCTGGGCCAAGAAGTAGCTCTCCCTCTCTCTTCATTTTTCCACCAATTATCTTTAACCACATTCTCGTTGTGACATTGAGCCTATTTTAGCTTTGAGGTCATACCTTACATCACCAATTTTATTCTTAATCTTTTAATGCCCTCTTGAATTATTCTTTTACTCGGCTAAGAAGGAGCTCTCCCAAGATATCTTCTTGTAGCCAATCCTATAAGACCACCCTAGCTACTTATTAAGGGCCACTTGAAGCATTTTTATTGGAACACACAAACCCTCCTACTTGAGGGCTAATGATTTTAAAACAATGATATTTATTCCTCTTTCTTAGCAGCTCTTGAGTTTTACCTTGGCTAAATATGTGGGACTTCAAGCGTCAAAGTGAGAATCTCCACCTCATTAACTTTGAACTACCGACTTTCTTCTTCGACCTTTCGTTTTCAATTCCCGTGAGTAAAAGCAAAGGCCACACTTTTGTGTTGTTGAAGCTTCTAGTTTCATCTTTTCAAAAGATCATAAGGTGTTTAAAGCTTTGATTTGCTCAAGTCATTTTCAAGGCAAGTGAAAACTCTAGAGACTAAGTTAGGTTGATCTACTTAGTAGTCTTGACTTGGTTGGTTGATGTTTGTTAGTTTAGTTTAAATTTGATCTTAAGTGCAAATACATTCCAAGATTAACATATAATCCTTCCCTAAATTGAAATCTTTAATACATGCCTAGAAGGTGTTTGAAAGAAAACACAGATGGTTTTGTTTCACCTTAGACGGGAAAGAATGAGAAATGATAAAACTAGGCATAAAAAGGGGTATCATGGTATATTTTTTTACAAAGTTAGGCTTGCAATTTCAAAATTTGCAGAAGTGACTTAGGGCTGTGAACAAGGTTATTTTATGTTTTTAATGTTAATTAGTGGTTTATTAAGTAATATTAATTAAGGGGAATCAAACGGGTTTTAAAAATGAGTTTAGAGGCTTTAGGGGCAAATTTGTAATTTTACCAAGTAGAGGGATGAGTCTGCAAACACTGAAAGTTCTGGGGGCTGTTCACAGCACGAGGAACCTTATTTTGATAGGTAGTTAAGTTCTATTGAGAGATAATTTCTTAATCTAGACAATGTGTCTAATTATGCAAAATTGGCCCTAATTGTGTATAAACTTGGAAGTAGGATGTTTTGGTAATTTTGTAAAATATGTAGTATGCCCATAGTGCAAATAAAATACTCATATATTTTAGATGACAAATAAGTGGCCTTTGGTGTTTAATTTACTTAAGATTGCTCGATTAAGTGAAAATGGTGAAAATGGTGAAATTAGATTTGACAATAATATTTTTGTAATTTGCCTAAGTTACCGAAATACTAACTAAGTGTTACTAATTAATCAAGTGGTTGATTCTTTGAGTTGTTGTTTTTCACGTGGTCGCTTTGTGAGCATCCGTTCCTAAGTTACCAATTACCTATCTACGCCCTTCGATTAAATGACGATGGCTTAGCACGGAAAGAAAGGGGATATATGTGTTAAGGTGCACATAATTAATGTTATGAGAAATGAAAAATTATTAAGATGTACATGGCAATTGTTATGTTGTTATGAAATGTACGTGAAAAATGCTACATGATTAAAACCTTTGTCACAACTTATTCGCCACAGAGCGAATTCCCTTGTATGAGTATGTGGATGAGATTCTAAAGTAAGTCAGATGTTTTACTATATAAGACAATTCTCTAAAAGGTTAGAAAGAAATGAAATCTTATGATGACATAACTTTTGTAGTCATGATATAACATGGTTTTGTTGCCATTGCATGACATGATTTCTATAGCCATGGTATAATGTTAAGAAATAGCATCATCATGTGGATACACAGTGATGTATTATCCTCACTAATGTAGAGAATACTCGTGATGAATGGGTTGAGGTGTGCCAAAGGGTATGTATGATTCCATCTCCCGTGGGTTGGTGGTGATGATGCGACTATGCCTCGTTAATTGAGGTAGTCCTAGCTAGTGATAAGTATGAATTCACTCATGTGTGCTTGTGAACTTCATAACAAGTATGAACTTGCCTATGTATATTCTTATGATAGTGGTCAGCTACTGGATGATATTGGTGCATCATGAAAAATAATATGTCACCTATTGCTTTCGAGTGAATGAACTTGCATAGATGTTAATAGTTTCCACTAACATATCATGATAGAAGAAGATAATAAATATACTAATGCACTCACCATTCATATTTATCTTGTGTTAGTTGAATTCACAATATTATTTGTTGGTATCAGGTTGAGTGGTAAATTGATCTCCTATCTTAAACCTAGAGAGTTCATTTACTGAGCTTAGGCTCACCCCAATATATTTTATAGATTTGTCAAGTTAGGAGTTCAAAGGCATTAGATTAACGCTTTCGAAAATCACTAGTAAGGATCGGATCATAGTGTGAGCAAAAGTGAATATGGGTTTGTAAACATAAGGCTTTGATGTATATTAGCTAAGGTTAAATTATTTGTACAATTAAGGATAAGTCAGTTATTTGATGGAGAATTGAAGTGAAGTTAATTTATTTACTCATTCATGGTTCAAATTATATGGAAATTCGGGTCGTGACTGAACTTTAGCGAAGGCAAAGTTGGAAGAAAAAATGTAATTGCATTTCGAAAATACTCAAAACTCAAAGTATTTCCAGATTTGTTGTGGGCCAAAGGTTTCAAGTTTTTGGAAATGCAATTACATTTTCCTGAAACTTTCTAAAAAATTTGTCAAGTGATACTTGCATTTACTCAAGGGGCTCTAAGAAAGTGATTCCCAAATGCACCCATGTGAAATGCCAGACTATTCATATGTTTCCACTTCAAACAAGACTTGTATCAGTGCAAATTGCTTAAGTCGATGGTCGGATTCCATCAAGGGCCGGCTATAATGCCTGAAAGGAAGCATCGGATTGAGGCTCATCCCCCCACGGTGCCTTGCTATGCCTCACATTGTGATGCTCCGCTTGGGTCGCGACATCACGGGCCAAGAGCTTGAACTCTCTCATGAGCATTTCTTTGGCTTTCTCGCTCCGGGAGGCGAGGATGGCATGCAATTCCCCACCCCAGTTATGGAAAAGAAGAGGGATTGACGTGTCAATTTGGGAAATGACTCGTGCATCTTAAAATTTGCAAATGGAGAACTTTGCGACTCTTATCATTTTAAGAATGCATTGTATGAATCAAACTGTTAAAAACTTTTTCGAGTTTGCTTAATAGAATTGTAACTATGTCAATACAATTCTTTTGTTTTCCTTTTTATGCCTAAATTATGTAAATACTAAGGTCATGAGAGCAGTTGGTCGACTATATTGGCGGAAAGCGCAATAACATCTTTCGCATTCTATTAATGGAAAACGAAAAGGCTCTCTTAAGTTTTTGTATTTTTAATTCCCCTTGATTTAGTTGGAATCATTAAAGAGAGTGCCAACCGTGTAAAATAAATAGGGATTTCGGCGGCGCCATGTGCCTTCACGTGATAAAGGATATAGGAATCTCTAAAATAATATTTTTAATTGCTCATTGAATGAAATCGCTTAAAAAAAAATCTTAGTTAAAGATCAATGTTTCAATGCTGGGTTCTAGGCCAATAGTTTTTATTAATTATTTTAGGGAAAATGACATAAATATCCTTGAATTTTGGCTCATATACAATGTGGTCATTGAACTTTAATTCGATGTGCAATATCGTTTCTGAACTTTTAAATTATTTGATTTGGTCCTTAGATTTTTTTGTACATGTTCAATTTAGTTCCTTGGCTAAATGAAAATATTCAATGTTGTCTCTAAACTTGAATTAGTGGAAGGATAATGTTAACATTTTCATATAATTTAGGAACTACATTGAACATGTACCAAAAGTCCAAGGATCATATTGAATAAACTAAAAGTTCTCCGATCTCATCACAAATTGAGTTGAAGTTCATGAATTATATTACATATTGGACTAAAGTTTAATACCATTTGTATCATCATCCCATTATTTTAAGGGAAAAAGCACACAAAAAAACTGCAAACTATGCTTATTATAACACATTTACCCTGAGCTTTTTTTGATAATATAAAATACCTCAAATTATACCATGCACATTTAACCTAAATCTTTTTTTTGTGACATAAAAATCTCAAATTTGTACCTACGGAATATATTTACCTTCTGGTTTTGTTAGATGATTTTTTCAATCAAAATAACGTCAGCTTTATTTCACTTCCATGTCAATACCATTTGTTTTTTTAGCGTCCATGTAGGCAAATTTTTAACAGTTCTTACTAATAGAACTTTGATGGAGTATTGCACAAGTATAAGTTTTAGATTTTTGATGTCACAGAAAAAAATTTAGGATAAATGTATCATAGTGGGAGGCGAGGATGGCACGCGATTCTCCACCCCAGTTATGGAAAAGAAGAGGGATCGATGTGCCAGTTCGGGAAATGACTCGTGCTACTTCAAATTTGCAAATGGAGAAACTCGTAACTCTTATCATTTTAAGAATGCATTGTATGAATCAAACCGTTAGAAACTTTTCCGAGTTTACTTAATAGAATTGTAACTATGTCAATACAAGTCATTTTTTTTCCTTTTTTTGCCTAAATTATGTAAATACTAAGTTCATGAGAGCAGTTGGTCGACTATATTGGCGGAAAGCGCAATAACATCTTTCGCATTCTATTAATGGAAAACGAGAAGGCTCTCATCTCAGCATTTGATAACGTATTTCCCTGTTTTTTTTTAGTTTTTGTATTTTTAATTCCCCTTGATTTAGTTGGAATTATTAAAGAGAGTGCCAACTGTGTAAAATTAATAGGGATTTCGGCGGCGCCATGCGCCTTCACATGATAAAGGATGCAGGAATCTGTAAAATAATATTTTCAATTGCTCATTGAATGAAATCGCTTGAAAAAAAAATCTTAGTTAAAGATCAATGTTTCAATGCTGGGTTCTAGGCCAATAGTTTTTATTAATTATTTTAGGGAAAATGACATAAATGTCTTTGAATTTTGGCTCATATACAATGTGGTCCTTGAACTTTAATTCGATGTGCAATATCATTTCTGAACTTTTAAATTATTTGATTTGGTCCTTAGATTTTTTTGTACATATTCAATTTAGTTCCTTGGCTAAATGAAAATATTCAATGTTATCTCTAAACTTGAATTAGTGGAAGGATAATGTTAATATTTTCATATAATTTAGGAACTACATTGAACATGTACCAAAAGTCCAAGAATCATATTGAATAAATTAAAAGTTCACTGATCTCATCACAAATTGAGTTAAATTTCATGAATTATATTACATATTGGATCAAAGTTTAATACCATTTGTGTCATTATCCCATTATTTCAAGGGAAAAAGCACACACAAAAACTGCAAACTATGCTTATTATAACACATTTACCCTGAATTTTTTGATAATATAAAATACCTCAAATTATACCATGCACATTTAACCTAAATCTTTTTTTGTGACATAAAAATTCTCAAATTTGTACCTACATGATATATATACCTTCTGGTTTCGTTAGATGATTTTTTCAATCAAAATAACGTTAGCTTTATTTCACTTCCATGTCAACACCATTTGTTTTTTTAGCGTCCATGTAGGCAAATTTTTAACAGTTCTTACTAATAGAACTTTGATGGAGTATTGCACAAGTATAAGTTTTAGATTTTTGATGTCACAAAAAAAAAATTTATGATAAATGTGTCATAGTGGGAGGCAAGGATGGCACGCGATTCTCCACCCCAGTTATGGAAAAGAAGAGGGATCGATGTGCCAGTTCGGGAAATGACTTGTGCTACTTCAAATTTCAAATGGAGAAACTCACAACTCTTATCATTTTAAGAATGCATTATATGAATCAAACCGTTAGAAACTTTTCTGAGTTTACTTAATAGAATTGTAACTATGTCAATACAATTCTTTTGTTTTCCTTTTTTTGCCTAAATTATGTCAATACTAAGGTCATGAGAGCAGTTGGTCGACTATATTGGCGGAAAGCGCAAAAAGGTCTTTCGCATTCTATTAATGGAAAACGAAAAGGCTCTCTTAAGTTTTTGTATTTTTAATTCCCCTTGATTTAGTTGGAATTATTAAAGAGAGTGCCAACTGTGTAAAATTAATAGGGATTTCGGCGGCGCCATGCGCCTTCACGTGATAAAGGATGCAGGAATCTCTAAAATAATATCTTTAATTGCTCATTGAATGAAATCGCTTGAAAAAAAAATCTTAGTTAAAGATCAATGTTTCAATGCTGGGTTCTAGGCCAATAGTTTTTATTAATTGTTTTAGGGAAATTGACATAAATGTCCTTGAATTTTGGCTCATATACAATGTGGTCATTTCTTTTTAAATTATTTGATTTGGTCCTTAAACTTTAATCCGATGTGTAATATCATTTCTGAACTTTTAAATTATTTGATTTGGTCCTTACATTTTTATGTACATGTTCAATTTAGTTCCTTGGCTAAGTGAAAATATTCAATGTTGTCTCTAAACTTGAATTAGTGGAAGGACAATGTTAACATTTTCGTATAATTTATGAACTACATTAAACATGTACCAAAAGTCCAAGGATCATATTGAATAAATTAAAAGTTCATTGATCTCATCACAAATTGAGTTAAATTTCATGAATTATATTACATATTGGACCAAAGTTTGATACCATTTGCGTCATCATCCCATTATTTTAAGGGAAAAAGCACACACAAAAACCGCAAACTATGCTTATTATAACACATTTACCCTGAATTTTTTTTGATAATATAAAATACCTCAAATTATACCATGCACATTTAACCTAAATCTTTTTTTTATGACATAAAAAATCTCAAATTTGTACCTACAGGACATATTTACCTTATGGTTTCGTTAGATGATTTTTTCAATCAAAATAACGTCAGCTTTATTTCATTTCCATGTCAACACCATTTGTTTTTTTAGCGTCCATGTAGGCAAATTTTTAACAGTTCTTACTAACAAAACTTTGATGGAGTATTGCACAAGTATAAGTTTTAGATTTTTGATGTCACAGAAAAAATTTAGGATAAATGTGTCATAATGGGTATGGCTTAGGGTCTTTGATGGTTTTTGCTGTTATTTTAATAGCTGTTGGTGTTTGTTGAGGTTTATAGTTGCAGTTTAGCCAAAGAAAATGGTGATGTAGACCACCACCTTCCACGCAAAGATTTTAAGATAGAAAAGAATTGAGATGGTCATGAACGAAAATAGGCCAAGCCCAACATGCCCGAATCATTTTCCAAGGCCCAACTTGTTCGAGAAAGCCTATAAGCTGTTGAAAGAGAGAGGGGAAGAGAGAGAGAGAGAGAGAGAGAGAGAGAGATGGAGACTTCAGAAGGGGAGGAGAGAAGAGGAAAGAGAGGAGGAAGGGGGATAGTGGAGCTGCACAGCCCTTGCCATTGCCTTCAAATGTGCATCAATGCCCTCCTCAAGTGCTTGGGTTTCGAATTAGGTCCCAGCTCGACCGCCCGTAGATCACTAGATGGTCCCGATTCGCAAGCATCGCGCCACGAAACGCTACTAGTACTACATCAGCTCATCTCTCTCTCTCTCTCTCCACTATATTTTTCAGTGCACAAGTGCTTTGTGTTTGTGTTTACGTGCGGGCGGGAGTTTGGAGTTGATGCATGCATGGAGTATAAGCAATGCTGTGTCACATCATATTTGTAAATCCATTTTATAAATCGATCTTCCTCTATGTCTTGATCCTTTAATGCATGCAGGACGAAGGAGAAGAACAAGAACAAGAAGAATATTATGAAGAAGAGAGGCAGTGGATAACTCGGCGAGGGCGGCCGACAAGACCGCCCATAGGCACCGGCGGCGGAGGTCAAACCAACTAATCGTAGCCATTCCATCTCATTATCCTTTGCATTGTATGTTGATGACTGTCTCCATTAGATATATGCAGAGACAATTTTCTTTTTCTTCATTTTTTCTCTCTCTGTTTTCCAGCTTGAACGTAAATATTCATGTCTCTTCTATTGGATGATAATCGAGCACTGGAAATCCGCACATGTATGTAGTGATGCAACTCTAAGAATTTAATTCAGTCTATCCAGTCAGGTTTTTATTCATTTATTTATTATTTTGTCTATGATATGAGTGCATTTGGGTAACATTGTCAAGGAAGTCCATCAAATGTTTTTTTATTTTTTTTACCTAGTGATAGAATGTTGCAACATGAAGAAAAATTGGGTGAAACTAACTCATGCAACTTAGGAAAGGACAACGGATCATTTCTTGGCTTGCTCAAATGCACTCGGCGCAATACTAGAGAATCATATTTCAAAATTCATACTACCGTATAAAGCGAGTAGCTGACATTGTCGAATTTTCAAACAAAATTTCAAGTTATAGTTTAATTAAGTGTTCCTCACTCATAAGTAATTTAGTCATCGAAACATGGAACATGCCCTGGGACAGAGGAAAGGAGCGTTAGAATCCATGTAGCAACCCTCGCCGGATTTGACCATATGGACACCCCACATGCTACAACATATTCGATCAGCCGGTTCACCGATCGCAACTCATCTTTGCTCCCCTTTCGCACGGTGCCCGGTTGGTACAATACTATCGCGAGCAGATTCGAATCCGTGATGTTCACACCTCGAACCAAGCACGACGCTCAAATGGTTTCACGCAATTCATCGATCCAATCGCTCACACATACTGTTAAGAAGATGAAGACATAACGCACACTTCGACAATTTTTTTATGAAGTTGCACCGACTCAACAAACAAAGCTGGCGGAATCGAGGAAAAGGCGTGGAGCTTCCGTCGTGTTTCGATTGTACGTAGCGGGGTCTCGACGTTCGCACGAACATTAATGCCTCGTACCGCTACCGCTGCCGCTGCCGCTGCCACTGACCCAGCCAGCAATTAAAAGGGCCTGTGGATTCCGAATTGAATGCGCATTCAAGTTTCCAACGCAATGCCTGCTGCTGCGGCCGCATCCCACGTGTCCATGTCCTTACCAGGCTTTTCACTGCTTTTGCCATCGACAATTGTTTGTATAAAAAGATTTTAATTTTATGGTCAGTCCCCGAAGACATTTATTTCACTCCATTTAATGCTATCATGTGTCCATGCTCAGTATAAAGCTGCACACTGGCGCTCTTTTCTATACTTATGCTCTCTCTGGGTGGAACCGGTCCAACCCTTCGAACCGCTGAAAGAAATCGGTCGGACTTGCTTTCGCTCCATTTTTAACCATCCGGACAATTTCAGCCGGCCTCTGAAAACCCTCTTTTAAGGCTCCAACACACAAATTCACGCAATCAAATATATAGTTTGCTATGATCATCAAGCGATTATTTGAAATAGCCAATGCTAAGACGGCGCAGGGCCTTTTTATTTGGACCCAAGAGGGTAATGTGAGACAATTCTGCAATGATGATATGTACAAAACATCAAGAAAAAGACCAAATCTGGAGACAATTGCCAAACTTCTCTCTGTCCTAAAGCTTCTCTGAAAGTCCCCTGCGAGCAGAGAGTCTAGAATTTAACTTTGGGTAAGAGTTGATGCAAGATTCTTCTTGCCCCCTTTACAACTCGGTATTTACAACAGGAAACGCCCCGCGATTTCTCTACAAAATTTTGACTAGATGCCAGGTGCCATTTGCGTTTCTGTGATATGACATATACACAGGTATAAATACTTGAATTGAATTAACTTTCCTAGGTAGTTCTTTCCCCTCTACCTAAGTGGATTCAGAAAAGTCTGGCTTCGACACCAGACAGCAGGCAACTATGTAATAGTCATCGGCCAGCTAATCTGCACGATGACATATTATTCTTGTGCCAAGAAACAACAGCATACCTTTTTTTCTCTTTCTTTTCTACCTTATCTAAATTAAGGGAGGATGCTATGGTCGCGACACTACTGATTGTATGTGTCCTCTCCAATCTGTATGACCTCCGAGATGCTTGCTTTGCAGAAGAAGCATCTCTGGCAATTGAGGAGATGTCTGGTTATGCAGCCATAGCAAGATTTGTGGCAGCAAGGCACTAATCGCGCATTTGCAATGGATTCATAACAAATACAGCACATGTCATCATCAGCATCCTTCTCTTCCATGGGTCCGGCACCCTCAGCTGCCTTCAACTCGGACTGGCAGATGAGCTGCCTTACAAAACTCTCAAGCTGTGCAATCTGTGGGGTGTAAGCATCACTTCGGAAGGACTCAGCCTGCAAAATGAGTAGGAAGTGCTCAGTGGGTAAAGTCAGCAGGATAGCCAAACCTAGATCAAAGCACAGTCGAGGTTGGCAATGGCAACAGTGTGAATAATCAGTCAGAGAAAGGTCAAGATTTACGCATCTTAACGGCAAAACATACCTTGATGTCACTAAAAAATCGATGAAGAAAATAAAACTATAGCATGAAAAAGACAACAAGGCTTCTTAGTTTATCATGGTAAGGGACACAACACAGACACCTCCACATGATGTGTGCCAAAGCAGAAAAGAATGGAAAAGTGATGGTTCAAGTGGAATCGACAACTTAGATTAGCCATTACAAAACCCTGCATTTACATTATTCCTAACTTGATAGCAAAGCAACCACTATTTTGACAGCACGACCAAGCACTAAATTTGTAAGTTGAAGATCGTGACCCCAACAGTTAAATTATCTCGGCCAAACATGACAGCAAAACAAAAACATCTTTTGTATGTGGGAGATCAGGTCTGATATTAGGCTGTTTAGATGACATGCCTGCTCAATGATATTATCTTTAAACCTTCACAAGGTAAGACTCAAGATTAAGGAATATCTGCATAATTCTGAGGTATGACAGAAACAAAGGTTAGACTTGCAAATTTACTCACCCAATTGTACTGCAAAAGGAATTGGAATCCATGATGAACTGTGTTGGAGCAGTCTGCGCTCGCAAACACACTCACTACATCATTATGATCCCGGCAAGATTTCTCCCCACTAGCATCCAACAGATTTAAGATAATCCCTACAAGAGGAGCCAAAAGCATCCCCCGGTTCACTTTCTCCGAAGATTGAACGTGTTTTTTCAATGACCTACAAAGGACAAATAAAAAGATGAGGAAACTCTTAATGTACTGAATTATATAGCCTTCCATTCAACTGAATTTTATGCCTACACTAAAATAAAATTTGGAAAGCCAAGATAAAAAAACACTTGGCTGGAAATTTAACCATCACTTGAGAGGCCCACACTTGACCACTTGAAGATGTACAGCCCTCAACAGACAATCAAGGAGACATTACAAATAATGCAAATAATGGCCTGAATCACTCAGACCCCAAAAAAAAGAAAAAAAAAACAGACCTGAATCAGCGAACAAGAAAAGGTGAATGAGACATAAATGGCACTAAAACTTACAGATCAAACTCAGCATATGCCCTAGAAGATATATGGTTCAAGCTGAAAACAATTAACTCAGTCAGCCTTCGTAGATTTGTGTCAGTTCCAGCCAGAAATGCTCGAGGAACTTCATGAGTGCAGAACTCCAAAACCCTTGCAAGGTTGCAAGAAAGATCAAATATGACACTGCACTTTCGCTGATGGAAGTCCAATACCTGCAGAATGTTCCCCAACAGTGAGTCATGAAGCTTCTCAAATCATTCTGCATGCATGCAAGAGAGAGAGAGAGAGAGAGAACAGCAATGCTACTCAGAAACACACAAAAACGACAAAGCTGGGGTTTTATTAAGAGCATTATTTGACATGAAACCTAAATATCTACTGATGGTCCATTTTCATATCATCAAAAAATTAGCACAAGAACTGTATCTGGAAAATTCATTTCAGTAACAAAGTCGAATTACAAAATGCATGCAAGATGGCCAAAAAAAGTCTGCACCAAATGGTTCAACCATATTGATATTCTCCCCCAATAATGAGTCATAGTTGCTTTATATATCTGTTCATCATGGAATTATTACAGATACTCTATTCATCTGCTCACTGCTGTATCTTACCAGCTGCACCTCAAATGAAGAGGTGCTGACAAGTGTAGTAGCAAGGAGAACTGAACTCAAGGTGAGAGGAAGGAGATGAAATTATACTCAGATCTTGAAGATGAAATTAAAGTGCTGACAGCACCATTTATATTTTGAGTCAAAAGTAAACAACAAATAGGATTGCCCATGATAAGACAAAAATGGCAGAAAGATCTGCAGAGTCTTGGATATGAGTTGACCTAAGTTATATGCTATCCACCTACGTATACTAAGAACTTCAGACACCTCCCGTAAAGAAGCAACAGACAAGTAGAGCCTATGACATCCATCTGAAAACTCTAGCAAGCTTGACTATAACAATTGAGAACATTTTCCACATAAACCTGCAAGAATTATATGTCCCATTTAACAACATGACGTAACACCTAGAGCCCAAAAACTCTATTTAGCACTGCAGCTCCAATGTCTAGCATAAAGGATAGAATGTGAAAACTTATTATGCAAAAGAATCCCATGTAAGTTATACCAAAGTGCACATGGAGGCAAAAGTGCTAATGCTGCATATAACTTTCTTTCAAACAACCAATGCAGGGAAGTACGAAATCTCGGTCTCTCCCACAACAAAGTGAGGTTTGCACTATGCCTTACAATTAACAGAACAGGATTTGTGGGTATTCTAAAGTTGGGGACTGAAAGACAGCACAGATCCCACATTACATGACACAATTCCACAATTCAAATTGCCAATTTATGGACCTGACTAATGCAACTACCATAGAGCACAATGTGGTACGGCTAATCAACTTAAGCCTTTAATTCACTGGCGTTTGATCTACTTCATTCAATAATCTAATTTGTAGTGTTTTATCTACTTCATTCACACATTACAAGGTGAAACCAAGGTTGCCCAAGATGCAGATTCTCACAGAATGTGGAACCAAAAAAGAAACACAGAAATCAAGTTACCTAGAACATGGAAAGTTGTGGGTAGACTTCTTAAGAACGTTTCATTAGAACACAATACATTTTTTCAGAACATGGAGCATTATAAAAGATAAAAAATAAGAAGGTTAGAATATATAACATATTCTTACGATGTCTATTATTAAAATATTATTCTCCCCTTTAGTTAAATTAGCTTGTAATTAGTGTTTTTACATGTTTTTACTTTTTCGGCCTTCAAAATCGGGACAATAGACTAGCACATCTAATGTTTTTTCTTTTTCTCTTCTCAGACCTTGTATTATAATTTTTGGGCTCAAGTTATAGAACCCATACTAAAAGACACTTTGCATGCAAGTCTTCTTACTCTATTGTAGGATCTAATTTCCAGAGTTTGCCTCAGAGTTGCACACAATTTCACCTCTTCCTATTCTCACTGTCTAAACTTGAAAAAGTTGCTGCATCTCAATGCAAAGACAACTCAAGTCCCTGCATCCCGACGTAGTTCTCAACTCAACTTTTTTCTTCATTTATCAATGATCTACTCAATGCTGATTGTTCATTTTTCTTTTGGTTGACTTTGCCAATTATTCAAAATACCACATTTGGCATTCTAAGTCGCTGGCAATCTGTATTTGTGTCATTTCAGATTCACCACTTGACTAAAATTTCAAGGAACACTGGATAAAAGATACAAATTTGCACTTCAAACTGTAGACTTGATTCGCACTATGAAGATCTACTCCTCAAGTACCACTTGTTTGACTACAGGCATATACTGTCCCCCACACCATGATCCACAACATACCACAATCCAATTTCGCACTTCAAACTGTAGACTTGAATTAGTGCTCCAGATTGTACTATGAAGGTGTACCCCTCAAGTACCACTTCTTTGACTACAGGCATCCACTGTCCCACACATCATGATTTACAAAATACTACAAACTAATCGTCCTTTCCAAATTCCAAACTCCTAGCATATTTTTTCTTTTGATCCTGCAGTTCTCCAACTGTTTTGCCTTTGCAGCACTGCATACTATAGGCATGTTATAAACAAGGCTGAAGTGATCTCTCATATGTCTGCATTTAGATGATAGAAATCCACTAGTACAGTTGTTAACTTAAGCATCCATATCAATAACCTACATAGGCCAAACAAACAAAGCATAGATGTTTGACAGTCAGAAGGAAATTTCTTTGAAGTACCTGATACTTTTCTTTGACTTCACGGATTGAGACAGAAAATTCTGTCATTGTCCAGCTCAAAGTATTAAATAGCTGATTAAGAAAAGTTGAGAATAGGACTTCATCATTGACACAAGCTTCTCGCAGCAATCTCTATTGAGCAAGAGGCAAGAATTTTAGTCAGAAAGAAGTCTCGCAGTGGGGGGGGGGAGAGAGAGAGAGAGGTTATCAATGACCTGGAAAATAAGTGATGATGATGATGATGATTCTCCATTCTTCGAAGAACCAAAACCAGAGCCCTTGCATAACCTTAGAAGAATGTTAGTTACCGGGATCCAACATCTGTTGTCAAAGGTTGACAGCAACGCAGTCGGTAGGTTTTGGATGACAGCCTCATTGTTCTCAAAGTCATCCAAGAATTCCTTGTATTGTACCAAGACTGAAATAGACTGAAGAAGAAGATCCTTGAGATCTGCACTTGATATTCTTGGATCGTTGAAATGCATAACAAGGAAAGTGACCTGCTCAACACAAGCGAACAACTTACTCCCACTCGATTAACAAAGATGGATATATAAAGCTCAAGAGTACCAGTCTTACAATAATATTCTGCAGAATGCCATAGCTGTTAAACAAACATGCAGAAGTCATTTTGGACATCCAAAAGTCCTCTTCAAGGCAAAATATTGAGAATACTCATTGAATTAGTGAATGAGTTTGGCTTGGCTTAGCCTTTAACTTTTACTTATACATTCATACGTGTGACATTTTTTTTTTTAACACCAAACAACTATTATCTTCAAAAAAAATTATCAATAATAGTGCTGTCAACCGCAATTTTTTTTTTTTTTTGGTAACTTGTTTTAAGTACAAAATTGTTCCCATCGTGGCAGAAAATTCACGTGCGGCTAATCGAAATGCTCAAAGCCACCCCAAAGCCCATCCAAACAGCATCCTGACATTTGGACAGTCTGCGTCAAAGAAGTAACTGATCGACAACTGCAGGAGAGCTTTTTATGAAATCCAAAGAGCATGCTCAAGAGATATAGTTCAGAATATATATTCATGACCTAACCTCATCTTCTCAGTCCCACCATCACAACAACCTCTTATCTACATCTAATAATTGGTTCATTCAGTTGATTCTTCTTGTTAGATCCATGTTTTCTCGTATCTTGGCTTTGACAAGCTATGAATTTACACCTAAAATAATCTATATAAAGCTTTTTCAAGTAACACCTCCTCCCCCCCCCCCAAAAAAAAAAAGTAAATAAATAAATAAAACATCTATACAACAAGCTCAATCACACAAACAAACCCTCCTTGATCACATAAAAAGCATTATCATATAACAATCTGATTAAAAGTTTTTCAACAGGACACAAAGGTACTACATGCTCTACCTATAAATAGGTTAAAGGTAAAAATCAATTACTTCATGTGAAAAAGAAACAAACAATAAATAGAAAGTTCTGAACGACATTATTCTGACCTAACATGTAATTTTCTTCAAACATGACCGAGCTCGCATTGTCCAAGGAATTTCAATAACTATGTGTTGGCATAAATCCAATGATCATACATTTCATCATAGGGCAGTCTTTCTCTTGTCAACAAAGAAATGTATATGCACATGCACACTTTATGTGCACATCCTGATAGGGTAAGAGCAAACCATATACCAAACCAGTGACAAGTCAATGAGTTGCTTTGCTCCAAATTTTCAAGACTCTAGAGCCACGAGATTATGTCATTTACAGAAAGCAATTTTCAAATGGTATGCACCATGCAATATAATAACAGCAATAATCAGGCTACAGTTTAAGCACGGCACATACATAATAAGAGACGCAGCCCTGGAAATCACTTATCATTAGTTAAATGAAACTTGGAGAGCACTAGAATGTGAAGGAGAAGTAGGAAAAAAGTGGAGTAGAACATACAAATGAAGCCAGTCCTTGCTTAATAAATATAGCTGGGGGGACGAATGGTGGATCGCTCTTACGTAAAACATGAAAGCAGTCAACCTGCAACAACAGAGGCAATTGTTAGTGACTCAAACATCTCACAGGGCACAGTCAGAGAACATAAATTTGAATTTCAAATTTATACTGTCTTTTCAAGTTAGCTAATCGATACACTATGAGTACGGTGAATCACTCCAAGAGAAAACCCAAAGAAATAAGCAACGAATGCGCATGCGCAATGACACATCAATAAATATATCAATTATCAGGGTACCACAGCATCTCCAGGTTCACCTACATTATTACAAAAAAAGATAAGTGAAATTGCCCATGTATTCACAACTTTCTAATGAAGACGTCAATCCTCATTTCTATTTTAAGCTTGCGCAGATATGACTGGAATGTCATGGATGCTCTCATGAAAATTTTCTCTGAAATGCTAGCAAGTCAGAATGTCCTTCCCCACAGGGCAGGAGCTTATGTCCTAAGATGTCCTTTTACTTTGTCTATTCATCAAGCATGGATGAAAAGATGAACATAACAGGTAACAAAAGTACTGTTACCAAAGGAAACGCATAATGCAAGAGACAAATTAGTTCTGAAGTTGAAAAGATAATAAAAGGTCTTGAGAACCCAAGCTTCCTTTGTTGACATCTGAGTTTGAAGTAAAAATCCAAAATTCTATTAAAATGCACATGAAATGTACCAGGGATGCTGCAAACACCAAATTAACTGGACAGTGAATAGACCAAATAGAACACAAGCATTTGAGTATAAAGAAATTAAAGACTTACAAGAGATTCAAGATAAAACTCGGGAACATATGCAAACACAGAATCCGCTTTGCTAAGAGCTAGAAGCAGTTGCGCAGTCCACATGCAGGCAGCAAACATGCCTCTTTGCTTCCATCGTGAAAATAGAGAGATCCTGTACCTGTAGGAAAAAATTATAACAATCAGGAACTGATGACACCAGCATGGATACAGAACCAGCATGTCAGGTAGGTTCAATCCAACAAAGAATTCCTAGGAAATCCTCTGACATTATACAAGATCAATCATAGAAAGGAGTGCAAGAATTTGAATAAGCCACAATGACACAAGACTAAATCACATTAGCTGCAATAACTAAAAAATGTGTTTGAATAAATTGAAGCCTCAAAACTTTTTCTTTCACTATAAAAAAAAAAGATAACTTTGTTTGAGATAGAAAAATCCATAGAACCAAACTTCTCTTGTTATGCAATGATAATGCCAGTGCTAAAGCAATGACGTCATGTGAGGTGGGGATATTTCCACAATTGTGAAATGTTACATCCATAATTTTCTATATATACACACACTATATGATCTAAAGATAAGTAGCTTGGAGTTTTGCATAGCTCATAAGGAATCTCAGGTGTATCATTAATTTTGTGATGAACGGAAATTGTGGAGGACGATTTTCCATCGTCATAATCACTAGCGTGCAATGTTTTGGGATTAAATTGATAGATGTTGATGTATGCATTGATTGTGTAGAGCAACGATCATTAACCTACTACTTTGGTAAATATTGATAGGGATCGATATGCTCCGAAATACATATTGAATGGTTTTCAAATTTAAAATATAGTGAGTTCAGATTTTCCTAACACCAATTATTTTTCACTAATGACTTTAGTGAGCCCAAAATATTTTTCTGATTAAGTACTTGAAATAAGCACCAACTTTCTTGTTTATGTAATGATTACTTGATATTTTGGTAACATAACAAAATATTTATTTTGGAAACCACATAGATGAGCCACTTCTTATTTGCAGCACATCTCGTCATGCTCAACCCATTATTTTAAATCACATGCTCTTAGTACATTGAATCTAGTGTAGCTTTGATGTCATGCATTACTTCATCTATCTTAACCTTAACTAATTAATACTCTTGGTAAGCCTAACTCGTATCCATTCATTTTTGCTCGGCCAAGAAGTAGCTCTCCCTCTCTCTTCATTTTTCCACCAATTATCTTTAACCACATTCTCGTTGTGACATTGAGCCTATTTTAGCTTTGAGGTCATACCTTACATCACCAATTTTATTCTTAATCTTTTAATGCCCTCTTGAATTATTCTTTTACTCGGCTAAGAAGGAGCTCTCCCAAGATATCTTCTTGTAGCCAATCCTTTAATGCCAGTGCTAAAGCAAATACAAGAAAGATCAAATTTCTTGACAAATAGAATCAAATTCATAACATTCTCAGATTACAATCTGCAGTAAAAGCAACCACCTTAGAGGCAATCTGGTATCAAGGCAGTACAACCTTCACAAACTAAATTACCCAAGACAATGCATGTTTCTCAATAGCGAGCAAAATTGTAGGATTTAGAACTTGATAAGAGTATAAAACAGTCAAGTCTGGTATGCACTTTCAAACTTCCTCATAAACAACTATCAGTGGCTAGTCATCTCAAGCAACACACGTTATGTAGTTTAGAAAACAGTTACTTTGAAATGTATATGAGATAATGAAATGATTAGTCTCCTTGTCCCCTTACCAAGCACAATGTCTAACACAGTTAGCAACTTCCTCCCGATAACCATTCCTAACTCCCTTTAAATGCTTCAACTTTTCACCATAGGCTTGCTCCCTTATTTGTTTGTCAGTGTCTTCCAAGAGAGAGATGAATTGGGACTGGTGTGATGTGTAATATGATGCCTGAAAATAGAGCAACGAAAATTTTAGACCAAGAGAGATTACCATATAGGGAGAGGCACTACTCGATCATCTTGAAACAATTAATGCATTAGCTAACTCCTTATCTTAAAATGAGTCTATCAAGTTCCATTAGCCATAAGGGGAAATCATAATATCCTTAATTGCTGGCATCACGTCACTTATGCTTCCACCATTTAATTTGTACTACAAAGGAAGAGAGATTTCCTTAAAATATATATATATATATATTCCTGGAAAAGCACAATCCATCACTTTGGCACTAGAAAAAACCAAATGTACTATATGAGCCATTTGCTGAATGCAAATTCAGAGCTTTCCTAGCCAGTGCATGAGGTGCCTCGCAATAAAAGCTTTAGATGTTAACCAGCCTACAGAGATCTAAATAAATAAAAAAGGAAAGAGGTACCAACAAATATCATTGTTATCTCCATTTAAGGCCCAAGAGATGATTGCAACTTGATGCAGGAACATAGGAAAATATTTTTTAATTATTTATTTTCAAGTAATTGTCCACGGTCACAGTAGTTTAAGTTTTATTTTGTTTTGGGAGTCTTTTCTTATGTTTTATGAGTCTAGTGGTACTAGTTTTAACTTCCTTTCATAGGAATCCTACAAATAAATGGTCTTTATGCCTATTTATTAGTCTTGAAAGGTTGTTTTCAGATTTGCGAGTATTGTCCATTGTTGAGTAAAGTTTCTCTCAAGAGGCTTGTTCGTTCTTATTCCTGGATTAGAAGTCTAGAAGGCAATCTTTTAGATTGTGTGTTTCCGCTTGAATTGTTCTTTTGTGCTTCTTCGATTCTGCTATTGGTGTTGAGTACCTTGTAAGGTTTTTGCTTTTCCCTACATCAATTTGGTATCAGAGCTTTCTCCAATCAGGAAAGAATGATGCTCACTAAGAGATTGGACAAGATAATTGTGGGGCTCCTAACTCACAGATCCCAAGATTGAAACCTGGCAATTGATACCGAATTGATATATGAAAAGAAAACCTCACAAGGTACATCAACACCAAGAACATAATTGAAGAAGCACAAAGGAACAATCCAAGCGCAAACACACAATCTAAAAGATTGACTTCTGGACTTCAAAGTCCGGAACAACAAAGAACAGATTCCTTGAAAAAAATATTATTCAATAAAGAAAAATAATAAACAGACATAAAGCCCCTTTAATAGAAGGATTCCTACCTAAGGAAGTAAAACTAGTACCACTGCAACTCTTAAAACATAAGAAAAGACCCCAAAAACAAAATAGAACCACTGCCATACTGTGAACAGTAACTCGGAAAATAATTAATTATAAGTATTCTGCTATGCTCCTGCATCACAACTGCTTGCACAGTAAATAAAGAAAAAGGACTTCGCACCATCCTTGGTCAACGGCACACTCTAAAATCATCTCTAAGCGTTTACCATGTTGAAGCCTCCCAATGGTTATTGGTACTAATTAAACCTTCATGAGGATTCCAACCACAAAAAGCCTACTTTTTCCAAAGATCCTGCCATTAGCTTTCAATCCTCGACGCAATAAAGTTTTAAGAGGTCTGAGATTTGAGGTGTTTAGATTAGACTTTAATTTAAAGGATGTCACAAACTTCTCTAACAACAACTCAACTTTCATGCACCAAAATGTCCCTTAGAAAACACGACACCCAAGTCTAAAAAAAGAAAGCAAGAAGATTCAATAAACATTTTCTTAATCCATCTTTTTTTATTTTTGATAGGTAAGAGAAAATGTTAATAAAGGGCAACATCAGGTGCAAAAACGTTCTAAATCCATCTTATCCTAAAGATAGTAGACTATCTCGTAAAAACTTGACAGAATTAGTATGTTCCAAGCGTCAACTGTTGCTTTTGCATGTACCTTTGCAGCTGTATCAGTTGTAGTTCGGGAAAAATGAAATGAGAGCCAGCTACATTGGTCAACATATATCCATCTTTATGTAAAATTAATCTAAATAAGATATTTTCTGCCAAAAAGGTGACAAAGCAGTATGTATATATACCCTACACAGAATTAATGTCACGAAATTCAATTGGCTATGTGAAAATTCAACATGCTAAAAGGTAATTGATTAAAATTTTTATGTTTACTCTTCTATCAAGCACATAACTGAGTCCTCACCTGCTTAAAGTTTGGCGCAAGACCTATATGATACAGCAGCAACAAAGCATCCAGAAGTTCTTCTTCTCTTACTGTTGCTGAAGACATACTGCACTCTATTGGTAAACTCCTGATATTCTGAACTGGCCGATAACCAAATTCTGGGTCAGTCTGATTACTAGTGCTAGGCTTTTCTGCTATTTCATCATTTAAACTTCCTGCACTGCACTCAGCAGCAACATTTGCCGATCTCTCCGGAATAGAACTACAATGGGCATGAGAACCTTTGATTCTATATCTAATTGGACATTTGGACATTCTTCCATAATCAACATCATAACTGGAGCAACAACATGGTTTTTGGATTGTTGAATGGGTTATTCTAGTTTCTTGGTCATCCATACATCCCTCTTCCCACCGAACTACTTCAGCTTCCTGATCATATACAGGGTGAGATTTTGACAGATGACTGTAGGACCCTCCAAGCCTCGAAATGTCACACCGATGCGGATCATCTTTAAGGAACAGACCGACAGGGAAGCTTTGTTGTCCCCCTCTATGAAGAAAAGCCACATCAGAACCACCAAACATTTCCCCTAAGGCAAACCCTTCTGACAAAAAGTGAAGGATGACTGTGTATAAAGAAACAAGAACAGAATTGCTTGAAACTCCAGGTGGAGGAACATCTCGATCTGCTCCCCTGTTCTTTATTAAAAGATTCTGTATGAATGTCCTGAAAACTGAACCTGGCAACTGCGGAGGTGCTGCAGGAGGTATAAATTGTATTACCAGTCGACAGAGCTCCCTATGTTTTTCCTCAATCTGCCAAGATAGAAAAGAAGCAAGCCTTAGTTTCCACACTACCAATTGACCTTATATCAATAAGATCTATGTCAGCATAAGGTTCATAAATGAGATACCACTACCCAAACATTTCACAAAAATTGTTGAAGCATGTGCAAAGTTAGTCTAACACTAACATGATAAACCACTTAATACCTTAATCAAAGAAAATAAAGTTAACTAACATTGAATTGATTCCATGTTCCAGATCATGCCAATCAACAGCAGCCAGCACGAGAATGTGTGGCATATTGTGAGAGTCAAAATCCATTTCTGCAGTTCCATTAGACACTATGACCTAATTGACTAGAAGAATCAGAAGCATGACTTGAAGGTAGCACAAGGTTATTTTGGACAGCAAACAAATATTAATGGACAACAAAGCAGCAGATAACCTGACTTTGCTGTAGCTTCAGGATTCTTTGATGGGAGCAGTAGCATAAGAGAAAGGCACACAAGGCAAAACAGCCCATGAGAAATCTCAGTCCAAGATTATCAGACAAACTATACAGTAACACTACCAAGTCCTCGATCGTTTTTTAGAGGGATTGTAATAAGTTAAGACATCCCTAAATTAGCAATAACCATACATCTGAAGGAAAACGAATCAAAATAGCTCAAAACTAACAGCTTTGACTGTAATGCGTACCTTACTTATAGCTTCACAAAGAGCCGTAGTTGTCAAAACCATGCTACTTTCACTAGAAACATCTTCACATGATCCTGGCCACCAAACAGAAGGCATCAAGCACTGAAGATCCTCTCTGTTTGGAGGCTTGCGGGACAGAAAACCCTCGTATAGAAGTTCAAAATTTAGAGATTTCCACCAAAGCACCATTATTTCTTCTCGTCTGAAAAAATGACAGGCCAAGGCAAGGTAAGGGTAGGATCCTGAATATGGACATTCTGTTAGGACCAAACATGCCGTTTTACAACAGCGTGAAAGAGCATATATTATGTGCTCAAAAATTGAACGCGAGGCCTGAAATTCTAGAAAGATATCCAGAACTCTATCAAAGTTCAAATTGTCATGAGGGGCTTGCACCCTGAACACGTCCATCATAAATGAAAGAAGTGGTCCACAGGCAATGTACTCAGGACTCCCATCATCTGCTTCAAGCTTAGAGAAAAGTTCTTTACATATAGCTCGAGAAACGGGCAGAAAAAGATCTTCAAACGGAACAAATCTGTTGAGCCTTCTCAATTTCTCAACTGAAGAACACTCAGCTCGCTCCATACGATACATGTCCAAAAGCCTTGAGAAGTAATGCAATAAACGGGAAGCCAATATGTTCATGGAAGGTGGTGCTTGAAGAGGAAGATAGCCTCCAATGGGGTATCTAAAAGGACGGGCACCAAAATTTATATCACAACGTTCACCTTGAGAAAGTGAAATGGCAGGATAATAACCAGCTCCAGGGCCCATTTTCCGAATCCCATGAAACGCGGTCCCCAGAGAAACTCCATTTCTGAAGAACAAAATCTGATCATCATCTAAATCTATGCAGCATCCAATGACATCACCAATAACCCACGACAGACCATACGGCTCCGCTTCCTTATTCCATTTTTTCACCCTTCTTCCATCAAATGCATATGAATCATCTGCATCTCCCACACCCTTCTGGTCAGTAAAAGGGCAGGATACAGTTGCCCATCCAAGCTGCTGTATGCCAGAAGTTTCCAGAATAACTTCATACATCCATTTTCCTTTCCACACATAGGCATTAGCCCTCACGCTGCTGAACATTGCCAAGCTCTCAACAAGCAATGGTGGAACTAAGGTTGTAATCTCACCACAAATGCTGGAAACATCAAGAGTAACAATGTTTGGACCACGTCCACTATCACTTATCAATATGCCATATCTATTATGATCCTGCAATTTCAGATTAGCTTCAAGTTTCAAAAGCTCGCCCCTTATAATAGCATGAATCGAGTTGCTCTCGAGTGGTCGACAAAGTGGGCCGAGTGACTTGCACGGAAGATCAAATATCTGCTCCAAAGTGTGCTCAATAGATTGATTCCGGATCTCATCACGGTAAGAGACTAGACGGCCTTTCGACGAATTATCAGCCCTATCCTCCTCATTCAACAGCACTGCCAAACCAGAAGAGAGCCCACCGATCCGCAAGCTGTCTTCTGCCATTCGCAACAAGTGCCAGCCAGCAGTAGCTGGAGCCCTCGCTAGGCCATACTAACACGGCGTATTCAAAATCCGACCAGATGCAGCTCCAAGCTCATACTACTCGTACAATTCCAATCCTAAAAACATAACTACACCAAGTCAAAAACACAGATTCAAATCCCTACTACAGCCTGATCCTTACGAAATCATAAAAGGCAATCACGCAAGCGAACACCGAAACCTTCGAAGAAATAGAACAGACCACCCAAACAGCAGCCGCACGACGCTAGACTGACAACAGCTTGACAATACAATCTCCTAAAGCGGCATCCCTCCGCCAAAACGCAAGAGCACGGATCATTTCAGCCTCCTCCCTTCTTCCCTCCACCAAAATGCTCTCGAATACTCACAAGCAAGGACTCTCTCTCTCTCCCTCTCATTTTCAGCTCATGCAGGCAAAGCTATATGCAGCAAAATCGAAATCCGCGAAGGAAGAATCAGGCGGAACCGAATCAAAAGACTTACAGCCCCGCAATCGAAGGATTCCGCTACAGGACGCCTCGCGAAGAGGCGGCGAGCCGACCGCTAGGGTTTCGCGGGGGGCGCCGATGGAGCGAGGCGGCGGCGGCGGCGACGGCGACCCGACAGAGGGATTGAATTCCGCCGACCTTCTTTAGAGAGAGAAAGTGAACCTGTAGAGAGAGAAAGGGAAGGTGGCGTGGTGTTCCACGGAAGATGGTGAAGAAGAGGACGCTCCCCACGGTATTTGGAAATGGGGAGAAAAATGGAACGGAAAGGGAAACGATTGAAGGAAGCCCAAACCGACCGCAGCCAGCAGACACGGGACGACCCGCAACCGGTTGCAGCTACGTCCAAAAACGCACGCCCGTTTTGGATCCCCGCCCCCACCCATTTTCGGAAATCTCTAACCTTTTATCCCCTGCCGAATATTCTATTCTCCAATATGGACGGTCATTCTGTTTTCTTTTTCTTTTTTTCTTTTTCTTTTTTATCTTCTGCTAAAAGAATAATATTCACGCTACTCCCTAACTGGTAGAATATCAATGGAGGCGTGAAGAAGTTATAACTTGATATGAATAATGGGGGCATTCAGTTCAACTTTTCTAATAGATTTTGAAAATACTTGAGATGTTCGGCAAGCATTTTGAAATAATTTTTGGTCAAATGCCGGCACTCCCACTCAGCCTTTTAAAGTAACATTTGCAAAATGCTAAAATCATAGTTAAAATTCTTTTTTTTCCAAAACTACCCTCATTAATTTCTTAATTTTCTAATTTTACCCCTTCTTGTAACTGTTTATCTTCTTTGGAAGAAGGCAGCTAGCAAGTGTTGCACGACATTAGGCGGCCTTGCCCAGGGTCATGTGACCTTAGCCAATAGTTGCTAGTGCCAAATATACCCCATCAATGCTCCATGAAGGGTTTAAATTCTTTTTAATAAAAAATATAAAAATGCAGTCAAAGCCCTTGCAAAAAAAAAAATTTCTCCAAACACTAGTTGAACCTAAAGTGGCTTTGCAAATAATTTTTATCAAGCACAATTTACATTTCTCTAAAAGCTTTGATTTTGATATTTACATTAAACTCAAAATCAATTTCTAAAATTGAACCAAATCCACCCTAATTTCATAGCCAGGGAACCACTTTTAAGATACCTTCCCTTCCCGTGAGGATTAATAACACAAGTCGCATTTCTCGAACCCTTTTACTTATTGAAAAAAAAAATTGGCATATAAACGATGCGACGGAGATTGTATGCATAGGGTAGATTGTTTGCATAGGGGTCTTTCCAGCTTTTCCAAGCCCATACCACCGCGACTTAGGGTTTAAGTTTTTAGCATGCAAATGATTTTTACTTGGAGTCGCCACTAATCTATTTTTGGTGGGTCGATTAGAAACCCAAGTAAAGTAACGGGAGAATTACTTTACTCCTACGAACCAGAGATTATGGGATCGGGGACTTGATTACATTAGATTTCTCTAACGCCCTTTCGGTACATTTTCTCTTTTATTTGAAAAAAATGATTTGCAGGCAGTTTGTATCGATTTTAATTTACTCCCTAACATTCAATGTGATCATGCAAGTGCGCAATCATTATTTAACACTCAATTATCAAAGCAATAAATTGTGAGGAAAGGGAGGAAATCACTTACCTTGAAGCTACGAAAGCATCTGCAATATTAGCTAGAAAATCACATCGACCTAAAAGTGATTTCTAATTAATACGCGATCACTCGAATTTTGGATTTTCTCTTATTTAATGAGGCCTAAAACTAACGTGCAATGCATGTAATGACGTACAAAAGTGTCTAATTATAATGGCATGCAATGTGCAACCTAATATGCAAACTATATGTCACGCGACATTAATTATTTAACTTAATCTAATGCCAGAAAATATTTAATGCAACTATCCTAGTATGTCACGCATTCGAATGACCCTAAACATGTAATTGTTAGATGACATGCAATGGATGATGTGCTAGATGACATGCAATAGATGATATAATTCTATGCGACGTATAGATAATACGATGCGACCTAGACTACATGACATGCAAGTGATATGTTTTTTTTGTTTTTTTCATGAAATTAAAATAAACAAATAAATTTCCTATTTCTAGAAATTATCCAATTCAATCTAAGGGATTAATCTAGCCAGAATCCTAGTTTATATTATCTCTAACTAAATGAACCCTATCCTAACATGCAATCATATTCTACGAATAAAATCAATCACCCAAGAAACGAATAAAATCGGCGAATCGTATCTCAGGCATGAGATCGAATTGGTCGATTTTCCGTGCAGTCGCGAATCGTATCTCGGACGTGAGATCGGATTGACGATTATGGCACGTTAAGAAATTAGAGAATAATCTCTAATTTAAAAGGCTACTTGAGATTTGGGATACTATAGTATAGAGTCTAATTAAATATATCCGCAACATTTCAACTAAGGAAAATAAAGTCAAACGAGATTTTACCTAGTCCGTGAGGTAGTGCTCACGATGGGGCTCCTCGGTGAAGGAACTGCGCACGATTTTTTCGAAAGATTCGTGTTCTTCTTTTCAATGGCTTTAGCTCTTGTTCTCCACGTTTCGCTGTCTTCACCCAATTTCGTCCAGTTGGCACTATGTTGACGATGGTGTGTTGTGGGTAGAGGTGTCAATATGGGTCATAAACCCATATTATGACCCACTTTTAGTTAAATGGGTCAAATATGGGTCAAGTGAAAGTTAAATATGGGTCAAATATGAGTTAAGTGAAAGTTAAATATGGGTCAAATATGGGTCAAGTAAAAGTTAAATATGGGTTAAGTAAGTTATTAGGGAGACCCATTATCTCTCTCCTTCCATCCCCTCTTCTATGCGTTTTCGACCTCCGTTGCCAATCCGATGAGGTTCGCTCAACAATAATTAAAAAATCGATTTTTTTAAAATTATTTTCCTCAAACTATTTCAATTTAGAGGTATCCACATTTTTTTATTTACTAATTTTTTATTATTTAATTTACTTTATAAATTTGATGTAAAATTTTTATTCAAATAATTTATATGTGAAAAGTTTAAAGTGGACTAAATAAGTGGGAGTGGATTTTCTTAAATTAAGTTAAATATTAATATGTGTTGGTAATATGGGTCGGAGATGGGTTGGGTATGGGTCGGGTATGGGTCATCAAATTTACATTGCATGAAAATGGATCAAAACGGGTTAAATGGGTCGATGTGGGTTGGACCATTTTCGACCCGACCCAAACCCGACCCGACCCACCCATTTGACACCCCTAGTTGTGGGTGATGGTGCTCAGATTTGACCTTGTCAAAGGGACAAGGACGTGGCTGCTTTCTTCTTGGCAATCAATGAGGAAGCCTCGGGATCGCTTTAGAAACCTCGCAAAACGAAGGGACGTGGCGCAACAAGGATTCGACGGGCTGAAACTTCGTCACACGGGCGGCGTCAAGCGTGGCTCAGTGCGAGCAGCAAGGACCTCGCAGATCAAAGGTCACAGAAGCTCGACGTTGTCGTTTGGGCAGCAGCAATTTGGCTTCGATGGCGGAGGGTGAGGTACTGCTTGGCCGGTGCGTCGGGGCACAAGAGGGAGGCGCGTCCTATGAGAGTGTGGCGGCGGTGGAGACGCGGCTAGTTTCTCAACCAAGGCTGACTGAGAACTCTCTCTCGTCCCCTCTCTCTCTGCGTAATTTTTGTGTCCCCTCTTTCTGGTGTGTCCGTCCCCCTTTTATAGGCAAGACAACACAGTGCCCTAAAAAAAAACAAGATAATGACACGATGATCTGCTTTCTTATTGTGGATGCACTGAAACATATCTTTTTTTGCTCTTTTCCTATCTTTAACCATGCAGATATATTTTACCTTTGAACCAACCACATCCCTTCCTTTTATTTACCATGCAGATATACTTTACCTTTGAACCAGCCACATCCCTGCAGATATGTTTTACTTTTGAACCAGCTACATCCCTGCAGATATATTTTACTTTTGAACCAGCCACATCCCTGCCTTTTATTGACCATGCAAAAATCGGCCGCCGTAAATTCTTGAAAGATTATGCTCCTAAAACTATATGCTATGCAATATTAAATTCCGAATAATTGATCAAAATTTATGTGTCAACAGCCTTGTCTTTAGATCTTGTAAGATTTGTCACCTTGTTTGAAATGTCGAGCCTTTCAATAAAATCTCAAACACTACATTGCAAATATTATGGTAATACTATGAATTATCAGAATTTTCGCACGTCATAAGAATAACACCAATGAAGTTAATTTTTAACACGATATTATCTGTGTACACACATTCAATTCAATCAATGTCAACAAATACACACAAATAGCTTTATGCTCTATTTATTTTTCAAAAAAATAAAAGATTCAAAAAAACATTTCCTTAAAAATAGTCATTTGCATCGCTTAAAATAATTAATCAATATATATGTTCATTATCTATAACAATTCATATTTATATATTTTCACAAACTATAAAAATATTTATCATTTATTTGTTAAAGTAGGCGATATAAACGGCCACTTTTAAAAAAACATTTTTTAAATTATTAATTTTTTAGCGAAGCAAATAAGGTCTTGAAGCATATGACATAGCTTCTAAGCAGGATTATATCGACATGAGCGAATATAAATTTACATAATTTCATTCTCATTTATGAAAGCGAGTGCATTTTGTCAATTAACTTAATTTTTCTTCTTCTTCTTCTTTTTCGTTTTTCTACTCGCAATAATTGACTTAATTTGATTTTTTCCTAATTCTTTTGCGGGGACGGTCGGGCGGTCAACGGAGGGCGAGGGAAGTGCGCGAGCTTACTGCGCGCGCCGCTGATGGTGGCGTAGGCTGTAGCCGGGTCAAAGGAATTTAGGGGGTAAAAAGCTGCCCGGCCTCCACGTGGCTCGCCCTCGTCATCTCTCGTCTCGTGCGCTTTTGCTCAAAATTTCAAAGCGCCACTTGATGGCGGTTTATCCATCAATTCTGAAAAAGAGGTGCATGACGTGGAAAACTGAAAATATCTAAATTTATTGCATCAGCTTCTTCTTCTCCTTCTCCTTTTTTTTCCTTCCACATATTAGATTTATTCCCACAGAATCAAACTATATTATATAGATTTTGCACAATCTTACACAGCGTGACCTGTTTCGATACAGGCACAATGTTCAAACTAAGTTCCAATTTTTTCAATATCAAATTCAACTTAGTAAGTGTAAGATATATTCGACTTCGTTCAATATTCAAAATCTAATGATGCTATGAACTTGAGTTGGATTATGCTCAAAGTCTAGCTCAAACCCCGACTATTCGGATTATAATGGTGACTTTTTTCCACATGTAAATGTAAAACGCCAGTAAAAGAAGTATATTTTAATTGCGAAAATGAAGGATTTGAAGAAACAAACTTGAAGCAACATTTGTTTTTATTATTATTGATTGATTGATTGAAATTTAAAAGAAGATAAGGGAGGCCTTCTTCCAAATTCCAAGCCATTTGTCGTTTAAGATACGTTTGGTAACATTTCTACTCTTAAAAATAATTTTTTTTTATTTCTAATTTTTGAACAATTTTTGAGTAAAATAAGGCGTTTAGTAACTATAAAAATTTATTATTCTCGAAATAGAAAAAGAATATAAATGCGTTTAGTATCGACAAAAAAATTTTATTTCTTTTTTTCTCGATGGAGGTGGCGGGCGGTGATTGGTGATCGACAACGGCTAGCGACTAATCAGTAGCTGCCGCCACCAATTGCCGCTACTGATCACTGACGACCAGCCAACCTCGGCAGGCAAGCAGCGATCAACGGTTGGTGGGCGGCAAGTGGTCTCCAATAAATAAGTTTCTAAAAATTGTTTCCAAGAACAAGAAAATTTCTACTTCTCATTTCTATTCCAAATCTATTCCTCGTAACAACTTTCTATTTCGGGGAATAGAAACACTAGTGAACATTACCAAACTAATTTTTGTTCTTTTTCAATTCCAAGGAACAAAATAACAAAATAACAGAAAAATTGGAAGAATAACAAATAGGCCCTTAGTGCGCGAAAAAAGCAAAAATCAAGATTCGGTTTATTTTGCGAAAAATGAATAAGTCAATTTTTAAAAAAATAATATATAGATCATTTGAACTTATTAATTAATGAAAAATATTTTTGTTATCAATAAGAATTTATGCATAGATGTTTTTATAAAAGATGAAAATATTTTTTGTTAATTCATTTTTGGACACGGCACAAATAATCATTTTTTTGGAAAACAGTTTTCCTAACTATTCTTTTTTTATCATATAAACAGAGCTTAAACATATGTTTGTTTCGCATGATTTGAAAAGCACTCTCTTAAAATGATCACGTGCATCTCTAATAAAAATTATTGAACAAAAAATATTCATCGTCCACAAAAATGCTATCTATAGTAACATTTTTCATTAATCAACATAAATGCTGATTTTTATTAAAAAATTAAAATCATTCCTTTCGCGAAATAAATATAACCTAAAAATAATTAATTTTGTTACTCGTGACACGATGGTTGACCAAAAACGAAATGTGATACAATAAAGTCACGAAACACGTGATGATCATCTTATGGCTCACGGATGGTGGGATGCGATCCACACAATTAAACCCCACGTGGGATATATTCGGGCCACGCTACAGTGCGCCGGATGCGCTACTATCGCCTCCAGGCCAACCAACGACCCAACGTCATGCCGTGGAAGCGAAACGGCGTTATCATTCGTCCGGCTACGCCGTTTCGCTCGTCGTGTAGCTTTCATCCTTCGAAAGAGACGAAATCCCTTGACCCGCTCCTTTTTTTTAAAGCTCCTTGGAGCACAAGTACACTCAACTAGATTGAATTATTGCAATAACTAGTTGGTCGGACCTTTTCAACAGGTGAACATAGTCACTAGGATTAAAATATGTATGGCTATGATTGTGATTTGCTTTGTGTTGGTCAATTTTTAACATATGTTGTATCCATAAAGTTGCTTCTTTTGATTGACAGACTGAACAATGGGTTTCTTGGACCGCATGTTCCTATGTAACATCATGGCATCTAAAAGGTGGATCCCAAAAGTGAAGATTCGAGATGGTATGGGGCCGATTTCAAGAATTTCATTGGTTGTACCGGATGCATCATTTTAGAAGCTACCATTTTTATATGTCATTAGTAAGAATGAAGATTGACGTTTTTTCAACGTAAGTGCTCCAGCTTGACCTCTTAGGGTGCGTTTGAAAAGAGCTTAGGTTTCTCAAATTTTTTGACTCAAGGTGTATTTACCGAAAACATTTAGTGCTTGATAATTGGGTTTGGTATATTTTTTGTAAAATGAGGCTGGGAGGTAGGCAAGCACCATGGCAAAAGATTAGAGGCGAGCATCCACGCTACGTGATCAAAGGTGACTGTTGGAAAGCCTTGACAACCCTTGGCAAGGCTTAGGCGACCCTCGGTGAGCCTCGCAACGCATAGATTTAGAGCAATCCTCAATGAGCCTTGCGACCCTTGACCATCGTCAATCGTAAGAAAACAATGAACAAATTTAGAACCATGAACAACATCTATCATAGGGAGAGAGAAATTATGAACAGTAACCAAGGGCAACATAGGAGTATGAAAAAATTAACGAGGACAAAATTAGAAGAGAAAATTTCACTAAATCCCGAAAGCAACATTTTCGGAATACTAAAAATCAATACTAATCTCAAGTTGCATTAGGCTTTTGACATTTGCAAAGTTGAAGATTTTTTTTTGCTTTACCGTGCACCTCAACTTTGGCATTTAACCAAATTAAGTCTTAAATCTATTATACAAATGCTAGTTGAAACATAAATTTTCCAATTTTGCCAATTTAACCTTAAGCATTTGCATGAAATTCCAATAAAGCCCTTTTGACTAATTTTTACCGAAAATCACTAAAATGACAATGTGCCACATAGGATAGATGATAACAACTAAATCACCACATCATCGATTTAAGACTATAGTGAAATTTTGCGCAAAGATTTAATATTAATTTGATATTTGTACAATACATTTAAGGTTAATTAGTCAATTTTCCTCACACGAGGGCCTTCAAAGGCCTAAGGGACTTTAGGAATGCTTTCCTAGATGCACCCTTAGACTCTAATCACAAGGTTCTCAACCATTCGAAATCTATGATGATAGTTTTATTAATTAGCCCTACCAATTAAGGGTAGAAGTACCAAAAAAATCAAAAACTTATTATATTTATGTAAGTCTAGCCATAAAACCTTTTGAATTTGTGTCAATTAAATTAATTCGACTAATTTTGGCTGAAAACCATTAACGGATGCCATATATCTTATGTGGTGCAATTGTCGCTGATTTTTTTAATAATTTTTTAATTTTTTATGTTTCTTTTCTTCTTAATTTTCCCTTCTTCACCTTTTTGGGGGCCGAGGGCCGATAAGGGCCTCTAGCCAACCCTCGCCGACATTGGGCAAGGGCTTGCGAGCCCTCTATGGCTAGCGAAGGTGAGAGCTGCGATTTCCTTGCCGATTGTAGATGGTCCACAAGTCCTTGCCCAGACTTGGCAAGGGCCATGATGCCTTCATCGTGCCGGTGAGGGCATTACGACCCTCACCTAGAGCTAGCTAGCAAGGGCTGCGATACCCTTGCCTAGTGCCGGCGAGGGTCACTGACCCTC
The DNA here is from genome assembly GCA_014182845.1 of Corymbia calophylla. Taxonomy (NCBI): domain Eukaryota; kingdom Viridiplantae; phylum Streptophyta; class Magnoliopsida; order Myrtales; family Myrtaceae; genus Corymbia; species Corymbia calophylla. The sequence continues at coordinate 45,684,939 of CM024700.1, read as the reverse complement.
ATGGGCGGCTACCCTTGTCGGTCCTCAAGCCCCCAAAAAAAAAGTGAAGAAAAGATAAATAAAAAGAAAAAAATTGTAAAAATGATAAAATGTCAATATTAGCAATTTTCAAACAAAATTAGCTGAATTGACTGATTGGCATAAATATAAATAGTTTAAAGATAAATCGACACAAACACCGTTTAAGACTTTTTTGATACTTTTCCCATTTAAGAAATTCCTATGACGAATGAATTCGGTCACCAGGGTTGAATTCCGTGTCAATGTCTAATGCCAAAAGAACAAATGCAATTTCACTTCTTATCTTATCTGAATGGTCGAACTTGACCAATTGAGCTTTCCAACTATTCCCATTCACGTCATGCCAACTGATCGAGATCTTTCTTTTTTCAGTCAGCTAAAGAGCCGCTAACGTATCGAATTCGTCAATTAATGTGGAAAGAGACGTATCGTGGATCGTAGATGACAATTGTTGCAAATCTGGTGGCAATGTCATGAAGAAGATTCCAGCGCCAGCATCAATTAGAGCCTGAATCTTACTTCCAACTTCTTATTAGACACGATCGGGTTGGCCAATACAGGAAAATAAATATACCTAGAAGACAAATTCATAGGGCCTGGACATGGGCTTTTAGTTATTCGGCTCGGGTCGACTCGGGTGGCACGATTAGGACCCAAGTCGGGCCCTGTACACTAAAAATTATCATTATTTTTCGTCGATAGGTGGGGGCTAGGCAATAAGTTAGGCCCGACCCTGCTCAGGGTTATCCCGTCGGATACCTCCACTTCCAATCTCATACTTCAACAGCCATCCAAATTTAGCATCCGGTTCCCCTAACATGCGCATCTCGATCCTTGATTTCGACAGATCTCACATGATCAAAGGTTTTTCACGAAGAAGATATTGTTGTGAAATTTTGAGAATCGTGGATTGAAAATGTAGAATTCGAAAATCGAGAAAAATTACAAAAATCTCAATTTTAGAGAAGAGAGTAATGATAGGAACTTCACATTCCTCCGAATCGCTCCCATACGGTGGCGACGAACAATAGCAAGTGAGCAACGATGAGCAAGAGCGACATCAACACCAGGAACAGCCCCAGCCTCCACCACTTGTTCCTTATTACTTTCAAGAACCCGTCCTTGCACGCCATGCAGTCGTAGCAAAGGACGTCCTCGTTGTTCTGCCACGTGTCGCAGTCCTCGTCGCCCACCTCGCCGGAGCCGATGCCGAGGTGGTCGTTCCTCCTCCAGTACGTGGCATTGACGTAGTCCATTTCGCAGATCACGGGAGGTCTGCAGCAGCCGAACTTCACGACAGAAACACGGAACGTCACATAGATGAAGCACCAAATGCAGAACCTAGGGTTTGGCTGAAGTAAACGTAAATGACAGACGCTATACCTCGATCGGGGACAGCTTCCTCGCGCTAAAGTCTTCCGGCTTGAGGCCGATAGATGGGGCCACCAGATCGTCGCACATCCTCGAGTCGTAGATGCACGACTTGATGTAATTCCAGTAGTTGTCGCTGTAGACCTTGGCCTCGAGCCACGTCGGGGACCCGATCACGGCCTTGCTCTCGTTCTTGTAAGCGCCCACCAGAGCGAGGCCCATGGTGAGCATCAAGATCAGAGGCACCATGACCACGAGGAGGCCTAGGGCATGCACCTTGGCCCTCAAGAACACCACGAGGTTGCTGATCAGGAACACGAAGAGCAGCGCGATGCCGATCCCGATCTGGAGCTTTGGCAGCCTCAGGAGGCTCTCACAGTCGTAGCCCTTCATGTAGAGAAGCCATATGATCGAGGCTAAGATGGGTAGGGAGAGAAGGAAGGTGAGGATGGTGATTGCGCCTACGATGATCCTTGCTAGCCTGGTCTTGTCCACTGCGATCGGAGCTTCTTTAGAAGTTTCTTGCAGCGGCTTCATCTCTTCCTGGACTGTGGCTACTATGGTGGTCATGGCTCCAGCGTCGGTGGCAGGGGCGGCAGTGGTGGTGGGGTTATTGGCGTTCTCAGCCATCTCATCAATGGAAAGAAGTCTGATTTCTCATGTGAGAAATTAAGCTTGTGCAGGAGATGCGTATAAGTTGCTGTTTTTGTTGCATGTGTTGTTCATGCCTCTCTCTCTCTCTCTCTCTCTCTCCTCTTACAAGTATTTACCAAGTCAAGTCCAGAGAGCTGGAAGTTTGGTGAGAGAAAATTGGAGGGAACCAGAAATTCTAGGGAAGAAGTTGTCGCTCTTAGCTTGACATCATGAACAGCTGTAATTCCCAAGTGGGAGCTCCAAACGCCCGTCTAAAGGTAATAAAAATATTATTTTCCCCTTATTATAAAAATTAGAGATAAGCGCATTAGAGATCCTAAAATTTATCACAAAAATTTGCCTAAGTACTAAAACTTTGAAAAAGTTCAGTTAAGTCTTAAAACTTGTTACAAAGGGCAATCAAATCTCAAGATTTTCAAAAAGTACAATTTAATCTTAAAATTTATCAAGAAAGTGCAATCAAATGAAAGACTTAATTTGACCAATTCAACAAGTTTTTAGAACTTGATTGTAATTTCTGAAAGTTTTAAAACTCGATTGCATATCCATGATAAATTTTATGACTTAATTGCACTTTTTAAAATTTTTAAATTTAATTACATTTTATTGATAAGTTTTAACACTTCTAATGCATTTATTCCTAAAAATCAACAACAAGAACATAGTAAATATGATGTTTTGATAGGATGTGCTGAATGAATTCAATTTATAGGAGATGTGGTAATTAACATGAATAAAGTTATTTATTCAGCATGTTCTAACATATATAGTAGCTCAACTAAATGATCTTTCCTTTAACGTCACGAAAGTCGAGCGATTCACAATGAGAAAAGTTTGCCCAAGTCTAGCTTACCATAAGAATGTACTCTATAGTGCTTGCTTGGATTCAAGAGATAAAAGGACATGCTTCTTTATGCAGCTCTAGCTTTAAGTTTCGAAACATCATATACAATGTAAGCCTATTTTCATCTTATTATAACTAGGAGTACGCAAACCATTCGTCTCAGCTATAATGCATATGAAGGGACAACATCGATTTTTATGCGTATGGATTCTGATCAAATGTAGAGCCTGGAAATATACAAGTCGATTTGTGTAAATCGAACTCAGCACGGACCATGCACAGAGCAAAAGCCGTAAAGAATCCGAACTCATGGGGCGGGGATTCTTGCGATGATCGAACCAGAAGAAACTCCATTTTGCTGCTTTGTTTAAGTCTCGATTGCACGCATTTTACTGCAGAAACACCAGGGCGGAGCCAGCCCGATCTTGAAGATAGCGCTACGTGCTCGGGAATCCGCAGACAGGTCAAAGGAACCAGAAACTTTTAACCCACCTTCTCGTGGGAAAGCAAGATCAGATTAGGTAATATTATAGTTTTGTCGAGTGTGGTGTTCCTGGATTCAAAGCAGTCAAAAGAACACATCCAAAATGGTCATCTGAACCTCTCTCTCTCCCTCTCCCTCCCTCTCTCTTTCTCGGTGCGTGTATAGAAAGCGGAGCAGAAAGGTCTTGTTTCCATAAACAAGCCAGAAATGAGGTGTTCAATCCGGAGCTTTCTCTGTCTCTTGCTTCTGGCTTCCTTCTTGGGGGTGATGTCTACTGTTTGTGGGGAGTCTCAGATGTATGATGGAGCTGTAGCTTCCGCAGACTCCAACAACATGGTGGGTCTCGTGATTACTCTCTCTCTCTCTCATATATTACAACTTGTAGTACTTGAACTGTGCAGAGAGTGAGCGCAGAGAGCGGCAAGGCAAGTGGTGATTTGGAAGCCAGACATGGCAAGGAGGCTGAAGAGGAGCTTCTTGAGAATGCAGACTACATATACACCAACTCTCTCCCTTAACTCATCATCTTGTAATTTCTCTGTAGCTCAAGACATGGGTTTGCTTCAGGATTGTGGTATTAAGAGTTTGTCCCTTTAATTTTCCGATCTTCAACTATTTTTCAATCGAACTTCTGGGCGAAACTTTGCTCTCAACTCCATGTATCCAGAGCAAATGCCCCTGCTTTTGCCTTGTGAACAAAGCTCCAGACACAAGCGCACATAGTTTTCTGGAAGTAATTTGGCCGTTCCAACTGGGAAAAGGTCAATATTACAATATGAATGACTGATGTTGACTCCACTCTCTGTCTTAATTATTTCCTCATTTAGGGACGTTTGGAGAGTTATTGATGAAGTAAAGGTATCATCACCAAAGAAGAAAGTTGCAAATGAATCAGGCAATTAGTAATTGTCGAGAAATATACTATAGTAGAAGATCTTATGTCAATAAACACAACCCCTTGAAAGATGGCGAATGCTGAGAGTTAGAGCACTTTAATTGTTTGTTTGTCCCAATCGGCATCATTTTGATGCTATTGTCGTGGCCCGATAAAGCGACACGATGTAGAGGTTTTCTGAACGAAGGCCATGACCGATCTATGGATGGGGCAAACCTTGAAAATGCCTAAGTACTAGAGTTTTTTTGGGTATTACTCTTGAAGGCAAGCAATACGGTATTGTATACGGTTATAATAAATATAGGTAGATGATAATTGGGAAATGTAATTTGTACTGTTAGGTTGAGAAGAAATCTATGGCTATAGCCTTGTATTTGTATATATAGGGGTTTGCTCCTTTCATTTGAATTTCATTCAGAACTAATATACAACTCTAGAGTTTCTTGAGTTTCTTGAGTTTCTCTCTACTCTAGAGTTTCTCTCTATAAGACTTGGGAAGAAATTTTAAGGCCTTATAAGATACATTTGACCCATGACCCTATCATCAACAATAAAAAAAATGTATCTTAGAATGAATTCTGGGATTTCTAATTTCTGTTGATTTAATTCAATTCCTGTCAGAAGAAGCATCCGCTCTCTTGATCGCTTCACTGTCGAGCGAATCGAAGAAGGATTGTGTGGATGAAAGACAAATTAATATGTTCTTAAATACTGAAAAGGGACATAATTGGCTAGAGCTACATAACGTTTACCAAAACGGAATAATTGTAGCAACAACTAAGCATTGACCCTTTCATATACTAAACACTGAAATCAAGTAGACATTTTTTTTATTTTTTGGGTCAGCATCAAAGTTTTATCAATGTCTCAAAGATGAAAGTGAATAAATCAAGTAAACATTCAGCACTAGCAAATTCTACCCACACCAACGTGAGCAAATTTTCCAAATTCGATCAGTCCAACGTTATTTATACAACATACGAATCACGAAACATAGAAATCCAGAAGCCAAAAGGCAAAAAAGATAGGCAGGCATGTCTAGTGAGACACTGGACAAAACAGCCAAGAAGGAAAAGAGCTCAGATCGAGGGCATCAAAAGAGTCCATTTTGGTCATGGAAATTGTACACGTGCCCATGATTGTATGCACCGTTCACATCAAGAGGCTTGCTCTCGTAGGCGATTTCTCCATTTGGGGAGCAGGATTCCACCATCAACTCGTTGATCCATCTCATCACGTTCTTCTTGAGCTCCTCCATCGACCCTCCCAACTGCTCGAGCTCGCACAATCCAAGTTCATCAATCGGTGCCTCCCACCAACATTGCCTCTGGCTCTCTCTCCTCATCTCATCCAGCGCCTCCCCGCGCTTCCTCTCCGCCTCCAGCTCCTCGAGAACTTGAGTCAATATCCCGTTGAGGTCGCGCAGGTTCGCGTTCCGGTGGGCTTCGACGAGCCGGCACTCGCCTGATTCAGGGGGCGCCGGGTCCTGGGCGAGGAACCGGTCGATGATGAACTCGACTTCCGGGTGACCAAAGGAGAAGACCTTGCTGGCGGGAGAGAAGACTATGATTCCGATGTCGACCCCGCAGAGGGTGCAGAGCTCGCTCGCTTTCTTGAAAAGCCCGGATCTCCGTTTCGAGAAGGTCACTTGGAGATGGTTTTTCTTAGGAATTTTCGAGATGGCGATTTTCTGGCGACCCAAGCTCGGTTTCTTTGCCATGGGGTGGGGATGATGAGAATCAAGCAAGACAATCCGAGGTATACTTAGGAGGCAGAGAAAGACTTATAGTCCTAGAAGTGACCTAAAGGGAGTTTATATAGCGAGTTTGGTATGCAAAGTTTCAATGTCCAAGCTGGCCAAGATTACTCAAAATTAATGAGTTATGGCTAAGTCATTTCTCGGCATTATAGCATGGGATTGGAGGGGAGATTCATAGGTTATGATATCTCATCCTCTTAATGTGACCCTAGTACGACAACTTTCTTTTACTAGTTGGCAACGTCAGAGGGGCATTTACAAAGGGTTTCCTTGTAGCTTGGTGCTTGCAAGACCATATTAACCAGTTGACCTTTATGGGGGAGAAGTCAATGACGTTTTACTTTATGGGGCTCACCATTCTTTAATTCCACAGCATTGTAACGCACGATGCGATGACGAGTAATTACTACAGCATCGAATCTGTCTTGGGTGTGGATTTGGCAAAGACAATGTGAAATGGTGCAGTTTTATGAAACAGTGAGAAGCCTGTGCTTTCTTCATGTTCACCGGACTCTTTTGGGCGTGTCTGTATCGTAGAAATGAGGATTTCCTTCTAATTTCAACATGTCTTGCAATTATAATTGAGGATATGATTCCATAAAGATTGATGTAACTCCCGTTCGGATAATCAATTATCTTTTAGTTGTCGGCATCGGCTAGCACACATTGAGCAGGTTAATCTTTAGTATTTCCAATTTATTGCTGTTTCAACGAGGCCAAGAAACTGCTCGACCAGCCAGCATAAGAACCTTGGAGTTTGAATCGTACACGGCTCAACAATCTTTCGAGATTAGGTCAGCAGGAAGAAGCAATTCATGAGGACAATAACGAATCCCATAAATTGAAATTGCTGACTTTATAATCACTTCTTGTAAAACAAGGGATTTTCCGTGGTTCATAAAAAAAGAAGATTAGTAAAGATTTTTATGTTGTCTTGTTCGGTGTTCATCTAACTTGGCTCCAAACACAATTTAGTCATGGTTCTTCGGTTTTACCACACGCCTACCTGTGCACTCATGATGGAGAAGCCAAGAGCATCACCATGATCCAGAGACATTTTTAAGGGCCACCCGGGGCATTCTACTACTTTTTGTGTTATAAGTAGGCTAATCAAAATGGGTAGAAAACCCATTTAATAACCCAAAAACATTTAAATAGGTCATAACAAATTTTGCAGATAGGTATAATGGGTTGACAAAATAAAGAGGCTGAAAATAAATGGATTAAAATAGGTTGATTATGAACCTATTTATAACCTACTTAAGGCTTAACCCATTTAAGAGACCCCTACATTTTCAAGTCAAATCATATTTTATTTTTCCTTTTTTTCTACAAAGTCTAGCCGACCCTTGCCGACACCAAGTGAGGGTCGTGGTCTTTGCTAGGTCTAGGCAATGGGCGAGACCCTTGCTATGACCAATGAGGATTTGCGACCCTTGCCCAATGAGGGCCTCACGGCCCTCACCCAATGCCTAACGACTCTGGCTAGACGTGGAAGAACAAAAAAAGGAAAAATAAAAAATTCAAATTATTTTTAAAAAATTTTTAAAAATATGCACTAGATTTGTATTACTTGAAAGTGTTTTAACAATATAATTTTTTTTTATAAATTCATAACAAAAAAATTAACCTAAATTAAGTTAAATATAGAAGCATTTTAATAATATAGGTCGGATCGGGAATGGGTTGTGTTTGGTGTGGATTAAGATATTTACATTACGAATAAATGGGTTAACACATGAATTTGGCTTGGATCATTTTTTATCCATACCCATTCGACTGGTCTAGTTATAAAACTACAATTTGAAATGTACACCAATATTGGAATATGAAATGGAGAAAATCGAATTGAATGAAGAGAGCAAAGAAATTTAAGTCGAAGCAAGAGACCCTTCTAGAAAACTTTCTCTTCAAGATAGTGGACTTGCACGATAACTATTATGTTTCTTTATTTTTTTTTTTTTTTCCCGAGAATAGGTTTTGAAATAGAAATCTGTTTGGTAATACAATTTCATTTTTTAATTTCTGAAACAAATTTTACTTCAGAAATAGGTTTGAAACGGAAATAATAAAGATAAATTTTTTTATTTTTCTATTTCTTGAACAAAAGTGATATATAAAAACTTTTCTCATCACTCGCTTTTATTATCGCTCATCACAGGTTGCCGACCACCAACCGTCACCAACCGCCAACCATTGCCGACTGCCAGTCATCGGCCGCCGGCTTCTTGTGGACATCACGCCGCCACTAGCCAACTACCTCTCGCCATCAACCGTTGATCCCTTGCTGGCCATCGACCATCATTGCTTGCCCCCCTCTCACTAGCCACCACTTAGCCCCCTGCCTGTCGCCGGCCACCTCTCATTGCTATATGGTTGGGAGAAATTTTATGTCGTTATCAAATGAATTTTTATTTCAAAAACAGAAATTTTATATATCAAACATCTATTTTGCCTCAGAAACTTATCTAGGGAATATAAATAGAAAATTTAATTTTTGACCAGAAATTGATTTGGTCATCACTCACGCCCTTACTTGTCCGCCATGGTGCAAGCGGCATTAACAGAAATACAAATTCGAGGCTAAACTGCCCGCGCAAGGACACAACATGGATGCAATTCCAAGGATTTTTCGACCAAAACTCATGAACTCAGTGGCAAATATACAACTGCGGCCACGAAAAACCGCTATAGCCGATTTCTTTAGCTCCTTGTAGAACTTATATCTGTTGCCTAAATAGTTACGGATTTAAACTATTCAAAGTCATTTAAGTATACACGAATATCAATAATCATATGTGCATATTACTAGAAATGAAAAGTATCATATAGGATACATCACCGTTTCCATATAAAAGCATATTAAAAGTTATTTCGATACGAATAAAAAATACTAATCACATATGAGAATCACAAGTAAATGAAAGTCACTAACCATATACAATTTGTTACTTTTCTTATATAGAAAGTCAGTAAGAGTAATGAAACTTACATTTATGTGTATGGAAACAGAAATCACAAATGACATGTAAATATCACATATAAATCCAAGTCACTAACCATATAATATGTTTTACTTTCCCATGTTATAATTGAAAATAACCAAAGTTTCATCCATTTAAAAGATAGTCACTAATTGTATATGATACGATCGGTAAGTGAAGAAGATCTTAAACACAAAGTGTTTTTATTTTTCGTTACTTATCATTTTGAGAAATAGTGGTTAATTAGTATATTATAATTTACTTCTCTTGGGAAAAATTTGCAACACTTTACCTAGTGTCGACATATTGTAACGAAATTAGTTTTGGACATTTTCTAGTAGCATTCCCTATGACAAAAAGAAAAAAACCATATTTTAATCTTTAGTAACTTCCTAACCTTTTTAGCTTTCAGAACTTAAAAATTAATTTTAGTTAATCAGAGCTTTAAGCAACTTTTGAACATTCTTGGCAGATTTCCATAGAGAAAAGTAAATTATAAACTATCATATCAAGTAAGTCAAACCCTTCTCAACTACAACTATAAGTTTTCTCAATTAGTAATTTGATAAGTGGCTAGAAATTTTTATTCAAAATTAAGTGATAATGTTTAGTGATTTATCATTACAAGTGATGGATGAAAACACACGTGTTTTCACATTGGCTAATTGATCACTGCAGCGCTCAACTCATCACTTCAACAATCTAATTTAACTGAAGGGCTTGATAGTGGACCTTCGCAAAAGTACAGGGACGAATTTGGACCCCAAAAATAAACAAATAAAGAAAATAGAAGGGCGATTTTGATTTTTGGGCGAGAATAATGATACCCCATTTGGGCAGTTTGATTTCCATGGCTTCTCTACTCTCCGGCCGTTTGCATTGACTTCTTGCTTAGAATTTTCCCTATTTTCAAGAGCTATTTATGTATTTTGTCAGGATTGCTCATAATTTCTACCGTGCACCCTCTTTTCCATCATCTTGAAATTGCGTTAATGCTAATGTCTCATCAGGGTCATGCCTGAGATTAGTCATAGAAGATAATTTTTGAGAAAGTGCAGGTACTGACAAACTCAAAAACATGTGATGAAATTATAATTACAAGGTCCCGAGGAACTCTTGAGCAGAGCTGCCTGGCCCTTTCGGTCAGTCACATGAGCATTTCTAGTGTGGTTAACGACAAAGCTGACGAACCCTCATGTTCATGCGTGACGCATCAAGGCTGATAAAGGATGGTCGGCCTGCAGCAAAGTGAAATCTTGCAATGGAGCCATGATACAAGAAGTAGCCGAAAGGGAACAAAGGCAGAAGAAGATGCATTTGGTTCTCTTGCGGTAGAATTTCTCTCTTCTGATCCAGTGTGGTGTCAGACTACCAGAATGAGTCCACACAGCACAGGGCCATGTACCAAAGAACCTGCATTTGAATAATTGACGAAACAGCATCTCACTGAAACCATGAGGCGGCTGCCCAACAGGACATTCTAAAAAAAAACTTGCCGAGAGTCCTGAGAAGAAATTCGATGATATGCTGAAGGGAGGTTATCATGAACAAGAGGACTAGTCGAAGGAGATTATTGCATGTTTCTTCAAGGGGTGAAGGATAGCACATATAAAGCAAGTTATTGATAGCTGCAACATTTACACGACTGTTGAGATACAAATTTTCATTGGGCGCTCCTTGATTGGTGGGGACCTCTTCATTAATCAAGGAGGACCCCTTGTCATTGAGGCTCTTTGACTTAATGAACAGGTCTTCACTAATCAAACAACGCTCAATGAAAATTTGTGTCATGTGAATATCACAACTTGCTTTAGAAGATGGGGAGAATTCCTTGATAACCTCCATTCCATGATAGCGTATCATTGATTTTCTTGCTGGGGCTTCTGGCAAATTTTTTGAGATGGTGGACGCTGCATTAAGGCTGCGCAGCGGCAGGGCCTTGTGGTTGCAGCAGTGGAAGCGGCCGTGCTTAGAAAATCTCCTCTCCCGAGGCCGATTATGGATCTCCTTGCTCTTCGATGATGAGTTGAGGACTGGAGACGACTTGCTGTACCTGAACAGGGGCTGATGACGGCAGCTCAGTGATGCGGGCTTGGCAGACTGCTCCTGCTCATGGCACTTCGTTGGCCGCGCTGATGCCAATATCTTGGAGGAAGCAAAGTGGGGTGAAATTTTGGCTTTGCTGGGCAGGCGAAGTGAAGATGGACAAGTATTGAAGCTCCTTGTCAACTTTATTTCATCTTGGTTCTTTGGCTTTATGTAACAGTGAGTCAAGCCTAAAAATGCATATCAACTTCTTATTATCTTTAGTCTTTCATAATACTTTAGTTTTTTACTTTTAAATCGACTTTCCCCATTAATAATACGGAATCATTAATCTTGTGATCGTTGTTTTTGTGACGTGATAGTTGGGTGGTTTGACTAGTCAACGGATTGACTATTAAAGATACTGAAGTCTTGTGTGACTTAACATAATTATGCAACGTATCTTTTACTTCATGAATTTTTTAATTTACAATTATTGTTTAATTTAATAACTTAATAAGGACGGAGACAACTTCTAGCAAAGTAGCGGTGCAGTCAATCATCTATGCTTTTTCCTTCTTACGAGCCTCCAAGGAACGATGGGAATATCCAGTGAACTCTCTTCTTGGGTGTCAGTTTGCCTCTCTGGATCCTCTCTCTCTCTCTCTCTCTCTCTCTCTCTCTCTCTCTCTCCACGCTGGTGGCCGAAGGCGAGTAATGGAAGACAACTGGGAGATTCTTCTTCTTTTCTTTCAAGACGTGAGAAAAAGCTACTCCCTCTTAACTTTCCCTCTGCTTCCTGCGTTACGTGATGTGTCTAAGTCCGTGTCTTAGCATCTATTCCTCTCTCTCTCTTCTCTCAAACGTACACCTCACAGATTCGTTTCTTCATTGCACTAGCACTGTATGGTGCAGTTCTTTTATTTTGCTGTCCTCTTCTGATCACCATCCTCGAACAGGGTGACAGAGAAGAATGGAAGGCGCCGCAATCTACTGCCATCTTGGGGATGATTGAGAGCGACCTCATGTCGCCTCTTCAAACACTTTCGCGCTATATGCAAGGAATGGACCACAGCTTTTATAGTTACCACCACATACATTCATGTTACATGTAGATTCAACTTGTTTTTATTGCTAGGAGTTCATATCTGATGATCCAATGTTCATGTACTGGCGTTTCTATCGTTCCGCAGCCCTTCGGACAGGTTTTCTTCTTAGCTCCTTAATAGAATTTATTTCTTTTGCCTAAAAGGTTACGGAATAATACACGGATATCATTAATCATATGTGAAAATTACAATATAAATCCAAGCTACTAACCATATGATTTTTTTTTTTACTTCCCTGTATTAAAAGTAACTAAAAATAATAAAAGTTTCTTCCATTCAAAAGATAATCACTAATTATATTACCGGTAAGTGAGAATATCTTAAACACAAAGTGTTTTTATTTTTCTATATGAAAAGTTACTTAACATTGAGAAATAGCAGTTACTCAAACAATCGATTTAACTTTCTAACACACGGCTTAGCAAAAAAAAATTATTTTATATGGTTAGTAAGTCATATTTATACGTTTATGGCTTCAACTGAACCATTATCATCCTACTGGATATTATCAGTTCCACCACCACATTTTCCTCCATCACCACCCCCTCCCTCTCCTTCAGTACTCCCTTAGCTCAGTCCGGCGTCATTGAAGAGGAGGGTGGTGTACTCAGGCAAGGTGTGTTGCGTGGATTTGGGGCACTCGGGGGTTCGATGACGATGGCGCCAAAGCAGGAGCCATCGAAGCCAGGCTCATTGATGTTGACCTCCATTCACAAGCCTCTACTCCTGCACTCCGTTATACTAATTTCATCTCAGTTCCTGGTAAAAGAAGAGATGCACTGTGATATTCATCGATACATGTACGTGCATTCATGTACTCATGTTCTGTCCAGGGAGGTGCTGTTTCTACAATTATTCAGTCCCTTGTATAGGTATTTGAAAGATACTTCAATGCGGGTTCTTTGGTGCATGACCCTGCGCTGTGCGTCCAAAGCGTAAGGCTGTGTTTGGTTCAGCATTTGGAAGAGGTTTTGAGTCAAATACAAATGCTAAAAGCCCAAAGCTACTTTGGGAAATGCAATTGTGTTTGATAAAAAAAATTTGCAAATGAACTTTGAGTTGAATATGCATTTGGTAAAATAAACTTTCGCAATGGATTTTGATGGGTATAATGGATATAATATATATTTTAAAATTGAACCAAACCCTTTGCCGAACCGACGAAGGGTTACAACCATTGGCGAGCCAGATCTGGCGTCGGTGCTCGTTGGCTGAGGTCGCCCAACCTCCAGCGAGGGACACGCGACCCAGCCGAGGGCCGCCGAAAGTCGCTCGACCGAGGGGCCACGTGACCCAGGCGATAGCATGGCTGCAGGCAGCTCTTGCTTGGGTCTCGTGAGGGTCACGCAATGGCCGCCGGTGGTCGCGAGACCCTCGCAAGACTCGAGCAAGGGTCGCCCGAGGTTGGGCGACCTTCGGTGGCCCTCGGCTAAGGTCGCACGACCCTTGCCGAGGGTCGCCCGACCTCGAGCGACGTCCGGTGGCCCTCAGTTGGGTCGCGTGACCCTTGCCGAGGGTTTCCCGACCTCGAGCGACGTTCGGCGGCCCTCGGCTAGGTCACGTGACCCTCGCCGAGGGTCGCCTGACCTCGAGCGACGTTCAGCGGCCCTTGGCTGGGTCACGCGACCCTCACCAGAGGTCGCCCGACCTCAGTCGACGGCCACCAATGCCAGATCTGGCTCACCGGCAGCCGTAACCCTTCGCTGGGATCGACGAAAAGTTGCCTACTTTTTCAATTAAAAAAAATAACCAGGGGTAAAATCGAAAATATAAAGAATCGGTAAAGTAGTTTTGAAAGGAAAAAAATAATTTCAAATTTTGAAAACCAATTTTCAACTGAAAGCTTGTTTCAAAGCTGAACCAAACGGTCCAACATTTCCCCAAGGAGCTTTTAGAAGCCCTGAAAATCCCTTGGAAATGCTGAACCATGCCCTAAAGAAAGCATTAAGCGAGGGAGTTGTAAAGAGCGGAATGGCCGTCATTTTCTTACCGAGAAAAAGTAAGCAGAGGGAAAGTTAAGAGAGAATAGCTTTTTCTCATGTGTTTGAAAGTCGAAAGAAGAAGAAAAAAAGAATCTTTCGGTCGTCTTCCATTACTCGCATATGTGAGAGAGGGGGGGAGGGGGGGGGGGACGAATGAATGCCATGAAACAGCAGGTTCGCAAAAGAGGGAGCTGCATAGGGCGGAACGGACCGAACATGTTCTCAGTTATTTTCTTACAAAGAAAGGGAGCAGAAAGAGGGAGTAGTTTCTTTTCTCATGTCTTGATAGAAAATCCTCCACGTCACGCATGCACGAAGACCACTGGCTTTTTCGCTGATGTAGGGATACACACTAGAACCCTTGCCCCTACTTGAAGAGATGGAGATGTTGGCTGTGCCGTGAAGACTCAATTATGGTAGCACGAGACACTTGTAATATACTTACAACAATCCGTGTCGTGCTCCTGCTTAAATTTTTGTAAGGGGATTATTGTGCAGAGGATGTGCCCTTACTACTGATATTCAAAATTAGTAAGCCCACACACTTCGAGCCTCGAGCTGCTGTTACAACTTCTGCAATCATTGGATCAAAACTGACATGGCGCTGGCTTTAGAAGATGATTGAGAATTTGTGGAACTGAAGGCCAAAGGTTGCTCAAGAAATACCTCATTTATTCCTCAACCATCTGTACCGAAAAGACTATTCCCTGCTTACGAAACCAACGACCTGCTACGGCAGGAATAGACTGCTTAAAATTCCCATTATGAAACCTCACAACACGACAGATATGAGTGTGCACAAGAGAGAGAGAAGAGGGAGAGGTAGATTGCACGGGCAACCTGTAGATAACCAGGCGCACCATTACAGACAGCTTCCCTATTTATCACAGCAGATAGTCACAAAAGCAAGAGTAAAAAGAGAGAGGTAAGTGCGCTGAGAAGCGTCAATTAGAATACAAACGTTGCCACTAAAAAGTCCTGTACACGTTACAGAATTATACAAGTTCTGTTACATGTCACCAGCCACATGTTCGCGAGGTCAAACTACCCAAAACTTGACCAAATGACTATTACAAGTACAAGACTGCACTAGGTACAACTAGAAGTTCTAGTACTAAACTTGCTTATGATGGCACGGGCCTATCTGTCAAAAGGCACGGGTTTACTCTAAAAAAAAAGTAGATGGGCAAACCTGATAGTGGGCTACTTAAGCAGATAAACTTCACAGAATGGCCCAAAAGATTGGTTGTGCGTTCTGCATTTGAATAATATCCCTCACATGTACAGTCAAAGAATCAGACGCATGCTGATTATCCAGTTGAATTGAAGAGGTGAATTATAATGACTCCTAAATAGATATTTGGCTCCCCTTGAAATGTTTGTAAGCTGAACGTGTGTGCTCAGGAGCAACTTCTTATGTATCAATGATCATATACATCTGCAGCAGAATTTATGAGGCACTAAGAAGAGGAACTCATCGGACCGGATTCACCGCAAAAAAAGAAACATATCTGAAAAAGATTTTACGCACCCAATGCCTAAGCAGTGCCTGTGATCAATCTCTCCCTTTGATCCAACTTTTTCACCTTTATAAGGCCGAAAAGAACTTGGAAACCGAAAAATGCACATAATACATATGCTGCTACCGCAGGCGCCTATAAGGGCAAGTTCAGAACAAACATGAGAAATAGCATAAAAGAGAACAAGCTACATAAAGGGAAAAAGATAACCAGTAGCTTACTCGAATCGAATTGAGATACAAAAGTGTTGCAAGGTTCATCAGGCTTCCAGCAGCCACAGCCTAGTGATTGGCGAAGATAGTCACAATCAGGGATCTTAGCATCTCTCTTGAGTACAGATTTTAAACAATGTTTTGGTGCTAAATAATTTGACTTCAAATGATTCCTGGAGTACGTAGCTTTTGCCAGTAATTATCTTAACACAAAAATCCAATCACCACTATGCATTTGGCACCAAAAGAAAAAAGTGAAACATGCATCTGCAAGATTGCAAGTAGTTGGTGGTGTCAACAACCCCCCCCACAAAGAAAAAGTAGATCAATGTTTTATTCATTATGATTTCTGAAGTCATATTCACAGAACTGAATGCAATGCTAGAGGAAGTAAGAACCAGATACGCCCAAGGTCATCCTTGTTTGCTTTGTTTCTAGTTTCCATGTGTCCCCAGTTGAAGCAGTTAATAAAGGCTTTCTCTTGATAGCCCTCAGAAAAGGGCATGAACATTTATCTATCTGAAGTCACCACAAGGACTAGAAACATTATATTTTCATGATTATCATGTTTAATCTCACAAATCACAAGACATTGATGGAATGATAGATCTCCATTCATAGCACATGTTTTGCAGAAAATTGTAGAGGGGAAATGACCGTGCACTTTCAAGACATCTTTAATTGCTGTAATTCTTTCACAAAATCAGTTAACAACTAAGCTAGCAGAACAGGACTACTAGTTAAACTCACATTGCCAACTGTCTTCTGGACGGCTGCAACTCGTTGAAAGGCCCTCTCAGATTCTAAAGTCCGAACCCTGAGCTTGAGGTCACCTTGCTCCTGCATTGTAAATTTGTAATTTTGAAGCAATGTAACCTAAGATCCGGAAGCTTTAGAATACAACGAGGAGGGACAGCCCTGGAATTACCAGTCGCTGGATGACTTCTGCAAGCTTTTCAACTCGGTCAGCCTGTCTAAATAGGTTGTAAAATGCACGAGATTGGCGATCCCACCGCTTCCTAAAGTCCTGAAAAGCCATTGAAGACTGTCATGTTGGATTCAAAGAGCAGCACCACTAAATATCACAATGGAAGCTACTGGAACTTGCCTTCAGGATGACTTCAACACCAGCTTCACGAAATTTTAGCAACTCCAGTGCATAACTACATATTGAATTTTGAAAACATTACAAGCAGAAAGAACAGCCGATTCAAACATCTTGAGAAAGAAATATGAACCCTCCAGAAATGAATCTCTGCCAAAATGGTACTCTTTCTTTTAACGTAAATCAGTAAACCAAAAGAATACTCACGGTTTAGCAATCTCAGTTATATCGAATCGAGGATCCAGACCCTTCCCAATGCCATCCAACACTGGGGAGATGACACAACTTCTCAGTCCAGTTTTTTCATAATGCAACAAGCTCAATCATAGTTCATTGGCACAGTACCTGAAAATGCTCTCACAACAAATGTAAATGTTGCAGGAAATCGGAAGGGCTGATCTGCAGCAATGGCCAACAAATCTTCTCCTGATCAAAGTAACAGTAGCTATTAGCAACATGCAATTCACCTCATACCACACATGTAAAAGGCTATCAGGTTACTGTACAAGATATACATTCAATCTAATAAAAAGAGGCCATGTTGCAGGTAAGCAGACATTATCATGGTACTTGTTACCCATCTCTGCCCACTGCAATGCAGTAATTCTCAGCTTCTTGCAGATAGAGAACAGATTTCTCTGGTGTAAACAATAATCATGGTACATAATTCAAAGATTTAATATATCAACAATGTGATACCTTAATTCAGACCTTCTAAGTAGTTTATACTCTATAAACCATATTCAATTCATCTAGACCATTTATTTCTCCTCTACTAGAGTTATTCAAATTTTGAAATTCTTTTGCATAATGAACAAATCCTGAAAGTAGGACTCCAAACTGTATAATCTACCTTGCACATGAATGAAATATACAGAGATTCCAATAATCCCAGAGAACCAGCAGAGAATTGGCAGAACAGATTTGTTTTTCCCTTTATGAATAAAAATAGAAATGGGCCGTTCTGATGGCAGAACAGTTTTTACCTCGACCAAAGTGAAAGACAACTGTCAATGACAACTAAATATTAGAATATGCTACATTGAGAGGAATAACTGAAGCAGCTCTAGAAGTGCTAACTACGATATAGAATTCATGCTTGTTTCCTGCAGTACAAACTACAAGCCAAAACACTTCAGTGAGGCTGGAATATAGAATGAAATTCCCACTTCCGACATTTCAGTTGGCTCATCCATTTCGTTTAGGTAATTAAGCAAGTACTTTAAGAGAACATGTAAGATCAAGATGTGGCAAGTACCTATTGCAGCAAGCCTCTGCTTCTTTTTCTCAATCTTTTCCTCCTTGCTCAAGGGCTTTTTGAAGCCTAGTTCTGTCGTTGCCATCTCTGCTTCTCTTCTTTGTGCAGCGAGACGCTCTTCAAAACTACAAAAGGTGGAATTAATGTGATTCGCAGACCATGAATTTCTGAACGAGAAGTACAATTTAGATAAGTGATTGCTTGTCACAGTAATTGACTTAAGCAACAAAGAGAGAACCTGAATGCTCAGGTACTTATGTGTCCATATATTATGTTATTTTAATAATTGAATCTTAGAGACTAATCCACTAGATATTGCCAAGTGTTCACTGTTCGATTATAGTCTGACACTTGGCTGGCAAGTCTGATTTGCCAGATTTTGCGTGGGATGCCAAATCACTCTTTGAGTGTTACATATTACCATCATTTTATAGCAAATGCTTACATGACAAGCAATTACCATTTATTTCCATTAACTTACTATTTGGCTTATAACTCCTATAATACCATATATTTTAATAACATTCACCTTCTAAATCCAGGGTACAGCATACACATATAAATGATTTTCGATTTTGTTGTCCTCAATTTCTACTTCAACCTGCTTTCTTCCTCATGCTGACTCACAGAATCTTATCACTTTGAGTCCATCTTGAAACGCATTATCAATTATTATTTTATTGAGATGGAGAATTTCTTTAATTTTCACCCCTTGTTGTTACAGTATCTGCATTATATTCTGAATTTCAATCTCAGACCTCCCCCACCTAAACTGGTAGGTGGAGGTGGACTACATGAATATGAGACCCATTGAAACACATGGATAAACAATGTGGGATTGTTTTACAGAGACCAAGAACTGGCAACCCCTATCAACTAATTTACAGTACAATATATCAGTGGGTACAACAAAAGCCAGTCTATCAACATAACACCGGCCGTTCACCAGCCAATATTATGATGAGTATCCTTTCCTTCAATTACCGTCGTATAGTTATACTTTTCTGTCCCTATGATCCAAAAGATGGCAAGAGGTATAAGACAAATAATTGATTCTTAACCTTAGGGCCAGATAAACCTTTCTGTGACCAACGTCATTAAGAAAGAGTAGACCAACTCCCTAACATATCTTGTCCATGAAAAAGAAATGAATACACGTCCTGCAGATTCAGCCACTTCATCACATAAAAAGCATTAGCTAACCACCATAGGTCTTCCGTACGATAATGTTGACAGTGAGGATATCATGCCTTTTTGCCCTAGCAGAAATGCGCGACCTTGGGAGACAGATCTCATCCCCACATGATGTTGCACTTCTGCAACACCCCTTTCCTCGCAAAGATGTCTAAGTGGAAGCTTAACAGAAAAATGCGCCCTTAACCCAAGCTCTGAAGAAGACATCATCTACGAATGCAGGATTGAAGTCTCTGTGGACTACAAGAAGTTCAAAAACAACAAGTTCTCAAGTTCTTTGATTGGCGTGTCTGTTTAACCTAGAGCCACGTATTCCTGTCAGTTGGAAGACTCCCTTAAAAAATAATCCATGTATCTGGCAAATTGAGAAGAGTACTTGAAATCTTATTCTAGGGGATACTTCAACTGACCACATAACACGTGAAAATGCATACAATTCTCACTGCCTTTTTAGGATATGCAGGCCAGCAGCTTCTGGAATCAACCAGCAAGGATACTAATTCTATCTTTTCCATCAGATGTCCAAGCCTGACCCATGCTCACTTCTCAAAAATGAAGTCAGCAAACACTTGCATAATAAAGCTTCAGTAAAGTTAACACATAAAGATGAAACATTTGAGTTCTCCATCATGCAACAGTTGCTTTATAATCCCCAGTGGACAAATTGATACCTAAAAACTCATATGAAAGTCCTAATAATAGACATTTCACATATAACAACCAGAGAAACGGAAGGATGAGAAACATGGAGCAAACCCTTTCTTTTGAAAAATTTACAGGTAAGAATTGTGACTAAAAACAGCACTCTCGGCATCAGCATCAGAATACTTTCAAGCAGATTGCAGAAAGATAGGGAGTTAAGCAAAAGGATAACATCATCCGCACACCTGTTAAGAAAGAACTGTGCAGTCCTTCTGACAGCTGTCATGTCCCCGGTCGGCACAAGAACGCCCATTTGAATCATTGCCTGAAGGACCTGCATCCAGAAAGACAATTATAAGTAGTAAAATCCTTACTGCAGGCAACATACAAAATTTTGGAATCGAACAATATCCGCACTATATGACTTAATCACCTTGTCTGGGTCCTTCTCATAGACACCATAGAATGTTTCCAACAAACCTTCTCGGATGTTCGAGCTTATACTGCAGGTCAGCAACACAACCAATGATATCCCAAGATAGATTCACATAAGCTTGAATTATTAAGTTCCTGATCCAACTAAGAAAAGATGGCTACACACAAGGTTCATTATTTACCTTCCCATCATTCCAAAATCATAGAATATCAATCGTCCACCATTGACATCATCAACAGCAATATTTCCTGGATGCTGACGCAATGAATTAAAATTTGTTAGATTGAATGACTAGCTTTGAGCTTTGCATGCTGAACATTATGACTTAGATGGGAGATGCAAGAACTAAGAGCGGTTTTAGCAGCATCAAACTGAAAGATCACAATTCAGGAAAGCAACTAAAGACATTTGACAGCACTCACAGGATCAGCGTGGAAAAAACCATGAGAAAGAATTTGCTCCAAATAGGATTCAACAGCATATCGGCCCAATCTGCAATTAATAAACCAGCACTTAGCACATAGCTTACCAGACAGAAAAATGAATAGTACAAGAGTAAGAAGCATGATCTCAACCACAGCAGACAAAATTTTCAAAATTCAGGAGAGAGAAATAAAACCTTTTGCGATCTACCCCCAGCTGATCAATAGCTTGTATTTTGTTGATTTTAATCCCTGGAACATACTCCATGGTCAAAACCTAAATTTGTGTAGGTACAGAAGACATAATTAGATTGGCATCAGTTGTTAAGTATGATTTGGTAGAAATAGACAAAAGTGCATATAAAATCATTGAAGTTTCATGAACACTCTAAATGTGGAACCTGGGGCGTCGTGTACTCCCAGAAAATTGATGGGACTTTTACATAGTCTATGTCCTTGAAGTTACTAGCAAACAACTCCGCGTTAGCAGCTTCTTTCGTGTAATCAATTTCCTGTTGTCAGTAATTCTCAAAAGTAAATAGAGTCACATCCATAAGATATCATAGTAACTCAGAATTATGCTCCCTTAACAAATCAATGACCAACCACAATCTAGAACAACTAAAATATTGAAAGCAACCATATCTACCTCCACAGCCTAGGGTTACATGCAGTCCTGCCCTTCTTATGCTAGATAAAATTCTATCTTCACAAATTCCTGCTCAAACTATCAGTTACTTTCTAGACTATGCATTCCTGCTTTAGTATAACTTCTTCATCAATTTTATTATCAAATACATACCGAGACATTTCATACTTTTTGCTTCTTAAATTTCAAATTATGATAGAAAATTCACAAAAATTGATTTCACAGACTAAATAAAACATATAGATGAACTATAATACCTGGTACAACACACTTGCACACTCATCATAAATTGCAACCCAATCCCTTTTGGCACCATCTGACTTTGGATCAATCTTTTGAAGATATTCAGAAATCACCTACAAGAAGAAATGGCCAAAAAAAAAAAAAACCTTTAAAAATGTTGATTGATGCGATTTCTCAATGATCCATCAAGTCCAAACTATGAAAGCACTAGAGAGAGTAAGAGGCATCAACTAGAAAAATAAATGGCCAAAGTATTTTATTGAGCAACATGCACATACAATTTGAAGAATAATTATCAAGTAAAAACTCCCAGAAAACAGGCTAATAGACAGAAAATATGCTCAGATTATAGAAATTAGAAATGGCGAAAAGTAATAGTGGTATCTTTTAACCAAATTAAAGGCATTTTAAACTATTATGCATGCACCATGCACGTATTTGTGATCATACAAAACATCATAAGTGTAATAGAAGTTTCCAAAATATACGAGAGGATAGCATGGAGTCAAGTCAAGCAAGAAAGAAATAGTCAAAATTCTCAAGTTTCATCTTTCCCAGTCAGCTAAATAGCCTCTAGGTGGAAGAAGAAAAATTGTTCTTCACATGGGATTCAGCAAACCATAAATTTTGACAGCACCAAGTACCATCTTTCGGGTTAGCAGAATTCAAATTCTTAGTTAAAATAGCATTCCTCCCCTATAGTTATGAACTTTTGCCCTCCAATTTATTAACTTTGGAATACAAAGTATATTGTTGCAGCTGGTAGTCCCTGAAGCAATCATTTGATTATGAGTCAGTCCCTGAGGCTCATTTTAGAGGCATAAAGTTTATTTGTCCAGACCATCCCATAAGAAGACAGAACAAAAGAAAGTAGATTGCATTGATTTCCTTCTTCACACATCCTACATACATCCAATGGCCACGTATGAGACTGCAGAAAGAAGTTTTATCTACAAGAATACTTTTGGGGACTATAGTGTCAACATTTAAACTATAGCAAGAAAAGTGAAAAACACTGTGAACTAGAAGGATCAATCTTGTTATTTTCCCTAATATTGATTATCTTATATTGATGGTCCTCACCCTTAGGTTTTTCAAATCAATGTCAAAAAGATCCTTGAGACCAGGCCTTTGCACTTTAACAACAACTTCCTGTCCCTTCAAACGTGCTCGATGAACCTGACCTGCACAATAATTTATTTAACCAAGATGTCAGTAAGACAGGAAGTAACATTAAGCAATGATATCTCAGGTAACTCATACTAGCATTTTGGATAATTGAGACTGATACCGAGACTAGCAGCAGCTATGGGCTCATAGTCAAAACTGTCGAAAATATTCTCTAAAGGAGCTCCAAGCTCTTCCTGGACTATAGATAGAGCAGTCTCAGACGAAAAAGGAGGAACTTGATCCTGCGGAAGAAATAGAAGCATTCAGCCAGGAAATTGCCCGGTCAGGAGAAGATAAGACACCCAAGGCACATAAACAGAATAAGAATCAGATGGCATAAGTACTTTAGGATGCTTCACATCAAGCTAGGTCAGTCATTGAGGGTACCGGCATTAAGGCCAAAAACAGTGGAACAAACGAATGATAATCGATTCTAACCTGAAGTTCAGATAACTGATCAACATATTCTTGAGGAAGAATGTCAACCCTTGTTGAGAACTGCTGTCCAATTTTGATAAATGTCGGACCCAGTCTCAATATGTTTTCTTTCAGCCATTTGGCTAGCACCTTACGTCGTAAGACCTTTTTCTCTTCAGTCATTCCTCCTACATTCACAATCTCATCTCAATTAGACAAAAAAACAAGGCCAAACTTCAGTACCAGAGGTTTAAAGCTCTTGTGAAGCATCACAAAAGCTAAAGAATCTAAAAATAGAATGCTATGTACACAAGGTCTTTGAAAATCATAATGTGCAGATCCGTTATTTTGTGCCAGAAGTGTATCTCAAAGTGCAAAAGGAAGATGCAGTAGTATCACCCTTCAACTGCTCAATCAATTGTGTGAAGATTTCTACAAAAACACTTGTCTATCTATAGTGACACTTCTGGTCATAAAGTTAGCATGTGAGCTCAGTAGAAAACAATGCCGTCAAACTGGAAAAGGAGAAATATTTAGAGGAGCAGAAGGAAAAACAGTGGTATTGTCATTGATGCTTTTCACGTCTCAAAACTTGAGAAATTACACGCTGTGGTTGAACTTGGTACCTCGATAAGAGAACTTCTGATTGCTGAACCAAACCCTAAAAATAAATGTCAACACAAATCCCCATATCTCCAGTGTCCTTTGAATGGTTGAATATGTTTTGAATCTACTCCACCGACCACCAGGTGCAACAGATACCTGATAAGCCACACAAGATACATAAGCATAATATCACAGCATCTGATTCATAATTTTCAGAGCTATAAATGCAGGCATGGACAGAATTTTGAAATATAGAAGCTGCCACAGAACCCACCCAGCACCTATCCTTTTTGCTGTTATATAGGCCAGCGCCATCTTAGTGCCTTCTGTTAAATAAAACTCTCATCTGTCATTGAAGAAACTAATCATATGTATTCATAGCAACAGAAGTAAGTTAATTCCATTAAGAAATTAGGCACTTCAAGAATTTTAAAGTGGCTGACCATAAGAAGTGTAATAGCTTTCTCCCTTATCCCCCCCCAAAAAAAAAAAAAAAAGGACAAACTGTATGAGGCAGCAAAGATTCTATGGTCAAATGAGAGTTTATAGGATATGACCAATCATATCTAACAAGAATAAGATTAGTTGGTTGACCAAGGCAGGAAGTGTATCAACTATCAAGACAAATAATCCATTTCTCACTGAAATGTTCTTCCAAAAAATGTATATACTTGATTAATGATTCAGAATTAAATAAGCTAACATGTGCCTAGAATAGAGGTGCTGTCTTGCTTCTTTGAGTAAAAACATTGTCTTGTCATCAAAAATTTAGCTTTACAGATCCTTTTCATCTACTGCGGCCAGCCCTTTGTCTCTAGTAACAGACAGGATATTTCTTATCAAGCCTGGCTCCTGTCTGCACAAAGCCGACGCTATAATTTGAATAACCTTGGTCACTCGTAGTTGGTGGAAGTCTTAGGTCCAAAGATCACCAAAACTCACAATGGCCATCTTTAAGTCGAGGGGCTGAACTTTGTGAAGCACACCTAATGTCTAAAAGCAAGTCCATCCTTTTAATGCCTCCAGCTGTATAGAGTTAAAAAAATAGTACCTGGAGATCTAACAAGCTCCCCTAATAAAAGATGACCTACATTTGGCCAAGATGCTATATCAATATAACTGCCACGACAAATTCCAAGCAGTTGTTTAATGATAAAAGGGAGCAGTCACCACTTCCTTCTATTGATGCAATGAACAGAATATAGAAAGAACCAAAATATTCTGAAGCCAGCTCCTACTAGTAATTACTCTACCTAGTTTCATCAGATACAGGCGTCACTAGGAAAAGAATTCAGCAGTGCAGTAGCAACCGGCCGTACTTCTGGGAAAGAAAATTCCAAATTTGAACAAAGGGCTCTGCACTTACACTAGTAGCAAGACTAATCCAGAGAAAGGTAGCTTCAGCAAAAACATTGTCTCGTAATTAAGCCATTCTCTCTATTTTACCTCAACTTGCGGTCCACTTTGCTTGAACCAAGCCTCCTCTTTCCCAATCTCTTCAATCCTCCTCTTCCTCCCTTCCTCCGTGGCCCCCACCACTTCTACTTCCTTCACTGCCGCGCCATTCCCCTTCGCGTACTTCACCAAGCTCCCGTTGCCCTCCGCTCTGCCACTCTCATCCACGTAGTAACCAGCGGAACCGTTCGAATACGCATTGCCGCCTCGGCTCGAGCTCGTGGAGGCGGCTCCGTTGCCGTTCGAGGGGTAGCCGTTCAGCTTCTCGACGAGCTCGCCCTCCCGCGTCTCCGGAGGCGGCAGCACGACGCCTTCCTCCTTCGCGACTCTGGCCCGGACTCTGATTCTGGCGGGGAGGGAGGAGGAGGAGGAGGAGGACCTCCTACGGGAGGAGAAGCAGGCGGTCCGGGAGAGGGAGCGAGCCGAGACGGAGAAGCGGCGGCGCGTGGGGGCGGAGGAGAAGAAGGCGAGGTCGGGGAGGAGCAGGGGGGCGGCGACGGAGGCCATTCCGATGGAGGTCGGCTGATCGGTCGGCGATCGACGCGCGGGCGCCTAGGAATTCATCGGAGGATCGTTCCTCTGGAGTTCGCAGTAGAGAGAGAAAGTAGAGAGAGAGAAGGAAGGAGAGAGGGAGTGGTGGTGAAGTTTTTGTTTTTATGCGCGCGGAGAGAGCGAGTGAACAGAGTGGAGCGAGCAGGCAGGCAGAGAGGGAGAGAGAGAGAGAGAGAGAGAGAGAGAGAGGGGAAGGGGTGGAGAAGAAGAGGACACGTGGCGCGAGGGAAATTTGGAGGCGGAGTGATCTCGTTGGCTGAGGGAGGATGCCCGCCCGGATGTCCTGGCCTAACTCACGTCTTACGTGGCCACTGTCCTTGCAGTGTCGGGTCGGGTCGGATCCCCCGCCCGACCAAAACCTCGAAGGTTTAGAACCGACACTGGGAGCAGATCAAGGCCGAGTCGAGTCAAGTGGAGACACGTGATTTTGTGTCCTAGGAACAGCTTGGTCGTGCCACATTACTTGATTTTTGAACTCTAGTTGGTCTAAATTTAACCTTTATTAGTTTTCATTCAACTTTATTATAGCATAAATTGCAATATTGCTTGAAAAATATATAGATAAAACACTTCATCATTATTATATTTCATAGGTCAAGGCAAAATGTTCATATAAAGTGATCAAATTGAACATTTAGACAATTCGAATGTGAAAAATAAATTATTTTCCTGTACATTATAAAATTATACTTAAATTTTTAAAAAGATACGGACTAATCACTAAAGTTTATTTTAACCTCCATTATTATTGACGACAATTTATCATTCAAAATTAGAATTAGAGCTCTAACCTCATCCTCCTCCTTTAAGTTCTTGACGTCATACTTAGGCTTATATATTGTGATCCCCGAATCTCGAGTTGAATCTTATGATTTGTAAATCATGATTCCAATTAACATTGCATCAAATCTTACCCCAAAGAATAACTTAGAGTGAAAGTTTCCTTTTTTGGTTGGGAATTATTTCGAATAAATTTCAGTGAGGGGAAAGCACTTTTGAGTTTCCCACTTGCTAAGTTTCCAACGGTAAAGAACGAATCAAATTAGGAAGAAAATCTGGACGAAGACCAATATAAAAAGAACAAAGAAAAAAAAGGCATCATCAAAAGCCCAACTTTTTACACCTCAATTGCGCTCTCTCTCTCTCTCTCTCTCTCTCCCTCCCTCCTCTCCCTCCCCCTCCTTCTTCGATCACCGATGGACGCCGTCCCTTCGCCGCCGCCGCCGTCCGAACCCACGCCATCTCTCGCTCCGCCCATCTCGACCCAAGAACCCATCGACGCCCTCAATTCTCCTGACCCCGCCTGCCGCGCGGGTCCGTCGGCCGAAACTCCCTCCCCGCCCTTGAAGCCCGTCGGGGAGAAGACCAAGATCAAGAAAAAGAAGAAACTTAAGGGCGTCGCTTCGCAGGCGGCGTCGTCGTCGTCGGGTCATTCTCATCTTCCGCGTCCTGCCGAGAGGGGCGCTCGCGTTCTGTGCAGACGCCGAGGCCCTCGGGTTCAGCTCGGCACGGCGCGGTCCGCGGGGGACAACGTGGAGGCAATCGCGCTTCCTCTTGGAATGTCTTTTGCTGCTGTTGTTGCTCAGGTTCGATAAAGTCATGATCTTTTTTGGCAAAGTAACACAAGAATGTGGAATTTAGTCTTATTTTGGCATCTCTCTAGGGAATGGACCAAGAAGTTTTTGTTTTTTTGTGCTATTTGGTTTTGATTGATATGGCAATTTCCGATATTTGGTGTCCTGGAGAATGAATTATTGGATTTACTGTTGACATTAGGATGGTCTAATAATTACTGGTAATTATTCTGCCTGCCATTCTTCGTGTATGTAGTTCATTGGGAAAGACATTGTGAAAGATCGTTAATTGATTTACTTCTGAACTGCCATTAGTTCTTTTCGAAGTTTGAGGTGAGAAATTTGAGAAACTGTCTCTGCTGGAGATCATTTTGAATATCAAACTTCATAAAGTCCATGCTTTTTGCATTCTTGGTGCATTGGACACGAGTATATATTATCAACTTGAGTTTGCTTGATGGAATTATATGCAAGAATTCGGAATAAGATGTCTCTGTCATCCTTTAAAGTTGCGAACTTTCACAAGATTTAAGCTTTTGATGCTTTTCTTGTTGCAGAGGAAATTCAATGTGGCCTTGCCTTAGTCAACTGAATTAAATGCATAATAGAATGGATAGACTTACCCTTGATCAGGAGAATCATGATTAGAGGGGTTTAATATATTCATCTATATTAATATGCAGAAGGTTTTAAGGCTGCGATATTCCCTTGTTGGTATAATTATTGGTCTGCTGATCTTTCTACTTTATGGTGCCATTACCGTAGGTTCTGGAAAGGGAATATACGGCACAAGAAAAGATGTCTGTTGACTATCTCTCGCAGGTATTCTTCTTCTTTCCCTTATAATTTTGGTCCACGGGTATGCTTGTTTTGCTTTGCATTTGATTGTTTGTCATGGACGGCATGGACAGCCATGCATTCATTGATTATCATTAATCTAAGTTGAAGCCCACTTTACTGCGGGTAGTGTAACTTGCTTTTGCTATCAGGTGTGATGATGCCGGAGCGTTTCAAGTCTAGTATGTTATGCATTTGATGTACTCTTTTTTGCAAGTTAGTCTTGATCGAAGTATCATAATACGAATGATTCATCAAATATTCAGGGAAAAAAAGCACAATACTCATTGATTCCATCCACTGAATCACCTGGAAACATGCATCACAGTTTCTTTACTCCACATATGTGCCCTGCACTCTGACATGTTTGTTAGACATATTAAAGATTATTATACTGGTTGGTTAATCTGTAAGAGTTGTGTCATTTGCAGATTTGTACCTCTGCTGTCAGAGAATCATTATCCAATGTAAGCAAGACTTTATGCTGCTGTCTCATCAGTTGGATCTGGCTTACAAGTTGAGTTTCCTTGTTTAGTTCTGGCCAATCCCACATGATTCCGTGTTACTGAAGTTTGTACATTCTGTTTTATTGATATGGGAACAGGCATTTGGCAACAAATTTACCCGTTTTGCAAGCAACTTTGAGATGTCTTTCAGGAGCACATTACCGACTCTTAGGTTGATTAGTGAATCCTCATCACAAGAGGAAGTGTATCAGTTGGACCAGCAAGATGTTACAACTTCAACATCCAACATGAGTCCACAGGGGTCTATGGACAAAGAAAGTTGTTCAAGCTCTTTGAAAGAGTGCAGAGCAGAACCAGTTTTGCGCCATTCTGATGGTCCAGATCATCTAAACATGTTCGAGGAGGCACGAGAACATATTCTAAGGGGTTCTATAAATTGCCAGATTAGCCAACAAAGAGAGGAAAACCAGCTTGCTTGTATTTCTCGTAGCAGATCTGGACCTGTTATCAGCCAGCCCATAAGAAGCACCTTCGAGAAATCCGTCATGGAACAGACTCGATCTAATGACCTTAAGGAATTGGAACTTGGTCTGGCTGTGAAAAAGATGAACCTAAAAGAAGCACAGCTCTCTCTCACTTTTGATGGGAATCGTCTGAAGAGATCAAAGTTGGCTATGGGCATATCAAAAGCGTCCTTTAAGGCAGAAAAGTTCAAGAATGAATTGGAAGACACAAGACATTCAGAGCTACTTAAAAAGTGCATAGATTGTCTTGTCGCTGGTTTAGTTATAATGTCACTTTCCCTCTTATATGGAGCGTATGTTTTTTCCTACCATAGAATCACTGAAGCTACCGAATCCTGTTCACCTTCAACCCAGGCAAGAGCTTTTTCTTCTGTTTATTTATTGCATCTCATGCTTGAATCTATTGCATACACATCTTGATGTGGTGATTCAGACCATAGGGAAAGTTCATTGAGGCAATGGATGCTTTAACCTTGTAGTGATCTCCAACTCTAAAATTGTCACACTCTTTGGTACAACAATCTCAATTCAATTCAATTATAGTGATTTTGAATGTATTGTAATCATTTTTGGTCGAACAGTTTCTAACAAGGTATTAGAAATTTGTAAAATAAAATGTACAGAGTTCTCATGTTTATTGGTGAAACATGCAGGATGTGTCATTGAGAGGGTTGGTGTAAAGTATTAAGTGGTCCAAAAGTTGTTTGTCTTCTTATGTAGCTACCACCACTGTCAGAAGAACATAGGAGTTTCATTCTTTTGATTTGTTTATTCCTTGAAATTCTGCAATTTTTGAACGGTTATTTTAAGAATTATAGGTACTATCCTGTCCTGTAAAGATTTCCTGATGATGTATACTTCTCTCTCCTCAGCAATCCAGGTCTTGGTGGATCCCGGAGCCTGTGGTGTCTTTTAATTCGGGAATTCATATGCTTAAATGTCAGTTCCAAGTTCTGAGCCGGATGCTATTCGGTGTCTTGATGATCCTCACCGTTGCTTATTTGCTCCTTCAGCGCTCCACAACTTCAAACCAAACGATGCCGGTCACTTTTCTGCTTTTGCTGTTAGGAGCGGCTTGTGGATTCGCAGGAAAGCTCTGTGTCGACACTCTGGGAGGAAGCGGATATCATTGGCTCATCTTCTGGGAGACGCTTTGCTTCCTGCATTTCTTGTCGAATATATGGACGTCAAGATTGTTCATCATTCTCCATGGGCCTGTTTCCATGGCCCAAGGGATGAGGAGCAATGCGGTGATAGTTCCATACTGGGTCCGCCAGGTTTTATTCTATGCTGCTGTTCTAATCTTTCTTCCTTTGTTATGTGGCCTTATTCCGTTTGCAAGTCCAGTCGAATGGAAGGATCATTTCTCGCAGCTCATTGTGGACCATTTGTCTGATAATAGCAATAATGATTGGAGCTAGCAGAAGCAGTTGGAGGTTGTAGAGAAGTTCGAGTAGGGTAATCATATTTATTATAGGGCTCAAGCTCCATTAGGGTTTGGATTGAAACTTTTTGTAATGGGCAGTGTTGTATTTTATTTAGAAGGGACATGAAGGCCATAAAAGAAAAGTGGGACTGTTGAGAGGTGTATCATAGGATAAAGCTTAGAGAGCTCGTGTATTGGTCTGTAACATTATCCTTTCAACAGTGAGTGGTGCAATCTCTTCTTATATTTTTAAAGTTTTGATTTGCAATTCCTGTTTCTCTTACCCCGTGAATAAAGTAAAAATAATGAGAAGTACAGTGTCTTGAATCATCTCATAGGTGCGGCTGATGTGCTGCATAGCAAAATGGATATAGAGATGGTGGATTTACATTGAGAAGTAACCAGAACTATCAATAATCTTGATTTCAGTCTAAAGTCTAAAAATGGCAGCAAATGATGTACTCTTCAGAAGTAGGGAACGGAGAGTTCTGTTCAGAGTTTGCGCACAAACGTTGGCTGAAAAGAGCTTGCATGAACAAACTGAACGTGCACAAGACTTGAATATACGCAATAAAAGTACCTGATTGCCCCTTGCAGCGCACGAAGTCTACATTTACTTTTGTATGCTATAATCTAAAAGACCACGCAAAGCCAGATGAAGAAACGTTTGCATTAAGTTTGGCTGACACTGGATATTTTGTTGGATGTGCCATAGTTCGGTAGATCGCTAGCGACAATTTGTTTTGGCAGATGACGTCTCATTAGACAAGAATGGAGATGGAATGACCACAAAATCACTTGTGAAGTAATACGAAATTTTCTTTTCTAATTTTGCGAGAGCTATCCTTTGAAACGCCAAGGAGCATAATCCAAAATTCAATGGGAATAGCTATTCCTATTTTTCCATAAACCTTAGGATCTATAATCCAACAGCTACCAACAATCTTCCGTGAGCATTTTCTTGTTCTCTATCTGCTTCATCACTTTTCGACAAAGGAAAGCTTTTTTCATTAATGGGTGAACAATATCAGCTGACTTCCAAAGCAACTTCAAACTTTGTGTGCACACCCAAATGCATGTGTTATGACACATTTCTCTGCAACACAGATCCAACTCCCTGATTTATTGGACGTTACCACATGTTGGCATGTAACTAAAGCACGGATGAAATTGCTCAAATAAAGCTCCTAACAATTTCGCTTAGTACAATGAAATAATGTCCGGTGGTTTCAAAGGTTGCAGTATTGAACATGAATGATCTATCGTCCATAAAAGATCCAAGATGGATCTTAGAGAAGAGAGGAAGAAAAACAAAATGGAGGATTTGAATTTCCTAAAGCTCCCTGTTCTTCAGAAGTACATAGGCCTCAGAGATACATGTTACAAGCTACTCCTCTGGGAACTAAAAGAAACTAAATATTTCTGCCAAAAAAAAATAATAATAATGTAAAGAAATGGAGATCTAATGGCAACTAAGAAATACAATCTCATTCCACCATCAGACAACTACTCTACTGATCAAAAAGAGTAGTGCACAAGGCGCCGCCACCTCAACTTGGTGCACGAGAATTATCGAGCAACTCGCTATTTTACTGCTGAGCAGCAAATTGAGATGCAGAATGTCTCCAGGCCAGATCACTGCTTTTGCAGATATATAGCATCAGAGAACTTCATGCGCTTTTCCATAGTATCTGTTTATGAAAGGAACCTGCAAGGATCACAAAAATAGGGGAACCCTTAATCCCCACCATGAACTCAAACAGCACGAATAGAACATGGCTTCAAGCATAATACCCCTTAAAAATCTAAAGCTAATTCAAATCAGAAGGTACTTGATGCTCTAAAGGTCAAACTGATTGGGCTGGGATCGATATTTACGCATTTACCACCAAATCAAATCAGATAGTGAGAACCTGGATAATTTTCTTTAGTCCTGATCTCATAACAATACTGGAATAAAATTTATGCGGTGACCCTAGGAATATTTTCTAGGTTATGCAGTGGCAGATATTTAAGCTTGAACAGCGTGAATCTTCCCACAGCAAAGAATGATGCACCGATATGATCCTATAGGCACACACTGGTGAATTTACAAACTAAGCCATCTTTATCAGGGCCTTGCAGAACCCGATACTTGATGTAGTATTCCAAGTTTCCAACTTTCTAAGAAACTCTACTCTTACTCTTAACTCATTGGAAAGTGGATAGTAAGAAGGCTTTGAAGCATTCCACAAGATTGGAAAATTGACACTTCAAATAGATTTTTATGATGAAGCTATAAAGCCCACTCCTTAAATTGATGTAAAAAGCCCATGGGATTTTCACCTACTGAATCATTGGGGATGATCTCAACAACTATGGACTTTAGGATTTGAGCCATGGTCATCATAAAACAAAATTTCTACTAAAAGAAATGCAAATTTGCAGTAGTGGCAGGTCCTCAAGCTTCACCAATGCAAAGTATAAAATGTGAAGGAGGAGCTTTACCTTACAATTGGAGATATCTGGGGTATCTGGTGTTTGCACAGGATAAAATTTATAGAACTTCATTGACTGGAATGCAGACTTGGTTTCCTCACTCATTTCTTCAAGGGCTTTTTTGCGAGCTTCCCTTGCCTACAGTAAACACAGGAAGCTTGCTTAATATATGACAGGAGCTCTTGCATAAATGTAAAATTTAACATATTCCATGAGATACCTCTCTATTGGCTTTCTTTGCCTCTCTTACTGTCTTCTTCACATGCTCCTGAAAAAGAACTGAATCACTATCTGGAGATGCTAAAAGTTGCGAGACCACGTCATGCAGACGCATAGAAACAACATCATACCTTGAAATCATCCTTTTTATCTTCGCTCAGAATCTCCTCTTTAATTAAATCATCGGTAAATTCCTGAAAACAATGTTCAAACAAATCAAATATAGGTTCTCTTGTGCTTTGCTGCCAGAAGAAGATCACCACCAAAAATTACATTTTCTAAGGAACTGAAAAACACATACAGATTTAGTTGTTAGGAAAAAAAATTTTCCTGATAGTTGGTTCAAAGAAAGAGAGAAGGTTTACAAGAAACTGCAATAACATCTCTTCATTGTTCTTAAGGAGTTGGAGATCCCATCACAACATTCAAACTTGTCACAAGCCAGATTCTCTAAGGAACTTATGTGTTGCAAGCTGAGCTAACGTTTTACCTTCCTTTCAATCTAGTTAAATGAGTATGATGCCATAAACAAAATCCTAAGGGTGTATGCTTTAAAATGCCAAGTATTTAAATGATTACACAGCATTGATATGTCAACAATCAGTAAACTTGGAAGGTTTGGACAAGCACCTGGCCAAGAGAAGTTCCAATTATCAGAATCTTTCATTAGGGTTTCAAAAGTTTGTCATACAAAGGTACCTTTTCCAGTTACCATATAGCCCTAGTTTCACAAACTCTAATCATCCAGAAAAGGTCGCACAGGACCCAAAATGATAAATCTCACAGCGATCAAAAGCAGGCCTTATTTATACTATCAAATGTCAGCTGATGCATCATCTTCAAGGCTATAAAGGAGGATAAACATCAGTACCTCAAGTTCATCCAACTCCCAGTCAAATTCACAAACAACCTGCAGGGTGGAACAGGAGAACGGTCACATACATTCGTACCATGAAGAATAGCCAGCACAATCATCCTAACCTACATATGCAGCATCATGAATCATATGGCTAAAGAAAAGAAAAATGTCTTCAAGCATCTGCTACAGAAAACTCATCCATTAACAATAGCTACACCATTTACTTCACAGATATGATCTACTATTTGACATGAACGAATGCTAGTAGCTTCACATAGAGACAACTGCTATCCAGGAATCACTTACCGGTGGTTCTACTGGGTACATAATTGTAACCTCAGTGCTCTGTTCAAACTCATCCTCCTTAAATGGCTGATAAAAATCTAAAGAGAGAAGAAAATGAATTATAAATAATATATTGTGAAATCCCCCTGCAGTGCACACATAATTATTTTAAGGGAGATGTTACCATTAAGTATCATCCTAAAGCTCAGTTATACATGAAGAAAATTGGTTGACACATGCAGAAAGAGAACTATTGTACAACTTCAATAGAGTTGGCATATCTGCCCGTCTGATAAGTGCACACCTCGAAGTTATGCATTACATAGATTCTATAGCTCCGAATAGAATTATTTATATAGCTCTCTGTAGCAGTACATAAATATGTCAGCCCACTTTAAATTCCTTAATGGACGTCAAATGGGATTAAGCCTGATACAGCCTCTATTAGCGATATAAAAGACTGGCCAAGAATGGAAGAAGTAGTTATTCTCTATCCAGGAAGAATAATTTATAAAAAAGAATAAAAATGAATGCCTTCGAAAAAGAGGGGTAACAGAAAGAGACATTGCAGCTGCTGGTTCACAATTGCTAACATCAACAGATGTCACCGGCCACGGCATCGACCTTGCAAGTCATCAGCAATGCCCACTTGCGACTCATCCCCCTTGCACTGGGCATGACCTGGATCTGAGAACCAAGTCAGCCACAAGGACCTAAAAGACACTCCCAATCAATTATTGATCAAGATTGGTCGTCCACGCAAGTCTGCAATTTTCAAATTTGCAGCCTCCCTCTCAGACACATCACTGACCAATTTCCAGTCAGCGACAAACCAAAAACTTTCATATCTTCCCTTTTCTTTTTTCGAACTCTGTGTCCATTCAATTAAATACAAAGCTGTAGCAAGTTAACATGGAACAGAAAATTATTTAAGTTACTAGAATTATCCTGCCTTATTATCCAATCATTCCCATTATATTAATCTTGCCAGGAATTTCATAACTCTATCCCATCTGGTTCAGTAAATTTAGATTTGAAGGATTCAATTTTTGCTTCTTACAACAAAAAACAAACCAAACCACTCCATCTGCCCTTCTGTTCCACATTCTTGGATGCATCACAACCAACAAAGCACATTGCCATGTCCATATAAACCCCAAAAGAAAAGAGAGACGCCAGTTCCATCGCTCCATATGAAGAAAATTGTCTATCAGAAAAAGATCTTCCATCTTAGTATCCCATGATCATCTTCCATAGACCAATGAGGAGAGACCAAAAGAAATAATGGACAAAATACAAAATGCAACCATGACTCACAAGGTAGGCAGTACTCATATTTCTTAACCCGGTCTATCTTCAAATGCTTCAAAGCAGCCCTGCAAAGTAAAATATACTTATGTTATTGGAGCATAATTAAGGTTTTCAAGAAGTCTATGAGTCAAACACATTACTTGAAGAACCTCAAGGATAAAATGTCACGTCTCAACTACCAATACAACTAATAAGAAAAAGAGGAAACACAACTACCAATACAACTAAATAAGAAAAAGAGGAAACACAACTACCAATACAACTAAATAAGAAAAAGAGGAAACACATATGAAAAAATGACGTTGGGTAATCAGGGTGAAAAGCTCAGCATCACCAAATAGACAAACTATAACACTACCTTCAACATCAATTAGTCAAGACATTTAAGTATCAATGATTCACTTCACCACAGAAATTCTATGATAGCAATGCACTAAACTTGTCATCAAGATTAAGGGATATAGCCAAATCAAAAGCTATATTTTTAAATTACAACGATAGAAATAAGAAAATAAATACTCAGGAACCATGTGATCTCGAACATTCACCTCCAGAGAATTACAAAGAGAACTTTGCATGTAACTTTAGAAAAAACTACAGCTACACAGATAGTCTGCAATACTTAATGGTATGCTAAAAGAATACATATTGATACCTGAACAATTGTAGGACGTAGCCAAAGACTCAAAATGACATATAATATCAATTTTATATGATAGATAAAATCAAGGAAAATAATGAACTTGTGCTGCATGTTTGTCTGCACTTTTGTTTGATTGTTCCATGAGACTGTGGATGGGAGGATCTATGTGCGAGAGAGAGAGAGAGAGAGAGATTACATACCTTCGCTGCGTGCAGCTCAAAATAAATATTTGAGATTTCAACCTATCAACTTGGCTGGCTCTGCAATGCAATTTATGACATTAGAATCCAAAAATAAATGGACAGACTGAAGTCAATTAGATTACCTATTCTCCAAAGGGATATATGGGGCCCAATCCATTTTCATCTGCTTCATTGGAATTATTTCTTCGGACTCCCTTTGAACCGACTTAATTCCAATCTTATCAGATGGTGGAAAAGGAGACACGACCTGCAAGCAAGGGACACTTCACTGCCTTAGAAAAGTGGCAAACACAAGTTGATTCTTCCAATAATTTAAAGGTAAGAGCAATTTATCAGACAGCCTAAATTTCAAAATTTGAAAGAACTAAATCTGTCAGATGCAAGCTTCTAATAAATTTCCACAAGAATAGCTATATATCAGAAAATTAAACACCTCCCACAACCAAAGAAAGATTATATATTTGACCATCAATTAACTTGCTTTGTTCAAAACACATGACATAGTCTTCGAGGACAAAACTTAC
Organism: Corymbia calophylla; assembly: GCA_014182845.1. Taxonomy (NCBI): domain Eukaryota; kingdom Viridiplantae; phylum Streptophyta; class Magnoliopsida; order Myrtales; family Myrtaceae; genus Corymbia; species Corymbia calophylla. Next base: position 45,647,580 of record CM024700.1, on the reverse strand, counting down.
AGCCACAACAGCAGGGATATACATAATCTTGGACTGGCCCTTATAAAAGACCAACTGAGCTGCAGTAACAAAAATTTAATCGTCAGGACACAGGGAGAAACATAGCAGTGAACTGAGGTCACAGAGGCAAAACAAGATACAATTAAAATTCAGGTTGGAAACATCTGTTTCCCTTTTGAAAGTCTACACCCAGTTATCAGTAAGGAAATCCAAGAACCACATACGTTCTGTACATCCAAAGAGATAAGCTTTCTTGCCGTACAGCTTCCCACCCTCTTCAAAGGCATTCTGCAGAAGTCACAATTAGATTAGATGTTTATAATATAAGCAGTGACAACAAATTGGATTTTCAGTCTCTTTTTCCAATCCAAGTTTTGAACATAACACTCAATGAAGACTGAGAAAGGCTGATCAAACACTCACTTCAAGATTAGAGAAATCCCAGTTTATCTGGTAGACTGTGTCCAATTGATCCCACTGCCATAACAATATAAGTGCATGTCAGCAACAAAGAAATGCCATGCAGATAAAAGCAAAGACTAAAAACATTCCATCGCAAACCTCTGTTCCCACAGGAAAGGCAGCTTTCCACAAATCTTCCTGCAAAGCAAATTTAGAACTTCAACTTAGTGCTTATCTGACAAAAATTGAAGAATAAGTGCTGAAAATTTAAGTACGGAATTCTAAGTATTAACAATATTAAGTGCTGAAAATAAAAATAAATAGTTGTTTGACAACAACTAAAAATTGATCACGAAATCTTATAAATGATTACCACTGGTAGGTTTTAACATATAATTGGCAAGATTCTAGCTACCATCAGTAAATTTTTCTACTAAATGAAATAAGTAACACCTTTATTACTTAACCCATCAAGTGTATTTTTATGACATAGCTCAATCGTATATACCAATGTTACTTATGATTGACAAACAAGTTAAGTGTCAAACCCTTTGATTTCCAGCACTTAATTGGCTTATCAAAGAGGCCCTTGGACCAATGCATGGAAATACACTTTCAGTAGGACAACAAGAATCTTTGTATGAATATGAAAGGAAGACACTTGGCCAAAGTGGTCCATTCATGGACATCAATCCTAGTTAATATTCCATGTCGACATTTCACCCATTTAAAATAACATCTAATTGACTAGGCAAGGACAGAAGCTACATTTAACAACCCCAATTTTTCGTCCATCTGTAAATATCATTTAGTTAAAGGGAAACCGTATTTGCATTTGGGAAAAGCAGAAGAATTCACCAACTTCAGGTGTCAGATGCTAAACAGTCTCCATGACTTACTGTTTTCAAACATTAATAATTCGAAACCCGCGATCCTATTACAAAATAGAAAGCAAACACTTGCATATTGTCATCAGTGCATACATATCCAAAACCAGATATACTCAGCTCACCAAACCAAACGCAGCCCCAAATATTGAAAACCCCAGAATCTGGAGAAGCCAGAAGGCTTTTGTTGTGTATAAATCTCCCACCTTTCTCACATTAAAAGGAACACGCTTCCATGGAAATCAGTCCCAAATAATGTTCTTTCACGATGTTTCATCCATTCAAAAGAATACCGACTTGACTGAGCAGGGATAGAAGCTAAACTAAAGAACCCAACAACACTCGAGTTAACTAAGCAAAGTTAACTAAGCAGGGATAGAAGCAAAATTCCAGAACCACATCCGCCCGACATTCAAAATCATATCGCAACGAACGGAAACAAAAGTCACGTCATTAACATTGACAAAAAGAAAAAAAAAAATTCGAAGAGGACAAACGGTTACAATCACCCAATGCAAGCATCGGAGGCTCAACAGCCCCAACCTCACTGATTTTCAAACATCCCAATCCGAAACCCACGTTCCAAACAACGAACTTCAAACCAGATACTCGCACATCACCGCAAGCGCACACATTCCGAACCCCCCACCTACCGAGCTCACGAAACGAATACGCTCGAACCCCCATCCCCGAACCCTAAAAAAAACACGGGCGGGAGAAAGCGAACGAATCCAATCAAAACTCCCCACCTCTCCCCCCCCCCCTTCCCCAACCCAGGCCGCTACTCACGAGGCACGCAACCTGAAAAGAAAAGAACAGCGATTTACCAAGTTGCGCTTATCCTCGAAGTACTCGGGGTCGGCATCCGGCTTCGCAGCCTTGACGCGCTTGTTGGCCCGGGAGGTCGTCGTCTTGGTGGATTGCTGCTGCTGCTGCTGCTGCTGCTCCTGCTGCGGCTGAGAAGACGACTGGGTGTCGTCGCCGTCGCCGTCGCCGCCGCGCTGGCTAGCGGTCCGCTTCGCTCGCTTCCTCATGCTGGAGCGGGAGAGAGAGAGAGAGAGAGAGAGAGAGAGAGAAATTTAGGTTTTTTTTTTTTTTGGGAGGGGTTTGGGTGGGATTTTGGGATTTGATTTGGATTTGGTTTTTGAAGGAGGACAGGCGGTGCGTGTTTGTGAGGGCGGGGGAGCGTGAAAAGAACGCAGAGAGGCGCCTGGTTTTTTTTTTGGTGGAGTGACCTCCCTGTGGTCCGTCCGGCCCCCTCCTCCTCGTTTGAATTTTGAGATGGTGGCGGCGTCGGTTAGCAGCACTAGGGTCAACGGCTGGCTGCTGGAGGACGGTTGATGATCAATTCGTTTTGATTGATCCCAAAAAAAAAAAAAGAAAAAAAAGAAATCGAGGTTAGAAAATATAAATTCCCTTCACCACTTATGAATTTCCTAGTAGGGCAGATATCGAATTTGAAGGCTTTATTTGTTTTCGTGAAATATATGAATTGAATGATTTCGAAAAATATATTTTCCTAAGATGATTATCAGTGTCGTTTATGAATGTGAACGAATAATATATATATATATATATATATATATATATATCCGTAGTTTGCGAAAATATTTAAATGTGAATTATTATGGTCAATGATAAAAATGTTTTTCCATCGATCGATTATTTCAAGCACTAGGAAGAATTATTTAAAAAAACTTCTAAATTATATATTTTTCATGAAACAAACCAACTCTTAGAATAATTGGATCTTCAAAATGTTATTTCTTTTCTTTTTTTTTCACTTATGCATGATGTGAAGACCTAATATATTAAAAGCAATAAAGAATATTTCATTAAACGAGTAAATAGTCATTAATAAAAAAAATTATTATAATTACAATTATATTGATTTTTAAGAATGTGAATGTTTATACCAATGGTGCATTGCCACATGGACAGATTTTTCTCTCCGACTGATATGGAATGCAGCCAAATTGATGAACAACTAACTTAGAAAAATTATGCGGTGGGACTTGTCAATCACAATCAAACTGATGTGACCTGTGAAGAATTGTTTCTATTTTTTGAGAAAAATTACACAAAATCTTATTCAACTTCGGAGGTAGCATGTGTTTTGTTTGCCTTCACATCTTCGGCTGTTAGGTAATACCCCTAAATTTTTATTTTATTATAATTGTTAACCCTGCTTTATTTTTTCCGTGTCAACGCGCACAGCTCGCATGACTTTTAAGGGGTAAGAGTATATTTTCAATTTTTTTTTTTAAGGAAACGTCTCTTTTATCCATAATCATTGTAAAAAAAATGAAAAAGACAACAATTGGAGAAAATTGAGTTAACTGAAATCAGAAAAAATACATATCAATAAACAATATGAAATAACAGAAAATTATGAAAATTTGATCAATATAGCCACTTTAATAGAACTAAGTAAGATATTTTTGAAAAAAATTAATAAAATAAAAAGAAAAAACCTCAACAAAAAAAATATGACAAATATCTATTACTTCTATTTAAAGCGTTAATTAATGTAAAAACATTCATGAATAAGTCTTTTCAAGAAATTATAAAAGGAAATGTTGTTCTTAACTCACAAATGAAATGATTAAACGATATCTAGGGTGATTTTTTAAAATGATTTTACGGATAAATCACTTTTTTGCAATAACTAACCATTGGAAAATACCTAATGAGTTTCCAACCCTTTTGTTATAGAAGCCTATTACCTTTTCTCTTAGTTGGGTCAAATATTTTTAGAAAATTCCAAAAAAAGGCCTAAAGTCCCTCATTTTCTCAAATAAGGACATGAAATAAATTTTATTTTAAACAAAAACCTGAAGTAATCATAATTGTTTCAAATAAGAACTTGAAGTGGCCATGATTATTTCAAATAAGGCCATGAGCCCGTCGAATCATCGGCCTTTTAAATATTCCGACCGACTAAGGATGTTTTCATCCAAATTTTCTTTTGTTTTTTATTGTTTTTTTTCCAGTTCTTCTTCTTCTCCTTCGTCAATGGCTAGCTGAGCATTAGGGATGCCCATAGTGGCCATCCGTGAGGTCGCCCCTCATTAGCCCCAAGTGATAGGGGTGAGCATTGGTCTAGGGTTGACGGAGTTTCGGGTTAGTCTAACCCGAACCAACCCTAGCCTTATATATAATATATTTTTATTTATTCTAAAAAGTAAACCCAATTCAAATGGCGTCATCACCTTGTTCTCTTCTTTCTACTTTATCCTCTTAGGTTCAGGCCACCCCTCATGACCATCCGCGAGGTTATGTCCCCCACTTGTCATTTGACGTTTACGCCTAGTTCGAGTAAATCATAAGGAAATAAAAGCCTTAATTAGAAATTCTTTTCGCTCGGCAACACTTGCCGACCAAGCATGGTTTTGCTGATACTCGTTGAATATGTATTAGCATTTATAGTTTAGTTAAAATCACGAGGAAATAATTGGTTTAATTTTTAGAAATACAAAAAAATGAAAAAAATTAATGGTTGGTCTTGGTTAGGCCTCGGTCCCTTGTGGCCATCCATGAGGTCGCCTCTCATTAGCCCTAAGTGAGGCCAGCGAGGGCTCAGTAACCTCGCTGATCGCTAGTAATGGCAAATGAGGGCTTTCAAGATCTCACTAATCGTGAGCAAGGCCACACTTTCTTAGGGTTGGCAAGGTCGTCAAGCCCTCGGGGAAGGCTGTGAGGGGTGGCCTCTCCCAAGGCGAGGGTCACCTTACCTAAGTGAGGCCATCCTTTGCCTATGATTGGCAAGGGTGGTCCTTGCTGAACTAGGTGAGGGCAACCCTCGCCTAGCTCTCTATGGGCATCACCACTAGTGCATAGGAAGAAGAACAAGTTGGAAAAAAAAAAAAGAAGGAAAAATTATAAATGACAAAAATGCTCTTGATTATAAGAAAAGTCAAGCCTTTGTTTAAAACAAAAGTAATCATTTCAAATCTTTATTTAAAACAAGATTTACTCATAAGTTCTTATTTGAGAAAGTTATGGCACTTCTGCCCATATTTAAAATAAAGTTCATTTCGAATGCTCATTTGAAAAAATGTGAACACTTTGGATCATTTTTTGGAATTTTCCTATTATCTTATTACTTCAATTACTTTTTTCAATCAATCGTCAATAGTTAATATTTTTAATATTATTGATATTTATTTTTGTATATTATTTTCCATTTTTCTACATAAATTAAGGGTAAGAAAGAAATTTTAATATATAAAAAGATATGAAATTACACGTTTACCCCCTCCCAAAAAAATCATGTGCAGTATATGTGCTAAGCCAGTAGATGTGGCAAAAAGAAAGCTCCGATGAGTAAAATGTGAGCAAACATGGAATATTCCTAAATTCGGGAGAGTTTTATGTAATTTTCCATTCTTTCGTTTTATTATATTACGACTTAAATAATGAAAAAACGAGTAACTTTTCTTTACCCTTGTTAGGCAAGACACGAGATCCCAATATATCCCCTTATTTTGCAGTAAATAATGAAAAAAAGATAAAGTAATAGTAAAAGTAATTTAGATTTTTTTGTTTCATATAAATAATATGGATAATATCTTTATTATCGATAATAATTTATATTTAAATATTTACGTAATTGGGAAAAATAAGTTTAATTTATTCATTTTTATCAGTAAAATAATTAATCATTTTTATTAAAATATTTTTCAAATCATGAAATAAACGTATGCATACATATATATGAAAAGGACTGAGAAAAAGATAACAAAGAGAGCAACAGAGCGCGATATCTCTTTGGGTTTACAGAGGGTTTTTCACTGTGCTCTGGCCTCCGGTCGGAGACTCTAGCGAGTGATGAATCGCTCGGCATCGTCATCACCGTTCTGGATGCTGCACGACCCATGATTCATCGCCTCTTCTGGGTTTCATTCCCTCTGCAAAGCTCTTCATTAGGGACAAGATGGGGCTCTTCACTTCGTTTTCAGGTGATGAACACATCCAAAATTTGCAGCTTGTTCTCTTCTAAATGCAAGTTTATTCCATCTGAAGACCATCGTGGAGAAGATTCACAGAGAATTTGTGGTGTTCCTGTAGTTTGTATGTTGGTCGGCCTTATTGAAAAAGTTGGGATTTGGGTTCATGTCTTTACCTGGTTTCGCTCGCCCTGCTCTTTGATCCCATATGGGCATGTTCAATTCTCTTTACCTTTTCTCTTTCTTTCACCGCCTTTCGTTGAACCCCACGAAGGCTTGCACACGTTGTTTCTCAGCTAAAAGTCCAGACATAAGGGATGGTCTCAGTAGTTTCCTGATGAGAAGCTTGAATTTTTCGCGGTCCCAGGCGCTTGCCGTCTTGAACCGATCCCCCTGGGCCACTTCCAATTCCCTGGAGAATTCTCGAGCTGTGATGAAGTATTTTCAGAAACTCGGGTTTTCCGATGCTCAGATTCGCTCTTCCGTTATTGTCTGTCCGCAGATTTTGTTTGCTGATATCGAGAAGACCCTCAAACCGAAGCTTGATTTTTTCCAAGGGCTGGGTCTTGTGGGTGCCGATTTAGGGAAGTACATTTCCAAGAGCGCGTCGGTTTTGTCTGTGAGTTTGAACAAGAGATTGGTTCCCAATGTCCATATCCTGAAAGGAGTTTTATTCGACGATAAGGACAATAGAGATTTGATTGTGGTTCTGCGAAGGTGCAAGTGGATAGTCTCTAAGGACCCTGAATCAGTTCTCATGCACAACATTGCCTTCTTGGAGAGTTGTGGGGTTACTGGGTATCAGCAAAGAATGTTATTGAAGAGGCAGCCAAGTCTCTTTGTTGCGAAAGAGTCGCGACTTAATGATCTTGTTTCGCGTGTTCTCAAGATGGGATTTTCACTAAATTCTGGGATGCTAGTTTATGCCCTCTATTCAGTCAGTTGCATCAGTGTCAAGACTTTAGGGAAAAAAGTGAAACTGTTTAGGGACTTTGGGTTCTCAGAGGAGGATATCATTTTAATGTTCAGAAGGGCACCGACTCTGCTCAGGGTCTCTGAGGAGAAACTAAAGTTTGGAATTGATTTTTTGCTCAACGTCATGCAGTGCAAGAGGACTTTAATAGTCAGTAGACCCTCTTGTCTGATGCACAGCATGGAGGACCGCGTGGTCCCTCGATACAGAGTTTTGCAGGTTGTTAAGCTAAAGGGGCTAATGAAGAAGAATCCGAGTTTTGCCGCAATGCTGGAATTAAATGAGGAAGCATTCATAGAGAGATTCATATCACGGTTTAGAGATGATACAGAGCAGTTGCTTATAGCTTACAAAGGTCATATTCTAGATGTATAGGATGAGTGGACATCTGATAAAAGCCTTGTAATATGTTGTGGCATGTAGGATGGCTAATTTGTTCGAGAATCAATACTTTATGAGGGGGTTTTCTTCATCCCAGCTGATCTTGAGATGGAAACTGCTTGTTTACCCTTTCAAAAATTGTGTTAGATGGCGGGCCATTCTTTAGCTATTTGGCTTTTGATTAGCCACAATAGCTAACTTTTGTCCTCATTGCTTGATGGATGCTCTTCTCTGGACAGCTCTCTTGCATAAAGAACCCAAAGCTATCAGGGTATAGACATTCCAAGTAGAAGCTGTAATGAGGTTGTTATGCTGACTGGCAAGTGGTAAAGCATTTGTTTTACTGCTGCAGTCTTGGAGTTTACAGAGAAAGATGGCTTAGTTTAATGGTAAGTGTTACTTCTCGATGTAATAATGGAAGAAAAAAAGTTGTGTCCAAACCATTCACGTTCATGGATAGTTGTTTCTCTTTAAAAGTTTTAATGCAAATTCAATTGTATAACTAGCATTTATTTCCAATTGAATTGTGATTTTTTATTGCACTAGGCATGACTAGGTTTACTGTATTTTTTAAATTCCTCAATGGCCACTGTAGATTTCTAGGTTTTGATATTACTATAAATGAACTTTCCTTTTCGCATTTTCTCAGTTTTCTTATTTTGATGGGAAAATTGGCATGCATAATCTAACAAATCACACAGAGGATGTTTTGTTTAATGTTAGCTGTGAGGAATTAACTTTTGCCAAGAGTCACTATTTCTTTAAATAAAGGAGTCTGAATAGGTAGTCCAATGGACAAAATGTTACTTTCCTAACTAAAGTATGAGTCTGGGACATCATTGTTTGAGTCGTTAGGATTATCCTACTTCTGCCTGGATCTCACTGTGCATTTTTTTTTTCTATCCTTGCCCAATAAATATTCATTTTATCTTAATTCCTCACATGACCCTTTCTTGTAGGGTACAATGTGCATTTTATTCCGTGCTTATTATAATTTTTTTTTTTCTTGTTTTTCTTCCTTCTATCCTAGTCTGAGATCTTTCTTGTTTAATTTTTTTTTTCAATCTACAATTCTGCCCTTGAAAAGTAATCTTTTGATCATTGTCTACATTTCAATGACGAATAGTGCCTTGTAAAGTTCAGCTTATACAGGTGATGAGCTTAATGTAGTGTCCGTTGCCATTCAATATTACTCGTGCAAAAGCTCAAGGGCTTTAAGCAAAGTGGGTTTTGAACCTCCCAACATCGATTGTGACATTCTGCTTGTCTAAGTAAACTGACTTAAAAGCTTCTAGGTTACATCTATGAAATGAATATGGATTCTTCAAGGCCATATGGTCTAGTGGGAATTGCTCTGTCAGAGTGCTCTCTTTTGTCCCTATCTTATACTCCAGATACCTTATGTTCATTTCCTTCGAGGGCACTCCAAAGTATGTTTTCACAACCAATTCTACACCACCTAATGGAACTACTTGTATCATAACTGCACCCTCAGGAAGGAAGAGAACATTAGTAAGTCCAGCTCCATGTATTCCCATCACCACATCACAAGAATTCACCATCTCCGCAAATCTAGCCACATGTATGTCTGCCTCAACGACAATCACTTCAAACCCCATACTTTCTGCTGTCTCTGCAATATTTGTAGAATTAGTGAATGATCGAGTCCTTTTCCTTGATATTACCAAAAGACGGAGCTTTGTAGTGTCACCATGTCTTAGTCTAACCGCATTTCTCCTTTTCAATGAGTATGTGCTTCTCAAAAACTCTCTGAAGTCTCTCATTGTGTAAGGAGACTTGGAAGGATCTATAGTTAGCTCTCCATGACGCTTGAAGACCCATGATGATGCTTGGGAAGCAATGGACATCTTCTTCTTGGTCAATATTGATAATTGGGTAGTAAGAAAGATTCTGTAAAATTGCTTGGAACTTCGTGGCCCACCAAGAGCGGTAATCAGAAATGAGGAACTGCACTTTTCCATTGAAGGGCCTGGATGTCAAGTACAATGGAATTATGATATCACTGAAGTCATGGAAATGGTTCCCTGCATATCCTCCTGTGGAGAAGAGAATGGATGTGATGGTATGATTTCGGGTGCACTGAGGAACTTTTGCATCAGAAAATGCAGGTATCGCTGACCATTCTCTGACGTGATTCATTGCCCGTGAGTCTTTATTTCTTGCATATGGTCTTATTTTCCAGGATTTGTATCCTCGAAACAAATTTCTTTTTTCAGGGAAAGGGATGAAAACTGTGGAGGACTTGGCATGGATCCTCACTTCACCAGTTATGTTATAGAAATCTGATCTTAGGTCCATGACATGGCATGGTGGCTCTCTTTGCTTCATCACGTTTTGTGCCACTACAAGATTATTAGCGAAATAATCAGAACCTCCAACACAGGACAAAGTCTAATCAAAAGAGCAAAAAGCTAAACTTTACATTTAGGATGATTACGTACTCAGCTGATCAGATTTTGAAGATGAAGTACCCTGGAAAATTGTGGAATTGCGTCGTTGCTTCTGTTTTGCCATAGTGTTTTCTACAACTGCAAGCGGTGTGGACACATCTGATGACCCTTTCCAATTGACAATCGCAAAATCACAGGAAAAGCAAGTAAAGTTCATATATCCTAAAAGATTGCTTCAGAAAAAATTTGCCAAACACTGAGAATGCAGCATCTGATAATACATCATTTTCTGGGGCATGAGGTCAGTATTATGGCATGTTAGGAGACTTCGATTGAGAACTTAACACTTTGGCTTGTGACTGTTTCAGTTCTTGCAAGAAACAAGGTGGGAATTACTCACAAATTGGCGAAGGACCCAAGTAAGGCCTGAACCTGAAGACAGCGCAAAAGCTCAACACAAGGAATGAGCAAGCGACAAATGCTCCGTGCACCAACTTCTTCTGCACGAACCTGCCAAAGCTTCTCGCGATGATCGCGTGGTGCGTCATCTCAACTCTAAGGAAAGCCTGATCATGTAATTGATTGTATGAACCCTCTTCTCAAGGAGAGGCGCGTTTCTCAAATATGATGGCCATGGAGCAGGCCTTAAGATGCCATTTATGTATGGGGGAGTCGAAGTTGAATTGCACTTTCTAGATGATGACTTGTTGCTCATCACGTCCTTGAGCTCTGTATGGTTGTATAGTTGATTATTATTTTTTGATAGTGATGCTTGAGAGGGACTTGTCTCTAGGAATGAGCGGTTGGCTTAAATTCTCATGCGTAATTTGAGAATAAAGGGCCGACGTGTACTCTACTATGGCCATTAACTAGAGGAAGTTGACCAGCGAGAGAAATTATTATGAACCACTAACCTAAAAATAATCAACTTTGACCAAAAAAATAAGATGATAGTCACAATAACACCTTGCCGGGTTCTACTAGCAATGAACGGGATGTATCCCACACGGGTTTGCCACGAAAGCTCTTGAGAATAATGCTAGAGACATAAAGTTTATAAAAAATATTCTTATCAAATTAAAATATGATAAAATTCAATAAACTAGGGTACGTTCGTTTTGAAGAAAATGGAAAATCTAAAGAATATTTTCCTCAAAATAATAAATTGTATGGTTTTAAATAATTAATTAATAAAAAATATTCTTATTATCGATAATAATTTACATGTAAAATTTTTGTGGAATATATTTTTTGTTTGTTTATTTTTCAAAAATAAAACTATACTTTTAAAAATATATTTTAAAATTATTCATTCGAAACAAATTTTAAAAATTAATTTTTTGTTTCTTTTTCTTGGTCTTTTGTTCACTCCTTAAATCATGTTTATCTTTTTTATGCCAAAATTTTTGTTCGTAGGTAGACTTTCCTTCGCGCCAACTTCTGTCGGTTGGAATCGGAACTCGAGCTGTATTCTCGGACGCAGTTTCATTCGACCATTCGAACGCAAATGTGAATGTCGTTGGTGATTTGTCCTCAAAAAGGATTCTTTGACGATGGAGATGTCGAACCCACCTCCCGTTCCTTCCCCTTCGGATTCCTATGCTTGTCTGCTCCAGACCAGCCTCAAGAACAAGGACCCGTTTGCCGGAAGATCAGTCCATGCGCAGATTATCAAGTCGGGTCTGCATTTCGGGTTGTTCCTTACGAATAATCTCATGAACTTCTACGCGAAATCTGAGTTCCTGGACGATGCGCGCCGGGTGTTCGATGAAATGCCTGAGAAGAACACGTCTTCTTGGAACACGATCCTCTCCATGTACGCGAAGCAGGGTTTTGTAGACGTGGCGCATCGCTTGTTCAGGGAGATTCCTGAACGCGACTCTGTTTCTTGGACCGTGATGATTGTGGGATATAATCGGACTTGTCGTTTCGTGGACGCAGTTCAATTGTATGTAGATATGTTGTCGGAGAGGGTTTTGCCTACCCAGTATACTTTGACTAATGTTCTTGCATCTTGCGCAGCTGTTAAAGCTTTGAGTGTAGGTAGAAAGATTCATTCTTCAGTAGTTAAACTTGGGTTGAGTAGCTGTGTTTCTGTGGCAAATTCTCTCCTTAACATGTATGCAAAGTCTGGTGATAAAATGACAGCTGAGATGGTATTTGATAGGATAAAGTTGAAGAACACATCTAGTTGGAATGTGATGCTTTCAATGCATATGCTTTCTGGCCATGTCGACCTTGCTCTTGCCCAGTTTGATAGGATGGAGGAAAGAGATATCGTCTCTTGGAATTCAATGATTGCAGGTTTCAATCAGCATGGGCACGATGCTAAAGCACTGGATATTTTCTCTAGGATGCTTAAAGATCGTTCTTTGAAGCCTGATAAATTTACCTTGGGAAGTGTTTTGTCTGCCTGTGCTAATCTTGAAAACTTAAGGCTTGGGAAAGAAATCCATGCTTACATGGTGAAAAGTGTGTTTGATACATCAAACGCAGTTCAAAATGCTTTGATCTCGATGTATGCAAAGTCCGGTGAGGTTGAAACAGCAAGACAAATTGTTGAAAAATGTGGGAGTTCAAATCTGGATATAATAGCCTTTACTGCATTGTTGGATGGGTATGTTAAGCTTGGAGATATACATCCTGCCAGACAAATATTTGACTTACAGATGGAGCGGGATGTGGTTACATGGACAGCTATGATTGTAGGCTATGTGCAGAATGGGCTGAATGATGACGCAATAGAGATTTTCAAACGAATGCTTAGAGAAGGCCCCAGACCTAACAGCTATACTTTAGCAGTCATGTTGAGTGTAAGTGCAAGTTTGGCTTCTTTAAATTATGGAAAACAGATCCATGCTAATGCCATAAGAACACGTGAATCATCTTCTGTATCTGTAAGTAACGCACTGATAAACATGTATGCAAAATCTGGAAACATCAATGACGCAAGAAAAGTATTTGGGTTGGTACATGAAAACAGGGACACAGTCTCTTGGACTTCCATGGTTATTGCTTTAGCTCAGCATGGTCTTGGAGAAGATGCCCTAGAACTGTTTGAGAAGATGCTTGCGTTAGGGATAAAACCGGACCATATAACTTACGTTGGTGTTTTATCTGCCTGTACACATATTGGATTGGTTGAACAGGGACGCAGATATTATGACAGGATGCGACATACTGACAAAATTGAACCCACCCCAAGTCATTATGCCTGCATGATCGACCTATATGCGCGTGCTGGATTGCTCCATGAGGCCCAAAGGTTTATTGAGAGCATGCCTATTGAACCAGATGTTATTGCCTGGGGTTCACTTCTGGCTTCATGTAGAGTGTATAAAAATGTGGAACTTGCAAAGTTTGCCGCGGAAAAGCTGCTTATCATTGATCCAGATAACAGTGGTGCATACTCAGCCTTGGCAAACTTGTTTATGGTCTGTGGAAAATGGGAGGATGCTGCTAAAGTTAGGAAGTCCATGAAGGACAGAGGAGTTAAAAAGGAGCAAGGAACTAGTTGGGTTCAGATAAGGAATGAAATTCATGTCTTTGGTGTCGAAGATGGGCTTCACCCCCAGAAAGATGCAATCTACAAGACCATTGATAAGATCTGGAAGGAGATAAAGAAGATGGGTTTTGTTCCAGACACTGAGTCAGTAATGCATGACCTCGAGGAAGAGGTGAAGGAGCAGATTCTCAGACATCACAGCGAGAAACTTGCAATTGCCTTTGGGTTACTCAACACTCCGGAGAACACTACACTAAGGATCATGAAGAATCTAAGGGTCTGTAATGATTGCCACTCAGCCATTAAGTATATAGCTAAGCTAGTTGGCAGAGAAATTGTTGTCAGAGACTCTACCCGTTTCCACCATTTCCGGGATGGTTCGTGTTCTTGTCGGGACTATTGGTAGAAGAAGATTGTCAATAAGAGTTCTGAAGTTAAAGGACTTGTATCAAATGTCTAAATGATCTTGAAAGATCTAAAGCAGATCTATGGCAGATGGTAATTCCATCATGCTTTAAAACCCTGCTTCTACCATGTGTTGCCATATAAGGTGGCGGGAACAGAGGAGGGGCTTGGATTTACACTGATGTTGAAACTGCATTGAGGACATTTTTGGACAAACAACAATTTTGGCAGTTGTCTGTTTACTCGTATGGAGTCAGAATTATACATGGAGACGGTATAAATGACATTAAACTGTGCTGCTTTTTCCAACACATTTATGGGGAACGGATCTTGATTCACAATTGAACTGCGCTCGACATTAATTGATTTCGTAGAAATTCTTGTATCCATTGCTTTTTGCTGAAGTAGTGTTGGCGCTTCAAGTGCTGTGGTAGCAAGTTTTCTGCTTTTCTGATTATGACAAGATTCATTTCAGTGCCCATTAAGTTGTGAGAAGAAGGAAACTAAAGGGACAAGAGAATAAGAATAAGGCAGCTGAACATAAGCGCAGATTCTATATATGGCTGCGCAACTTTCCTGCTCATTTTATGGTGCCAAATTTTATAATGGTCTTGCTCCTGGGGGTTTCAAAACCCAGCCGAATGATGTGCAGAGGTCTACCTTTTGTTAGCTGAATGGGTTTCCCAGCTTAATGCAGATTGTAAATCTAAGCTAAACTGCTGAGTTCATTTGGGTTTCTAATGCAACTCTCAGCAACCTGTCCAATTTTATTTCTCAGTCTTCCCTCACACGTTGATTAATGTGGGGGAGAGATCGTGGATGAAAAATGTTTTCACTAGGAAACTCGTTTATAAAATACAATTATTATGGCATGTTTACAAATGTTGGTGTATGGAGACAATGTAGGACAAAAGAAAGGTGTATTTTAGACAATGTAAGTAATTCTTATGTATAAAATTTTGAAAGTGTTAAGGGGTCATCAACGACCGGTTCCACCAACAACATTTGCGTGTCGCAGACAGATTGCAAGTCATCAATCTGGAGAAACAAGAGTTATTGGGTTGACGTGTGGAACTTGAACTCCACCATTGAATCATAGGATTGGTATCCATGAAAGATGTATCTCTATCATCGAATTGGTTGGGATGAGGATTGAATCTCTCTACTTTTAAATTGTTAGGTGGGAGTGAATCTTTATCATAACGGTTGCAATGAGATAAACTCTTGTCTACGTAAGGGAACTTCCCTCCTTATTTGTATCATCTTATATTTGAGCAATTACATTCTCTCCCAAATTCTCTCTCTAAATACTATATCTCTACGATCTAACTAAGTGAGTGATTGATTATTGGAAAGACAGAGCTTAGGTAATCCAAGTAAGTGCCAAACGAGCTAAAGCAAACCTAAATTGTCGCACGGTTACCATATCATTGTAAGTTGTCACACGGTCACCATATCAAATATTGTCCCGTGACAAGAGGTCGACGAAGTAAGTTATAGAAAATGTCCAAGAGTTTTTCGGGTTGACCATTGTCCCTAAATTATTGGTCTAAAGCACATTTTATCTAAGCATTAGCTAATTAATCAAAATATAAAATCATTTGTGTAACTAATCAAAGCTCACTTTCAATGCAATTCATCAAAACCAAACCGGTTCCACAAATTTATTTTTATTCGATTTGCAAAATAGAGAAAATGTTTCAGGGATATCTTTTGTGCCTCAATGAGAATTTAACCTACTGTAATTGGTAGCTTGTGATCTTTCAAATAAACACATTATAAAGTTTCTTGTTTTATATTTTTTTTGTTAGAAATTTATATAATTTCTAAGGTAAAAGTTAACAAAAATCTTAAATTATACTTACTGTGACACGAGACTCAAAAAAACCTCGAATTTATACTTTTACAACACATTTACCCTTTATCAAGTTTTGTTGAGGAGAATCTTTAAAAATATGCTTTCATGAAAGCACAAAGCAAACAATATTGGACAATCTAACAAAATCTTGACGGAATAAAAACGTTGTGAATAAATATAAATTTATGATTTTTTTACGTTACAAGAAAAAATTTAAAATTAATGTGTTACAACAATCATATTTTTATTTTTTGTCTTTTTCCCCAGTTTCCATACAGAGAGATTATTTAATTAGGCAGCTAGACTAATCGAATCTTTTTGTCACTCTCTCGTCAGCCAACTTCTTGATCCTCACCCATTCCCCCCTGACCATAATCCAAAAGAGATGACTTAAAAAAATTGGTAAATCCCACGTCATAGAGCAGCTGAGATTCCTTCAAATGGGGGACCCAAAAAAAAGAGAAACAAATCACACACCCGAATAATGCAGAGATCATAGTGATCAATCAAGATCAAGACTAGTCATTACTCCATAATTTTCAAGACCCACCAAAGCCGTCCCCACCAGGCACCAGTACGACTGCTGATTCACTCGCTTTAAGCGGTCGTTTGCTCTTGTCATTCTCACCAAGGTCGGAACTTTGGCACACCCTTTTGTTCTCTTGCCTCTTCTTTGAAAGTTCTTGATCAGCGAGGAGGGTGGAAATGGCGTGGCGGAACTGCATTCTGAGAGTCCGTGACCAGCACCGTTGTCTTGTTCGAGGAAATGGGTTCGCTCTCTGCGGTTCTTTCTCGACGGCCTCTTCGTCGTCGCCGTCGTCTGCTGATTCTCCGCCTCAGATACCGAGGTTCGATTATGCGCCGAAGCCGTACAAAGGGCCTTTGGGCGATGAGGTTCTTGAGAAGCGCAAGAAGTTCTTGGGCCCTTCTCTCTTCTACTACTACCAAAAGCCCGTAAGCCAGCGTGTGCTTTTGTGCATGCAGAGTCTGTCATCTTTGCTTTCTGCCTCCGATACATGCGGCGTTTTTCTTTTTGATGTTGTTTGGATTTAGATTGCTTTTCTAGTTTTCTGCTTGGAAGTGGCTCGTTTTTGTAGCTTTTATAACTTTTTCAGTGAATCGGAAAAAAGATGAAGAAAAGAAACTTGTAAGTGAATCTTCTGCGCTATAATTGGCAGAGCTGACCATCTTCTGCTCTTCCGTACAGGAAATGGGTACTAATGTAGAGGGAAAAAAGGATGATTTTGCTTCATTCATTTTCTTTTCCTAAAAGATGACTGGCCAAAAAAGGCGTTCTTGGTATCATCTTGAAATTTGATATTAGAAAGATTTTTCCTATAGATAAATTTCTGGGCTCCAAGGTCAAGAAGTTGTTGAAAAGCGAAAGCGTAGTGCACAACAGTTTGGAGAAATTCTTCTAGTTGAGTTTGATATGCATGACGTGGTCGACGTGGGTTGTGTCCAAGATAATCGATCAAATGCTAATACGGCATCTGTGATCGATTAGCGTGGCTGGAAAATTTATCTAGTCTATCACCCAATTCGTGGTTATGTGTTTTGTCATATGAATTTCCAACTATGGTATGCAAAAAGCGAGACTTTTGGATCTCCTCTTTGTTCATTGCTCTGTGTGTGCGGGTGCATAACTAGATGTGATTCTCCAATGTTCTGTTTATGCTCTGGGTCTTCGCAATTTCTTTCAAATAACCATTACTGTTTGTACAGCTTAATATTGTTGAAGGGAAAATGCAATATCTGTTTGATGAGAACGGCAAGCGCTATCTTGATGCTTTTGCTGGGATTGTTACCGTATCTTGTGGACATTGCCATCCTGAAGTTCTGAATGCTATTGTGGAGCAAAGCAAGCTTCTGCAGCACGCCACAACCATATATTTGCACCATGCGATTGGCGATTTTGCTGAGGCATTAGCATCGAAAATGCCAGGGAACCTAAAGGTTCATCTCTTTGTGTGACGTGCAAATTCTGTTCTTAGATCTTGAATTTAATGATCCCAGATTATATTGATTCTTTTAGCCTGAATGTTATTATGATACAGGTTGTATATTTTGTGAATTCTGGTTCAGAAGCAAATGAACTGGCAATGCTGATGGCTCGACTATATAGTGGTAATCTTGAAATGATCTCTTTGAGAAATGCATACC
Source organism: Corymbia calophylla (assembly GCA_014182845.1). NCBI lineage: Eukaryota > Viridiplantae > Streptophyta > Magnoliopsida > Myrtales > Myrtaceae > Corymbia > Corymbia calophylla. Next base: position 45,629,646 of record CM024700.1, on the reverse strand, counting down.
ACGGTGGCAGTTCTGGAACAATAGGCCTTACGGCACTAAACACATGGAAGTACTCAATACCACAGGTTTGAACATCATGAATTCCTCCTCTTAATACGCACTTTAGTTTATTATCATCAACAAAGGACTATAAATGAATAAATTAGTCATTATAAATGCGGATATTTTAAATGCTTGTTTGCTTCTCAAAAAGCAATATTTGGAATGATTGTGGTCAAGTGGTCATCGGTATGTCTTCTTTAGGAGCCACTGGATCCCAGCTGCCAAAATGATACTGTAGAAAACTTGGCATTGACAATAGCAATTATCACTTGGGCATGAGACATTCTTTCTTACTTTAGTGATCTTCTTTTATCTAGTCAAAATACAATTTCTTGCTTTGCAGGGAGAAATTCATCACGTTGTAAATCCAGATCCATATCGTGGAATCTTTGGCTCTGATGCCAGTATGTATGCAAAAGATGTGCAAGATCATATCGATTATGGTACCTCAGGAAAAGTTGCTGGTTTTATAGCTGAAACCATTCAGGTCAGCATAAAAAGTTTCACGTTAAACTCCTAACCAGTCATCAATGCAGTGCTCCTGGACTTAGATTTATTTTACAATAAAATGGCCTCTTCAGGGAGTTGGGGGAGCTGTGGAATTGGCCCCTGGTTACTTAAAACTGGTGTATGACATGGTACGCAAGGCTGGTGGTCTTTGCATAGCAGATGAAGTGCAAACCGGATTTGGTCGCACTGGGAGCCATTATTGGGGATTTGAAACCCAGGGTGTCATTCCAGACATAGTCACCATGGCAAAGGTCTGCATAGTCTCCTAGTTATCTTTAATTTTCTGGTTGATCCTTCCATAATCGTGAATTTCCATTTTCTATTTTATTGCCAGAAAATATTAGTAAGATCTGGTGGTTTCTTGACGAAGAAGTGGTAAATGTCCTTGAATATGAAGAAAATGCAAGTTTTGTGTTGAAAATTTTGCAGATTTGTGAATGTAGCGTACTTTCGGAATTTTATAAAAATTGAAGGTACAGATTTTGCTAAGGATAACAACTGTGCTTAAGGCCTCCGCTGTTGTAAGCAAAAATGTTACATCGCATTTAATAAAGTGTATATCAGGATACTTTTAATATTGAAGTTCATGTGAAGCCAGTCATCTCATTGTTGTTTTTGTACTCTTCAATTGCATTTGCCAGGGAATTGGCAATGGTTTGCCATTAGGAGCAGTGGTAACGACACCAGAAATTGCAAGCGTAATGGCACAGAAAATTCAGTTCAACACTTTTGGCGGTAATCCAGTCTGCTCTGCTGGTGGACATGCAGTGCTTAGAGTTCTAGATAAGGAGAAACGCCAAGAACATTGTGTGGATGTGGGCTCCCACTTGACTGCTCGTTTTAGGGATCTTCAGGAGAGATATGATAGTAAGTAATCTTCCACTTTGCTTTGGAAGAATTTCCCCATCCCATTTTCTCTCAAAAACATGTGTTTGTTATATTTTAAGCTAATTATACCTTCCCAAAATTTGCTGGCTGTGCAATTCTGAACCAGATGCTTGAACTTTCTATCCTGTACCTAGTGATTGCTAATGATATCACTATTCTAAAATCATATTGGTTCTGATGGGCATATCAAGAACCTAGAGAACCTAAGCTCACATGTTCTTGTAACAATTTAACGACAGTGTATTTATGTTTTTCTTTTTAAATTTTAGTGATACCTTTGAGCTGTTGATTGTTGTGTCTTGGCCTAATTCATAAGAAAGATGATAGTTTTTAGTCTTTTGACTCAGTCATGTCGGGTAGGGAACTCGGTTTTCTAACAGGAGATCCAATTCCCCTTTTATAGCGTTCCAAGTATGTTGTTAGGATATGTCTCAGAGGCTAGCTCCAGTGCAGCTTTTGGAGTGGTTGGAAAAAGTAAGGAGAGGGAAAGGAAAGAGGAGAGGGAGAGTGTGCTTACAGTGTAATATTTGTGATTTCGATCAAACGTGAGGAGTAAATAGTAAAAAACAATTATTACACTGGGCCCGAGTCTTTTTGAATAGAGGTTGGAGCTGTTCCCAGTGCTTTACTTCTTTTGACAGATCGCTAATCCTAGATTTGGAACGTGGTATTCCCTTCAACCTTTGAGAGTGGCATATGCCCAATCAACAACCATTTGATTGGGTGTGGGCAGTCTACTGAATTTTAGTGTACTTAGATATGATTATGGTCTTTATATTTTTCCAAGCATTGTAGTACAGCTTTTCCTAAATCTGGTGGCAAAGGAGGCTGTTGAAATCAATCTGCGAAATTTATCCAGTTGTCAATCTAAAAAAAGAAAACAAAGATTTTCAATAGCTGCAACAGGGTTGAGTAAGAGAAGTTGCTCTTTGGACATGTTTATTATGCTGGAACATTTCTTTACAGTTATTGGAGATGTTAGAGGCAGGGGCTTAATGCTGGGCATCGAGCTTGTTACCGACAGAAAAGAGAAGACGCCCGCTAAAGCAGAAACTGCAATCCTATTTGAGAAACTCAGAGGTATCAAACCGTAATATCCCCCTCTCAAATCTAGTTGGAATGCTGCAAACTTTTTCCCAATGTACTAATCCTTTTTCTTTGTTTTCTTAATTCCTGATTCAAGAGCTTGGAGTGCTGGTTGGTAAAGGCGGTTTGCATGGAAACGTTTTCAGGATAAAACCACCAATGTGCTTTAACAAAGATGATGCAGGTACAATTTTATTTCCCCTGGGAACACAATTGATGATAATGTTTATCAATTAGTGATCAAGTTGTGCTTAGTGTCAGTTCAATAACAGTCACGGTGTACTTGCGTTTCGGTGAATTTCAGATTTCCTGGTCGATGCTTTTGATTATGCCCTCTCCAAACTGTGAGCAGTTGGAACGGTCCACAGGCCAAGATGGCCTCAGTTGTGCCAATCCATCAGTGAAGAAACGTTCTCAGCTGTAGCTCTGCTTCTGATGCTGCCAGTTTTTCCTCCTTTTGCTCAATCCTAATTATGCAATTTCAAGCTTGTTTGTCGATTCATTTGCTCACACTGTTGGCCTTAACTGTAATTATTATGCAGCAGATTGTATACCTGTTTTGTTTCTTCGACCAAGGCGTCTTTCAATTATCGGTAATTCTGTTCATAAGGGAATCGTGTTGTTTCCCAATCCATCGGCATGGCTAGAGACTAATTTACTAGTAAATCATGAATAAAAACATCAAGCTCCTATCAAAGAACAAGAATATGGGAATGAAAGCATCATGTAACATTTGCAAATCGACTCAGTCCTGATGATGAGTCCTCTCTTTTTGAAAACATTGATACTGCAAGTAGTCAGTGTGACTTACGGAGTAACATCGGTCAGACAGTACAAGTTCAAGGACCAGATCGGCTGATGTTTTGATGTTTTTTCTTAGGACCGAGAGAGAACTTGTGCATCTTCTTTTGCCTTTGCAAATTTCATTTGGGTCGCTTTCGCCCTGTCTTTTTCACCAATTCTTCCTTTTCCGTACTTGATTTAAGTGTCCTTATGCTAATATCTTATCCTTTCATTTAATAGAAAAGTAATCCTAATGGCTTCGGTATCGACATGTCTTACAAAATTTACAAAATTTGATTTGAAATAGGAACAGGTTTGAAAACGGATTTAAATATAGATAGCCGTCACTTCTTTCTACAATATCTTTTTCGTCCCATTTTTCTGAATATATAAAAACTCAATTTTTGCAAATTTGACGTTAAAGATGGCTGGAAAATTTACAATCTGCATGCGTGGCGGACTCAAATGCGATGTCCCGATCTAATTCATAGCAAGAAAAACTAGAGGTCTGAGCATACGGCACAATTCATCTCTACCCAACTATGTTTTGTCAAACATGTCAAAATCAATATAACTCAGGTTCATGAATCAACTGTCTGGTGACTCAAACATGAGCATTTGTTATTTACAGAGAGATCAATAAGCAGCGCAAAATACACGGCACAACTCATCTATACACAACTGTGTTCTGTCAAACTTATCGAGTACAGAGTAACTCGGTTCACAATGCAATTGTCGTAAACTTAACTCAAGAACTACCCGATACATTAACTGCAGCACGCCCGAACGAAGGTAAAAGAGATTACGTCCAAGATAAATGTTGGTATTTACAACTTCATTTTCAGACGCCGCCTAGAAAAAAATGATCGGCAGTAGAAACTTTCTACACGATGTCTATAGCTGACATACGAAACGGCACCTTTGGCCCGCTTATTATGGCTCTACGAGAGATTTCATCTTTGTAAATATCCATGTGGACTTGATGAAGTGAATTTAAGCGGGTTGGCGGCGACGTGTAGCCCAAAGTGAACTCAAAGCTCGGAGGCGTTGGAAGTACTCCCCCAAGGCTAGCAGGCCCCGAGCTGCTTGCCGTGTTGTTAGGTGGTTGGACATCTGCAGCAGCGTTTCCTGTCGTAGATAGTCTGCCTAATTGAACAAAGAAACATCATTTAATTTCATCACAAGAAACAAATGATTCTGCTATGGGATGATTCATTTGAATAAGTAGTTCAATTGGGTCACTCCGGTGTTTTATGGTGGTGTATAAAGTCTTTATTTTTCAGAGAATGCAATAAAAATGTCTACATACTTTCCATTGTAAAGCAAGTATCATCAAAATCTTCTATTGGAAAAAAAGCCATCAAAGTCAAGGTCATTCATGTGTTTCCTTGTCTAAATCAACAAAGAATTTGAAGTACATTCTAACCATAGTCATGTACTTAAGTACCCTGATTCACAAAGCTGACCAGAGCTTCCATTTTCTCCATCGCGGTAGCCACCTGCAGGATGTAATTCCCTTCCCCGAGATGATCACCGGCTACAGCCTTGGCCAGGTTGAGCTGGAGCTTATCCAGACCCTGCTTTAGGGCATCTTCAGCCTGTTGACAAGCTTGCCTGAGGTTGTAAATAAACGCCCATTGTTGTTCTGTCAAGGGGTCGAGCTGAGGCATGAGAACCTGGAGAGGGAACAATTTTCTAGTAAGAAATACTGGCACAAATAACATGCGAGACAGAAATTCAGTTGAAGATCTGTTTTGAATAATTTGTCTACACAATAAGTCTGTCATTCTGGAGGATGCGCATGTACCACTCCAAGCAGGCGATGCTAATCAAGATCTGCTGCTATAAGAAACAAGATGCACAACACCATGATCATCCATAGTCCGACAAGTAAAGACCATCAAATTTTTGTTGAGAAAAAAGATATAAATTAAGAAGGTTGGGAAATGCTGTGCTTCTCAGTAGCATTTAGTAATTAACTATGAAGTCAAGACATAGCTACGAAAGAGTGAAAGACAATTTCCAGACTTGTGTGCAATGTAAAACAAGATTTCTTGTTCAAATTGAACCCTATATTACTTTAAGAAGTTCTGAAGGACGAAATCCCCCAATCCACAGGAAGAATCGCTCCGACGATGTTCTCCACATTCCAGACATCACATAGAAAACGTCAGCCTTTGAGGCAGCTGCTTTCATGTGAAAAAGTTCCCGAATAATGGCTCATGCCGCTTTCCACGAGGATGCGAAGCTCTATGTCACTTCTATGAGCAATCAAAGCAGCCCTTAGCTCACACATTTGTCTATTTTGTTCGTCAATCCAGTGCCCGTACTCCATCTCAAATGCAACGATTCCTACAGCAATCCGACATGGATGGTCTCAGAAACAGGAAAAGAGCATCCAGCTGTATACAGGTGCTCATGTAGAGCTATGCCCATATCACTGAGCACGCCAAAAATGTCAAGCAGATCCCATGGAGATCTTCAAGTGACTTTTATTGATGCAAGTAAGCTTAATCAAGAATTGGTGCGCCACTCCCAAGACATCGCCAGCCTTTTTTTATTTAAGAGAAAATAAGAAAACAAGTCCTAAATAGAAAGCCACAGCATTTACCAGTTTTGCAAGCATTTAAATTCAGGATTAATGAATGTAATAAGATGACTGATTATCGAAAATAGATGACATCATCTACTGAAAATGACAGTAAGAAGCCAACAGTCTCAACTCTATCAACTAAGGCATCTAGAACTTTAGTACCTGAATTTAAGGATCCACCATATCCTGGATAAGCCGAATCTACTACCGAACCCATATACAGACCCTGTATTGGAGCATTTTCCATGGTCAATGCAAGTAATTAAAGAGACACAATGGAAAAAAATCTCTCGTACCTGTTGCTGAGCTCGTTCAACCTCTTGCTCTGACTGCATAAACTTCAAACGACTTGCTTCTAGCTGCTGAACATAAGCCTATAGAACATTCACAGATGGAAATTCGGGTCGAATCATTTGGCCAAAGCAGCATGGCAATACCAACTGCAACTGCTGTTACCTTTTTCTGCAGACGGCTTTTGCGTGCAACCTCACGGTTTTGTGCGAGACGTCTTTGCACCTGAAGGAGTATGATGTAAACTTGAGATGTAAGAGCAGTTTCGCTCAAGGCATTGTATTTTGAGTATGTAGATGGGGAATCAAGATGAATGAACCACCACATTAAGCAAAAGTTTAAAAAAAAGGAAAAAAAAAGGTGAAATATGCAACTCCATTATAAGGGCGCTCCTAAACCAAATCAAAGAATTAAGAACAGCAAAAGGAAGATTAACTTCATAAATATACTGCAAAGATTATTTAATTTTTTTTTTCCGTCAATGGGATTACTTACTTAGGCAGGTAAGACTTTGGAATCTTTTGTCCGTCGGTCGTCAGCCAACTTCTTGGTCCTCACCCATTCCCCCCTCACCATAATCCAAAAGAGATTCAGAAAGATGGCAAATCCCACGTCATCGAGCAGCTGAGATTCCTTCAAACAGGTGAAAGAAAAATCACACACACGAATAATGCAGAGATTATAGTGACCAATCAAAGACCAAGACTAATGAAGTTCTTGAGAAGCGCAACAAGTTCTTGGGCCCTTCTCTCTTCTACTCCTACCAAAAGACCAAGTTGTTGTGCCCACCAGCATGTGCCTTTGTGCATGCCAAATCTTTAATCTTTGCTTTTGCCTCTGACACATGCGGCGTTTTCTTTTTGACGTTTTTGGCTTTAGATTGCTTTTCTATTTTTTTGCTTGGAAGTGGGCAGCTTTTTAAAGAAAACTTGTAAATGAATCATCTGCGCTTTAATTGGTAGAGCTGACCATTTTCTACCCTTCCATACAGGAAACCATCTGTTTGATGGGTACTGAAGTGGGGGGAAAACAGATGATTTTGCTTCATTCATTTTCTTTTCCTAAATGATGACTGGCCCAAAAGAAGGCTTTCGTGGTATCATATAGAAATATGGTGTCAGAGAGATTTTTCCTATTGATAAACTTCTGGGCTCCAAGGCAAGAAGTTGTTGAAAAGCCAAAGCGTAGTGCGCAACAGTTTGAAGAAATTCTTCCGGTTGAGTTTGATATGCATGACAGTAATCAACGTGGGTTGTGTCCAAGATGCTCGATCAAATGCTTATTCAGCGTCTCTGAATGGTGTGGCTGGAAAATTTATCTTGTCTATCGCCCTATTCACGGTTGTGTTTTGTCATATGAATTTTAAACTGTGGTATGCAAAAAGTCAAGACTTTTGGACCCCCTCTTGTTCATCGCTCTGTGTGTGCAGGTATTGGCAATTTCTTTCAAATAACTAGTACTGTTTGTACAGCTTAATATCGTTTAAGGGAAAATGCAATATCTGTTTGATGAGAACAGCAAGCGCTATCTTGATGCTTTTGCTGGGACTGCTACTGTATCTTGTGGACATCGCCAACCTGAAGTTCTGAATGCTATTGTGGAGCAAAGCAAGCTTCTGCAGCATGCCACAACCATTTATGTGCACCATGCAATTGCCGATTTTGCTGAGGCATTAGCATCGAAAACGCCAGGGAACCTAAAGGTTCATTGCTTTATGCGATGTGCAAATTCTGTTCTTAGATCTTGAATTTAATGAACCTGGATTATATTGATTCCTTTGGCTCGAATGTTTGTTATGATACAGGTTGTATATTTTGTGAATTATGGTTCAGAAGCAAATGAACTGGCAATGCTGATGGCTCGACTATATAGTGGTAATCTTGAAATGATCTCTTTGAAAAATGCATACCACGGTGGCAGTTCTGGAACCATAGGCATTACGGCACTGAACACATGGAAGTACTCAATACCACAGTTTCAAATATCATGAATTCCTCATCTTGATAGGCACTTTAGTTTATTGTCACCAACCAAGTACTATGAATGAATAAACTAGTCATAATAAATGCAGATATTTTAAATGCTTGTTTGCTTCTCAAAAAGCAAGATATGTAATGAGGGCGGTCAAGTGGTCATCAGTATGTCTTCTTTAGGAGCCACTGGATTCCAGCAACCAAAATAATACTTTAGAAAACTTGGCATTGACAATAGCAATTATCACTTGGGCATGGTACATTCTTTCTTACTTCAGTAATTTTCTCTTATCCAGTCAAAATACAATTTCTTGCTTTGCAAGGAGAAATTCATCACGTTGTGAATCCAGATCCATAATGTGGAATCTATGGTTCTGATGCCAGTATTTATGCAAAAGATGTGCAAGATCATATCGATTATGGTAGCTCAGGAAAAGTTGCTGGTTTTATAGCTGAAACCATTCAGGTCAACATTAAAAATTTTCACGATAAACTCCTAACCAGTCATGAATGCAACTGCTCCAGGACTTAGATTTATTTTACAATGGAATTGCCTCTTCAGGGAGTTGGAGGAGCTGTGGAATTGGCCCCTGGTTACTTAAAAGTGGTGTATGACATGGTATGCAAGGCTGGTGGTCTTTGCATAGCAGATGAATTGCAAACTGGATTCGGTCGCACTGGAAGCCATTATTGGGGATTTGAAACTCAGGGCGTCATTGCAGACATAGTCACCATGGCAAAGGTCTGCATAGTCTCCTAGTTATTTTCGAATTTTCTGGTTGATCCTTCCATAATCGTGCATTGCCCTTTTCTACCTTATTGTGAGAAAAGGTTAGTAGTGTCTTGTGATTGCTTCAAGAAGAAGTGGCAAATGTGCTTTGAATATGAAGAAAATGTAAGTTTTGTGTTGAAAATGTTACAGATTTGTGAATGTACCGTACTTTTTTGAATTTTGTAAATATTGAAGGACAGATTGCTATGGATAACAACTGTGCTTAAGGTCTCCGCTGTTCTGATGGGTACACCAAGAACCTAGAGAAGCTAATCTCCCATGTTCTCATAAAAGTTTAATGACAGTGTATTTATGTGTGTGTGTGTGTTTAAATTTTGATAAAGAATGCTGATTATGATGATATACTTAGTGACACCTTTGAGCTGTTGATTGTTGTGTCTTGGCCTATATCATAAGAAAGACAATGGTTTTGAGTCTTTTGACTCTGTCATGTCGGGTAGAAAACTTGGTATTCTAACAGAAGATTTGATCCCTCTTTTATAGGATTCCAAATATGTTGGTAGGATATGTCTCAGAGGCCAGCTCCAGTGCAGCTTTTGTAGTGTTTGGAAGAAGTAAGGAGAGGGAAAGGAAGAGGAGAAGGAGAGTGTGCTTGCAGTGTAATAGAAACTGAAAAAGAATTGCCTGAGTCTTTCAACAGATCGCTGATCTTATTTTTGGAACTCGGTATTCCCTTCGACCTTTGAGAGTGGCATATGCCCAATCAACAACCATTTGATTGGGTGTGGGCAGTCTACTGAATTTTTTAGTGTACTTGGATATGATTATGGTCTTTATATTTCTCCAAGCATTGTAGTACAACTTTTCCTAAATCTGGTGGCAAACTAGACTGTTAAAGTCAATCTGCTAAATTTATCTGGCTGTCAATCTAAAATGAGAACAAAGATTTTAAATAGCGGCAACGTGGGTTGAGTAAGCGAAGTTGCTTGTCAAACATGTTCATACTGCCGGAACATTTTTTTACAGTCAATGGAGATGTTACAGGCAGGGGCTTGATGCTGGGCATTGAGCTAGTTATGGACAGAAAAGAGAAGACGCCCGCCTGCTACAATCTTATTTGAGAAACTCAGAGGTATTGAACTGTAATATCCCCCTCTCAAATCTAGTTGGAATTCTGCATAATTTTTCCCATTGTACTAATCCTTTTTCTTTGTTGTCTTAATTCCTGATACAAGAACTTGGTGTGCTGGTCGGTAAAGGTGGTTTGCATGGAATCGTCTTCAGGGTAAAGCTGCCAATGTGCTTTAACAAAGATGATGCGGGTACAATTTTATTTCCCCTGGGAACACGATTGATGATAATGTTTATCAATTAGTATTCAAGCTGTGCTCTGCATCAGTTCAATAACAGTCACGGGGTACTTGTGTTTTGGTGAATTTCAGATTTCCTCATCGATGCTTTTGATTATGCCCTCTCCAAACTGCGAGCCATTGGAATGGTTTACTAGCCAAGATGGCCTTAGCTGCACCAATCCATCACTGAAGAAATATTCTCAGCTGCAGCTCTACTTCTGATGCTGCCTGTTTTTCCTGTTTTTGCTCAATCCTAATCTTGCAATGTTAAGCTTGTTTCTCGATTCCATTTGCTCCCACCGTCAGCCTTAACTGTAGTTATCATGTAGCAGATGATTGTATACCTATTTCGTTTCTTCGACCATTATATCCAAAGGCGTCTTTTGATTATCGGTAATTCTGTACATAAGGGAATCATTTTTTCTCTCAATCCATCGACATGGCTAGAGACTAATTTACTAGTGAATCATAAATGAAAACATCAAGCCTCCCATCAAAGAACAAGATTATGGGAATGAAAGCATCATGTAACATTTGCAAATCGATTCAGTCCTGATGATGAGTCCTCTCTTTTTGAAGTCATTGATACTGCAAGAAGTCAGTGTGACTTACAGAGTAACATTAGTCAGACAGTACAAGTTCAAGGATTAGATCGGCTGACGTTTTGAGGCTACTTCTTAGGACCGAGAGAGAACTTGTGCATCTTCTTTTGCCTTTGCAAATTTCATTTGGGTCGCTTTCACCTATTCTTTTCACCAACTCTTTCTTTTCCGTACTTTATTTAAAGTGTCCTTATGCTAATATCTTATCCCTTTAATTTAATAGAAAAGTAATCCCGATGTGTTCGGTATCGACAACTCTTGTAAAATTTGATTTGAAATGGGAGCAGATATGAAAATGGATCAAAATATAGATTACATCACTTATTTCTCCTATATCTTCCTTGCCCCAATTTTCTGAAAACATAAAAACTCAATTTTTGCAAATCTGATGATAAAGATGGCCAGAAATTTACAGTCTGCATGAACGGCAGACTCGAAGGCGATGTCCTGATCTAATTTACGGGGAGATCAACCAGAGGCCTGAGCATACAGCACAATTCATCTCCACACAACTATGTCTTTTCAAACATGTCAAAATCAAAATAACTCAAGTTCATGAATCAACTGTCTAGTGACTCGAACATGTGCATCTGTTATTTACAGAGAGATCAATAAGCAGCGCAAAATACACGGCACAACTCATCTATACACAACTGTGTTCTGTCAAACTTATCGAGTACAGAATAACTCGGCTCGCAAAGCAATTGTCGTAAACCTAACTCAAGAACTACCCGATACATTAACTGCAGCACGCCCGAATGAAGGTAAAAGAGATTACGTCCAAGATAAATGTTGGTATTTACAACTTCATTTTCAGACGCCGCCTAGAAAAAAATGATCGGTAGTAGAAACTTTCTACACGATGTCTATAGCTGACATACGAAATGGCACCTTTGGCCCGCTTATTATGGCTCTACGAGAGATTCCATCTTTCTAAATATCCATGTGGACTTGATGAAGTGAATTAAGCGGGTTCGCGGGGACGGGTAGCCCAAAGAGAACTTAAAGCTCGGAGACGTTGGAAATACTCCCCCAAGGCTAGCAGGCCCCGAGCGGCTTGCCGTGTTGTTAGGTGGTTGGACATCTGCAGCAGCGTTTCCTGTCGTAGATGGTCTGCCTAATTGAACAAAGAAGCTTCATTTAATTTCATCACAAAAAACAAATGATTCTACTGTGGGATGATTCGTTTGAATCAGTAGTTCAATTGGGTCATTCCGGTGCTTTATGGTGGTGTAAAGTCTGTGTTTTCCAGAAAATGTCATAAAAATGTCTACATACTTTCGATTTTGAAAAAAGTATCATCAAAATCTTCTATTGGAAAAAAAGCCATCAAAGTCAAGGTCATTCATGTGTTTCCTTGTCTAAATCAACAAAGAATTTGAAGTACATTCTAACCATAGTCATGTACTTAAGTACCTGATTCACAAAGCTGACCAGAGCTTCCAATTTCTCCATAGCGGCAGCCACCTGCGGGATGTAATTCCCTTCCCCGAGATGACCACCGGCCACAGCCTCAACCAGGTTGAGCTGGAGCTTATCCAGACCCTGCTTTAGGGCATCTTCAGCCTGTTGACAAGCTTGCCTGAGGTTGTAAACAAACGCCCATTGTTGTTCTGTCAAGGGGTCGAGCTGAGGCATGAGAACCTGGAGAGGGAACAATTTTCTAGTAAGAAATACTGGCAAAAATAACATGTGAGACAGAAATTCAGTTGAAGATCTGTTTTGAATATTTTGTCTACAAAATAGGTCTGTCATTTTGGAGGATGCACATGAACCACTCCGAACATGCAATGCTAATCAAGATCTGCTACCATAAGAAACAAGATGCACAACACCATGATCATCCATAGTCCGACAAGTAAAGACCACCAAATTTTTGTTGAGAAAAAAGAAATGAATTAAGAAGGTCGGGAAATGTTGAGCTTCTCAATAGCATTTAGTAATTAGCTATATCTATGAGGTCAAAACATAGTCACTAGGGAGTGAAAGACAATTTCCAGACTAGTGTGTGATGTAAAACAAGATTTCTTGTTCAAATTGAACCCTATATTACCTTAAGAAGTTCTGAAGGACGAAATCCCCCAATCCACAGGAAGAAACGCTCTGATGACGTTCTCCACATTCCAGACATCACATAGAAAACATCGGCCTTTGAGGCAGTTGCTTTCATGCGAAAAAGTTCCGAATAATGGTTCATGCCACTGTCCACGAGGATGCGAAGCTCTACGTCACTACTATGAGCATTCAAAGCAGCCCTCAGATCACATATTTGTCTATTTTGTTCATCAATCCAGTGCCCGTACTCCATCTCAAATGCAACGATTCCTACAGCAACAATCCGAGCATGGGTGGCGTCAGAGAAACAGGAAAAGAGCATCTGGCTGTATATGGGTGCTCATACAGAGTTATGCCCGATTCACTGAGCATGCCAAAAATGTCAAGCGGATCCCATGGAGATCTTTAAGAAGCTTTTATTGATGCAAGTAAGCTTAATCAAGAATTGGTGTGCCACTCCCAAGACATCGCCACCCTTTTTTGTTTAAGAGAAAATAATAAGAAGACAAGTCCCAAATAGAAAGCCATAGCGTTTAACAGTTTCACAAGCATTTAAATTCAGGATTAATGAATGTAACAAGATGACTGATTACCGAAAATAGAATATATCAGTGACATAAAAAATGACAGCAAGAAGCCAACAGTCTCAACTGTATCAACTAAGGCATCTAGAAATTTGGTACCTGAATTTAAAGATCCACCATATCCTGGATAAGCCGAATCTACTCCTGAACCCACATACAGACCCTGCATTGGAGCATTCATGCTTCCATGGTCAGTGCAAGGAATTAAAGAGAACACAACAGAAAAAAAACATCTCTCATACCTGTTGCCTAGCTCGTTCAACCTCCTGTTCTAACTGCATAAGCTTCAAACGACTTGCTTCTAGCTGCTGAACGTAAGCCTATAGAACATTCACAGATGGAAATTCAGGATGAAATAATTGGCCAAAGCGGCATGGCAATACCAACTGCAACTGCTGTTACCTTTTTCCGCAGACGGCTTTTGCGTGCAGCCTCACGGTTTTGTGCAAGACGTCTTTGCACCTGAAGTATTATGATGTAAACTTGAAATGTAAGAGCGGTTTTGCTTAAGGCATTGAATTTTGAGTATGTAGATGGTGAATCAAGATAAATGATTCACATTAAGCAAAAGTTAAAAAAAACAGAAGGTGAAATATGCAAGTCCATCATGAGGGTGCTCCTAAACCAAATCAAAGAATCAAGAACAGCGAAAGGAAGATTTACTTCATGGATATACTGCGACATGCAAGAGGAGACTCAAAACAAAGGCAGGAGCCTTCAAATAAGTAGTCAGTAGCTGTGCCCTAATGATCAAGCGGAACTTTGGCCACTAGGTAGAGGACAACACGCTTGCAATAGAAAAACTTGTGTGCGACGAAAGCAAGATTCAAACAGAGAAGTGCTTGGCGCCAGATTTACTCATACCTTATCGAAAGGTTTCGATGTTTCTTGCTCATACTTGCCAGGAGTATCCAGTGATCCATGAGAAGTATCCTCCGACTAGACAAAATTAGACCAAGACAGGCCGATTCAGACAACGCCACTTAAAGCCAGCAGCACCTATTGTTACAGCAACTGGATTCATTGAAACCGGAAAAGCAAGAAGGTGCTACCTGGTTGTCCAAATTCGCGTGCACGGGTATGATCAGAGCCGTCGGTGCATTAGGATTTCCATTCTGCTTGAAGTTCTCATCCCACATTCCAATTTGGTGAATGGGGTCGTACATCCCCATCCTTCTAGTAGACACGAACTGAGTGGACGTGGAATTCATGACCTCTCCAAACTGCAGATGGAAAAGAAGGGAAAAGAAAGAAAAACCAATCCATAAGTCCCCAGTAGTTGTACTTACTGTAGAAGTCAGACATGGAGAACCAAATTCAACAAGGTGATCAGAGCTCATGAACGAAAAGGCTCATCAATATTCCCCCAAAGACAGCTCAACCTGACACGCACGCAAGCACGCACGCACATACACAGACGGGCCGACAGAGCTCAAATAAGTACGAAGACAGAATCAAAGAGCAGACTTGCATAACCACAGAAGCATCATCAACCGACTAACGAACTTTCGAACGATCCGTATTCACTCAAACCCACGGTCTCATCATCTTCTACGAAACAACACATCTTCCGAGACACAAGAACAGAGAAACCAACTACTTCAGAATTTCATTCCATACTTACTTTCGCTCAACCAGTCCTCCTCCTCCGGAAGCTAAACAAGGCTCGAAACCACGACACAAATCTTCTCTCCCTCTCCCTCTCCCTCCCTCTGTCTGTGTGTGTGTGTGTCTCTCTCTCTGTGTCCTTGGATCAAATCATAGGAAGAAGGGAAGAGAAGACTCCGACCCAGATGACCGACTCGAGCAGGGAGAAGCCTCTCCCACCTCACCCCACATAAGCACGAACCAGAATCATCGTCCGGGAATGAGAATTTGCACCTCCCCCCCACGCCCCCCTCTCCTCACAGCTTAAAAGAGAGAACCTTCGAAGCAGTTCCTTTCCAGTTGTTGCAGTGTCTGAATTCCCTCTGTCTCTCTCTCTCTCTCCTCTCTCTCTCTCTCTCTTCACCTCTTCATTTTCCTCTACTCCTTCTGCTTGTTGTTGCTTTCATTAAGATAATATATCATCATTATCAACGCCTCTGTTTGTTGATATCCATCACACTTCGCACACAACACGCACAATTCCTTGTTTAGTTTTTCTCTCTCTCTCTCCCCTACTTTTTCCATAATCATTTTTCTTTTCTTTTTCTTTTTGCTTGAGGGGTTCTGCATTATTTAATTGGAGGGGATTTTTTTTTGTCATCGCGTTCGCGTTTACATGGTGTGCGCGCTACAGAGTCAAAGATACACTCATGCTCCACTACCCCTGCTATTGTGCGCCCCCCTGTAGACCCCTCGCCCCACCCCCTTAACGTGCGCCACCCCCTCCAATCCCAATCATGATGGCAATATTAAGTATGCCAAATGTATAGTGAATCTATAATCTTTCGTCTAATATGCAATATTGTCATGAAAATTTTAGTCTTTAAAGCAATGTGGTCCATGAATTCTTATTCGATGTGCGATATCATTTCTAGATTTTTTAACTAGTTTGGCGTTTTTCTTAAACTACTGGTATACTCAATACGATATATAAACTAAAGATAATGTTTAAAAATTTAGGGATCTATTGAATATTCAACTAAAATTCAAGGGTTACGTTAAACAAATTAAAAAGTTCAGGGACGATATTTTTCATAAACCATATTGGAAATCAAAATGTTTAGGGATGACATTGCATGTCATATGAAAGTTCAGGGATAATTTACATGATTTCCTCAATTCAATTCGACTTGCGGGACATGAAACTCATCTCGAGTCACCGGTATACTTTGAATTGTAAGGCTCTATGCAAGAGTTCCATTATCAAACATGTAATGACCTGGTTCAACGAGGACGGAGTGATTGCTGAGACTAGAGAGGACCCACGCAAAGTGTGGCTACGACTCTAGGATAATGATGGGGTAAGAATCATCTGAATTTCACATCGCTTGGGTATAGTGAGGTGAAATAACTATTATTTTTTTATAAAGCTCAAAGAACAAAATCGCGCAGATGCTGATCTAAAGTGAATAATAATGACATACTTTTAATAGAATGCCTACGTCATGACATGAATTTTTTAAACTCTATAGATAATCCTGGTGGCAATGTGAAAACAGATATTCCGCCAGTCGAGTTTCCTTTGAAAATCCAATTTTTTCTGTTGACTCGAAGAAAACGAAAGTGTACTGGAAACCATAAAAACAAAAAATTAATTCAACAATATCATGTGAAAAATTCGATGCGACGTGAATCCCATCCGTAGGGGCGGAGGGGTTGGGACATTGCCATCGACAACGTTTCAAAATTAGGATAATTTCATAGGAAGAGTGCATGCGTCAAAATCCTACGGCTACGTGAGAATTATTGTGTCTCTTCTGTTATGCCGTGAAAGGAAAGAACCTGCTCCTGACTTGTCCCAACGGCTGTGGCCGAAATCAGGCGGAAAAGGCGCCGCCATAGGTTGGGGGCGGGGGGAGGGCCAGGCACGCGCGCGGCGGAGGAGCGTGAGACGGGTTCGCGATTCCCACCCCCGCCGCCGGGCCGCGCTAAAGTTCCCGCCGCTTTGATGAGCGAGCGAGTGGGAAACACGCGTCTCGGTGCGCGTCGGCGTTGGGGTCGATGATTTATCTGATATTCCAGAAAAAGGAAAAACTAATTGTTCTGCTCCTTCAGATAAGAAAGCTAATAATAATTCTAAAAGAATAATAATAATAAAAAATAAAAGCAATTAGTCTTTATCGCGACCCATCCGACGGTCGAGAATGCTCGTCCATACAATAAGCTCCATCTATTTCTTTGATCGGACTGTAGATTGTAAGAGCCACGTGGCGGAACTTAACTACGCATCTCTATATTTCCTATCGAGTGACGAATGAGGGGCAGCCTAATGGCTAGGCCTACTATGAGTTTCGATTATTAAATAAATTAATTATATTTAGTAAATAAGTTTAAAATAGTAAAGACGCTAAATGAGTACACAATTTACTTGGACCACCTGATCCACCTTCATGATTTCTTGCCCATCTCGAACTTATTTATTTTGTGTTCTCACCTTAGTTAAGGTATAAATTTTCCTAAATGGGTCAAATAAAGAAAGCATTTTGACAATACAGATTGGATATAAATTTTCCTAAATTTATATTACATGAAAATGAGTCAAAACGAGTTAATCGGATTAATTTGGATCAGGCCATTTTTAAATCTCAATCCAAGCTTGACCCGATATACTCGTTTGATGGATCTAGTGATGACTCGACTCGATTTTTATGTTTGAATCCCCAATTTTCTTTTTTTGGGGGTGGGGGGAGTGCAATTCACTATTGAATAGTGACAAGCGATGGTTACCGTCGGGTATTGGCTAGAAGTATAAGATAAAATATAAAATCATTTTAATAATATAAGTCAGATAGAGATAGGATCGGGAATGTATCCTTAAATTTCTATTACGTGCAACCGAATTAAATGTCTCAACTTGAGTCGGGCTATTTTCAGCTCTCAACCGACCCCATTCAGATGCTTACGTCAGGATCCCCAAAGTTGTGGGTGGGGAGGGATTGAATGCCGCAGAGTGGTGATTGATGGTCACTGTTGGGCGAGTTCGTGGATGGGCAAGTTGGGATGGGAGGGGGCCGAGGATTTGAACGCCCAAGTGGTCTTTCGACCTGTACGCTTTTCTCGGTCGTTTTCACGGCCGCGTGCCCCGCACCGTCCTCTAGTCCTTTCAGAAGAAGCTAGGGTTAAAAACACATACCATGATGTCGCCCAACATAAGGCCAAATCCAAAGTCCCCTCCCCCAAAAACTCTAAATAAGGCCATGCACGTGTTACCACCGGTCTTCACTAAGGATGAGCACATTAGACCACTCAAACCGAAAACCGCCTGCACTGCAGGGCCAGGATCGGACGGCGGGTTTGGTCCGATTCTCGAGAAGACGGTCCCGATTCCTGGTTAATAAAAATGGAACCGGTGATTTTCTGGCCCTTCCCGCCCGTTTCTGAGGGGAATCGGATAATTTTCTATTTAAAATAAATTTCTTAAAAATGCAATAAACCCTAAAATAATAATATTTATAGTATTTTTTTATTTTTTTTTGCTAAATGGTTGGTCCTATAGGACCGAACCGGAACGAACCGAACCGGGAACCGATCACCCCTAGTCTTCACGGGGTGATTAGTGTCAGCAATTTGCCAGAGCTTTTGTCCATGGCCGGGCAAACATATATTGTTCATTTAGAGTGCACCCCTAACTGTCGCAGCCAAATTGAAGGAAAAATTGTTCAAAAAGTTCTAAATCTATTGCACTTTTATTTATTTAAACATAAATATTTTATTAAATTTCTAATATTTTTTGAATTTTTTATATTTTAATTTATTATTTTATTTTTCCCTTTTCTTCCTTTGCCAATCAACCAACCTCCAATGATTGGTTAGAGGCTACGGTTGGTGAGGGTCAGCCTCGCTAGCCTCAAGCGAGGTCGACTTTGTTGGCATCACCTTGCTAGCTTTGGGTGAGGGTGAGTATTGCCTAAGGCCGGTGAGGTCATTTGTCATCAAATCTCGGCGAGGTTAATGCTTGCCAAAAAAGTTGCCCATGTTAGGATTACACACACTTCGTAAGACGGCTGGGGTCTACATCAGTGAATTCCAATCAAAATTGATCGAATGGACTCAATTGATAAAATGTGAAGAATGTTTAGGATTAAATTGAAAAACATGTAATAAATTCATAACTCTTTAGATGACTCTTGTCAAAATTGAGATCTTAATTGATCGTGACACAAGTTGAGTTGACATAAGAGGTGAATCGAAATATCACAGGCTCGAGTGCGCCGCTCGAAGATTCCAAATAAGGACCAGGGAAGGAACCAAGTTGTCCCATCATCTCTGCAGTACGGGTCACGGAATGGAAAGTGGGAAAGGGCACGAAGGTGGTGGCGATGATTGGCGGGTGTTCCTCGCTCTCTCTCGGTGCGGTCGTCACCCGGCCCCAATCACACGTGCTCGCTCCAAAACCACCCCACGCCCGCAACTCTCTAGATTCTCTCCATCCAAGATAGGACGACGATGAACATGAGCTCTGCATTTCAAACGAAGCCATGGACCAGGAAAGATTCATCCGACGACCGTGTTTCTCGATTCGATGTTTCTCATGCT
This sequence comes from Corymbia calophylla, assembly GCA_014182845.1. Taxonomy (NCBI): domain Eukaryota; kingdom Viridiplantae; phylum Streptophyta; class Magnoliopsida; order Myrtales; family Myrtaceae; genus Corymbia; species Corymbia calophylla. The sequence continues at coordinate 45,609,971 of CM024700.1, read as the reverse complement.
GCGAACCTACACTGTCGCCGGGCAGGCACTATCGAAAAGTCTTCCACTCATCATCGACTGTTCTGGTCCAGAAGGAGCAACATGATCTCTCGTGGTACTTGCTGTAACCTGAAAGTACATCTCCAATGGCCTTTCGGATCCTCCAGGGACACAGTGGCCTCGGCAAAGTACAGGCATGCTCACGCTTGTCTCTTTCCTTTTCGCCTTTTGATTTGTTTACTTTTGTTTCTTGCGTCTCCTGAGCCTAGTGGACATATATATTTCTCCTACAACTTGAAGTAAATAATCCAAATTAAGGGATTCGTGTTGTTGGTTTTCTTTCTTCTTGTGTCTATGTCGACTGGTACATACGAATCTGGTGGAGGTTGGAACCAGTTGTTTCGCGGGGATACGACACAACCAGCTTCGTCTCTTTGGTGTTTTTTTAAAAGACAGGAAGTGCTTGCAACTGCAGCTGGTTTATTTAGTGACCAGGTGATCCTTTCATGTCACATTTTGTGTGCTAAACTATACCCACTACCTTCCCCCGTCCTATCAGAGGAAATTTTACCCATCGGGATTACGAGAGAGACGGGATGATTGTTTTATCGTGACCGTGACGGGTTCCGCCGTGTGGGACCCAAATCCGGTATCTCGTCAAGTCTCGATCGCTTTATCGACTCGATCATATGTGAAAAGTGCATTGGCCGACAGTTTCTTGACCGTGGAATAGCCTGTGTTGCATTTAGTAAGCGAATAACGTCAGGTGAACTTTCCTTTTATAATTATCTCAGAGAGCAATATGGCGAACAATTTCTTTATATTGGATCATACTATGCCCAATTTAGCTAGGTCGTCTAATCCATTGAGTGAGACAATGTATCTCTTAAAGCACAACAATTGATTTTAACTTGTCAATGCCTTTTACGAGGAAAGTGGCATCAACTTTCGATTAGTTTGTGCACGGGAGGCTAACCTTGCCTTCAGAGCTCAGTAGAGATATACTCGTTCTATCCTAGAACTCCTAGCATCAATTGTCTTAATGCTACTTTTATGGACTGACCAGTTATGTTTGTTTTTTTTGTGTTGTTTACTCTCCATCTGATAATCTTAAACTTCACTCACTCACAAGGATTCGCGAGTACGAGAGAATCACGAATCACGAATCACGAATCATGATAAAAAGTCTGAAAGAATTTTCTATTTAGGGACGTGGAGGTCAAGAATTTTTGTTCGCTGTTTGTTGCACAGGAGATTCTTCGAGACATCGACATTGTGGTCGTTGTGATGATGCCCATAAATCAGGAGGATATTGCCTCATGGAATCTTTCTTCCCATCTTCAACATTGCTTGGGCATATAGGCTTATCTTGTCAGACAACCATAGCTTTTTCCAAAAGCAGGTCTATGTTTATTCTTGCAATTTGCTCAGGCATCATGTCATATCATGCATATCTCAAATCTAATCGCCCAGGAAAATTCTAAAACAATGAATAAAAACAAAGAGAAAAAAACCAATTTGTTTTCCTAGTCTATCCTTGGCGAGAGAATTAATAGTAGTGAGCTGTTGTTGTGGGTCTATTTCAGGCAAATATAATTGTTCACTTTTTCATGCCCCCGCTATTGCAATGTCTAATTGGTCACCACCATGCTCATCATCATTCTCCCCCATCTGTATGTACATATGCATCACATGGGAGCTTTGAATTAGTCTTTGATTCTGCCATCTCTTTATCATCAGAGGAGATGGTCCAAACCCTAGAAACCATCCAGATATGCCAGACTTACCTACCTAAATTATTTAATTCGACCCCGCCGTGACCCATTTCTAATGCTCATGTTGTTCCTTGGTACTTTGCAATTTGCAGAAAAATAATTGAGACAAAGAAGTTGAAAGCTCACTGGAACTCCTTAAAAGAGTAGAAATCAAACAGAGAACTGATGAAAGTGGAATCATTCACTAATTATATGATCTCCCTCTTGGATCCAAGTAGGGAGACCAGCTAGCCAGATCCATTATCCTTCACTTTACTCACTTACATACATCGCTTTTACATTAAAAAACTAATTAACCCCCGAGAGCAAGTTGCAAAATTTAACTAAGCCCACTTCCCCAAGTTTCCCCCTTTTGGCCAGAAAGTTCACTGCGGAATGACTTTTCCTGCCTTTATCCATATCGATCCAGATGATCACGTTCATTCCCTAGAGCTTTATCCGTAGCACTGTCCTTAGCCCAGGTGTCCGCCCCGGCCATCGCTCTTTGTCATTTTGGTCCACTTCCTTCATGATTTCGGTGCTGAAAAGCAATGCACCGCACCGCACTAAGGAGACTTCCAAAGGTACGCGAAGGTGACATGCTCCCTCCTCCTCCTTTTGATGAACGTGAACCAGTCGTCCTCGGGTCAACTGGCGGTGATGGTTCTTGACGACCAGTGATGGAACAGTAGAAACTGTCGGAGATGGATAGCTAGGGTTAAGGTTTAAAGATTTTTTTAGTTAGCTTAGATCATGATTCATGATGCATAACGGTCATCAAATCTTATTGAGATGAGAGGATTTGCAAACCAAGCATGTTCTTAGTGTATTTTGTCAGTATAATGGGTTTTCCCCGGTTCCGTCATAAAGTCTCTAAAAGAAAACTAATTAGTTGGTATTATAATCTAATATATGCGATCCACCGAAGATCGCATGCATGCAAAATTATTAATCTGCTTTACTTCAAACGATCGACTCGGCAAATAGTTAGTCCTTTTGCTTTTGTTATCATCGCATCCTTTCGGTACCATCCTCTGCTCTTGTTCTTGGACTCGACTATTAAATATTGCACTCGCCCAATAATTCTCGACAATATAAAATACCAAATCATCGATACACCTAAGATCGCATGCATGTAAAGCCAAGCTAGATCCGCTTTACTTCAATCGAGCGACTCGGCATGTAGTTGGGTTCGTTCGTTGCTTTCTTTATTATCGCATGGAGGCACGGTTGGAAAGGTCGCATGAGATTTCGACCCTTCTCGAGTTTAATAAACGCAAATTTCTAATGGATCATCTACATGGACTTTAAGGAAAACTGCAAAAGAGAATGCATGAGCAAAGCAAAGATAGGATAAGCTCACAAGGGATGGTTTAAATTAATTGGAAAAATCAATATGTGGATCTAATCCACAAGGGATGGTGCCAAAAATGAATTTATATGTGTAAAGCAGCAATTATCATGGAGTGTAGTGCCTTGAGTGGCTGGTCTCGATTGCTTAGTGATTTACCTTTTCATACTTGTGTGTGTATTTCTCGTGTATATTTTATTGTAAATATATAAAAAAGAAAAGAAATATATGCTGGCATTGATAGAAAAGAGACGTCACGCAAACACTAAGCTTTTACCTATTTGTGGTGTTATTCTCAAGTGCAATCTAAAGTTGCTTGCCACTAAGAATGGCTCGTGTAGCGTCACGAAAAATTATATATTTTATTTTCTAAAAAAGAAATGAAGGAAATGAAATTTGGGATTCTAAGCACAATTTTGGGAATATATATATTTTGGGGTTTTGTTTTGTTATGGAGAGGAGCCATGTTCGGATGCTCCTTCTCTCTTTATTTGGGCTTTGTCGAATTGAGTTTGGGAAAACATAGGAAGTACTAAAAAAAGAGGAGACAATGTCATTGATTTAGTAGTGATGATGATGGATGCAATGTTGACGAAGATTCAAGCAATGTAAATGAGGAATGCGAATATGTCATGAGATTCAAGCGACCCATGTGATGATGTGTTGCAAAATCTTTGCTTTAACTGGAACATTTTCCGGTCAGCGAACAATACTGAATTCAAGCTAGATGCAAGTGACCTTTTTGATTAGAGAAAGTCATATTTTCCCGAACCCACTTCTGCATAGCATCACAAATATTGGCTAACCCCGCCTGTCGACTATCCTTGTCGTCCTGACCCCAGTTGCCGCCGGTTGGAGGGGTCGGATGGAGTCAGGGTTTCTCAGATGTACCACAGTTAGAGAACTAGAATTACTATATAAGGGCATAAGTTGAATTATCAATAAAAATCATTCTTTAGAAGAGTCGATAATATATTATTAGTACAACTTTCAAATTAAAAATAAATAAATTTGGGTAGCAAAATATCCAACGTATTCCCCACTTATCCGATTAGGTGTAAAGACATGGCGCTTTTAAGCCTTTTTAGGTCCAATGAACAATCTTTCTAGGTGTTACCTGCCTTTAGGCAGATCGACTTAATCCGGTTCAAGCTTTTTTGGTATCTTTACAATTAACTTTATATCGATTTTTCTCCCTTTTTTCCTCACACGCTTTAATTTATGGAAAATTTTTTTTTTGCCAAAAAGGGCCTGCAAAAACAGAATATTACTAGAGCACGTCATTGAGAAAGTAGAAATTATATCCAACCTTTTTTTCCTCTTTAGTCCTTTTTTGCTCTTTTTGACAATAACGTGTTAGTTAAAGTTCCATATTCCCCGTTCTCATCCATCTGATCGAAAGGGATGATTCATGAACTTGAACAACATAAGCAGATATCGACCATAGACCGAAAACCCGACATCAAGGTTGATGATGTGAGCTGGTCCGGTAGTGTTCGACCATGTCAAAGTCGAGCGAGTAACCGTTCATGTCAAAACATGGGAGTGGCCAGCGTACTACACGGAACGTGATTTGTATCGCGATGAACCAAATTAGTGCATGGGAATCCGCTTTTGATACTTTAATCCTCGTGGAATAGTTGTTGGCTTTCGTTAAGATTCAACAAAAACCTAATTTGTAAGAATTTATTAGCGTGAAAGCTCGAGAAGTCGACAGGGCATAGGTGGATGCAAAAGGTGGGGTGGGCAATAATATTCTTTAAAGCTTGGCAGAAGATTGAAAACATAGAATATCTATGCTCTTTTGACGGTTTTGAGCAACTTTGGATTTAAGAAATTGGTGAAGGAACCGCAAGCTTTTTAGCATCCTCTAACGTGGAAGCATATGATTCTTTCTAAGAGTATTGTGTTTAAGGTGGAAAAAGGCGAGATTCCATGTAATAAACAACAGGGTCGAGTTTGAGTTCGTCCTGTATTCTTTTAGGCCAATTCCCCTTAGGAATTACATGGAGGAGGATGGAAAGAGAGGTTGTAGTTATGCAAGAAGTTTGAAAATTGAAATTACATAAGTGGAACCTAAAAATTGGTATGAGCATGTGTCTTGTTTGCCAGATTTATATTAGAGTGTAAAGTAATTCGCTGTGTATGTATATATATTGTTAGCCCGTTTTCTTATGGTTTAAGTTATATGGAATAACAATTCATTCTAATGTAGTGTCAGAGCACGATCGAGGATTCGAATCCCACACTTTTCCTCATATTTCTCCCTGGCATTATTCATATTACTCTGCGTATGTTTGTCCTTTTTTTAGATTAGCTTGCTGATGTTATTACATTCAAGTCTTTTATCACGCTAGTTAGAATCGATTACATATGGGGTTTAAGAATATTATAAACATATATTGTTTGCCGGTGTCCTAATAGCACCTTTTGCCAAAAAGAAGAAGAAGAAGAAGAAGCAATCTATCTAACAATTTGAATCGAATTATTCCTTATTTAAACAAGTTGTCTGAATGATGGTCGACATTGCTGTTTATGTTACCAAGAATGGCCGGGGCGGCTAGCCAGTTTTGCCCTAATGTCCGTCCCTAATTCACCCGGTTGAACCTCTCTCTCTCTTTCTCTCTCTCTCTCTCGTGTCCTCGTGATGTTTACAGTGACCATCTCGCCAACCTCGGACTTATGTATTGCGGGTAATGTTGGGTACTATGATTCGAATTGAATATTTGGTGGTCGATTGCCTACTTTCGTCTCCACCAACAAAACAAGAAGTTGGCAAAACCCATCTACACTTTGGAGAGCGTGCATACTAGTTAGGTGAGGAAAGCCCAATAAGCATCTAGAATAATATCGAGGGCTCATCTTGCCATCACCATAACTCGTTGGGCCATGAACGAGAGGTGAACATTCTTGATTTAAGACGGAGAACGGGGAATTACATGTCCCAATTCACTCCTCCTACATAAATTCTTAATTTCATTTGAGAAGTGATTGACATTGATATGTGCTTTTCATATCATTTGGAATTATGTTTATGTTAAAAAAATGAATTTTGAGGGTTGATTATGCCGATGGATTATGTGGTCATTGCTTGTAGAAAAACAAAAATGAACACCGTATGAATTAAGTGATGATTTAATCTAGATGGTATATAGATTTTGCAATTAATTTATGCCATTAAATCAAATGTGGTCCTTCACGTCCTTCTATAGACATCTCACCTAAATGCATGGGTATCCACATTCACATGCTGCACGTTTCTGATTCTTTTCATCATCTCCTCATTGACTTTTTAGTTTGCATGAAAAAAGCACAAGTGTTTTTTAAAGCTTCATTTCGTTAGAAATTAATTTTATTTTAGAGAATGGTTGTTCCGATCTTTCTTTCTTTACGTCTTTCGGTTCGCATGTATTCGTTGATTGTTTGGTCGGATGTCTTATTTGCCAACGTCACTTTTATTTATTCATTTTATTTCTATAACTCATGTATTTTCTCTAATCAAAACCCTAGTTGCCTCTTTATCTCTTATGTTTGGAATCGATGGATGGGGATAAATTATAATAGAATTAAAAGTTAGGATCATCTCAAACAAGACTATAGTAGCTCATATGTGATCAAAATACCCAAAAGAGAAATCGAGTTCGATTCAAATAATTTACGAGACAAACTATTAGGGCCTACGTTGATAGATAAACAGTATACCCTTTTCGAAGAAGATGCATCTCATTTTATTTTCAAACTGTAGGAAAATTAATTTTCATTTTGAAGGGCGAAACTAAGGATCGGAGGATTCGGGTTATATCAATGACCCTTCTAATACGGTTTCGATTTTAACCATAAGACGATGCCGTTTCCTCGATCCGATCAAAATCAGACCATCCACTTCAGGACTTGTACGAGATTCGTGAGGAATTACTTCGTGTCGAAAAATTAGAAATAGGCGATTTTCATTTTGGGTCGAATACGGGTTGTTGTTTGTCAACTATCCAGTGCAAGGTCCATTGGATCGTTTTAATTCGCTTCCTAGGATGTCGGGCTCACACATTTATGGCACTTCCAGACCCGGTCCAACCGGGCCCGTACTCGACCCGAAAAGCCCGGCCCACGAAACTTTCCGATGGGCCGATTTCTTTTAATTTAAAAAAAAAAAGTTTCGGAAACGGGTGGTTGTCCTTTTGGGTAGGTTTGATTTGAACAACCGGCTTTAAACATCGGCCTTGACTTCGAGAAAACGGAATAAAAGCTCACTGTTGACCGGGAGTTTGACCCTGGTTAATTAATCAAACCGAACCATGGTTAAGCGGCCACGCCCAATAGGAGACCATCGCCTTTCTAGAGAATATAGAGAGAGAGAGAGAGAGAGAGAGAGAGAGAGATCATATTTAAAAAAATATATTAAAAAATGGAAAATAATTAATTAATTGAAAGAGAGAAAAGAGGAGAAAAGAAAAGGAAAAAGAGAAAAGCTTTTTAATAAATGAGGGAAGCACCCACACTTGTCCATCCCCTCTCTCCATCCCTCGGCGGGCAGCCCGAAGAGAGAAGATCTTTTGCACTCAGCGAGGGGGCCTGCCCGGGCTGCCCGAACCCCCCCTCCCACTGCAACTACGGGCAGTCAGTCACCAGCCAGTCACCAGTAACTCTCTCTCTCTCTCTCCCCCCTCTGCCCCTCTCTGCCCCTCTGCCCCTCTCTCTCTCTCTCTCTCTCTCTCTCTCTCTGCTTCGATATTTCTATATCTTGCGGTCTCCCCTGCCGCTACGATCACCATCTAACGGTCGACAATGCGCGCAGCTGCCTCCGCCGTCTCCGCCGCGCTCTAGAGCCGGACGCCTCCAGATCTGGTCCCTCCGCCCTCGGATCTCGCTCTCCGGTACGCTTTCTCGTCTCCGATTCTCCCTCTCTCTATCTCTCTCTTCTTTTACTCGCCTTCGCCTTCCAGCTTCGTACTCCTTTTTCTCCTTCCCCCGGTCTCTCTCGCGCGTCGTCTGGAATTCCGATGATATCCTCGGCCCCCTTCCCCCTCGGCGCTTCGAGCTTTGCGAAATCGAGGTCCGGTTTCGGTCGTCTTAGCTACCGCTTCGCCGACTTTTCTCCGGCGGAGGAGCTGGTCTCCGGCGAGCTCCTCCGCCAGTCGCTTTCTCTTCGTACAGCTTAAAGGCGCTCGTTGTCACGTTTATCGTCGCGACGTTCTGTTTTCTCCACTTATTTTCTGATTTTTTCCCCTTACTATCTTCCGACTTTACGCGGCGCAAATTAGAAAAATCCGGGCGCTTCTGTCTGTCTCTGTCTCTCTCTTAATTATTGGGTAAATAAAAAGACGGAAGAAAAATGGCCGTGTTTTTTTTTTTTGGGTTTTTTTTGGCCTTTTGTCCGTTTTAATTGGGAATCCGAAGGCTGACAGAGGTTTGCAGAGGAGAAGATCTAACGGCTGTCGATTTGTTCGGTTTTTTCAGGTCGTTGGGGGTGGTGCGCTTCGATAACTGTCGGGAAGGAAAAAGGAAGGGAGGGGTGCGCACGAATGGGAACCACCGAGGTCGGGGCTGCCGTTTCTCTCGGGCTCGGGGAGACCCTCGCCCGCCTCGTGCTAACGTGCGCCGGGGAGGCGCTCGTTAGCCTCCTCGTGGTCAACGTGGTCAAGGGCCAGCTTTTCGGGGCTTACCAGGTACACGCCAAATTTTTCATTTTTCTTCGCGACTGTAATTATTATAAATTTTTTTGTGCCTTTTTTTTTGTCTTCTAGTTTACGCGAATGGGGTCATTTGTGCAGTTGAAGATTTTTTCTTTTTTGCTTTTCTTTTTTTTTCGTTTTCGATTTTTCTCTCCTTTATTTTTTTATTATATTTTATTAACTTCTAGATTTGCAATAACTTTTTCTAGTTAAATATTCATCCTTAGGTAAACCATCGCTTTTTGAATTCTCTCTCGCAGCTTATGTTTGATGCAAATATTAAATAAACAATGTGAAGACTTTTTCTTGGTCGTGTCGCCGCTAACTTGCGCCGGTTCCTTCCTTCTTCCCTTTTGTTTTTTTTCTTTCGGTTTTTTTTTTTTTTTTTTTGACATTGGCTTTTTATGAGATGTCTTTTACGCATTGGACCCTTGTTCCGCCTTTTTACCCACTTTTATTTTATTTTTATTTTATTTTATTATTTGTTATTTTCTTGACCAATTAGAGAGAAGCCTTCCATGGTAGAGGTGGCTAGCGTGCGCATGGGTTAAAAAACCGAGGGCGGACTTGTGAGGGGAATATAAGTTGGAGTTTTGGATGGGGGGCTTGGGTTCCGGAAGGTTGTGTGTGGGGCCCCCATGTGGCGTTTCGCCAAGAAGATACCTTATCAAGAATTATTTTTATAGACATCCTCAAAGATATTTATATATAATATTAAAGTAATTTTGAGGAAAATGGCATATTTTAGTTTCTATATATCATGCGAAACTCATCATGCGAAACTCGTTTTTTTCTTTTTGGTAGCTACGGACGATACGGACGAAATAAAAACGTAAAATTAAAAAAAAAAAGACTTTTTTGGTCGTGGGTGATTGGGAAAGTCAGAAGTCAATCTAAAATAATAGCCTACTTGCTTGGTTGTATAATCATATATATATTTATATATATGTATTTATAGTGTGAAACAAGGTTGTCTCGGAATATTCCTCAGGACATATGCTTCTTCATTTGTGGGGAGCGCTCTCTCTCTCTCTCTCTCTCTCTCCTCTCCTTATCTTGGAAAACTTAAAGATCGTTTTTTTTTTTTTTTTTTTTGGCCACGAATATTAAAGATCATCCATTTAGTAAATAACATCCATTGGGTAGATCCTCTGTATGACTAGGGTATAGCTGGAAAATTTGAAAAAAGGAAGAAAAGAACAATTTTTTTTTATGTTCTTTCCTGGGAAGTGGGAAATGAGGAGCACCAAGTGGGTTTTCGTCACTTTCGAAATCGATTCTCGTTAAATTAGTGAAAGGGGGAAAATTCCGAACAGCGAAAAGGAAGGCCATTTACTTGACTTTTTTGAGGTTGGTGCTCGGTGCTCTTTGGAAGATGTGATTCCTTGCTCACTTTGAGGCTAGTAGCCCCGTCTCTGTGGTTAAGGCATATTCCCCCACACCTCAATGGTCTGGTCTTTGGTTCTGAGCATCCTTTTTGGTTGAGACCATAGTTGCTTGTATTGTAGGTACAATTACAGTCATCTGACATATTATAGATGGACTTTGCTCCTGTGTATGTTGATCTTATGGTAGATGTTGGTCTAGGTTTCGTCGTGCAAATAGGTTGGTCAAATGCTAATGATATTCTTGGCTTTCCCACTAGAAGTTAAAAACAAAAGGAGTCAGTAAAGACCTTGGTTGAATGTGGCTGTGGTTGAGCTTGAGCAGCCCGAATTGTTCAGGCACTAGAAATATTTTACAATAGTATTTGGTCATTTTCTTAACACAGTTAATGATCTGATTGCTTTTGGATAGCTCATCCGGTTGTCATGTCTTTGGTTGCTACAGAAGGAGACCAGTGTTAATCATGACCAAAGCCACACCCAAGCCAAGCCAACCGATGCTGGGGAAGATGATGATGACAATGGTGGCGACGACGATGATGAAGGGGATGGCGGATTTGGAGAAGGTGAAGAGGAAGTATCATCTGAAGGCGGAGAGGAGTTTGGTAAAAACCCTAACAGCAATAATGGTAGCTCAAAGAAGGAAGCAGGAAGCGGGACCGGTGGGGGCGAAGAGAATGGGGAAGAGGAGGAGGACGATGAAGATGGTGAAAACCCAGAAGGAGACGACGACGACGACGACGATGACGACGACGATGACGATGATGAAGATGAGGATGGCCGAGAGGACGAGGAGGAAGAAGTTGTTGAGGAAGAGGAGAACGAAGAAGAGGATGAAGACGAAGACGAAGATGAGGAGGCCCTCCAGCCTCCAAAGAAGAGGAAGAAGTGAGGATTCATGAGGATTCATGAGAAAGAGGGAACCTGAGCCGCTCCCTAGTCCTAGACACTCATTCCTAAGTGAAAATGTTCACTGACTTTCGTAGTCTTCTTTAGCGCATGAGGGGAAGACATAATTAGGATGTAATGCTTCTGTAATCGAATTTTCAGTTCACTGTTGCTACTAGAGTTGCTAAAACGAACGGTTGAGCCTGCTGTGGCATCGGTTTATGCTCATGCCCTGAGTTTGAGCTCCTTTGTTACCTTTCAGGGAATTTTTAATGATCTATTGAGTCAAATTCGTCCATGAGAATTCGCGTTTTTCTCTTTCCAGCTTTGATTCATCATAAGCTCTTACGTTGATGCAGCCTGTCGGACTCCAAGCGACTGTCTGAATCCTCTACCCTATCATGGGTCCATTTAGGTATCTTGTTGTTGCCTGGTGTGAGGGGAAGAACTCTTTGCCCCTCTACCATGGAAGCGGGTGCTGTACCTCTGAGAAGATTCTTAAGATGAGCTGCCATTCTCAATGAGTTCAGTGGCAATATTTAGTTAGTTTAGCCAGTTTCGCAGCAATTTTAGTATTACATAGCCACATGTGAGCAGAGTATAGCTGAAATGAAGACGATGCTAGCGCTGCTCTCGTTCTGGGGCTTTTGGTGCAGGCATGTTCACATTAACCTTTTTCCGTAAGGATTTAGATGCGGCTCGTCATTCTGATCAAAACAGTATAGTCTTTTAACAATTCTAATTCTGAAATATGCTCTGCAGGAATACTTAATCTATGGCCAACACATGAAAATAGCGACCATAGCATCACGTAATTTAACTTAAACGGGAAATATAAATAATGTACACGGACTTCTGACCCGATAATGACTTACATATTTTTTATTTTGCTGATATCACAGATATGTCTCTCTCAACAAGACCCAATACTGCGAAGAACAAATCGTCTATCTTTGCAAACGCATTTTAGCTTTTTGTTTACCGTTTGAGTGATTTGATTTTTCAGTTGGTTTTAAATGTTTTAAGGGGGTGTTTTGGTATTTGAAAGATGGGCATTTTTTGAAAGAAAATGGCATTTCCACTTGATTTGAATGTGCAAACTGCAAGTGGTCTTTAGAGTACAACTCGGGTATGTATTTGTTGCTTTCAAAAGTAAATGTACATGAGTGGTGAATTGGGTAAAAGATGAGTCACGTTTTCGGTATTTATCCTTAATTTAACTTCAAAATATAACGGATCAAGCCATTTTACAAAAGCCTCAAATTAGATAATATTTGTGTTGCAGATGCAAGTCATGGATGGTTTAATTTATTTACTAGTGACTTTTCTCATATCCTCTTCATTTATCAAAGGAAGCGTGCTTTTAAAAGTATTATGCAGATAAACACGGGAAAAATGTAAATTAAAAAAAAATGAAGAAAAAAAAACAATATAATAATACAGTTAATAATATATCGATGCCTAGCAAGAACTTATTCTTGTACTTTAGGTTAGATTTGAGATAAATAGGTCCAACTCGCCATGCAAATAGACATTGGTTTTCTTCGTGGAATTTCTTTTCCTTCAACGTATGAGATGGTTGCACATGCAATACAAATGGGTTCAATTTATTTGGAATCATATGTTTATATGCTATAACATACTTTTGTGCTTTCTCCTGCTTTTCCTTTCTCTATTTTTTAGATTTTTTTATTTTGTAAATTGGAAATTAAAATGAATGATCTTCATCTCTCTTTAGTTACTATAAAAATCATGACATCGGTGTGCGTATATGGTAAAAGAATCGAGGGCATAATTAACATGAGCTAAATGACTCAATTACATTAATAAAAAAAATCGGACAGCTCAATTTTATGCTAAAAATATCGCAAAAAATCCTTCATTCTCTTTTTCGCTTTATTCGTTCTAGAACATGATAATTTTGTCCAGCTCGGGACCAATCCATTGGGTCAGGACCGACCTCCATCTTTGTCTCTTGTTTTTTTTGGGGGTGGATTTTATGTTCCTTCCTCACTTTTCTTTTTCTCTGCTAAATCTTCCATAATATTAAATTGTCTTCGTACGTTTATTTGTCGAGTCCTATCCACCGCTAAGTTTCGTCCAAAGTACTTAGGCTTCAGAGGGGGCATTCATATCATACCACAGCCTTTTTCTACATGCAACACTGAAAAAGCAGCCAAAAGAAAGAAAACACTTGATTTGCCTCTGAAGAAACCGATGATTCTTTGTCTCCAACTCCCCATTTATTCACATGAACGAAGCCCCGTTGTCTCTCGTGCCTTCACACATCCTTTTAATAGACAAAACAAAGCAAGTCTCATACTCAGAGAGAGAGAGAGAGAAGAGTTTTTGTAGATGATCATGGGAAAGAAGCTGGGGCCAGTGCATTGGCTATTGCTGATGCAAATGCAATATTATTGCTTATATGGAGGTACGTTTACTCTCTCTTTCTCTCTCTCTGAGAAAAATGCAAGTAAAGAAGCAAGGCTCTTGTTGTGCAATCCTCTATAATGTCCATGATCAGTTGCTTCCCTCTTGCCTTTTCCTCTAACGCTCATATTGGGAAGCACCTGCTCGTTTTTAAACACTAATTTCATTATCCCTCTGAGCTCGTCGTCAGCATTGGCCTACCAAATAAAATTTACGGGTATTTCTACAATCCCGTGTGAAAGAAAAAGGGACGTCTTGATGGGAAATGACATCGCCGCTGCAATTAGCTTATTTTACAGGCATCGCTGGAACAAGGTATCCCTACACCGAACAAGGCCGCAGGGTTTTGGGAATCGAGCTCGAAATCCCTCATTTTAGATCCTCGTTCTGGATCACTAGAGTCAATTACCATGTTCACATCTGCATGACTGTACTCTCCCTTTGGATTCTGTGGGTCAGAGTAGGTTTGATTTGATTTGATTTGTTGTATTAGCATCGAATATCTCACTTTTATTTAAAATACAAACATCTTTGAGGCTTTAGTTTGTAAAATAGTTTTGATTAGGCCAGGAAAGCAAAAGGAATGGAGGCAAGTTCCCGGACAATTGGATTAAAAAAGTGGCGAAGGCAGTGGAATAGGACTCGATCTAATGCCATTTAAGAGTTTAGTCGGTTCTCGACCAAGCAAGGCAGGACCTAAGGCTTAGAGGATGACCTTTATATATTTCTTTTCCATTCAAAAAGCGACTGATTGATGGTTGAGATGTGGAGGAGAGTTAGATAATGACGACTAGAATTTTTTTTTTGCCATGTGGTTCACTTCGAAGAGACTCTCGTCCATGACTCTACACCTAATATTCAATTGTTAGGTAAGAAGAAAAATAAGAATTCTCAGATTTAAAGATTACATTAGATGTGAGCTCCTAATGTTTGATATAACTCACTATGATTTGGGCAATGATTTTGTCCTAGTTAGGTTTGCTGTGGTAGAAGATTTTAACTATGTTATGAATAAAGGAACATGAATGATCATTGACTATTACCTTATCGTTTGTCAATAGAAACCCAACTTCGACATAGAAAGTGCTACCATGAACATAAGGGTAAGGTATCTTGAACTCATTAGAAGATTATGATGAAGACTTTTAATCTTGGAAGTAAACAAGTAAAGTCATGAGGGTAGATGCTAAACTGTGTCGGAATCTAAAGGTTTATATGCTCGAATGTGTAAATATCACATAACCTTCTATTAAGGTTTCATATGAGATAGAAGGTATGAGAGAAAATACAAAGGGATTCATTTGATTTGCTTTGATTGCGAGCATAGATTAGAGAAATGTCTTTAGTTGCAACCGCTAGAGAATGCTCATAATCTTTTAAAGAAATGTGTAAGGGGACATGGAGCACCAATGGCAAGTGCTAGAGGTGCATGCCAAGCACCGTGGCAATGTCTGAGGTTGGTCCAACTGGAATACATATGTAGGTTGGCCTTGATTGTACAAAAGGGAATGTCCACTCAAAATTTTTCGTACATAAAGTGATCACAAATGAGATAAGAGTGTCCATACATGAATCGGCCCTTTTTCGTGAAGGCAATATATGTATATGCCCGAACATATACTTGGGACCCGCTTTGTCACTTTGATCTGATATCACTAGGATTGAAAATCAATGCACTTACTTAGTTATCCAATAGTAGTAAGTTCTGCTCAGCTCTCACTCTACTTTTTTTGCTGGCTCCTTGCATCTTACGCTACTTTGAAGACTTTGTGTAATGAGTACTCACCCCCGAAGAGGCACCCCGTCCTCCCAATAAAAAAAATTTGGTTCTTTAGTAAAGTCTAGCATTCATTTTCATGGGATGAGACAACCTTTATGAGGAGCAATCTTGCACGTTGTTTCTTACTGATGAAGAATCTATCGGTGGCACCACTATTCATTCCTGGCTCATACCAACGCAAGATTTGATTAGACAAGAAGAAAACGGAAAGTCTTACATTGGTCTCGTCTGTCTCTATGCAAAAGCTCTGGCCCACGTTCTACTGTCTTCTTTTGTCTTGCTACCCTTTTCGAGTCTTTGAGTTGAGCTGATTGGAGATTGGAATTCCACGAGCGACATACTTGAGCTAACCTAACGTCCTCTTTTGGTTGTGTAAATTTTATAAGTGTAGAGTTTCGAGTTGTCCTTTCTTCTCACGGGTCCCTTTGGTAAGCTACTGCCTCACCAGCTATGGCATGTGTGCAAAAAGAAGGAATTCTTTCCTTCCTTGTGAATCATGATGGGGCCAATGGAAAGAGTAATTTCTTGAATCTTATTTTATCCTTGACGAAACTAGATGTCAATCCCACCTAGAGTTAACACTTAGAAGCAATCAATGATCTTTCAAAGTGATGTCTACTCTTAGAAAAAAGTCTTTCTCCATTATTTCCATATCAACTTCCTCATTGACGAACAGCACCGAAGAAATAAACCAGCGATCCTTTTGGAATTATACACGTAATCCCTCCTTTAGATCTAACTATTGATGAACTGTGGGGTATAGAAAAATTCTACGATCCACCATTTCCATTAATGAGAAAGAAGGCATTTTATGCATCTTAATAGATATCACTTGTTCTGCAATATTATAGCTACATGCTTCTTCCTAGTCTTTTCCTACACTAGTTTGAGGTCCTTATGAGTGAATTTCCTTATGTTGAGAGAAGTATGCATACACTCATATTATTCATTCTGGAGAAACTCCATTGCTTAGGATTTCAGGTCTTTAAAACCAATATCTTTATCTTTTTTTCTTAGACACTTTCGTGAATTTATATACAGATAAATTGAGCGAAAGAGGGAAAGTCTGCCAGCATAAGCACATGGTAGAGCCAAAACTCTTGACTTCTCAATCTAAAGATACTTAAAGTAAGGGCTGGTGTGAGGGAGAAGAGAATGCAGTTCTGGAATCTCAACATTATCGCATCAAAAGACGAGAACTAGGATCTTTAGTATATAATATCTGCATAAATCAAAAGAATGGGAGGTAATTATTAAAGGAGTTGGGTGTATTGATTCCAAAAAATTAACCATCCAAAAAATAATATTGTAGTAAATGGTGAGGCGAGTAAAACAAGAGAAATCATCATAGATTTAGGGAAAGAAAATCCTTGAGGTGGAAGCTAAGCATAAAGAGAATAGGACAGACGCTTTGCTTCCAATTTGCATCCGATTTGGTGCTTCTTTGGAAAGCGCTTTTGGGACTATTACTGGCATGATTGATGCTGGCTTTGTCAAAAAGCTATGTGCAGAGTGTACAGGTTTCAAGGGACAATGCACGGAGCTTTATCAACAAGTTATCCCTAATGGAGAAGGCTATTGTCATCCCTGAAGCAGGGTTTCATAGAGATAACAGACATGATCAATGGGTGGGCCTACATAGATTCAGGCCGGAGCCCATAGAAAATATGGGCTTGATGGTCGGGCTGAACGTCAAGCCTACGGAGTCATGCCCGAAAGGAAAGCCCCTTGAAAATCTCTTTCGCGAGATTTGTCGGGCCTGATGGGCCAATCCAAGCCCGTAAAACACATCTCTTGCCAAGGCCCGCCCATCTTATCAGGATTTCAGTCGGGTCGACCAGGCCCGCCAGTGCAATGCACCCGGAAACATTGTCGGTCGGGCGGGCGGGCGGGCGGGCGGGCCCGGTCGGAGAATAATTTGGGCATGACTTTCCAACTTCAACTTATAATGCTCTCAAACTCTTGCTGGAGGAATTCATGCCAATTCTTTCGTTAACGCGTGTTCTTCTTTTTCCAGCATTAACAGTGGCGGCCTCGGCGCAAGAGAAGGCGGAGGCGACGGTCCCGATCACGACGATGTCCCCTCCGGAGGGCAACACGACTTTCCTCGGCGGCACGATGTGGTGCGTGGCCCTCTCCGGTGTCCCCCAGGCCGACCTCCAGAACGCGCTGGACTGGGCCTGCGGGCTCGGGATGGCCGACTGCAAGCCCATCCGAGACGGCGGGCCGTGCTTCGACCCCGACACGCTCGTGTCCCATGCCTCCTACGCCTTCAACAACTACTACCAGCAGAACGGCAACTCCGACATCGCATGCAACTTCGGCGGGACCGCCACGCTCACCAGAGCCGATCCCAGTACGTATAAATTGAGTTCGCCTCCTCTAATTTCCAATGTCCTGTCGGAATCTGATCTTTGATCTGTCGAACATGAGCTAATGTGTCGAGACATTACATCGGAAGTTCTCACCTAAGATCATCTGAGTGAACTTTGGGGGTCTGCTGTTTTGCAGGTTACGGAAAATGTGTGTACTCCACATCCGGGTAAGTTCGCTTTGCTGCTAAAATCGCTTACTTCCTCGAGCTCCGCTCGATTAGCGCGGCACTTGTTCACATTGCGCGCTCTCTGTCCTTTGCAGCCAGGCCTCGTCCGCGCCGCCACAGCCCGAGCACGGTCCGGGCCTTTCCGGGTACAAACTAGCGGGGATTGTGCTGGTGTTCTTCTTCAGTAGCCCTTGTTCCTTGCTGCTGTGAGATCAGACGAAGCTGCAAAAGATACCTTCGAGTGCTTGATGTTGGCAAATCTTGAACCGGTTGACTAGGAATCTGTGGTGTTCAGTGTTTATCGCTACGAGTGAAGTTCTAATTACCATCAGCTCAATTTTGTTCTTACAATAACTATTTTGGCCATCTAGATTATCTTCGCATTTCTCTTGTTCAAATGAAAAGGGTGCTGCTAAAGAGGAGACCGCTAATGCCACCAATTCTTAATTCAGAGAACCTAAAACTTACCCTATCAATCATATTTCATTTGATATTATAATAATATATGGTATGTTGTATGGGAAAGAGTATAATTACTTTGATGACCTTGCCTTTTTAAGTATTTGAGAGCTTAAAATTTAAATTCGTATTCCTATATTAGATTCGGATTTTGCAATCGTGTTAAGTTCAGTCATTGAAGAGCACTATATAAAACATGCTGTAATACACATGTATATTAAGTTCGTGTGGCTTCTATCAACTAGTGCCCATCAAATATGATACGAGGTTCGTCCATAAAAATGTTCTTGTGAATTAAAATTAAAAGAAGAAAAACCAGCTTAGGTACGGTAGATCCCTCGGAAAGATTTTTTCTTACCAAAAACTTTTTCACAGAAATTCGGATTTTACAACCCCACTGCCGTAAGATCAAATCAACGGTTGTGAGGAGTGGTGCCCCGAAAGGCCGTCCTCCTCTCAACCGTTGATCAAAGCAACGGTCGTGAGGAATGGTTCCCCAAAAGGCAGTCCTCCTTCTCAAGTGTTGACACGAGAGACATGCGGTCCCCACCCGGTTATCCTCAGCATTTGATGTTTTTCTGATTTATGCAAATGGGGGCAGTGCTTCCTTTCTTGTGTTTAGTCATGCTAAAGTGCTTAAGCTTACTTATCTATTTTAGCGCTTGATCAAGTTGATTTGTTATATAATTGATATATAAAAAGAGTATTTAGAAAAATCCAAGGCTTTTTGAAGGAAGAAAACCGATTGATGAAGGCTTGTCTAATCTTCTGTAATACTTATGAAATATCCTCCTACTTCCTAAAAACGATTGCTTTTTTATATTTTATGCTTGGAACATGCTTGGTTTTTTATTTTATTTTTAATTCAGTCTTATGGGATATCTCAAATCCTATTTGGTTTATCTGACCAATTTTGTCTCATTAGAGCTAATATGGACAATTTAAATATATTTTTAAATTATTTTATCTTTTTTTTTTTTTGAATTTTTAATTTTTTTTTTTGTCTCTTCTTTCTTCTCTGGCTAGTTGCCGGCCATTAACAAGGTTGACATCATTGGCCCTCACTTCTAGTTGGTCGTTTGGGTCTGGTGACTAGCCAGAGGAAGAAGGAAGAGGGAAAAAAAGAGAAAGAAAAAAATAATTTGAGAAGTTCAAAAAATATTAAAAATTGTTTACATTAGGGGTAGTTGGTCAAAATCGATTAAATGGACTGAATTAATACAAATGTAAAATGTTTATAACTCAATTGATAAAAAATTATTAAATCGGCAAAATTACAATGAGCTTATGACTTTTTTGGTACTTCTTTCTTCTCAAGTAGCATAATTGAAGAACACACATATATTAAATTCGTGTCGCTTCCGTCGACAGGTGTCTACCAAATATGACATGATTGGTCGATCCATAAAAATGTTCTTGTGAATTAGAACCAAAAGAAGAAAAACCAGTTTAGGTATGTTAGACCTCCTAGTCGAAAGATTTCCTTACCAAAGACTTCTCCATAGAAATTAAGACGGGATTCTCCTTTCGAGTGTTCAATATGCGTTACTCTGAAATTCAAATGCTTCTTCTACAAAAATCGATTTCAAGCAGGCCGTCGGAACCACCCAGCTTCAGAACCACCCAGCTTCAGCCATCGATGAGCATGGTTCTGTTGCCTTCGGCACAGGGACATCGAGGTCGATGCTCGGGACTTAGGGTTGGGTCACTTGGTAGAGTATCTTTATCTTCACGAGAAACTCTAGGCTTTAACCATGGCGGACTTAAAGCCCGCCTGGATGTCTAGACTCGAGTCTGACCCTAGAGGATCCTAGATCCGACTCACCCAAAGCCAAAGGGGCCGACAAGAAATCGAAATCTTCCATATTATCTATTAATTTTTCGAAACGAGCTAATTATTTTCTAGAATTATTGCACATGAACTCGAAATACTATTCCTATAGATGATTTTTTTTTCCTATGTGAGGTTGTGGCCTTGACCTCACCATTCCTTTACTGGGAGGCGACACTGGAGCGCTTTTGAGCCCTCGTCTCGCTCCGCTAATACGAAGCTCTCTCCCTCTCTCCTCCTCTCTCCTCCTCCTCCTCCTCCTCCCTCCTTCTTCTTGCATTTTGCAGTTTGCAGTTCTCTCTATAGCGAGAGAGGGAGGACGGAATCGCTTCCCCTCGGAGAAGATGAGCGTGTGGAACTACGTGGTGACGGCGCACAAGCCCACCAACGTCACCCACTCCTGCGTCGGCAACTTCACCGGCCCTCAGGAGCTCAATCTCATCATTGCGTACGCCTCCTTCTTCCCCTCCCCCTCGCTCTCTCTCTGTGCTCCCATATTCCGAACGTTTCGTTCCCAATTCATTTGGCTTTTTTGTTTTTCCCATTTTTCTTATGGTGGCGACTCGTGGGTCGTTTGGAGTCTAGGTTTTTGGTTTGAGAATCCGTTCCTTGTTGGGCATTTTTCCTGGCTTGCTTCGATTGGTTGACTCTATGTCCCATTTGGGTATGCGGAAAATCTGTATTTGTTTTTTTGTTTTAGGTAAATGCGGTTCTTGGGGAGATGGGTTTTGCAGATTTTGGACAACAAAGGGTAGACCTCCAATTTCCATCTTTTAGATTTGGGATTTGGTATAATGCTGTTTTAAGGGATTGGAGTTTTGCTGTGTTGATTCTTGACTTGCTCAGACACGAGAAGTTTGTCTAGATGTACCTGCTTATTTGATATCTGAAGTGAAGGGGTTCTTATGCCAATCATGATCGTTCGCCAAAATCTTTTCTTGTAATTCTTAATGAGGATGGCAAACGTATGGTTATAAGATTGCCTACTGCATTGGTTTAGAACTCTAGGTTATGTTATAATGGTAAGTGTCATGTGTTAGGGCGAAGTAAATTTTGGTCGTCCAGGATGGAAGCTAAGCTTAAGCTGCATAGGAGTTCAATACAAACGAAAGGGTTATTGTTTTCAAATTTTTTGAGATTGAATTTGATGCATGATCAGCATGTTTTACCCCCTACACTATTGTTCCATTGGGGGGCGGCGTGCTTAAGTGGTAGCATATTCTTTTGCATTGTAGCTCACAGATAGCTTAAAAGGCATATAATTGGTTGTCTGAGCTTTTCTTCTATAATCAATCTGGTTATGTTAAAATTTTATTTTCTATTCTTCGCCTTTTTTTCTCCTTGCAAGAGGGTGCCTTTGAATTCCCTCTAATGTGCACATTTTCATTTAGAGTTCAGACTTATCAATTACGGATTGATGGATGTCATGCCATTGTGTTTGAATGGGCTCTTCCTCCCGCTTAGCATATCGAAGCTTTTTCCCCCTTATGTCAGTATCGTTATCAAGTGAGGATGCATTTTCATGTTGTAGAATGTGAGTACTTTGTGTGACAACTTGCTATCTAGTTAGTTTGTGGCGAAGATAATTGGACAGATGATTGCTGATTGCACACTATTGCAGTTGATATTATTCTTAGATCAAATTGCAAATTCTGTTAAAGTGATTTCACTTTTGTTTTTCTATTTCAGCAAATGCACTCGAATTGAAATACACTTGCTTACTCCTCAGGGTTTACAGGTATGATATTTCCTTTTTATGTTTATTTTTGCTGGACTGACCAGGATTTGTTTTGTTATGTTCTGTTTGTAGTCATTTCTTTAGTTGGTTATACAGAACTGTGCTTTCCCCTTAACATTCTAGCTGTAGCCTATAAATAATTTGAGCGATACATATCTCGTCATGACATGACTCAGAGCCTTATTTGAAGTTGCAATGAAAAGCTAGCTTTGGCATTGGAAAAGATGCTTAATAGTTTGGTTAATCTCCCATTAATATGTGGTCTCAAGTGACTTGGGTGTGATGTCACCTTTAACATGCCTCGAGATTAAACTTTTTTTCTTTTTTTTGTTTCTCCTTCGAAAGACTATGATTTCTTCATTTCATTCCATATATTAAGTATGGATAATTTGAACCTTGATTTGCTGTAAGTGTTTTTTATATATGTCCTTTTTTTTGGCCTCAGATTACTAAAATAATTTTTCCTTCCAGTTTGGTTTGACTTGACTTGGAACTAAACTCTTTCTTTGGTTCCTTTTCTTTTCCCGGCTTTCACAGGCTATGCTGGATGTGCCAATTTATGGGAGAATTGCAACGCTTGAGCTTTTTAGGCCTCATGTGAGCCATCGATGTGATCGTGTTTTTGTAGTCTCTTTTCTAAGTGATCACAATCATATTTTGGTTCCTGTTTTTAGTTCAAGTCCTTGTCCTTTCCTTGTAACAGGGTGAGGCACAGGATTTTTTATTTATTGCAACTGAAAGATACAAGTTCTGCGTTCTTCAATGGGATGCTGAGACATCTGAGCTTGTTACAAGGTTGGTATGGTTATTTGCGTAATCATTGTTGTTTGAGTTGTAGTTTTGTTGTGTGGTCTTGTGCTTTAATATATACACTATAGAGGCTCTAACAAACCTGGGCTGTGGTAATGAAAAAGAAACCCTAGCCTTCCTACCACAATGGGATAGCTGTTCGGTATTTCATCTCCTTTTACACAGATGTCATCTTTGGTTATTTTGGACCAGCATGTCGTCTCACGTGGACTAATTAATTTACATGGGATTGCATTCAACCTGTAAAGCTTAAGTTGGTGGGTGGAAGTTGGATTGTAGCATTTTGCTGCAAAATTGGCCGGAACTGGTTGAAATGCCCTAATTGCGAAAATTTGAAAGTTTAGTGCATTGTGTGGTAAATTCAAAGTCCGGTGACCTGATTGAATAATTGCTGAAATCAAGTAATCACCAATGGAATTGACCCCCCAAAATATTACAGAAATGTGGAAAGGAAAAGGAGCAAGAGAAACAATAATCGGGTAAATAGTCCAATCTGGAGCAGCTTTATGAATGGTACTTCAATGGCTGACAATTCTTTTCCCTCAAAGATTTGTTTGTGCTCCAATGCAAACTCGCGTGATAGATGGTGTATACAAAATCATCCCTTCATGCCGGTCTTAGAGCGACATGACAAAAAAACGATATCTATGAGTGATTTAGTCCTGGTAGGCTATCAATGGGGAATCAGGATTGTAATAAAGACAGGGTTGTTTGGTCTGTCATTTGGGCTAACTTTAGCCTATGTAGCTCTATCATAATTATACTATCAGTAAATAGATCTGTATGGAATATGGATTGGGGGAGCAATAGGGAAATATGTGTGTATTGTGTAAGGGTGTTTGGTATGGAAAATGGCATTGGAGGAGCAATGGAGACGTGTGTATTTTGAAGGGATGTTGGATTCTAGAGTGGATCGGTTCTTGGTTGGGTGGGTTGATTCTAGGTCCCAGCCTTGAACTGGGAACCGATCCTGTGACTCCCGGTTCCAAAAGATTGGAACCAGGAATCAAACCGGTAACTGGCCGATTTCGGTCCAACTCCTGGCTCTACTTGGGAACCAACTGGCCCATTTTATGTTTTTGGTAAGAACCATATTCTTATCATAAAATACAAAAGTTGCATAATTTCATTGCGCAAACATTTTTCAGTCAAGTGATTATATTTTTGTTTGTTCATGTTGAAAACTATGGTTCAATATCTGATGGGTGCTAAAAAAGGTGTTTTTCCCCCTTAGTAGATGCTTCAAAACCTGTTTAGAACTGGTTTAAACCTGGGAAGCGGATTGGTTGAACCGGTTCCCTGATAGAACTGGCGTCCCGGCTATGGAATTGGGAATTAAAATCCTCAGGGTCCAGTTCTAGGTTGGAGGGTTCAGTCGATTTGGTCCGGTTCTTGGGTTGCAGTGGATCGAAGCTCACCCTTAGTATTGTGCTTAGGAGTGGTTACTTGTTTTTAAATTGATGTAGCTTGGCTTGATTAGTGAATAATCTTTGATAAATGCTTCTGAGCAATATCATATTGAGTTGGATCTTCTTTTGTTGGTACATATACATATGTTGATTGTACTTTTTTTTCCCCCCGAAATATATGAAAAAAGTTATTTACTCGCACAATGATACTGCTCTTGTTAGGGCAATGGGTGATGTATCTGATCGCATAGGTCGTGCTACAGATAATGGTCAGGTATATATTTTGACCTTTTGTTAACTCATAAGGTGTGCTTTGTTTTGCTAAGTTCCAAGGAATATTTATTTCTCTGTGACTGATTCAACTTATTGGGTTGTTTGTTTTTCTGCAGATTGGAATAATTGATCCTGATTGTAGATTAATTGGTCTCCACTTATATGATGGGTTGTTTAAGGTTTGGATACAATTTACCTCGACATATGCCTTCGTTGCTTGGTAAAATCTCTAGCTTTTGGGAAAATGGATCGGTTAAACATTCAATTTATTTGTGCAACTTTGGGCAGGTTATACCTTTTGACAATAAAGGGCAGCTTAAAGAAGCATTCAACATCAGGTACCTTTCCTTCTTTTGTGCGACGCCACCATAGTTTCCTTTTTGTGATGGACTGAGGTTAACTTGTCTCATTTTTCCTTGGATAAATTCTTGTTGTATACTTGGTCGTGTTTTGAAGTACATAAAATTTCCATGCCTTACTGTAACTAAAATCCTTATCAAGTAATACAGTGAAATGCCACTTCTCATTTTGCATTCTGAAAGATCTTGCTACAGGAGTTTCATAAGGGACGTGTCATTGAGTAAGATGAAATGGCATAAGGCATAGTTGACCCCATGGTACAAAATGACAATAGACCTTGTTGTTCTTGTTCATGTTACTTCCTAGGGCGCAGGACAAGGTTGCAATTTTTCAATTGTTATTTATGATGATTGCATTGGTAGTTTTTTGACACACTCTGTTTGCTTTGCTAATATAGAGCTTGTACACCTCTCAGTGTGTCTTCTAGGCCTATCTAGATATCTGTTGTGATGTTGAAAATTATTAAAAACTGCCTACAAACTCAAGTCAAATTTTAAGTTGCAGCTTTGGATTTCTTTGCTAAGTAAATGCACTCATTAGTGTTTCTTATCTTTACATGTATACTGTACTTTATTCAATTTTTAAGTGAACACATGTTTTTGAGATGCTTGTGGCTTGTTAGAATTGTGGTGTTCTGATGATTTCAGGCTTGAAGAACTTCAAGTTCTGGATATAAAGTTTCTCTATGGTTGCTCAAAACCAACAATTGTTGTTCTATACCAGGTACATAAGCATGTTGTTGCTCTTATGCTCTAATTTTTTGTTGTACTGTGTAAGTGGTTGTTGGCATGTTAAAAACTTTGGGATGAGTTAAATATCTTAATTCTGTACCTTTTAAGGTTTGAAAAGTCTATGGCAAGCTTGGCAGTTTAATGACATATTCTACTTGTTGACCTGGGGCAGCATTCTTGCTTTTCACCCTATGTCCCAAACTCAGATTGTCACCTAAATGCTTTTCCGAATCTCAGATATAGGAAGAGAAAAAAGTTAAATTAATAAAGATGTGGTAAGTTCTGATGAACAGTACAAAGGTGGATCTCTCATCCATTTAGATAATCAATTTAGACTCAAAATTGTCCACTCAAAGGAAAAACTTGATGAAGGGATCTTTCTTACCCAACATTTGTACCTTAATTGACCAACAGTTTTTTCAATGGAGATGCTAGTAAATAAAGGTCGATTTGATGTTGTGTCTGACTTGGAGTTGTAGTTGTACTTAGAAGCTGTTCAATGTGGTATGCCTTATTGCATTTGGGTTGGGGGGGAAGAGAGATGAAGTGGATTTCTCCATTCAATCAACCTAAATTTTAGTTTTTCTTGGAGTGGATGTTGGATGAATAAAATTGGTACAGAATGTTTTTCTATTCTTTGTAGAGATTGGGGTATTTCCACTCATTTCTTGTGCATCTTTTTGGATCAATAGACCTGCTGGCATCTCTTGAATAAATGAAATCACTTAGCCAAAAAAAAGAAGGTACCATGAGGAGGTGAAGATTGAGTAAGTTAATAACTTAATGTTACATTAATATCTTTGCTCCACATGATCGGACTGGAATGATTTTCTTTTTCCCCTCCTCCAGGGATGTCTAAAGTCAATGCACAAGGTTTTTGTGTGAAGTAGGATTCTTCTGCTAAATGCAGCGCTGTGGTGATCATTAACATATTTTTTTTTTATTCTCACAGGATAACAAAGACGCTAGACATGTCAAGACATACGAGGTTGCTCTGAAAGACAAGGATTTCGTTGAGGGTCCCTGGTCTCAAAACAATGTAGATAATGGTGCAGATCTGTTGATACCAGTGCCTCCTCCTCTCTGCGGTGTACTTATAATCGGGGAAGAAACAATTGTATATTGCAGTGCAAATGCATTTAAAGCAATACCAATTAGACCTGTAAGTTAATTAAATCTTCTGCTGCTAGATGTTGTCATGTTGTCCTATACCTATTTGTAAGTAATAGTAAAATCGTGTTCTTTCTTGGTGCTTCTTATGCTTGTTATAGTCCATCACAAAAGCATACGGAAGAGTTGATGCTGATGGTTCTAGGTATCTACTTGGTGATCATGCTGGGCTTCTCCACTTGCTTGTTATAACCCATGAGAAAGAAAAGTAAGTTACTAATGTTATTATCTCAGATTCCATCATGTGTACATGGCTCTAGTTTGCTGGAGAACTTGATGTCAACAGATTAGCTTTATACTTTGCTTTTCTGGTAGTAGCTGAATTTTTTTGTTTTTGTTATATCTGCTGGCTGACAGAGTTACAGGTCTCAAGATGGAGCTTTTAGGAGAAACTTCAATCGCATCCACGATATCATACCTTGACAATGCCTTTGTTTTTATTGGCTCAAGTTATGGCGATTCACAGGTGATGGCAACTATGTTGTGTACTCATGTGCTTGCTCCTCCATTAACTGCACTCTATTGATATGCTTTGCTCTCTAGTTTTGTAGAAATATCTTATCAATCTACAGTTTGACGAGAAAGCACTCTTTTTAATTGATGGATCTTCCTGAGATGATAGGGTAGGTCCTGTGGTATGGTTAATTTTGATGGGCAAGGTCATGGAGGGTCTGGTGTCATAACTTGAGAGTTGATTATTGTAGAAGTCACCAAGTGAGATGGAGAGAGTAGAGGCCTAATCAATTCAAAATACTTCTAAGGAGTGGATTTTCTTTACTACGTTATGTTTCTCTCTTACTTTTTACCCCAGGATGTTTACACTCTTAGAGTGTTGTTGCAGCTTATCAAGCTGAATCTACAACCTGATTCAAAGGGTTCATACGTGGAAGTTCTGGAGCGCTATGTTAACTTGGGACCCATTGTTGATTTCTCTGTGGTTGACCTTGAGAGGCAGGGTCAAGGTCAGGTTGTTACATGTTCTGGAGCTTACAAGGATGGCTCTCTCCGCATTGTCCGGAATGGCATAGGAATCAATGAACAGGTAGACTTATTGTTCCTTCTATGCATTAACCTTCTAAAATCACAGGTTAGTTTATGCTTCTTTACTTTTTGCGTGTTTACTTATATGTGCACAACGTTGTAGGCATCTGTAGAACTTCAAGGCATTAAAGGGATGTGGTCATTGAGATCTTCTATAGATGATCCTTTTGACACTTTCCTGGTTGTAAGCTTTATTAGCGAAACAAGAATTTTGGCCATGAATCTTGAAGACGAGTTGGAAGAAACTGAGATAGAGGGTTTCTGGTCTCAAGTTCAAACTCTCTTCTGCCATGATGCTGTGCACAATCAACTTGTCCAAGTGAGTGCTTTCCTCACTGGTTCTTTTAATTCATATTAGTAAGTTTCTATGCTTGAGTGTTTTTTTTTTTTAGAGATTGATAGGACTTGATGAGAGCTATTTTCATTCAACTGTGACACCATGGATGATACACTGCATGTCAGAAAATTGAAAAACCAATGGCATGTACGACTAATATCAGCATCATATACCTTCTGTAGTGGATCTCTATGTCCTGCCTCTGTGGTTGATGTGCGACCTTTCGAGTTCTTTGTACACCATATGCTAATATCATAACATGGCTCTATTTTGGTTAGGGAGATATGGCTAGTTTAGCTCCAACTTTTGTAGCTGTCATGGAGAAAATACGTGTTTGTCTGTATAACAACTATAATCATGTAGAGGAATGCAATTTTCCTCCTCTTGTACTTCATACTTGTCGTTGACTTCCGCAACTAGTTGCACTTAGACGTTTGTGACAAGGAAGTCTTTTGGGAATGCTCTGGGAAGGCTTGGAAGATGAGTTTACAAACCAGTCAATGAACTTGAGCTATAAGATTGCATGAAATAAGCTTTACTTGCTTTTGAAATTCAAGAATGCTATTATATAATGAAACCTATAACTTCTGTTGCCCCTTTACTTGCATTTCTTCTTTGGATACATTGTCAATGTTGGTGGCTGATAATCCCTATTGCAGGTGACTTCAAGCTCTGTGAGACTTGTAAGCTCTATGACGAGAGAGCTGAGGAATGAATGGCATTCTCCACAAGGATATTCTATTAATGTTGCCACTGCTAATGCCACTCAGGTTTGTCCTTTCAATGATGTTGCTAGGTCTCATAATTTTGGGCTCAGCCATTTCTCATGTGGTATTGATATGCATTGGTTGATGTTAAATGCAATATTACATGGATTTCTTCTTAAGAAGCTTATTATTGAAAGTGGTCACTTGCTTCAGAAAGAATGTGACTCAGTCAAATATACGGTTTATGCTTTTGGGTGGTATGTCTCGCTGGGACACGTTGATATGAATGATGTCGCTGCTCCTTTATGAGCAGATTTGGGAAGGGAAGCGATGCATGAAGATAGATGCATGGTGTTATCTTTGTCTATGATTTCTATTGCGTGTAATATAGCTTCATAGTCTGTAACATTTTGTATGAACTTTTTTCTCCTTTTATTTTAGTTAGCTACAAAAAGTTTGTGTACCTGATCTTTTTTTAGGTTATTTGAAGGTAAAAATATTTGCTATTTCCATGGTTGAGAAATCTCTTTCTATTATTTTTCTCTTTGTTCTTGTGTTCATGTCAAGTTTTTACTTCTTGTGATCTAGTAATGAGCATGGACATGGGAATATCTTATAATCTTCCATGTTTATCCTTAACAGCTGGTTGACCTGTTGTCCATGCATGCAGAAATTATTGAAAGTGGCACGGACCAAGAAGTGTATGACTTTATTTGACTATCGTTTGGCTAACTCTCTGATATAGAACAGTTCCAGGCGGTATATAGGTTTAAATCAGTTATTTACTGGTAGTCTTTCTTTTATTTGGTGCAAATTGTGCCATGCTCTACATACTGTCTAGCTTGATGGCTGGTATAAAATTTGATGATTCCGCTCCTCTTTTCGTTTTGCTTTATGGCTTATTTGGCTTTTGCATGAGTTGGTCTCTTTATTGCCAGCCTCATCATGCCATTTTCTATTCCTTTGGTGATCTTTGAAAGAATCTTAATTACCTCTTGGTAATATCTGTGCATATCCATGCTTGCATGAAGGTACCTTTGAATTTATTTGACCTTATGTAATGACAGGTTCTGCTGGCAACTGGAGGTGGTAATCTTGTTTATCTAGAAATTGGCGATGGGATTTTGAAAGAAATCAAACATGTACAGCTAGAATATGAGATCTCATGCCTTGACATTAATCCCATCGGGGAGAATCTCCATCACAGCCAGCTGGCAGCAGTTGGAATGTGGACGGACATAAGTATAAGGATATTTTCATTGCCAGACTTGAATCTCATTACCAAGGAGAATTTGGGAGGAGAAATAATACCTCGTTCTGTTCTGCTTTGTGCCTTTGAAGGGGTATGATGCATTCCTTTTGTTTTTTGCTTTACATCTTAAGCTTCTGCATTGTTTATTACGTACAATTTGCTCCATGTTGGACATCTAAACCCAGGTTTCTGGATGAGATTATGTGGGTACGAGTGAACACTTGTTTATTTGACTGGTAACATTTTCTTTTCCTGGGAAAAATCAAGTAGCAAGTGTGGGCTGGGAATTCAAACTGTGTATTTGTATTTTTAGGATCATATAGTGGTTAATCACTGATTTATTTTCTTTTTACTTATCACTCTTATCTCATCTTTCCCTTAACAGATATCTTACCTCTTATGTGCTCTTGGAGATGGTCATCTCTTGAACTTTCAATTGAACATGCATTCTGGTGAGTTAACAGATAGGAAGAAGGTGTCTCTCGGGACTCAGCCCATTACCCTCCGTACGTTTTCATCGAAAAATACTACACACGTATTTGCTGCGTCAGATAGGCCAACTGTCATTTACAGCAGTAACAAAAAGTTACTCTACAGTAATGTAAATCTCAAAGAAGTGAGCCACATGTGCCAATTCAACTCTGCTGCTTTTCCTGACAGGTATTTTGAGCAGTGGTGATCCATAATGGAACTTTTTTGTAGTACTATTAGCGTATGCTGGATATCCTCTTTTAGGATGAAAACTTTTTGATGGTCATTTGATTCTACTTCTTGACACAAAAAAATTCTTTAGTTGCTATTATAGTGAAGACTGAAGAGAATGGATGAAGAAATTTTGATGTTAATTGGTTGTTTGTGTCATGAAATAGATACTCATTTCTCGAAGTATGCTATTTTTTAAGCTGTTGATTTTGGATGCTGGCTTACAGAATTTGACTGAGTTCTTACTCTCTTTTCAATGAAAATAATAATCTCAATCTGTCTTTTGTTTAATTATGTTTGTCTTACTTCATCTAGGCAATTATCTAGGGTGATTGGATTGATCTCTTCCAATGCTCTTCACTTAAGTCTTAACTCCTGAGTATAATTATGGGATAAAACCCCTCCCTTGTTTAATATGTCGATTAGATGATGTATTCTTAGCGACTTATTGTTTCGATTGACAGTCTTGCAATTGCGAAAGAAGGCGAGCTTACTATTGGTACCATTGATGATATCCAGAAGCTTCACATCCGCTCTATCCCCCTCGGGGAGCATGCACGACGCATTTGCCATCAGGAGCACTCCAGGACGTTTGCAATTTGTAGCATGAAGTACAACCAGTCAAGTGTTGAAGACTCTGACATGCATTTTGTTCGGCTTTTGGATGACCAGACTTTTGAGTTCATGTCCACTTACCCACTTGATACATTTGAGCATGGTTGCTCCATACTTAGTTGTTCCTTCTCTGATGACAGTAATGTATATTACTGCGTTGGGACTGCATACGTGTTGCCTGAAGAAAATGAACCAACCAAGGTTAGATGCATCATGCATGAAGCCAATCTGATATTCTTACTGCAGAGTAGTAAATTTCTAATTAAGTTACTTTAATTGCAGGGTCGGATATTAGTTTTCATTGTTGAGGATGGGAAGTTACAGCTGATTGCTGAAAAAGAGACCAAGGGGGCTGTTTACTCTTTGAATGCCTTTAATGGAAAGCTATTAGCTGCGATCAATCAAAAAATTCAATTGTACAAGTGGATGCTGCGAGATGAT
The DNA here is from genome assembly GCA_014182845.1 of Corymbia calophylla. Taxonomy (NCBI): domain Eukaryota; kingdom Viridiplantae; phylum Streptophyta; class Magnoliopsida; order Myrtales; family Myrtaceae; genus Corymbia; species Corymbia calophylla. The sequence continues at coordinate 45,578,317 of CM024700.1, read as the reverse complement.
GGTTCTCGTGAATTGCAATCCGAATGTGGACATCACGGTCACATACTTGCCCTCTATGTACAAACTCGCGGAGACTTTATTGTTGTTGGTGATCTGATGAAGTCAATATCCCTGCTGATATACAAGGTAAGTTATTTTTTTACTTAAGAGTATTTGTATATTTTTGGAGTCTCTCCTCCATGATCTTCAGTCTTTGCACTAACATTTGCAAAGAAATGTCCTCCTGTCTATACCCTTTTACCTTCTAGAACAGTCACGTGATTATAGTTAGTTGTCCCTTTAGACGTGAACACAGGACAAATCTGAATCTCTAAGAATCCTATAACAGACATTTTATTATGTTTTCTCAATCTGGAAATGCCCGACATGTGCCTTTGAATCTGTGCGCAGTCAAATCGAGATTGCCATGCTCGTAGCCCCTGTTTCATGTGTATGTCAAAATCATGATATAGTTTTTCAAGTGGTTTATGAGGGGGATTGCGTGGAATTTGAAAAAGTAGTACCGAAGGGTTTGGTCTCTTTGGGGAAGGTACATATCGTTGGTTTCTCAGTGCAACCTGAACTTAAGTCTCAACCCTTTGTTCTGAATGGAAGAAACTCTTGGTCTCAACCATAGTTTTAACTGCTGCCTTTTCAACTTACTATTCTTTCATTTTGTGATCCAGCATGAGGAGGGTGCCATCGAGGAGCGGGCACGTGATTACAATGCAAATTGGATGTCTGCTGTTGAGATTCTTGATGACGACACTTATCTTGGTGCGGAAAATAACTTCAACCTCTTCACAGTGAGGAAGAACAGCGAAGGCGCCACCGATGAGGAGAGGGGCCGTCTCGAGGTGGTTGGTGAGTATCACCTTGGAGAATTCATCAATCGGTTCCGCCATGGCTCCCTTGTGATGCGGTTGCCAGATTCCGATGTGGGTCAGATTCCAACTATCATATTTGGCACGGTTAATGGCGTGATTGGAGTAATTGCCTCGCTCCCTCATGAACAGTACGTATTTCTAGAGAAGCTTCAGTCAAACTTGAGAAAGGTAATTAAAGGTGTTGGAGGACTGAGCCATGAGCAGTGGAGGTCATTTTACAATGAGAAGAAGACAGTGGATGCTCGAAATTTCTTGGATGGAGATCTCATCGAGTCTTTCCTGGACCTTAGCCGTGGGCGGATGGATGAGATATCTAAAGCAATGGGTGTTTCGGTGGAGGAACTCTGCAAGAGAGTTGAAGAGTTGACCAGGCTGCATTGATTGTAAGACCAGAAAGGATGTAATATTTTTTCTTTTACCTCCTGTCTTTTCTTCGGTTTTTTCATTTTTTACTTAGTGTCAAAGGTTTCAGATTTTTATGGGATCTGGTATTCTCGCCCTTGGGTCTGGAACTTTTATGGTCTCCTTTGCCGGAAACTAGTGTATGCAGGAAATGATGAAGCGTGTTGTTGGCTCTGTTTTGCTAGTTATATTGTATAATTTGATTTTGCTACTGTGGATTCATAGAAGAGAAGTGTTTTCTTCTGACTTTTATTGCTTATAATACTTACAGAGAACATAAGATATAAATAGAATCAATGATAGCTAGAAAATGGCAGAAAAATCGAAGCAAAAATAGGAACAAATTTCCTAAATCCTAATTCGAGAGATTTACTTTCTAATTATGAGGATTCAAAAATAAAAGGAAATACAATAAATGGAAGCAAGATAATTTTCTATCTTGAGATTTTCTCTTGATTCTTTGACACTCACTCAAGTTGGCGTTTAAATGTCTATCCCAATTTGTTGATTAGATACTCAAAGTTAGGTTTGAATAGTCCCTTCGTAAGTATGTCAATTGTTTGTTGTGTTGTTGGCACAATTGACATATAAATAGCTCATGCATAAATCTTTTCCTTGATAAAATGTTTGTTGATCTTAACATGCTTAATTCTGTCATGTTGTACTAGATTTTTTTTTTTTTTGTTGAATTTGTGCTAGATTATATGCAATGTGGATTGTAGCCTTATTGTCACATTTTAGCATCATGTATATTTTCACTAATACTCAAAAGTTTCTTTTAGTACTCATGTTATAACATCTCATAAAATCTTGTGTTCTATTGCGTAATATTTCGCTTTTGCATTGCTTCATGCCACCACAGTCTGTTTCGTGCTTCACATATTTTCACATGTGAAAATATCCATGTGAAGTATGAAGTAGACCGTGGTGGCATGAAATCGACCAAAAAAAAAAAAAAATCTAATCAACCATAGTTTGCTTTGTACTTCACACTATCTTATTAAGTCACTCTTATGTACTTCTCTCACGATCACAAACTTTTAAGCTCACAAGGGACAAGTGTATACGGTCGAAGTTTGCTCAGATTTTGAAATTATAGATTCTATGCTTTGTGTCTCGCTTGCTCCTTAGTCCCTTGATTTCCTTAAATATTCTCTTACTTCCAAACTAGCTGTTGGACAGTATCCAGAGGATTGTTTTCCAATTTATCCGTTGGATAGAACTGTATCAAGAAGATTTGATAGTTGTTAAGTGACAAAAGCAGAATCCCACTTTGATTTTGGTTGCCTATACAATCAAATTCTAGGTTTCCATAAGTAGAGTTTCTCCATTAGGAAGGTTCTTGTCTTTGAGATGCAATTGCCAATTAATTAGATTGAGTCAATCAAATCTATCTTGGTGTGAATTCCAGCCATTATACATCCTGGACTTGCGTCTTGTTTTGTTAGGTTGTCTCGTTCTGAATTTACTTTTTTCTGACCATTATAATATGAACTTATCACGTTCTGAACTTGTTCTGTCTGTATGTAAAGTCTAGACTTGTTCCGTTTGAAGTAGACTTCTCAATATGGACTTGAGTCGAATATATTCATCATTAGAGTCCGTGTCTAAATGGATTTAACCTTAAAGTTTGAACAAAGTCAGAACATGTTCAGTTTCAACATAAGGTCTATCTTCTTATTCTTCAAATATAGTCTTTAATAATAACCTTTACATGTTCTTTTATCTGCATAACGACTTATGCATCTTTTGCCTAATTACTCAATCATTAAACATGTTAGTAGCCTTTGGTTTATTTTGTCATCTTCAAAACATCATAAGGGATTTTCCTAACACGAAAGCCCTCATCCAGATTTGGCAAGTGTGCGAAGGGTTGCGAAGGCCTTGTTGAGGGCAAAGGCTACCTACGATCGAGGCGGCCCTTGCCAATATGGAAAAAAAAGAAGAAGCAAAGAAATAAAAGAAAATAAAAATATTCAATTTTTTAAAAATATTACAAATTTTTTCACATCAACGACGGTAGTGTTACATAGGACAATTAGTATTCATATAGCGATTTATGACCTAAATTGCCTATAAGGACTCAATTAGCAAATTGTTAAAATGTTTATAACTTAACTAGCAAAATTGAGAGATTAAAAACTGAATTGGTAAAAATGTAATATATTTAGGACTTTTGAGACAACTTTCCTCATGTATTCTATAATTCTCTATAGTATCAAGGGAAAGCAATTTCGTGTTCGAATCTCCCATCCCTGTTTTTGTGCATGTCATAATTTGTGAGAGAATTGCTAAAAAAGTCATAAACCTATTGCAATTGTACCAATTTAGTCCTAAATCTTTTTTTTTTACCGATTCAATCCTAAATCTTTTGCAATTGTGCCAATTTAGTCTATCAAGCCAAATTTGGCCGACTGGAGCTGACGTGGACGCCGGCCGGCGTCGGCGACAATATTTTAATTATTTTTCGAATTTTTTATTTTTTTCCTTTTCTTTTTAATATTTTAAATATTTTTTTCCTTTTCTTTTTTGTCTCTTCCCCTCCCCCTGCCAGTGGTAGTGGTTGGCTAGCTCCGACGAGGCTGCCGACCATAGCACGAGGGTTGTGAAGCCCTCGCCGGCGACCTCGCCTAGACCTGGGGGAGGCCTGGGGGCCACGACCCTCGCCGCGGCCCCAACGACCCTTGCCAGCGGCCTCACCCAGACCTGGGGGAGGCCTGGGGGCCGCAGTGAGGCTGGCTTCGCCCAAGTCTAGGTGAGGCCGGCCCTCACCGGCCCAGACCTGGGGGAGGCCTGAGGGCCGCGGTGAGGCGGCTTCGCCCAAATTTGGGAGCATACCTACTCACGAGTCTTGCTCATGTCTTACCTTGTGCACCATGATTTAACAAATTTGGAAACGATCTAAGATTGACTCGTCGGCCAAGTTGGAAGCGTACCTACTCACGAGTCCCAACTCTCATCAACACCACCATACATTAATCTAAATTTTTTTTTCTCATTGCACCGACATCACATCCCTAATGACACAAAATAAAAACTAATCAACCTAGGTCACCATCGATGTGTCTTCCAACGCTAATCCCACCGCCCATACGACTATAAACCAAGAAATAACTTTCCCTTTTTAATTTGGGCTTACATCGTGTCGAAACCTCTTCCAGAAGTTGACTCCTCGCAAGCTCCCCGCCACATACATCGAGCTCTCTCAGCTTTGTCTTTCCCAATAGAATACTCAGTGAGCGACTTCGTATTGCCCGTCGCATGGATCGATCGTCGACGTCCCTTATCCAATTGAATTTTGTCTCTTTCGGTTAATGGCATACTTTAGTTCGATGGCCCTTAACAGTCCACCATTTGAGCTCCATTATTTTCTGGTGAGATAAAGTATATAAAATTTGCTTTTGTAGAGGGGGTTCTCCTTTCGCGTGTGCCATTACTCGCTAAGCAAATGATTTCTTATTTTATTGGCGGAAAAGAAAGAGTTTTCCACGTCTCATTTTCGAGATAATTATCTAAAATCTAAAATCTTCTCATGATTTGGCATTATAATCTTTTCTGTCAATTTTAATCGGAAATCGCCAAGGTAGATGCCAATTGTCCTAAGTAACATGAATAACACTGACATGAACAATTTTTGTAAAATTTTTAATTTTTTTGAATGATTTATGATTTTTTTTTCTTTTTAGTATCCGCTTCTTGAAAAGAAAAGTATGAAATATTAATAAAAATTCAAAAATAAAATTACAAAAATAATCCATATTAGTATCATGCCACGTAGGATGAGTGACATTCATACATTTATCAATTTTTAAAAGTTGAGGACTAAATTGATATAACTAAAGTTTAAGGTTAAAATAGCCGTCGTGCAATGGATTTAGAACTTTTTGGATAATTTTTCAATTCATTTGCTAATACTGGCTTAAAGCTTGGCATGTCATCATCCTTGATGGACGAAAGTCACGGAGGAGAGAAATTGAAAAGAGAGAAGATGTGCCCTCCATGTCGTATAATCGTGAGAAAGACCCCATCAACCTTACACCTCCAACGACGGGACATTGTCCATTCATTTATCAAGACAATGCAGCTGCAGACTCCATTTCGTCATATAATTGCGAATAAAAAGTCTCGAGTTTAGTTAAGTGCGAGAGATTTATAATTAAATTAATATAAATGTAATTGGTTTAAGACTTTTCTGATAATTTTCTCGCCACCAAACTGCCATCGCCATCTCTCTCCCTCTCTACTTGACGATGCAAACCATCACTGGCAGTGGGGGGATCAACTCAGTTTCAATAAACATTTGATATTGTCGAAATAACACGAGTATAATGATATTAGTTGAGTTCGCAAAAAATTTTGGACACTTCATAATTTTATTAGTTGAAGTTTTGGTTTTGGTTTAACGAAATGATATATTGGTGTGATACAAGAAGTTCATAGCAAGATGATACTCGATATTCTTTCATGGTATCGATATCATCTAAGGGTATGTTTATTTGAATGAAATAATTTTTCTCAAATTAGTTTTCTAAACTTTTATGCGTTTAGTTTACTGAAAAAGATCAGTCAATGGAAACTTATTTATGGTTAAAGAAACCATGCATGCCTAGAGTTAGGAAAATGAATTCCCTAATCTAAAGATAGGAAATATTTTTCTGAAAAATAATTTCTTGAAAAGCATTTTCCTTAATTATAAATTTTTTTTTCCTGAAACCAACACACCCCAATACTAATTACAATAATGTACTACAACTTCTTCCCACTATATGATATTAAGTAATTTGAATGACGATCTCTCATTTTTTGTGAGGAAAATCTTAAGCTATGCAAATTATTCGCATGTGAGTCCACGTCTTGCATCGTAGTTCCAGAAAAGGGTCAATCTTCTATGCAATATTGATAATCACATGAAATTACTCTCCAATTAATTACAAAGATTCACGCAACCGAAGCCGCCGAGTTGATCAACATCATATTGAAGTCCTAGATTGTATCCGGGCCTGTCAGAATATTTAAATGTTCACGCCTGCATTTGGTGATCTTGAATCGAAGTCGACATGTTGTCGATGAGCTTGAATGTCCTTGTGGGTAGTTTTTTCTCTGAATCCGGCATGTGTTGTTGGCTCAAGATTGGTCTATGAATGTCAAACTCAGGATCAATGTCCTTGTGGGTAGTTTTTTCTCTGAATCCGGCATGTGTTGTTGGCTCAAGATTGGTCTATGAATGTCAAACTCAGGATCGGGTGCGCATCGTGAATATTCAAGGCTAGATTTCATATGTGCCTTCCACTTATGGGTTTAATAATAGATTATTTTATTCATTACAACCGCCAAGCCAATGCGCTATCCCTATCCCTTTCCAATGAAGCTTCCTGGAAGCCACATTTGATTTGAATGAAATTAAAAAAAAAAAATGTCCCTATTTGGGCATGACCCCTTGTTTGGGGACCAAATGACTATTATATTCTCCAATGCCTCCCCGACGTTCGTGCTGCATAACTACCGCCCGCCGCCCCTCATTGCCCTTTCCCGATTCGTTCGTTGTCAATTCTGCAAATTGTCAAAAAGTTTCTCAAACTTATCACATTTTTATCAATTGAGTCTCAAACTTTTTATTTATGTCAATTAAGTCCTAAACCTTCTCACATATTGTTAATCCAGTCTTTTGGCCTAAGATCGTTGATGTGGGTGTAAGTCATTTCATGTGATATGGTTAACACTAACGTGGATAATTTTAATAATATTTTAATATTTTTTGAATTTATTATTACTTTTTATTGTTTCTTTTCTTTTTCCTTTTCCTTCTTTACTTTTTTTTTATTTTATATATTATGGTCGGTGAGGGTTAGGACACCCTCGTTAGTGGTGGCAAAGGTTTCGCTGCCCTCACCTAGTGGTCGGTGAGGGCCCAATGACCTTTGCTATCCATAGTAAAAAGATAAAAAAAGAAAAGAAGGAAAGGAAAAGAAGGAAAGGAAAAATAAATAACTAAAAGATTAAAAAAATTATCTATGTCAGTGCTGGTTGCGTCACTCAGGATTGACAACATCCATGTTAGTTATTTTTAGGTCAAAATTGATTGGATAAATTCAATTGGTAAACAGTGAAAATGTTTTGGATTTAATAGGCAAACTTAAAATGTTTATGATTTAATTGACAAAAACGCAATAAGTCTAGTACGTTTTGGACAATTTTCCCATCCTAGCCTCAATTTGTTTCATGAAGATTATATGATTTGGAAAGTATTTTCCTAAAAATGATCACTTATAGCGTGTGAATTAATTAGTCCATGAAAATGTCTTCATAATGACAATCGAATGAATGGATTAAGTTCAACTCCTTTTTCGACACAGCAGGCCAGATTCTTCATATAATCAGTGGACTCATGCAAAAGAAAACTGCGTACTCATCCCACCGTAGGCTTATTCACTACACTAGGGATTGACAATGCCGAAGAAGATGACGTGTTGGGGTTGCTGAAATTCCACACGACTCCATCAATGTCCAACTATGCAACCTCCATTTCTTTCCCCAAAACCAGTAGTACATAATGTGGAAACTTTCTTGTGAGTGTCGGTAAAGGCTGAGCCACTCAAAACCAAGGACAACTATTAAGTTATAGCAATCAATTTTTCACATTACTATTCACCTGTCTAATCTCAAAACCGCCCTCGTGCCAATTAGATAACGTTGAAATTGGGAAAGTTCATGGAACCCGGAGAAAATTGGTTGGTGATGATATGATGAATTAGGTCAACACACGGGAACCTCTCGGTCTCTCCATAAATATGCCTCTCGGTTTGCCATTCTCTCCATGCACCAAGAGACAAACGCATTCCACCACCTCACTTGTGATTTGATCTTTTCCTTCTTTTTCCCTGGGACTCTATCTTCCTAGCTACTTCTGTCAATGTCTTCAATTGGGGCAAGCTGCGCTCGTGTCTATGTGATGAAGAAACGTCAAGAGGAGAAACTCAAGAAAATGGAGGAGGAAGGAGAGAAGATCACTGCGAAAGATAAGGTTGGTGGTGATGGTAATGATTACAACGATAATTCTGGCTTTGCGCGGGACAAGAAAGTCCATCCTCATAGTTCACCGGCATCGAGTTTCGGCAAGACAGTAGGAAATTGAAAACGGGGTCAAACGGGTTTGATCATAATGGGGCTTGTTTATGTATATTTGAACCTTCCCTTTATTTCTCTGGTCAAGTTCTCATGTCCTCTCTTTTTCTTTGCTTGTGTGTGTGTGGAAATGCTTATTTCCCTCGTACCATCGGGCTTGTATATAACGCCTCAATCAAATGAGCTGAGGCCTTTCCTAAGATTATTTGTCAATAGAGCATAGATTGAAGCGTGTAGACAATGAATTCATATATCTTTTGGCACCTAAGGTGATATTCAGATCTAAGCCGGGATTTTGGCCAAATGTGAAAAATAATCCAAAACGAGCTTCAGATAAATTTGTTAGTAACATTGGAAGATGCAACTAAAACTAGTATTAGCATGTACTAGAACTATATATGCATGAAGAGGGGAAAGAAAAGATAGCGAGTCAATTGATTTGGAATATACCACTTGGTGTTCATACATTTGTGTCGGCAAAGTCAAATCTTATACAAGATAAATGGGAGTAGATCAGTACATCATCAAGCTTGCTTTATTCAATGATTTTCAACACATCAGGCTTCTAAAAATAAATTGCAGGAACAACGATCGCATTGTTTTGTTAAAGAATGACATCTCTGTGTCTCCATCTTTCTCATGCTTTGGTGGGTGGAGGTGTAAGGTTAGCCTTCAGTGCTTGAATGGTGGTAACACTAGTCTTGAAAGATTTAGCCAGGATGCCGTCGTCGATGTTGGTCCCGAACACGGTCACAGGGACTGACACTGTTCCTGCGCTCGCGCTCCCAAATGCGGAGACTGCCACCGCAAAGTCGGTCTGATTAGCATTGTACTGATAGTGGACAAGGCCCTTGGGGAATATGAACATGTCGCCAGTTTGGAGGGTCTGAGTGAAGAGCTTGTTGGTCGTGTCGACGAACCCGACCTCAAGGGACCCGGATATGAGGAACAAGAGCTCCGATCCGCGGGGGTGAGTGTGTGGGGGGTTCACCGAGCCGGCTGGGAATTCGAGGACCGCGAACGAGACACTCTGCCCGTCGAGAGCAGGGAACTCCTTTAAGCTTGCTTTGGTCACCGTAAATGCGGTCGGGGGATTAAACCCCATGAGAGACCTCATGCCGGTGTACGTGAAGAAGTTGCCATCAACATTAGTGCCGTTCGGGACCACAAAGTCGGTGAGAATGTCGGGATCGCCAGCGCTCGTTAAGCGAAAAAGGGACAAACTGAGGACTAATGCCACAACGAGCGCATACTTGGCCATGATGGACGCTTTGAAGCTCAGAAAAAAAGGACTTCCTTTTGCGTTCTTTGAGTGAAGACAGGCTTGAGTTCTAGCTTTCTAACTTGGCCTTGTTTATATAGGAAGAGTCTGAGAGAGGAGAGCTAAATGTTGCTTGCTGAAGATTACAATGCCCTCGATGTTTTCTAGACATGGTTAAACAATTAGAGTAACGACAGCAGCTTGTTTCCATGCTTTCGTTATTTCTTGCTCAAGCATAGTGCCGAGATATTCCCATCGAGGACGCGTTTCAACTCAGTTATACGCGCTAATGATTGACCCAAAGCGACAAATCTTGAACTCATTAAGCTGTTGCCTGTTTCTCGTTTTAACTTATCTGGGTTTCAAGCTCAAGTCCTCGAAAATGATGACAGCCGGTCGTAGAAAAAGAAAATTATTTTGCCATTGAACACACGTTCATCACATTTACCTTGGTCACTATCGACAAGAACGTAATGGGCTTCAAAATTAGCTGAATCCCCATTATTAGATATTGAAATTTGCTATTTTACGGGGTTAATCTAATATGGTAAGATATAAGAATTTTTAATTCGCTTAATATGAGATAGGCTAGTATAGGTCGAGTAAAACCTAGCCTGTAATACGAGTGTCTAGTTGAAAACTTATAAATAGTGCTCAAATCTCTTCTCTAACCCTAATGCACAAATAATTCCCATAAAGAGCAAATACTGAATGCAATACGTGAGGGCAAGTCTCATTGAACCAGTGATACATATATCGATAGATGAGAAACACTCGAGTTATGGATCGTCTCTATTCCCCATCAAGAACGATGGATTAAATCAGGTGCGCAAATATTTTTTTCTTCATTACCATGCCTAAGTTCTCGATATGGAGATATAAGGGTGCCGTTTTTGTGGCTTACATGTGGTTTGAAAGCAGACATAGTCTAGGTCTGAAACTTTCGAATTTGGCCTGTTTTCAAAAAAAAATTTTCCGGAGAAAATTGATTTTGATCACATGAACGGATAGATCTCGTTGAGATTCACCTCTATAGGATGCCGCATGCGCTAGAGCTGACGTCATCGAATGATGTTAACGATCTGCTAACATGGGTGACTTGACCTGTTGAATTAGTACATAGTAATGAATACGGGCACTGGAAATATCATATAAATCTGACAGTTTCCCTTAACAAGGTAGAGTGGTTGACCTTTTGTGTCGATGGACGCAGAAACTATTGAAAGTGGCACGGACTCCACGACTTTATTTGACCATCGTTTGGCTAATTTTCTGTTTTAGAGCAGTTACAGGCAATATGTTGATTTAAATCGTTTATTTCCCCGATCGGGATTTCCGTTTCTTCTTTGGGGCAAATGGTGCCATGCTCTACATACCGTCGAACGCTTCTGATGGCTGGCATAAAACTTGATGATTCTCCTCCTCTTTGTCGTTTTGCTTTATAGATTATTTGGCTTTTGCGTGAGTTGGTCTCTTGATTGCCTGCCATGAGCCATGCTCTTTGGTCATCATGCCATTTTCGTTTCCCTTGGGGATGTGAGGAAGAATCTTGCCTTTTGCGGTGCTCATCCATGCTTGCATGAAGGTGCCTTCTTTTGACCTTCTGTAATGACAGGTTCTGCTGGCAACTGGACGTGGTATTCTTGTTTATGTAGAAATTGGCGATGGGATTTTGAAGGAAATCGAATCTATACAGCTAGAACATGATATCTCATGCCTTGACATTAATCCCATTGGGGAGAATCTCCATTATAGTCGGTTGGCAGCAGTTGGAATGTAGACGGAAATAAGGATAAGGATATTTTCATGGCCAGACTTAAAATTCATTACCAAGGAGCCTCTGGAAGGAGAAATAATACCTCGTTCTGTTCTGCTTTGTGCCTTTGAAAGGGTATGATGCTTTCCTTTTGCTTTCTGCCTTATATTTTAAGAAGTTGCTTCTGCATTGTTTGTTATGTACAACTTGCTCCATGTTGCACATCTAAACCCAGGTAACTAGGTAGATCATGTAGATATAGTGAACACTTGACAATTTTGTGCCTGCTATTTTATTTGACTGGTAACATTTCCTTTTCCTAAGAGAAATGAAGTAGCACGTGTGGGCTGGAAAGTCAAACCGTGTCTTTGTATTTTCAGGATCATATAGTGGTTAAGCACCGATTTATTCTTCTTTTTCGCTTCTCACTCGTATCTCATCTTTTCCTTAACAGATATCTTACCTCTTAGGTGCTCTTGGAGATGGTCATCTCTTGAATTTTCGATTGAACATGCATTCTGGTGAGTTAACAGATATGAGGAAGGTCTCTTGGGACTCAGCCCATCACCTTCCGTGCATTCGTATCAAAAAATACTACACGTGTATTTGCTGCAACAGATAGGCCAGGTGTCATTTTCAGCAGTAACAAAAAGTTACTCAGCAGTAATGTAAATCTCAAAGAAGTGAGCCGCGTGTGCCAATTCAGCTCTGCTGCTTTTCCTGACAGGTATTTTGAGTAATGGTAATACGTAGAGGAACTTCTTTTTGGTCCTATTTTGGCATTTTCCGTACATCCTCTATTAGGATGAAGACTTTTCGATGGTCATCGGGTGCTACTTCTTGGCATAACAAATTCTTCCTTTGCTGATATAGTGCAGACTGAGGAGACTGGATGAATAAATTTAGATATTACTCTATGGTTGTGTTTGTGGCGTGAAACAGATAACTTTTTTTCTCGAAGTATGTGCTATTTTTTGAACTGTTGATTGCGGATTCTGGCTCACAGAATTTGACCGAGTTCTCCGTGTGCGCTCTCTTTTTAAAGACAATAATGACCTCAATCTGTCTTTTCGTGTGATTATGTTTGTCTCAGTTCATCGAGGCAGTTGTTCAGGGTGATTGAATTGATCTCTTCCAATGCTCTCCACTTAAGTCTCAGCTCCAGCATCAAATTATGGGATAAAACCCCTTCCTTGTTTCATATGCTCATATAATGAATCATTTTTCCCATTGACAGTCTTGCAATTGCCAAAGAAGGCGAGCTTGCCATTGGTATCATCGATGCTATCCCGAATCTTCACATTCGCTCTATCCCCCTTAGGGAACAAGCACGCTGCATTTGCCATCAGAAGCAGTCTAGGACGTTCGGAATTTGTAGCTGGAAGTGCATCCTGACATTTGATGGAGAATATCCAAAGCATTTTGTTCGGCTTTTGTATGACCAGACTTTTGAGTTCAAGTCAACTTATCCGCTTCATCAATTTGAGCATGGTTTCTCCATACTTAGCTGTTCCTTCTCTGATGACAGTAATGTTTATTACTGTGTTGGGACTGGATATCATTTTCCGAAAGAAAAGGGTCCACCCAAGGTTAGATGCATCAGGCATGAAGCCAATTGATATATTTTCTATAGATTAGTAAAATTCTAATCCTATTTTACGTCACTTGCCGTTGCAGGGACGGATATTAGTTTTCACTGTTAAGGAGGGAAAATTACAGCTGATTCTGAAAAAGAAACCAAGGGGAATGTTTACCGTTTGAATGCCTTCAATGGAAAGTTATTAGCTGCAATTGATGGAAAAATTCAATTGTACAAGTGGATGCTGCGAGACGATGGTTCCCGTGAATTGCAAACCGAATGTGAACTCCAAATCAACGACATCTTTGCCTTCTATGTACAAACTAGAGGAGACTTCATTGTTGTTGGTGATATGATAACGCCATCCATATGCCTGCTGATATACAAGGCAAGCAATCTTGTTAGTTTATAGCACTCATACATTTCTGGAGTTTCTCTGATCCATCTGTCTGCACCCCTTTTACCTTCTAGAACAGTCATGCAATTATAGCTCCCACTTTAGACGTGAACATGAGCACAGGTCTGAATCTCTAACAAACATTTTACCATTTTTTCTCAACTGGGGAATGCCTGACACCTGCCTTTGTACCTCTGCATAGCCAAATCGAGGTTGCCATGTTCGTAGCCCCTGTTCCATGTGTATTTGAAAAGCACGATATACTCTCATGAGTGGTTTATGAAGGAGATCGAGTGGAATTTGCAAAAGTAGTACCAGAGGGTTTGGTGTGTTTGGGCAAGGCACATGTCCTTGGTTTCTCGGTGCAACCTGAACTTAGAGTTTCAACCCTTTGTTCTTTATGGAAGAAACTCTTGGTCTTGACCATAGTTTTAACCATTCTCTTTAGGACTGACCATTCTTTCATCTTGTCATCCAGCATGAGAAGGGTGCCATTGAAGAGCTGGCACGTAATCCAATTGCAAATTACTTGTCTGCCTTCGAGATTCTCCCTGATGGCACTTATCTTGGAGCGGATAATAAATCCAACCTCTTCGCAGCGACTGGTAAAGAGGGGGACTGTCTTGAGGTGGTTGGTGAGTATCACCTAGGAGAATTAGTCAACCAGTTCCGCCATGGTTCCCTTGGAATGCTGTTGGAGGATTCCAATGCGGGCAGGATTCAGAGCATCATATTTGGCACATTTAATCTCGCGATTGGGGTGATTGCGTCGCTTCCCCATGATCAGTACGTATTTCTGGAGAAGCTTCAGCCAAACTTGAGAAGGGAGATTGAAGGCGTTGGAGGACTGAGTCATGAGCAGTGGAGGTCGTTTCACACTAAGGGGACTGTGGATGCTCGGAATTTCTTGGACGGAGATCTCATCGAGTCATTCCTAAAGCTCAGTCGCAGGCGGATGGAGAAGATCTCTAAATCAATTGGCGTCTCGGTGGACGAACTCTGCGGGAGAGTTGAAGAGTTGACCAGGCTGCACTGATTGCAGAGTGGCTTCTATGGTATCCTGTGTTGGAAAGGAGACTAGTATATGCATGAAACAATATAGCGTGGCATGTTGATGGGTGTGTTTTCAGGTTTCGTTACTCACTTCGCTACCTTTTCTTTCCTGGTTCAAATTTGTTTTAAGTACTTGAATTCAACCTCGAGACTTTAATATTACCGGCTTGTGACAAAAGACTTATTGGTACGTGAGCATGTCCTTATAACATGTTTGGAGCCTCGGAACTTTCCCTTGGATAGGGAATTTAGTTATTGTGTTTTCCACTTGGAAAATGAATGAATTTTGCTAGTATAACAGCTTTTGGATTACTTATGAGAGTAACACGTTGCGTGAATCACAAATTTTAAAAAAGGAATGGACTCTACAACTATTTTTTAATTATTTGTTATTTTTTTGTGGTCCAAAATGGACTCACAGTGAGTCAAGAATAGTTATATAATCATTTTTCAAAATAAAAAATACATTTTCTTATCTTGTATTAGGGTCTTACCATTGATGTTCTATTAACTTTTAGATAGTAAGTGCTCTTTCATAGGAAACTTTAGATCTTTCCTGTTTACTTCTTGAAAATGATTGGCACCCACGTAAAATTTTTATTGTACATTGTACACTTTAATCTTGATTACGACAATGCATTATGATATCCAAAATAGTATAGCGATGTTTTTTTTTTTTCCGTTAGAATTGCTTGTTGAAAATTGTAGTGTCCACTAGATGAGCCATGGAATTGCCCATACCTATAAATCTTATGTAGCAATCTAAGGCTCAAAACTAGAAACCTGGTCGTGTTATCCGTGCTCTGTCAGACAACGATCTGGTACACGGCAAGGACTTTCTAAAGAAGATGAAAGATCCACCGTCGAGCTTGACGTGCAGAAGACTTCCCAATCTCGAGCGCCAGCTATGCTCCAGCTCCACCGAGAAATTCCATCTCCATTGGTCAATTGGAGCCGATCATCGTCTTCTAACTATGATAAAATATCATACAAAGGCCTAGACAACACCCCAAAAATTTGACTACTTGTCCCGTATCGACGTTTACGGCGGGGGTACATGCTTTGCATGCTCACCCCAACTCGGTGAACATTGTCGATATTGCGAGGTGTCGTCCACTCCGTCGGACAGGACGTCCACTCCGTCGGACAGGACGATCAAATTGCAGGATCGGAACAGAGAGCGACAAGATGGGTGACTCGGAAGTGACACACAGACACAGGCACAGCAAAAGCCATGCCGGTATCTCTTGTCACCGTTTGCAGATGGACTGATCGAACCCAAAGCAGATCACAGAAAGGCTCATTCTGTCTTGGGCTCTTTCAGGGACCATTTCGTTTCGGCGAAAAAGCCCGGTCTGGTTTTCAGCTGGGCTTGTGTGCTGTGCATCTTCCATTGAACAGTCTTAATCAGTGAAAATGCAGGATTGAGATCACTGAACTTATGTTACGTGTGGATACATGAGTTCATACCACATCCTTGATATCCACATTCCAAGAACCAAGGACCTGGTACGTGGGATTCGACGTTCGGACATTTGGTGGCCTGTCTTGATTGGCTTCAGGGCACACTTCTTGGGTGCTAATTGACTTGATCACTATTAAATTAGACCTACTAGATCAACATATTACTTGATGACGAAATGAAATCAATTTGATGTTGTCACATATTCCCCCGTGATAATGGCCTTTTCCTGGGCGTTTTATTTCATACATGTACAGAACCGAAATGATGGCTGATGGGCAAGAACTCTCCGTTCTTTCTTTGAGCGGCACGTTGAACAAAGATAATAGTATTCATAACATCAGGAATCAAATGATTGCTCAGATGAATAAGATTCGTTTCCCATATGTGGAAAACTGTATTTTCTTGAAATCATCGCATTAGCGTCCTATACGTATAATTGTCGTCGTGGGAGTTTGTTACGAGCTGTTTCAAAGATGCTCAGACGTTTTGATAGCTCAGAGATTATATATGTTGGTGGTTCGAATGCACATACTCATGCATCAAGTCGCAGCCCTAAAGCCTCCGTCAACCTCTTGTTTCCATATGTTCAGTGTCACATATTTTGGAGTTCTTTATACTATCATGTGGGTGCAATTTCGTATTCAAACCTCCCATCCCAATTTTTGTGCATGTCTTACTTTGCTCGAGTTGCGAGGGTATGAATTTATGACTCGGAATCTATCTAACTTTTTTTTTTTTTTTTAACGATGGAATCTATCTACTTCAGACGGGCTTCTTTGTTATAAGGATGAAAATTATGTTGTCATACCAATGCTGATTCAATTCCACGCCGCGGTTAATGATAAGAGACGTGCATCACGTAAATGAAGAAACGTGTAGCATGAATGAATGCAGGTGAGGTGCATGACTTAAATTCGATTCCCCAAGTTACCGCAATGAAAATGAATCCTGTGGCCGAGATCGCCATCCCCGTTCTTGCTTATGTCTTACCATGTGCTCCATGAGTTAAAAAAGAGATGATAACAATCTAAAATTCGGTTTGTTTTACGGAAAACACGGAGAAAGTTTTTCAGATTGCCGACGTTTGGTTAACAAAAAAATAGATTAATCAAGGAAAACATGTTCCATCTATAGAAAAGACACTTTCACAAGTGGGGAGAATCATTTCCTCTTTTGAAAAGAGGAATCAATCATTCTCCTCTTTTCTTCATCCAAGCCTCCCGTGCACTCATTTAATTATTCATTATTTATATTTTTTAAATCAAATATTTGATTATTTTTTTCTTTTCCTTTTCTTTTTGCTTCTTCTTAGTAATTGGCCACAAGCGAGCTCAAGCCTTTCCGACTTGTTTATGGCGAGGCTTGAGCTCGTTGATTTGGCAAGGTGGAGCCTTACCCGAGATTGGCTCGACTTGGCTTGCTAGAATATGGCAAGCTTGAGCTCGCCTATGGCCAATCACCGGGCAAAGGAGGCAAAACAAAAAAAGAAAGAAAAAAGAAAAAATTAATAATTAATTAATATTTTTGAATTTTTTGATCATTTCCTTTGGGATTCAATTTTTCATACTAAACGACGAAATATATTTTGTAATTCATTTTTAAGTTTTAGCTAAACACCAAAAAGTATTATCATTTTCTTAAAATATTAAATTAGAAAATAATTTCCAAAAATGATATATTTCTTGCGAAACAAACGTCAACTAAAATTGACTCATGTGCAACATGCTAACAAGACAAAACATACCTACTTATGAGTCCAACTCCAATACCACCACTACACATTACTCTTAAGGACAACTCTTATTGCCCAGACATTGCATTACTAATTATACAAAGAATATATAATTAACTTAGGCTACCTAATTTGGGATTACATGGTGTCGAAACCTTTTCAAAAAAGTTGACTCCTCGCCAGCTCCACGCCATAAACATTGAACCCTCAATTTATCTTCCTATAAAATATTTAGCGACAGACTTTATTGTCCTTCATATTTGATTGATCATCGACGTCCCCCATCCAATTGATTTGTTCCTTTTGTTTAATGGCGTACTTTGGTTTCAATGGCCGTTAAAACAATGACAAAGGAGTCCAGCAATCCGTCCACTATTCGAACTCCATCTGTCATCTATTTCCTTGGTGAACCCAAGTATATAAAATTGCTTTCGCAGAGGGTTCTCCTTTAAGCATGCGCCATTAGTCACTAAGTAATTGTTTTCATATTCTATCAAAACATCTCATTTTTTTTTTTTTATCTCAAGCTTAGAGCTCGGCATGTCATCGTGCTTGATGGATGGTATTGGGATTATCTCAAATTGGTTGTGAAAAAGGTTAATGGTTATGAGAAAATGCCTCATTCTTTAAGTTGTTTAAGACTACTCAACACTGGTATCGGAGCCTAGTTACCAACAGATTTAGACTCAACAATAACATAGGACATACGGGTTGTTATTACTCTGACCCAAAACACAATGTGTGGGGGGTAGATTGTAGAAGGAGTTGATGGTCAGACAAAAGCTGTTCATGGTGAGCGATCTCAGAATGATTGATGGCAACCTCACATCTCATGTGCCTTCATATTATATAATTTATCATAATATTGTAAATTTTGTATGTTGTCTCCTTTCTCTTTATTTTTTCATTGGAGTTTTTTTAAATATAATGCTTTCGCTTTCTTATTCACTAAACTTTTATTTATTCTAATTGTATTCAAGTTCTATTCACTCATGTACTTTTTTATTATTAGCTCTTATTATATCTATTACGACCGCCAGGCCAATGCTCCACCCCTATCCCTGTCCGATGAAGCTTCGAGGAAGCTTCCTTCGATTCGAACGGACAAGGATCCAAGGTGCATGAGAATACGAAGTCCCTATTTGGGTAATAAATCCTTGTTTGGGGACCAAATGACTAATTAATTCTCCAATGCCTTCAGGTATTCGTGCTGGATAAGTACTCCACAACTTTGCATTTGTATAAGATATCCCAATAGTGCGTCCCACTACCGATAGTAGCAACCTCCCCTATAATATTCTCTCATTGCCCCTGTGATTTCTCTTGATCACAAATTTTTGACTTTTAGGTCCGTGCATGAGTGCGGTGCGATCAAGTACGATTTCGCTACAGCTATACAAAATTATATATTTGCTTTCATAGAGTTACTTCCACGTTTGGGAAGCTCGAGAAAGGCAAGGAATAGAAGCGTGGGAAAAAGATTTTCATGACTTCCCAAAGCAGCAGTTTTGAGATATACGATAATGGTTATCTGATTTATATAAGCACAATTGTTGAGATTATACCGTTCGTGGGATTTTTATTGTCATAAATAGATGATTCTAAGAGAATCCGCAAGCTGATAAGTTATAGATCACGTGACAAATACGTGATTTTTTTTTCTTAGTTAAAAAAGTAGGCTTTGTAATATCGATATTACAAATCAATATCAACATAATTAGCATTTGTACGATAACAGTTTGCCCATTGAGAGTAGGAATTTGTTGACAACAAAAGAATGTCCAAGTGTTTAATTGACATTCTCGGATGCAGCCGGCGAAGTGGTGACCGTTGAGGAAGAGGAGGCAACATAAATATCAAGTAATGGAGTTTACAATCTCAAATGCAACCACCAAAAAGGTAACAATCAATGTAGTGGAGTGGATGACTGTTGAGTTATTGAGTCCATAATTGTCGAGTCGTTGAGTTGATAACCGACGAATAATTGAGTCAACAACAATCTAGTAATGGAGTCGATGTAATCATCAAGTAACCATTAGTGTAGTGGAGTCAGTGTAACCATTTGTATAATCGTCGGTTGTGAGCTGTAAATATCTCAAGTGTACTCTTTGTAAGGACTCCTAATCAATCATAGAACTCATCGTTCTTCGACAAATTTATCTTTATTTTTATTTCTTGTAACTTATGCAACTACTTTCAGTCTTGTACCTTTAAATTTCTTGTCAAAATCAACAAAGGACCTTTTGCATCCTTTATCAATTCATTTATCAATCCATCCATATTTTCAGAGCTTTTTCGTTGGTTTCAGCTTTTTGGCACACCCAGTGTGACACATTGTGACACATTTTGTTGATTTGAGCAAACTACAATGGCAAGAACCAAAAATCAACAAGAGTCCAACAATGTTGTTGCAACAAGAACCCATTACCACAAACTAGTAATGAGGCTACTGCGAATTCTAAGTCTCAACAATTGGAAGAGTGGTATAGAATAACCGATAGAGAGATGTCAATCTTTCAAGGCTATTACATCGTGAGCCACATGTATCAATTATTTCGTGTTCCACTCTCAATTCTATAGAACAATACCCGAGGTATCAATTACTAACATGGCTAGACTTTATCAGCATAGTAATGAGTCAGTTGACTAATTTGGTGCTTGGTTTAAGAAGACTAAGAGCATGTGCCTTGCTTCACTTCTGAAAGAGAACTTACAAGTTTGGCCATTTGATGGGTTGAAATTTAATTAAGAAAAAAATTTGAAGGTCGAGACTTTGCTTATTTATTTTAATTGGCTGCAAGAGTGTCTAAGTAAAAGCAATTGCTTAAAGACAAAGATAAAGGATTACATGAAAACTTTATACAAAATATGGCTTCAATGGAAGATATGAGTTAGATGATGAATTTGACCAAGATGAAATTCAGTAATGAAAAATCAAATTTGTCGATAACAAGGATACAAATGATGACCATTGATTATCTAAAAAATGATCAATGAATTATTCAATATTTTTAAAAGGGAGAATATGTTGATACAAAAAATGCCCAAGAGTTCAATTGACATTCCCAGATGCAACTGATAGAGAGGTAATCGTCAAAGAAGTGGAGACAACATAACTGTCAAGTAATAGGGTCAATAATCTCGAATGCAACCTTCGAAGAGGTAATTGTTAAGGCAATGGACTCGATAACCATTTAGTAGAGTTAGCAACCGTCAAGTAGTGGAGTTGAATACTACCAAGTAGTGAAGTTGATGTAATCGTCAAGTAATCGTCACTGTAGTGGAGTCAATATAACTGTTTGTGTAACCGTCTCTTGTGGGCTATAAATACCCGAAGTATACTTTTTGTAAGGACCTCCAATTAATCACAAAACTCAACATTTTATCGCAAATTTATCTTTATCTTTATTTTTCTGTAATTTACAAGACTGGCCATGATTGCCTCCAAATTCTGTACGTTTAATTTTCTAGTGATTTACCTTTATATGCAAAATTTGTTGATTCAGTTATTAATCCATCTACATTTCGTAAGGTTTTTCGTTGGTCATTTTTGCAGCGAAAGAAAATTATAGGACATTACCTGACCAATGAAAGATGATGATGATAATGTCTCATGTCTGCCAATATAAGCTAGATAAACTCATCCTACAAATTACATGACAAACATAACTAAGCACATTGCAAAATTGGGTTGATCTGAGTCGCGTTATTTCTTAGAACACTGTAGATCGATTTAGTCCACTGAAAAAGATGATGATAATGTCTCATGTCTGCCCCATTCAATGGTCATTATGATGAAACCCTACTTTGAATGAATGTATTAGGGCCTATTATTCAACTCCACATGTTGGACACATAAAAAGCAACACAGATTCTTCAAATAAACAACAGATGCCTAGGAATTAATTTATTGATATGGGCAAATCAGTGGACTCATGCAAAAGAAAACTGTGCACTCATCTCAACAGCGGCTTATGAACAACACTATTAATGGAAGTTGTTGAAGAAGACCATGTGCTGGGGTTGCTGGCATTCTACACAAATACAACTCCAACTCCATTAGTGTCCAACTATGCAACCTCCATTTTTTCCCCAAAAACAGAAGGACTGGATGGGGAAACATTTTTGTGGGTTAGTAATGGTTGACCCACTCAAAACCAAGGATAACTATAAAATTACAGCAATCAATTGCCCACATCATTATTCACCTGTCTATTCTCAAACCGCCATCGTGCCAATTAGATAATTTGAAAATGGGAAAGTTGATGGAACCCCGAGACTATTTGTTGGTAATGATATGACGAATTAGGTCAACACATGGGAACCTCTCAGTTTTTCTATAAATGCGCCTCTCGATTTGCCATTTTCTTCATGCACCAAAGCAGCAGCACATTTCACCACCTAACTTGGGACCCGATCTTTTCCTTCTTTTCCTGGGTCTCTCTGTCTTGCTTGCTGTTTCTATCGATGTCTTCCATTGGTGCAAGCTGTGCTAATGTCTATGTGATGAAGAAACGTCAAGAGGAGAAGCTCAAAAAAATGGAGGAAGAAGGAGAGAAGAGAGAGAAGACTGTTGCGGAAGACAAGGTTGGTGGTGATGGTCATGATTCCAATAGTAGTTCCGGTTCTGCGAGGAAAAAGAAAGTCCATCCTCATAATCCAAAGGCACCGGATTCGGGCAAGGCAGGAGAGAGTTGAAACACGCGGTGCTGAAACGAGAACGAGACAAACTGGTGTCAAATGGGTTTGATTATGATAGTGCTTGTTTTTCTTGTCAAGTGTTTATTGTCCTCTCTCTCTTTCTTTGCTTGTGTGTATGGAAATGCTTGTTTTTCTCGTACTCTGGCCTTGTATGTAACGGTCTCAATCCAAAGATTTGAGGCCTTTCCTCAGATTAGTTGTCAGTAGAGAATATATTGAAGAGGGTAGACAACCGATTCAATTATCTTTTTGGCACTCGAAATTATATTCAAATCTAAAGAGGGTTTTTGATGAAATGCAAAAAATAATCCAAAACAAGCTTCATAATAAACTAGTTAGTGACATTTGGACAATGTAAATATGACTAACATTAACATAGTTATCCTCGTTGAGAGGCAAACGATGGTTATTCATAAGATTTTCAGATTGGTCTATATATTGGTGTTGACACTTAAATTTTGATTAAATATTTAGAGTTAAATTGCCTAGAAAATTATGGGCCAATTTGGCTCTAACAAAAAGGTTTCCGCATCACCTAGATTCTGATATCATTTGCATCTATTAAGTTGATTTTCTACCTTTATTTTATCATATTTTTATCTTACTTTCAGCCTTTCAGGTTATTATTATGATTGCTAGTATTATCCTCTCTTTTTTTAAAAAAAAAGAGAGGTCCATGGAGGGGCTGGGCTTTCGCGCCCGGCCCCCTTCATTTTCTTTCCTCCGGCCCAGCCCAGCCTTTTTCCTCCTTCCTCCTTGCTGCGCTTCGCGCGCGCAACAGAGAGAAGGGGGCAGAACATGGCAACGCGCGCAGAAGCCGAAGAGGCGCGAGGGGACAGCCTACCGACGCAGACCAGGGTAGCCGGCAACGGAGGAGACTGTTGGGGCAGGCGCATTCAATGTGCTGAGGAGCTTGAGGCGGCTCCAAGGCCTGGCCCCCCCCTCCTCCTCTGCTTCCTCCTCCTTCCTTCTTCCCTGGCGCTGCGGCTCACGCGCAGAAGACATTGACGCGCGGAGGATGACCTACGGCAGTAGAGAGCAGAGTAGATCGGCGACGGAGGAGACGTCTCGCAGGCGCCATCAATGCCGCCGAGCGAAGCAGCGCGAAATCTGGCGCGAAACCCGGGCGGAGGGGACGTCTTGGCGGACTCCTTCAATGCCGAGGAGGCCTCGGCGGATAAGATGGGATGGGACGCCGGTTCGGCCAAGAGGGAGGCCGGTCGGCATCTCAAGAACCGGCGACCGGACCCTTCCCACCAATAAATAGAGAAGACAGATCTGCGAGGGGGGAGAGTTTTTTCTGGAGAGAAAAGAGGGGGAAGAAGAGAGAAGCGGTGAGTAGTTCCAGAGAGAGAACCCCGGAAAGTGGTGCCCGAGAGCCGTTCGACGAAATTCCTGAGAGAAAAAGAGCTTGAGATCTGAGAAAGCGAGCCGAGATAAAGGTTGAGGGCCGGTGAGTGCCTTCCGGCAAAGGGTATGCTCAAAGAAACTGCCGAACGCAGCGGCATTACCTCCCTTCCCGAGCCGACGTCTGGTGGGTGGTGTTTTTTTTTTTTCCAAGTTCGGGGTCGGTCCCCAAGGATCACGGCTCGGAGATGCGCGAACCGGATGGACGCAGCTCGATCTTCGAGCTCGTCCGTCGTCCGACGTCCGACACCGCGAGCCGCGTAGGGGACCCTTTATCGACCGCCCCTGTCCTGCTTTCTTTTCGGGCTCGTCGGACCGGGCCACCGTCGCCCGTTGCGTGCGAGTTCCGACCCCAACTGTGATGAGCTTTGCAACCGTCGGGTCGTTGCTTGTCTTTTATTAGTGTATCTTGACACTCGTGCAAAGCCCTGTCGAGTTTTTGTTCATTCTTCAAATGGCGCACGCCACCCGCTCGACCAAATGATGCCCGTTCATGTCCTTTGTTATGGCTGAGATTTGCTCTGTTCATTCCTGCATACTTTTAAGCGCACGCGAGCCGTCTCCTTGGAGAAATCGAGTCCCGCTTGTTCATTATTGCCGCGTTTTCAAATTTCATTTTATTTTATTAAGTTTTCAATCTTGTTTTAGCGTTTGAGCATGCAGTCCATCGGAGAAGGTGAGGACGGCAGAGTTTCGGCTTATTCCGTGCAAAGGGAACGAGAGACCTGAGAGACGGAAGGAGAGAGATGAAGAGTAAAAGAGGAATAAACAAAAAAGAAAAGAATAAATTCTAAAAAGAAAAGAGATAAAACAGGGGGAGGGGGTTGGCTGTTAGCCCTGGTTCTGGAATATAGTGAAAGCAGAAGAAAGGAAGGGCGGCAATATTATAAAATAAATCGCTTTTGTCGCTTGGTTGGTCGTAGGAGAGACGCGGGAGAAAGGGATGTAAGAAAAAGTAAAAAAATAAAGTGTGTCGAAGACAAAATAGGGAAAAGACAAAAAAAAAAAAAAAAAAAAAAAAAAAAAGAGGGGCGTGAACGGTCAGACTCAAATCGGACCGGCGCTTGTTCAACCAACCCGAGTCAGTATATATATACACATAAAATTCAATAAAATCTTTTGTAGGGAAAGGCCTGAAATTGATTTTGAAATTTTCTTTTATTAAAATGCATGGACAAATCTTTCAAAAATTTCTGAAATTAGGAAAACAAAGCTAAACATTTTTTGTGTATCTTTAATGCGTGAAAAATCCTTCGAACGAAAATCAACTTTTTATGTTTAAAAGATCAAATATGGGAAGGGTATTAGGGAATAACTAATGTAATCAAGTTCTCGATTTTATTCTCTAGTTGTAGGAATAAAATATTTTTTTCAATATTTTACTTGGGTTTTTGATGGGCTGGGAAGAGCTCAAACTAAGTTCTTAAAGCATTAGCCGAGCCATTAGTCGAGTCATTAGCCTTCAGAATGTGAGGGAGGTTGCAACAATTGGCAATTGTTGTTCAATGGGGTGGAGAGTTACCGTGATTGTAGACACTTTTCTTTTACACCTCTAGATTCTATGCACAATAAGAGATGAAGGATATAAAAAAGCTCATATTTCATTGTATTGAAGTTGGCGTTACGGAACACACCTTAAACTTTTTGCCGATTTCTCTCTCGTATGAAAAGCCCTTCTCTACCGCCTGAGTAGCTTCCTGGTATTTGCCTAAACCCTACCGTACAAAGCAGCTTCCATTCCTTACAATGGTGAACCTGCTTGGCCCTCTAACCTTCGACTAAGCTTTAATCTCCGCCCTCTTCATCTTGCCCTAACCCTTTTAGCCACTAACCCCAAAATGCCTAAAACAGTCCTACGAGCCTTTCCCACAGCTCTTGTTGGCCTTCAGCTGTAACCTCTTTAGCAGGCTTCATCTGGAGAAGCTGGGTTTGATCTTCACTCTTTACACGAAAGTCAAACTTGGGCTTCTGATGGTGACGCCAGAAGATGGTGCATGCCTGGATATACTCCAAGCCAGACTCGACATACGGCATCTTGAGGGATTTACATCTCGTTGACTGCTGACCACCGAAGGGAGGACAGTTGATCATGGAGGAGGATCACGCTGCTTATGAACGCTTGGAAACACTATGCAACAAACTTGGTAAATTACTACATAAACAAGAAATAGTGATTAGGGATGAAGATTTTTCAGTAGATAAATTGCTAGAATGTCGCTTTTCTATCATGGGCCAGCTTTATCAGAACCCTAGCTTTAATCATCAAGCTCTACTAACATCCCTGAGAAAAGCATGGAGAATGGAAAACTTTTCTATGAAACCTCTGGAACAAGGGGTCTTTTGCTTCACCTTTAGCAATGAGGAAGACCAACAAAAGATTCTCAAATGGGGACCCTGGTGCTTCTCTAATCACCTGCTCATTCTGCGAGCCTGGGAATCGGACATGCCCCCACACTGTTATAAGTTTCAGACCTACGCATTTTGGGTTAGAATATTGGGTCTTCCTACCGAATGGCAGTCTGAGGGCATCATCAAAAAGATTGCCGGCATGATAGGGACAGATTACGGAAGTTAAACTAGAAGACAAAGGCCCTGCTGTCCAGCGAGTCGGGAAAGCAAGAATTGAACTTGATGTCACTAAAGAACTCATTGTAGGGCAATCCATGACCCACGGAGAAAGGAAGATTTGGCTAGACTTTAAATACGAAAGGCTTCCCTTCTATTGCTACTCCTGTGGCAAAATGGGCCACTATGCAAGCCAATGCAAGGCCATCCCCTATAATGAAGACCAGTTCAACAATAAACAGTAAAATCAAGCTATGGGAACTGGTTACGTGCAGAAGTTCAAGACCACAGCCCATTTTGAGACGCCTTCTATGAGCTAAACTCCATAACCAATGGACAGGAGGCTACAGCAATGACCCAAGATACACAAGAATAGCCAACCCCCACCATTTTGCTGGCGGATGCAGGTTGTACCCTCTCTGTCACAGCAGCTAATCATCAGAATCAGGGGACTGCACAACCACAGGAAGCTCTTTTAGACAAGCAGAGTAATGGATCCAGGCCCAACAATATTGGAAAGGAGATCCTGATGCTCCCCGCCCCCAAGGCACAAGCAACCTGACCTACAAAAAGAAAGAGTACAAGGGCTCTAAAACCCCCTCGGCTAAGAAACAAAAACGATTCAGCCCCTATACCTCCAAAAACTTGAACATTGAGTGGCTGGACTATTCAAAACTGATAGATACCCCTATAGGATTGACCCAAGAATCCTTTGGATGGGCTGTGGTGGCTAGTCCTAATAAGCCACCAATAGAAAAATGAAGTTACTCTGCTGGAACTGTCAAGGGGTGGGTACACCTTTGACAGTTCAAGAGCTGCGAGCCCTTGTGGCTATGCATCGGCCCGCTATGGTCTTCTTGATGGAGACAAAAAATCAAGAACCACTTCTTCAGAGAATAAAGAGCAGATTAAAATTTCCTAACTGTGTGGTAGTCAATCCGAGGGGCACGGCTGGAGGGCTAGCTTTATTTTGGGATGAAAGTGTGGAAATACATTTTCAAACGCAATCGGAGCATTTTGTGAGTCTTATATGCAAAAACTATGAGGATGGCAATACCACGCTCATCACTTTGGTCCATGCACCCTATAACCTTCAAAAGAGATTAGACTTTTGGGACGACTTGCGCCAAATTTGCTACTCAAATCTGCTGCCTTGGGTTTGCCTGGGGGATTTTAATGAGGTGCTATTCCACTGGGAGAAGAGGGGGGCACGTATAGCTGAGACTGCACGCATGACAGCATTTCGGGAGCTTCTCAACGACTGCTCACTTATGGATTTGGAAAGCAAAGGGTGCGCCTTTACTTGGTCGAATAACAAGGAGGGATCAGAAAACATCCAGGAACGCTTGGACAGAGTGTTATGCAATGTTGACTGGAGACTCCTATACCCGGAAGCTGAAGCCTATGCTCTACCTGCTATAGGATTTGACCACAACCCTCTTCTTTTATTTATGTGTGCTGATCGGGTGAAACGGAAAAAGGAATTCAAGTTTGAAGCATTTTGGCTCGAAAATACATAATGTAAAGCTATTATTCAGGAGGCTTGGGGACCTGTGTCACAAGAGAATCGGCTACTAACCCACAAACTGAAAGTGGTGACTAGTGCACTGACCCTTTGGAGCAAAAAGACCTTTTCCAATGGGCCACAAAAAATTGCTAAACTAAAACAGGAGCTGCAAAATCTGACAAACAGCAACCACTACCTTGTACAGCGAGCCAGAATATAAGGCATACAAGGAGAAATTGCAGTATTATGGAGGCAGGAAGAAATGTATTGGGGGCTGAGATCGCGTATTAACTGGCTGAGGTGGGGAGACAAGAACACCAAATTCTTCCACGCTACCACAATTCAACGAAGGTAGAGAAACCGGATATCCAGGATCAAAACCGAGGGGGATCATTGGCTGTCTAACCCAGAACAAATCAAACAAGCTGTCTTGGGATTCTACCACACTCTATACCAGTTTGAAGGCCAAAGAAACTTCGTCCCGGTACTTGAACAATGTAAAACAGCAGTGACGGAGGACATGAACAGACTTCTTCTAGCTGACATTACTGAAGACGAAATTCAAAAGGCAACATTTCAAATGGGAGCTGGGAAAGCACCAGGACCAGACGGGCTGAATGGACTATTCTACCAGGAAAATTGGGAAACTCTGAAATCAGACATAGTTATGGAAGTCAAAGCATTTTTTAGAACAAACCACATGCTCCCAGAACTAAACAAGACTCACATAGCCCTCATCCCAAAAACACAAAACCCCGAAACGCTTGATCAATATCTTCCTATTAGCTTGTGCAATTTTGGCTATAAAATCATTGCGAAAGTGCTAGCAAACAGACTAAAACCGTTACTCCTTGAGATCATTGCTGAGGAGCAAAGTGCGTTTGTCGGAGGGAGGCTAATCCAAGACAATATACTTGTGGTCCAGGAGGTGCTCCATCAAATTCGGACTAGGAAAAGAAAGAAAAAGTTTCAGGTGGTCCTAAAGTTAGACATGTGAAAAGCTTATGACCGCGTGGAATGGGACTTCCTTGAGGCGTGCTTACTGAAAATGGGGTTTGAGGCCCGATGGGTTAGGTGGATTATGCAGTGTGTCATGACAGTCTCTTTCAGTGTGAAGGTAAATGATGAGCCCCTACAATATTTCAGACCATCTCGTGGTCTTAGACAAGGCAACCCTCTCTCCCCTTACCTATTCATAATGGTGGCAAATGTGTTGTCTACACTTATGGCAAAAGTAGTGGAGGATCGAAGCATTAAGGGGATCCAACTAAACAGATGGTGCCCTACCCTCTCCCATCTCCTATTTGCTGACGACTCCATATTTTTCTTGAATGGGACAATCTTAGAATGTCAAAACCTAGCCTCAATTCTAAATCAATATTGTATAGCCTTTGGACAAGCAGTGAATCTCAACAAATCAGGCATTCACTTCAGCCGAGACTGCCCCCTCTCTCTAAAAAGGAACATGGTGGAGGCATTGAGGGTACCAATTATAGAGAAAACGGGGAAATACCTGGGCATACCTTCAGACTGGGGAGCCTCGAAGAAACATGTCTTTGCTTGGATCCTGGGGCGTGTAAACACAAAACTAGAAGGATGGAAAGAAAGATTGATGTCCAAAGCAGGAAAAGAAACCCTTCTAAAGACAGTGGTGCAAGCCATCCCACAATATGCCATGTCAGTATTTAAACTTCCTGTGTCTATTTGCAAGGCCATTGAATAGAAAACAGCACAATTCTGGTGGAAAACAAATGAGCGCAAAGCTGGCATTCACTGGAAAAGGTGGGAAATCCTAAAACGTAAGAAGGAAAATGGGGGATTGGGCTTCCGAGACCTCCTAGACTTCAATAGGGCCATGTTAGCAAAACAGGCGTGGCGTGTGAGCACCAACATACACACTCTCTGGGGGCGAATATATAAGGGCCTATATTTTCCTCAAACAGACTTTTGGCGAGTGAGTAAAGGTCAACGATCATCTTGGGGATGGAAGAGCTTAATCACAGGCAGGGATGCAATATCCCTTGCCATGCGGTGGAATATTGGAGATGGCTCAAGGATAAAAACCAGAGAGGACTGGTGGATACCGAAAGGGGTCCTGTATGGCCCGGCAAACAGAAATGAGCCTCAATTTCTCTCAGGATTTATCTCAGCAGAAGAAGGATCTTGGAAGGAACCACTCTTGCATGATCACTTCGATGAACAGACCGTGAGGGAAATTCTTGCCATCCCCCTCAAGCCACAAACAGAACAAGACTGTCCAGTATGGACATAGACGCACAAAGGCACCTACACAGTCAAAAGCGGGTATAATTTCCTCCGCGACTCCCCAACAAAACAGGCCCTCAATGAAGCATCATCTTCCTATACCCCCCCCCCAAAACCTATGGAAGGCTATATGGAAAACACAGGCCCCAACTAAAATCAAGATTTTCCTGTGGTCGCTATGCCAGAACGCACTTCCGACTAAAGACAACTTGTTTCGACGGAAAATCATACCAGATCCCCTATGCCCTTTGTGTCGCCAGTGTTCGGAAACTGCCGAACACCTCTACCTTCTGTGTCCCTGGACCGACAGTGTGTGGGCGCATCCCGCCTTGCAAGTGCAGATTTTTAAACAAGGATTGAGCAGGATAGAGGAATGGCTGATGGATACAGTGCGAAAAAAGGGTCTCTCAGGCTTGGAAATTACCACGTTGATCTTGTGGGGAATCTGGAAAGCTCGGAACGCCGCCATCTTCAACAATCGGAACCCGCACAGCGACGAGGTGGTGGAATCAGCCCTCACTGCTTTACAGAATCACCGTATATGGAACACAGCCAGTCACCAAAATCAACCCCGACGAACCCTAACAGGCGGCTGGGTTCCACCGCCACACCGCACTTTCAAGATAAACACAGATGGGGCTTTCTTACCAGGTGCGAAGTCGGGCTCGGTGGCTTGGATTTGCCACGACTCCTCTGGTCGGATGCTGAGCGGCAACGCCAAATCGGTGCCAGCGGCGTCTCCGATGATGGTCGAAGCACTCGCGATTGCAGAAGTCCTCGATCGTCTATGTCATCTACCCTGTTCTGCACAGAAGGACAATTGTGGAGTTTCCCCAAACGATGCCGTTCAACTTGAAACAGATTGCCAAGTCTTGGTTGAAGCTATTCTGCACCCTCAAACGCTCATGTGGGAAGCGCGTGTTCCTGTCCAGCACTGTAAAGAATTTCTATCGCGTTTACCCAATGTTCGGATCATTTTTTGTAGGCGTGAGGCTAATATGGTTGCCGATTGGATCGCTAAAAAACATAGGAAAAATGGCCTACCAACTAGTTGGGTCCAGTTCCCCCCCGAATGTCTGTGGAACTTGCTATGTATCGATGCCCAAATATCGGGCCCCTCCATTTTGGACTAAAACAATGGAAACTTCTGTTTCGACCAAAAAAAAAAAAAAAAGTTGGCGTTATGATTCCGACCAAAAAAAAAAAGTTGGCGTTATGATGATGCCATCATGACATCACGTCACTTGATGCTACTGGGGGTTTTTAAGACATCTTTTTACCAGTTTTTTACCAGGCCCTTTAGAAAAATGTGATAGGGACAAGTGGTTTTTTAATCAATACATTGTACGGCGAGGGTAGAATCCCGGTATGTTATCGTTTAGTGTTCGATGATAAGGAAAATTGTGTTGGTATTCTTGAAAAGGAACGGAAAACGTTGGATAAATTTTCATCAATGTTTGTAAGTTTCAAATATTGTTGGTGTGAAAAATGTGACCGGTAAATTGTTTGTCTAATAAGTTGTTAATAATTTTCCAAACTTTAAATTAAGTTACTAACAGTAATCTAATTATATTGAAATTATCAATTGTTCTAATAAATGACCAACTTTTATCTGTGTAACTTACCAAAGTGTTGATAAGTTACCAACTCTTTTAAGCTATTATTCACCTTAATTTGAGTAATTTACCAACTAGTTTTAGGTAATCTAATCTTATTTGAGTCATTTTCTAGTAATTGTTCGATTATTTTAGAATTTTTCTAAATTTTGTAACAGATGATCGATTTGTATGACTTACTAGCGTTTCCAGGTAATCAACTTTTATGTAAAATTAACAACTTTTTTCCATTAGAAGTACCAACTAGATTAATATTATCAAATTCTAATTTAAGTCACTGACACGTATTCATTTGGCCTCTCCTCGTTTCATTCTCACTCCCCAAATAGTTAGCACTTTTAATAGCAACGGATGAACAAAGAATCGGGGCATTTTGTTGTACAATCCAAGAGGTTTTTTTAGTGAGGATCTAGCACTTAATAACAGGCGGACACAACCAGCTTTGCTTGCAGATTGTGCAATAAAGGTCACAAAAGAACTTTAATTTGCCTGTAGATTGTGCATTAAAAGGTCAAACTTGTTAGCTAAGTAGCACTGTCACCAACATGCAACAGTAGACACATTATTTCTCAAAAAATAGAAAATTTCGATACATTGAGATATGTTATATATTATATACATAATAAATTATCATTTTTATAATTATTTAAATCAAATTAATTTGATTCAAACTCACAAATAAATAAATAATAATAAAAATTCTAGAATAGAAACATTAATCCATCATTTGTTAATATTATTCATTATTTCAATTAGATAAATTCAACTCTATTCCAATAATCATTAAAACTTGGAGGAAAAAAAACAATCTACATTCTAGATTCTCATGTTAGAGTGTGTCGAAAGAGAAGAGAAAAAACAAACTTATGAAGTAAATTGTGTCTCACACAAAGTGAGAATTAGAAAAGAAGATAATACTTGATTTTTCTTCTTTCCCCTTTATTATTTTTATTATTTTGTTTTATTTACACTCGACTCCTCATTTATTGAAAATTCTTAAAAATTGACCTAGTGCATGTCGGAATTCCGAACTCACATGTTGAAATTCTAGACTCGAGTGTTAGGAGAGTTGACCAAGTGTCGGACTTTCCGACATATGTTGACCAAGTATCGGAGCACGACACGACATGAAAACTCTCGGAGAGCGTTGATGCTTCCTAGTTTTGTTAGGCCACCGTAAGAACCCAAACTTAACTCTATGCAATCTGCACTGTAACATCATTACCCCTGTTTCCCAGAAATCCTTTTTTTTTAGGGGCCCGTATGTTTCACAGAATTCACCACTTGATGTTCTTTGTATTCTGCATTTCCTATAAACTCACTGTTTCCTATAAACTCACTGTCTTGATTTTGTAGATATGTCTCTCTAAATGGATGTGTGACTCTAATTGCAAAGGATTGGTTGAGTGATTAAGCACTTGCTTTCAATGCAGCATATCCCAATTTGGAGTCACGAAACATTTGCAAACTCGTGGTCTTCGGTTTTTGGCCCCCCACTCTCGGGATTAGTCGAATGGAGCGGGCTATGTGGCCCTCACTTCCCGCAGGAATGCGTCGAACACATGTTGACAACTCTAAAGGGCATCTTAATACAATCTGGCCACTGTGATCTAGATCGAAACAGAAAGGTAGAATCCAAACTAATGGACATATCGTGAAAATGCTTTATTGACTGCGAAAACCAGGAGC
The DNA here is from genome assembly GCA_014182845.1 of Corymbia calophylla. Classification (NCBI taxonomy): domain Eukaryota; kingdom Viridiplantae; phylum Streptophyta; class Magnoliopsida; order Myrtales; family Myrtaceae; genus Corymbia; species Corymbia calophylla. Next base: position 45,544,934 of record CM024700.1, on the reverse strand, counting down.
TTTTTAAGAGGTAGACAATCCATCGTCTCAGCAATTAGTTGCACAAGCCAAAGTGAACGAAAAGGAAAACAAGTGTGTACAAATCACGGATTATCATTTGTGAGAATCCGAAATTAACTTCTCCATCCATGACAGGACTATCACACACAGACGCTGAGAAACATTCCTGGACGGTGTCAAGAGCAAAGATGGAGAACCTATTCTCATGTAACACTTTGCAACGTAAGCGATAAAAAAAATCCCAACCAGCCGCAACAGCTTCTGTTTCTGCTTTACTTTCCGCGAACGTGTTCATGAGCCTCGTTGAGGCGATGGAGATGGTATGGCTCATGGCATCAAGAAGAGCTCATATACTAAGGCAAGCAAGTGCTCCTCCTCCACCTGAAGAGACTAACATTGATTGCAGAATGTGGGAACTCAGTGAGGATGGCCTTCCTTTCTTCCGTAATGTGTCGACTTGCATGGAAGATAAAAACAGAGATAGACGATGAAGAAGAAGAAGAAGAAGAAGAAATGGTATACATGGGAGGAGGTGTCACTGGCTTGGAAGCAACAAATATGCGGGAAGAGTTATCAATACCCAATCGATTCTCGATTCGCATAAGATTGCAATAGTGGATTTAAGGTCTTGTTGAATAAGTCAATTTCATTTTTAATTTGTTTTTCACGTGTTAGTAGTCTGTTGAGCAATACTCCTATTCTATGGGGTTGTGTAGTTACCTATTGGTGTAAAGCCTATATAAAGGCTTTGGTGTCAGTTTAATAAATAGTTAAGCAGACAGCTCTTCTTTCTTTGTGTGTGTCTCTCATCCTTATATTTCAACAGAGGTATCAGAGCAAGGTTAGGAGGAAAAGTGTGTTTGAGTGTCGTAAAAAGGTAAGAACCAAAAGAGAGCTTTTTGCAGCAAGCTACTTTTCGTTTGTAGCAGTAGCAGGTTACTTCAGTAGTGGTTCTATTTTTGCAGCAACAATAATGTCCTCAGAAACATTCGTACAACTAGCTATTCCACACTTTGATGGTCACTATGATCATTGGAGCAAGCTAATGGAGAATTTTCTCAAGTCCAAGGAGTAGTGGGATTTTGTTACCTTAGGAGTTGCTGAACCTGAAGAAGGAGCTGCGTTAACAGCAGTACAAAGAATAGCTTCGGATGCATCAAAATTGAAGGATCTCAACGCCAAAAACTACCTTTTCCAAGCAATTGACAGGTCCATTTTGGAGACAATTCTTTGCAAGGATACCTCCAAGCAAATATGGGATTCGATGAAGAGGAAGTATCAAGGCTCAGCAAGAGCAAAGAGGCAACAGCTTCAAACACTTAGTTCGGAGTTTTTGAAATGCTACGAATGAAGTCAGGAGAGACAATCACAGATTTCATTTCTCGGACAATGGCAATTGTCAATAAGATGCGGATTCATGGCAACAAGACGGAGGATGTCACCCTTGTTGAAAACATTTTTCGATCTTTGACACCAAAGTTCAACTTTGTCGTCTGTTCCATAGAAGAAGCCAAGGATATTGAAGAACTCTCCAATGATGAGTTGTAGGGATCTTTGTTGGTTCATGAACAAAAACCTCCTACAGTAAGAGATGGAAGAGCAAGCATTGAAGGCCTCAACTGGAGATCATTCTTTATCAGCGGCAAGCGCGATTAGAGGAAGAGGCAGAGGAAGAGGGAGCAATGATCGCAACAACTTCAGCTTCGATCAAAAGCCTGAAAACCATTCCTATCGTGATCCTCAAGGGAGAGGAAGAGGTGGAGGACAACATTCAACTAGTTTTAGGCCAAGGTTAGTAGACAAATCCAAAGTGGAGTGTTTCAAATGCCACAGGTATAGGCATTACAAATCCGTGATTTTCAAACTAATTTGAATAGACAAAGTGTGGAAAGAACTAACTTTGCAGAAAAAGTAGAAGTGTTTCTTTTGATGGTGTGCCATGAGAAGGAAGAAACTCAACTAAACATGTGGTATCTTGACACTGACTGCAGCAACCGCATGTGTGGAGACAAGAAGATGTTTTCCGATCTAGATGAATTGATTCACAACACCGTGGAGTTTGGAGACAATTCCACTGTGTCTGTAATGGGAAAAGGAATGGTGGCAATTCATCCAAAAGGGACTTCGGTAAAGACCATCTCAAATGTATTGTATGTCCTTGAATTGAAGAATAATCTGCTAAGTGCTAGTCAACTACAAGAGAAGGGATATGAAATCTCAATTAAAGGTGGGATTTGTAGAATTCAAGATGAGAAATCGGGTTTAATTGCACAAGTCAAAATGACGGACAATTGGATGTTGTCACTGTATCTCCACAACACTACAAATTCATGTTTCTCTGCAAGATTGAAGGATGCTTGGCTATGGCATTTTCGCTATGGGCATCTCAATTTCGGTGGGCTGCGAACATTGCATCGAAAAAGGATGGTGGAGGGTCTTCCTCAAATCTCTGCTCCTTCGGAAATCTGTGAAGATTGTGTTGTTAGCAAGCAACACTGTGCTCAATTTCTACAAGAAAAATCATGAAGAGCAAAGAAGCCGTTGGTGTTGGTCCATTCAGATATCAGCAGGTCAACATCTCCAATTTTCAATGGAGGTAAACAGTATATCATTATCTTCATTGATGATTCTAGCCGGAAGATTTGGGTGTATTTCTTGCAGGAAAAATCTGAAGCTTTTGCAGCCTTCAAGAACTTCAAAGCACTTGTTGAAAAAGATGGGAGGAAATCAAATAAAGAACCTCCACATGGATCGTGGTGGAGAGTACAACTCCACTTGAGTTTGTAGATTTTTGTGTAAAGCATGGCATCAGGAGACAACTTACAACAGCCTGGACACTGCAACAAAGTGGCGTATGTGAGAGGAAGAATCGTATCATTCTGAATATGATGCGAAGTCTCTTAAGGACAAGTAGAATTCCATAGAGCTTCCGGCTCGAAGCAGTTGATTGGAGCATTCATATTTTGAACAAAAATCCCACTCTAGCTGTTCAAAACATGACACTAGAAGAAGCTTGGAGCGGCCATAAACGTGCAGTAGATCACTTCAGAATTTTTCAGTGTATAGCCTACGGCCACGTTCTTAACCGGAAGAGGAAGAAGCAAGATGACAAGGGAGCCAAATGTGTTTTTCTTGGCATTAGTGATCAATCAAAAGCCTATAAGCTTTATGATCTTATAACCAAGAAAATCATCATCACCTGTGATGTGATTTTTGATGAAGAACAAACCTGGCCAGGGGGTGAGCAAGGTGTTGGTAAGCAAATTCCAACGAATTTTGAAGATGAAGATGAGCTGGTGCAGCAACCCACAACAACCTGAATCACCACAAGTAGTGCCCAAAGTATAGCTATAACTGCAAAACCTAAAGATCAGCATGTTCGACGGAGGCTTACTGGATGAGTGACTGTGAAGTAATGGGAGTTGATCAATCTGACGATCTACTTACCCATTTTGCTTTGTTTTCAGATTGTGATCCAACAACCTTTGATGAAGCAGTACAAAAAGAAAATTGGAGGATGGCAATGCATGAAGAAATTGCAGCTATTGAGAAGAATAACACTTGATAGTTGACGAATCTTCCAAAAGGAAACAAAACAATGGGGTCAAGTGGGTGTACAAGACAAAATTGAACAAGAATGGCGAGGACAAGTACAAGGCGCACTTGGTGGCGAAAGGCTACAAGCAAGAATTGGGAATGTACTACAAAGAAGTATTTGCACCTATAGCAAGATTTGATATAATAATCTGATTGTCCTTGATTAATAAGTTGTTTATGTGGAAAATTTCTAAATGCGCCAACAGGCCTCAACCTTTTGCCACCATGTGATGTGGACGCTCGTCGTCCTCCACTATTGCGATGTCATGACTTAAGCTCGCCGCCTTGCACTGCCTGAGTAGCCAACCTCGTTGTCCTGCCTCTCACCACCCAAGACGAGCCGCTTCTTCGTCACTGCTGTACCCTATAGAAAACTGCTACCCAACCGAGCCGCGACACCACTGAGCCTCGCCGTTTATCCTGCTGGTTGCGCCATCCTGCCATGCAGTGATGTCCACTGCTACGCCTGTCGTCCAACTAATTTGCTGCTCCCCCATCGCGTCGTGCCGCCACTTGACAAGCTATTGTCCCTGCCGTGGGCCCTGTGGTGAGCCGTACCTCACACCATTGTTCGTGCCCAAGCCAATCGCGGAGCTCGAAGTCACCCGTCACCATTGACGCCGCCACTGGTCCAGTCCAACCCGAGGGATCTTGTCTCTGTTTTGCCGGTCCTTAGTTGAGTTCTCGGCTGTGCCGAGCTCATTAACTCGACGGCTAGCCTTAGCCGTAAGCTGCCGCCACTCACCCAGTTGTCGTCCATGGCCGTTGAGCCCTCAAGATTGCAATTCTGATCCAATTGCGTCGTGTTCAAATTTGGAAAGTAATCGTCAAAATTAGGTAATATTCTTATCCTTAGCCGATTTAAAATATTTACCTGCATGTTTTGTGATTTGCTATATCCTGTTAAATTATCAATTAAATATGCATATCCTCAAAAATCCTAAGAAATCATCTGGACGGCCGTCTAATCTCTAATTATGAGATTCAATGCCCGACGGCAGGAAAATCTTACATCCTATCCATAACCATTTGGATATAGTCATTAATTTACCTTTTTTCCAAATTAAACGGACAACCTTTCATCAATATTTTTAACTGCTTGGATATAATTGTTGATTTAATCTATTTTCAAATTTAAAATAAGATCATCTTTGTGAATTGCATTATTTGATTGAATAATTATACTTTTGTTTGATTGTTTCCATAAAAAAGAAAATCCAAAAATATATATAGAATTTGATTTGATACTTGATTATAACATTGCATGTTTTAGATTAGATTGCATGATTGAATTAGATAATTTATTTATTCTGAATTTTCAAAATCGAAAATACAAAAAACTTTGCTTAGGACAATTAGATTTTCTTTTCTTAAAATAATTTGCTTGTTTAAATATAGGGTATTCTTTATTCCGAATTTTAATTAAAAAGAAAACACAAAAAAATCATGCCCATGTCATGTGGAATTACTTCGTCTATTGTAAATCATTTAGTAGTTGCATGTGTAAGGTCATTTAAATTAAAATCTGAGACATGTTAAAATAGTTACATTAATGTTTGCCCATCATTAATAGAATTACTTCATCTATTGTACGTCATTTTAGTTGTTGCATGTTCTAGGTCATTTAAATTAAAATGTATAACATGTTAGGATAGTTGCATTAGTTTTTGCCAGTCATTGGAATTAGGTCCTTTAATTAGGAATTATGTGACATATAATTTACACGTTAGGTTTCATGCCACATGTCATTTTAGTATAGACATTTTGCACATCATTGCATTTAGAATAATTGCATTGCTTTGCACATAGATTAGATCTCATCAAGTGAGAACCCCAAAAAATTGAATGATTATATGTTAATTAGAAATCATATCTAAGATTGTTGATGTGACTTTTAAGCTAACATTACAGATACTTTGGTTGGTTTTAGGTGAGTAATGCAATTTATTTATTACTTTATTGGGTATTACATTTGTGGTTTGCGTAGCTGCATGATAACATCACATCCACATGTTAGAAAGTAATAAAATGAATCAGGTTACTTGTTAAACATTTTTTCATAAAAAGAACAGTACCAAAAGGGTAATAGAGAAATATAATGTAACCAAGTCCCCATTCCCAAAATCACTAGTCGTAAGAATAAAGTAAATCTCTTTGGATTTCTAATCGATCCATCTTAAATTGATTAGTGGCGACTCTTAAATGAAAATGATTTTCATGTTAAGAATTTGAATCCTAAGTTGCGAATTGATATGGGTTTAGGAGACTTCGAGTTAAGTCTAGGCTTAATAATCCATTAATTGAAGTCCTAAGTAGTGCACCTGCAAGGGTAGGTCGCGACAACTATTAAATCACACCTTCGTCTAGAAGTTTAAGTTTTTAAAATAGTTGGACAGAATCTTACACAGTATTATAGTAGGAGGGTTTCAGTTTAAATCTTTCCATGCTCTATTTGTCTCCCTAATTAAATATATCTTGGTACTAGGAAAAAAAATGAAACTAGACTAAATATGACGGGAGTGATGGAAGACTATTAAACCATGTTTTCATTTAAAAGTTTAAATTTTAGAATTGTTAGCAATGGTCAACACAAAATTTGAAAAAGTTTTTTTTTGGAATTTGCCTTTTGTTGAAGGTTGAGATAAGAAATTCAAAAGGTTTATAATTGAAATATTATATTAACTACATGTTGAGAAGGAGGTTTAGCACGTAGACTGTGCAATTAATGTTTGGTTGACTTTTAATGTGGGGTTTATATCTTTGCCTTTTTGCATTTTCATTTTTTTTTGTGATATTTGAATTTTTTTGTATTCTACTCTAACTATCTTCACTCACTTTTAAACTTTTATCCTATCTCCTTATAAGCCAAACATTATCACCTTAATTCTCTTGGGAATATGAGAATTCGAACTCCTTATCTTCCCTTCTCATATGGGAGGGTGGCCACTTGGGTGGTTGATCTTTGAACTTTCGCTTTTAATGAAGGTCACAAACTCGAAATTTTTTGAAATATTCAAATGTATCGATATACATACTATATAGTTATTTTAAGCTTTTTCATCTAATGTCCTATGTGATCATCCCATACCTTACAATTATATATTAATTCGTCTCTCTACTGTCGATCTTTCTCATTCTTACTCATAATTTCACTTATTATCTATTAATTTACAACTTTATTTATCTACCCTATCTCATACATTCTCGTTAGGGTGAGCAATCATACCAATTCAACCCGAGAACCAGTTCGCACTAACGGGACCAGTTTGGTTTCCGATTCCAAAAATCAAGAGCTATTTTGACTGACTTGATTCCGAGTTCTACACACAAGAACCAAAAACCTGTAATTTGTAAAGGCTAGTTCCAAGGTAAAATATGGAATCTATCTCCAAACAAGTTATGAGTTAGTTTACCCTCACCAAAGTTAGTTCTTTTATTAAAACTGAATATGTTTGACATATCATCCTCAAGTAGAAACAAGTGTATTCATGTTTGACATATGTACATTATGCGTATATGTGTGTATAAACCGGTCAATTCCTTGTTGACTTGAGAACTAGGGTCAGTAGTCAATTCCAAAAACCAGAACCGACTCTAATGTGGTGGGTTTCATGTCCAAAAACATACCTATCTCGGATCGATCACCTTCAATTTTCACTAATATTTTCCTTGGAGTAGCAATGGAATATATCAAGAGTTCTTATATTTCAATTTTTGACATGTTGGATCAAGGAGAGAGCATTTTTATCGAAGTGTCATCTAGTTCTATGGTATTTGTGAAGACATTCAAATGAAAAACTATTCAAATACCAAAGAACTAATTTGTCCATGATACTTGTAACCATTTTTTTTTAAATTTTGAGATAAAAAGTAAATATTTTCTCCTCGAGTGTATTTAACAAATATCTCCAAGACACTCGTTAACAAGATTATATTAATACAATGAAGCACAACATTCATTGAGAATCTGGGAGGTTTATTAATGCGATGTGATCCCGTAGATTATGCAATTAACGTATGATCAACTTTAATTTCAACTTTTGTTTTTTTTAAATTTTCCCTTTTCTTGTTATCTCTAAAATTTCGACTATATTAGATAAGTATTGTTTACCCCGGATAGATGTCATATAGCTCCACTCCCCAGTATCTTTCTTTCACGACTATATATTAATTTTCTCACTTATAATTTCATTGAAAATGAAAATGGAAAAAAAATCAAGAGTTCTTGTTTTTTTATTTTCGAAATGACAGAGTAAGCGAGCTTACATAATATTGAAAGAGTTTTGCTGAGTAGTGTCTCCTCTCGTGGGGAGAATTACTAATTGACAACTAGAGAGAATACGACAAAATTCTATTTTTAGATATATGATAACGTAAATCATCATCCGACGTCAAAATCAGTAATTGGTGATTGTTGTCATCATTGTGGCAAAAAAGACGATTGTTGTCGTCATATTGTCCGATAAAAATACGTTAAAAAGAGAATATTCATGTCCACAAAAAGAAGAAGTAATATAAGACATTTGATTCATATCATTAATGCTTACTAAATAAAAAGTATCGACTTTTTAAAAAAGATGAAACAAATTAAGTTGTCGAAATTAATGGTTTTACCGCCATGTGGTTTTTTTTATCATTTTAGGAACAAGGTATGTGTGATCCGAAATCTGAATCTTGCTTAAAAATTGAAATTATATCATAAATCAATGAAGATTTAAAAATATAATTGCTAGAGTAAGATGTTGATTATACTTTAATCTTGATGCACTCCCTCATGTCAGGGCGAATAGGATTCAACTTGTTGTATGGATTGGACTATATTTTACTTTCTAATTGAGAAAACCCAACAATGAAGGGAAAATACAAAATCTCACAATTAGACCAATTTATATTTTGTTGAGCATGATATGACAATTGATCGAATATACATAAAAGGAAGGTAAGTGAGTTAATTTTTATACAAAAAGCTTTCTGACTTTGTTGAAGTTATGCTTCGTTCATATCCAAAGAAAACGCATTTGTCTGCTATATACGCAATAAATGCTCCATTGACCCGTACCGCATCCCTTTTGCCCTCTTCATTCTATTTAATCCTTCCCTCTTCTGCTCTATTTCCCCACAAAAAATTCTCAAGCCTCTCTTCTGGTACCTCCCTCTCTCTCTCTCTCTCTCTCTCTCTCTCTCTCTCTCTCTCTCTCTTCTACTGTTCTTTTTTCCCGTTTGCGAATCATCATCACTCTTTTTCTTTTACTTTTTGTTCTTAATTTGTTTTGAATTTTTGTATTAGCAAGAAATCCACTTTGATGAGTTTGTTGGTACCTCTTAAATTGTGCGCGCTATGTTATCTAGCTTTCATTTCATGTGATTTTTTTTCCCCTTCAAAATGCGATCGGTAAAATTTGTTCTTTTTGCTCCGCAGGTGATAATCTTACAGATTTAAGTTTTTCTTGAACCCAACCCTATCAATGGCGACCAATCCGGGTAACTACAATATAGGGACTACAAAAGAGTTGTTCAAGACAGACAATGCAACGCTCCTACTGATCGACTACAACTTGAATCAGACCGTCGAGCCCATGAAGCAGGGCAACTTCATGGTGCAGCACATTGTCCACGCCCTAGGTCCCATCCTAATCGTGACGTGCATGGTCAATACACTCCAGTGGCCACTCACAAAGGACTCGTCAGTGATTCGAGTCGGGCGGCGTAGCTATGTTTTTGGCATGCCGGGAATAATATACGGCCTTCTCTTTCCGGAGGAATGTTCTGAAGATAAGTTGGCACATCTGGATAGTATCTTTACACAAAACACACATTTTGAAGATCATAGTTTTCAAAAGGAAAAAGGTACGGTTACGCTTGAATAAAAAAATGGGTTAAATAAGTTGCTTTATCTTGACTAAGAAAAAAAATTTATATCACTTGTGAGCTATCTTGAAGCCTTCATGATAATCATGCACAGTTTTAAGCAGTTACCTATTTTCCGTCTGCTTTTTGGTAAAGGTACAAAATAGTTGCATTAATTTGTGACAACCACGCAAATTAGCTGTACTATAATCGTGCGTGCATTAATAAGTAATTGTCAGAAAAGAAGCATAGGCTCCACATGATGAATATGAACATGTCTAACTAGCTAACCGATTTGAACTTAGTGAGTACACAATGGCAATTGTGAAAATTAGCTCCCTAATAGATGTAATACAATATTAAAAATTGTCCCATTTCACCTATATCCACTGTCGTTGTGAGTTTCGTCTCACGATCTTATTCATCAACCATAGAGTATTTCTTTGTTTTACACTTGAGTGAAGTAAAAAGTGAAAAGTTCGAAACATAACAGCGGACATTGCAAGACATAACTATTTTGTTTATGACAGGGCTGTTATATTGCAAAGACTCAGAGCAACGTTTCTGGATGAGATCAAGGGCAAGGTTTCACAGCGTTGCTCATGCAATCCTTACTGGGTTTGGCCACCTCGCTGGCAAATCCGCTACGGCGGCGGCAGAAGGTAGCTCCGGCATCATGAAGGTGTTCCGCTTGTCAGGTGTAACCCATTTAGTAGGCCAAGCCATTATTTGCGGAGCGCTAGCTCCTCAACACATTGAAACCCAAGAAGCGAGGCGAGCGGCGAGGGAAATGGAAAGCCACCGAGTGTCCACGACGAACTCCATATTCGCTTTTCCTTCTATCAACGTGTTCATGAGCCTCGTTGAGGTAATGGAGATGTTATGGGTCGTCGCACTGGGAAGAACTCATCTGCTAAGGCGAGGTAGAGCTCCTCCTCCAGGAGACGCAAATTTTGATTGTAGAATGTGGAAGCTGCGTGAGGATGGGCTTCACTTCTTCTTTAATGTAATGACTGGCTTGGAAGAAATACTTGACGATGACAACGACGACAGTGTAGCAGATGACGATGACGACAACGACGACAGTGTAGCAGATGACGATGACGACAACGACGATGACGACGGTGATGACAGTAACGATGATGGTGGAGATGATGGAGACAACAACAACAATGATGAGGAGGCGGTGTAGTCATGGAAGGAGGAGGGTGTGATTGCAAGAGTAGAATAAAAGGGAGTTGTTATAATCGTTACTATTACCATACTACTAATATATGGTGAAAATTTTATATCGCAAAAGTTCTAACTATACAGACATAAGCATTGGTAGCAACTCTACTATAATTTCGGTTAAACTCACTTATCATTCGTGGTCACGTAACAACACCTTTAGATAAGAAAACATTAAAGCTTTACTGAACAGACTTTAGATAAGAAAACATTGCGATTTCCAAGACCTAATGACTCTCGTAACAAACATATCCAATACTTTGAAAATCAAATATTTTTTATTAAGTGTTCTCAAACCCCTCGTTAACAAAATTCATTGCATATTTATTCAAAAAAGAGAACACTTATTGAGAATCCCGGAGATTTATCATTGCGATGTGCCATTCACTACCCCTGTAGATTATGCAATGAATGTATAGTCGACTTTTAGCTTTAACTTTTTGAGTTTTTGCCGTTTCCCTTTATGTACCTTTGTAATTTGACTTTAATTGAATAAGAGTCTTTTTTTTTAACCGAGCGCATGTCATATATTACTATACATTAATCTGTGAAGAAATTGTCCAATGTGTTCTAAACATATTGAATGAATTTCAATTCAGTCATAAATTTTTTAATTTTATCAATTTAATCCTTAATTTTTGTATGAAATTTTGTTGTGGTCCTTCCGATCAATTTTCGTTAGGAATTGTTGATGCGGCAATGCGTCACATATAACGGTTGACAATGACTAAACCATCACATTAGCATTTTTTGGTGAAAATTAATATAAATGATTACATTAAAATTTCACGCAAAAATTGAGGCTAAATTAATAAAGTTAAAAAGTTTACCATCGAATTGTCATATTACAATAAATTTAGGACTAATTCAGTATTTTTTTTCATTAATTTGATAAGTGTATAATATAAAACCATTAGTCTGAGCTTTTATTTTAAGACTAAGATTTTTACTTTGTTAATGTTTCATATTCTTTGTGTTTCTAAATATAAATTGTGGTTAGTGAATTAGCAATTAGTGGTGATCATTAAAGGCAAGAATTCATTGTAGCCATTCGATTAATAATATATTGGATAAATCCTAGAGCTAACCTTGAAATCTATGACATGATAGGTTCCAAATTCTAAAGCATGCAGAATAAGTTTTAGGTTCCAAAAAATGAAAAAACTATTTTAACAAGTAGATTCTAGGTTCCACGTGAAATTTATATAGAACCTGGTACCGCTCAATCATCACTATTTTATAGTAGTTGTACTTAAATCTTGTTTTGCATTTTGCATTTGCAAGAAATTCACTTTGATGATTATGTTGGCACCTCTTGAATTGTGTGTGCTTTGTTATCTATATTTCATTGCATGTGATCCTTTTGGTGGTTTGGCTTTAAAATGTCATCATTAGCATTGTTCTATGTGTTTCGCAGGTGATAACCTTACGGCTTTAAATTTCTCTTCATACTAAGCCCATCAATGGCGACCAATCCTGGGAACTACAACATAGGGACTACAAAAGAATATTCCAGACAGAAGATGCAACGATCCTGTGGATCGACTTCGACGCGAATCAGACCGTCAAACCCATCAAGCAGGGCAACTTTATGGTGCAGCTCATCATCCATGCCCTAAGTTCCATCCTGATCACGACGTGCACGGTCGATACACGCTGGTGGCCTCTCACGAAGGACTCGCCAGTGACGTGAATCCGGCGACGCAGCTATATTTTTGGCATGCCACGAATAATATACGGGGTTCATTTTCCAGAAGAATGTTCTGAAGATAAGTTGACTCGTTTGGAGAGCTTTTTTTAAGCAAAATGGACACTTTGAAGATCATAGTATTCAAAAGCAGAGAGGTGCCATTACACATAAATAATGAGTCAATTAAGGTTTTGTTTGGCCGAGAAGGTTCTCAGACAAAATATCTTTCACCGAACGTTAGCTCTTTGGTTTTTTTGTATATTGGGTCATGTATCATTTCGAAAAGGAACTTACAAATTCTACTCCAATGGTGATAAATAAAAGATAAATCTAACACAAATGCAAGTAAATGCCATATAAAAATAACTAAAGAATGCTAGTCGAAAATGAATGTATTGATTTATTTTTTTTTGTCAAATTGTTCAATCCTCTGATAATGACTTCTCTTCAGCTACTTTAACCAGGTAGTGAGAATAACTGCTCTAACAGTTATTGTTTTAATTTCAAATCGCCTGGAATGCTCGATGTTTTATCAATAACTGTATCATCTTATCCATGGAGTGGTTGATGCTGAGCGCCTGGCCTCCTTCTTATCCTCTTACTTAGGAGTGGTAGTCAATACCGAGCCATCAGTGACTATGATGGTGGCTCTATCCAAACTCGTGCGGGCCTGTTCATCTATTTTGGGCTTGGTGGGCCTTATTGATTGTCCATGGCACATTGAGCCATTTTTGGTGGTAACAGGCGCTTTCTCTTGACTAAGAGAGAGATTTTAATATCACTTACAAACTTTATCGAAGGCTTCATGATAATCATGTGCAGTTCTTGAGCAGTTGCCGATTTTCCGGCACCTTTTTGGTAAACGTACAAAATGCAGTGCATGAATTTGTAACAAATAAACAAAGACCTTTTATAGGGTAACCAACATATTTGTTAGTCAACAAGGTGTCATATATCATGTGTGCATTGATAAGTGATTATCAAGCATACCCATTTGGCAAAAGTTCCACGAACCTTTTACATATCAAGAATGGTGGATATCTCGAACTTGCTAACAGATTTGAATTTGATGGGAGTATGATGCATTGTGAACATTTTCTTCTAAGTAGATCTAATCTAAAAATTAAGAAATAAATCCAATGTCACTTATATCTTCTATCTTTGTGAGGTTCTTTTCACGATCTTACTCATCGAGGATGGTGTTTTCCTTAATTTTACACTTAAGTGGAGGAAACTTCAAAAGTTTGAAACATAACATTAGATAAGCATAAGTACGATTACAAGCCCATATTTGATGGTGTTTTCTTTTTATCTTTTTATCTTTTTTTCTGGTTCTTCTTCTTCCTCTTTGCTAGTGGCCGGCTAGCCACTAGCAATGCCCACAGAGGGCTAGGCGAGGGTCACATCGCCCAAGCAGTCATCCCTCACCTAGCCCTCTATGGGCATCGCCCGTGGCCCAGCCACTAGCGAAGAAGAAGGAGATCCAAAAAAAAAACAAGGAAAGAAAAAAGGAAAAATGGCAAGTGACAAAAATGCCCTTGACCGCCGGAAAGTTAGGTCTTAATCTGAAACAAACATAACCACTTCAGGCCTTTAACTAGCTAACCAGATTGAAAATCACCAGTTCCATAAAATGGAATCGGGAATTGGATCGATCCTTTCGAGAACCGGACCAAACTGGCTAGTTCGGTCTAGTCCGATCCAGTCCGGTCTGGTCCCGGTTTGGATGGTCCATTATGCTCAACCCTATTACAAATTGATCTATTGACTCTTTTTTGTATGAAAAAGAGCTAAAGCCAAATACAAAAGCTTGACGTCGTAAATCTATTATCCCTATTTTATCACCTAATAATGCATGAAATAACTCTGTAGGAGGTAATGAAAACAAATTAGTATTCAAGCGCTTATCAATTCTAAGATTAGCAAGCTAATCAATAGAAGTATTTCCTTATTAAAGTTATATTGCATTTTAAACTCAAAGTGAGAGTGCACTAGTCTTAGGAACAAACCTGTTTAAGAATTCAAGGGAGCTGGGTCTCGGATCCAACTGCCACGCCATTCAAGGCCACAATGGAATAACTGGTCTTAAATGTTTTGCTTTTACTTTTAAGTGATATTTTTCACTCATCATTCATATTAAGCCATTCAACTTGTCTACATCAATCTTTCTAAATAATTGTCAAAAAATTCCTCAATTTATTGTTCGACAGTCGATTTAATTATAAAATTTTCAATTATGTCAATTCAGTCATAAACCTTCTAACGATTTTGTAATGTAATCATTCTGATCAATTTTAATCGCAAATAGTTGATGTGGACATCAGCCATCCTAAATGGCATGGCTAGGACTGTTAATACTGACGTGAATGATATTTTGTTATATTTAAAAAAATTTCTAATTATTTTCCTTTTGTTCTATTTCCCTTAGCTAGTCATCAAGGCATTGGCAATGGTTATCGAAGAAAATAGAAAAAAAAAAAGAAAAGGAAGAAAATAAGAGAAAAGAAAAAAAATCAGAAATCTTAAAAAATATTTGCAAAAGTCATCCATGTTAACGCAGATCGTGCCACATCGGATAGTTGACGTTCATGTTAGTTTTTGCCAATCAAAATTTGTCAAAAGGATTATATTGAAAAATCGTCAAATGATTAATATTAAATTAGCCAAACTGAAAATTTTAGATATAATAAATTAGGATTTTTTGGACATTTGCAACAAGATGCCTATCCAAAACAGCATTCAATAGAATCTCTGTTTACAATGTATTTTTTCAGTGTATTGACCACGAAAGTTTTGACATGTTTTCCCTTACAATGTTGCTGTTAGGGAGGACCAAGTTTCAAAATGAAGAATGATGGTCACACGGAAAATGTATATGCATTTCCAGCACATGTTATTAGTATGTAGGACTGTAGGTTAACTTATGGTTCTTTTTTTTTCTTTTTTTCTTTTGAGTTAATGCTGTGAAAAACCTTAAATTGGTACACATGTGACAAATTTACTCCAAACTAATTTTTTGACTGCCGAAAATCCCAAATCAGTACACTTTTGACAAATTTACCCTAAATTGGTACAGTTGTGACAACATGAATAAGTTAATAAATAGATGATTAGTGATCATTAGTAAGAGGTTACCCTCCGTTAGAATCTGTTAAATTTTACTATCGAATTATTGAGTTGGATAACACATGACGGTTTAATGATGTATCAATTTGGGATTTTACTTTCCGCTTGTTATAGTTGTACCAGTTTTTGTAGTTTTTTGTGATATTAATCCAATTTAACAAATGGTATATTTGTCACAAATGTACCAGTTTGGGGTTTTTGGCGGTCAAAAATTAGTTTAAAGGTAAATTTATCACAAGTGTACTAGTTTGGGGTTCTTCACGATATTAATTTTTTCTTTTGCATAATGCTTAAATAAGTTGTGGCGCAATTGAATTATATCTTAAAAACGATTGGGCTGAGAAGGAACGCAATCACTATTTTATTTCTTTATAACGCCTTCAATTGCTTTATATGAACTTGAGAACACTGGCTGATACTTGGCAAGTCATTTGAAAAGACCATAGTTTCATATTTATATGGCCAATGTTTCAGAGTTACACATTTCTTTCAATTGATGTCAAAACACCATTATTAACGCTCAGTCTATTTCTTGCAAAATGAATTATTTGAAAATTATTTTTTCTAAAAATAATTGATTTTATTGTTTGAAATAATTAGTCAATAAAAAAATTGGCAAAATTCCAAATAATGGCATAAAGTGCCCTCATTTTCTAAAATAAGGGCCTAAAATGGATCTCATTTCAAATAAAGACCTAAAGTGCCATCAATTTCTCAAATAATAGCTTGAAGTGGCTGTGTCGATTTTAAGGAAATGTATGACTTTCCAGTTGATTAATGGCATTTTAGTCCTTTACCTTTTTTGAATTTTTTCTTTCTTTTTTCCTTTTATTTTCTTTGTTTCTTTTTTTGGTATTCTCTTCCTCTTCACTAGTGGCCAGGACTAGCGACAATGCTAGGAGAGGGGTGAGGGTCACCCTTGCCCAATCTGGCTGGGGCCACCCTTGCCAGCCACAGGCGAGGCAACCCTCTTCCTAGGTGAAGCTGCCCTCATTAGCCATAGGTAAAGCCTTCCCTCGCCAAATCTAGGCAAGGGTCGCCTCACCAACGATTGGTGAGCAATGGCCTCACTGAGGCAAGGCGGTCCTCGCCCAACAATCGACGAGAAGGCCCTTGTCAGAAAGGGGGAAAAAAAGAATAGAGGAAAAAGGAAAGAAGAAAGTCAGAAGAAAAAATAATTTAAATAAAGAGGGTCTTTTGATGAAAATACTCTTGATTGGCTGGAATATTTAGCCAACCGGTGATCGGTAAAGTCAAGCCCTTATTTGAAACTACCTTGGCCACTTCAAGCCCTTATTTAATACAAAATCTACCCCATGCCCTTATTTGAGAAAATGATAACACTTTGAGCCATTATTTAGAATTTTCCCAAAAAAATATAATTATTGGCATCAATTTAGTCTAAACATTTTCGTAAACAATGAAAATATTCTCTTATATTCATTTTTGTAA
Organism: Corymbia calophylla; assembly: GCA_014182845.1. Lineage (NCBI taxonomy): Eukaryota > Viridiplantae > Streptophyta > Magnoliopsida > Myrtales > Myrtaceae > Corymbia > Corymbia calophylla. The sequence continues at coordinate 45,527,992 of CM024700.1, read as the reverse complement.
GAGATTCAAGCAATCAATTTTATGAAAATATTTTTCAAATCATTCATTTTTCGTGAAACAAATGCATCTTAAGTTAAAAATATTTACCTGCATGTTTTAGTGATTTGCTATATCCTGTTAAATTATCAATTAAATATGCATATCCTCAAAAATCCTAAGAAATCATCTAGACGGTCGTCTAATCTCTAATTACGAGATACAATGCCCGACAGCAGGAAAATCTTACATCCTATCCATAACCATTTGGATATAGTCATTAATTTACCTTTTTTTCAAATTAAACGGACAACCTTTCATCAATATTTTTAACTACTTGGATATAATTGTTGATTTATTCAATTTCCAAATTTAAAATAAGATAATCTTTGTGAATTGCATTATTTAATTGAATAATTATACTTTTGTTTGATTGTTTCCATGAAAAATAAAATCCAAAAATATATATAGAATTTGATTTGATACTTGATTATAACATTGCATGTTTTAGATTAGATTGCATGCTTGAATTAGATAATTTATTTATTCTGAATTTTCAAAATCGAAAATACAAAAAACTTTGCTTAGGACAATAGATTTTCTTTTCTTTAAATAATTTGCTTGTTTAAATATAGGGTATTCTTTATTCCGAATTTTGATTAAAAAGAAAACACACAAAAAATCATGCCTATGTCATGTGGAATGACTTCATCTATTGTAAATCATTTAGTAGTTGCATGTGTAAGGTCATTTAAATTAAAATGTGCGACATGTTAAAATAGTTACATTAATGTTTGCCCATCATTAGTAGAATTACTTCATCTATTGTACGTCATTTTAGTAGTTGCATGTTCTAGGTCATTTAAATTAAAATGTATAACATGTTAGGATACTTGCATTAGTTTTTGCTAGTCATTGGAATTAGGTCCTTTAATAAGGAATTATGTGACATATAATTTACACGTTAGGTTTCATGCCACATGTCATTTTAGTATAGACATTTTGCACATCATTGCATTTAGAATAATTGCATTGCTTTGCACATAGATTAGATCTCATCAAGTGAGAACCCCAAAAAATTGAATGACTATATGTTAATTAGAGATCATATCTAAGATTGTTGATGTGATTGTTAAGCCAACATTACAAATGCTTTGGTTGGTTTTAGGTGAGTAATGCAACTTATTTATTACTTTATTGGGTATTACATTCGTGGTTTGCGTAGCTGCATAATAACATCACATGTTAGAAAGTAATAAAATGAATCAGGTTACTTGTTAAACATTTTTTCATAAACAGAACAGTACCAAAAGGGCAATAGAGAAATATAATGTAACCAAGTCCCCATTCCCAAAATCACTAGTTGTAAGAATAAAGTAAATCTCTCTGGATTTCTAATTGATCCATCTTAAATTGATTAGTGGTGACTCTTAAATGAAAATGAATTCCATGTTAAGAATTTGAATCCTAAGTTGCAAATTGATATGGGTTTGGGAGACTTCAAGTTAAGTCTAGACTTAATAATCCATTAATTGAAGCCCTAAGTAGTGCACCCACGAGGGTAGGTCGTGAGCACTATTAAATCACACCTTCGTCTAGAAGTTTAAGTTTTTAAAATAGTTGGATAGAATCTTACACAGTATTATAGTAGGAGGGTTTGAGTTTAAATCTTTCCATGCTCTATTTGTTTCCCTAATTAAATATATCTTGGTACTAGGAAAAAATGAAACTAGACTAAATATGAGGGGAGTGATGGAAGACTATTAAACCATGTTTTCATTTAAAAGTTTAAATTTTAGAATTGTTAGCAATGGTCTACACAAATTTTGAAAATGTTTTTTTGGAATTTGCCTTTTGTTGAAGGTTGAGATAAGAAATTCAAAAGGTTTATAATTGAAATATTATATTAACTACATGTTGAGAAGGAGGTTTAGCACGTAGATTGTGCAATTAATGTTTGGTTGACTTTTAATGTGGGGTTTATATCTTTGCCTTTTTGCATTTTCATTTTTTTGTGATATTTTCATTTTTTTGTATTCTACTCTAACTATCTCCACCCACTCTTAAACTTTTATCCTATCTCCTTATAAGCCAAACATTATCACCTTAATTCTCTTGGGAATATGAGAATTTGAACTCCTTATCTTCCCTTCTCATATGGGAGGGTGGCCACTTGGGTGGTTGATCTTTGAACTTTCACTTTTAATGAAGGTCACAAACTTGAAAATTTTTGAAATATTCAAATGTATAGATATACATACTATAGTCATTTTAAGCTTTTTCATCTAATGTCATATATGATCATCCCATACCTTACAATTATATATTAATTCATCTCTCTAATGTCGATCTTTCTCATTCTTACTCATAATTTCACTTATTATCAATTAATTTACAACTTTATCTATCTACCCTAACTCATACATTCTCATTAGGGTGAGCAATCATACCAATTCAACGTGAGAACCAGTCCGAACTAAAGGGACCGGTTTGGTTTCCGATTCCAAAAATCAAGAGCTATTTTGACCAATTTGGTTCCCAGTTCTATACTCAAGAACCAAAAACCTGTAATTTGTAAAGGCTAGTTCCAAGGTAAAATATGGAATCTACCTCCAAACAAGTTTTGAGTTAGTTTACCCTCACCAAAGTTAGTTCTTTTATTAAAACTGAATATGTTTGACATATCATCCTCAAGTAGAAACAAGTGTAATCATGTTTGACATATGTACATTATGCTGTATGTGTGTATAAACCGGTCAATTCCTTGTTGACTTGAGAACGAGGGTCAGCAGTCAATTCCAAAAACCAGAACCGACTCTAATGTGGTGGGTTTCATGTCCAAAAACATACCTATCTCGGATCGATCACCTTCAATTTTCACTAATATTTTCCTTGGAGTAGCAATGGAATATATCAAGAGTTCTTATATTTCAATTTTTGACATGTTGGATCAAGGAGAGAGCATTTTTATCGAAGTGTCATCTAGTTCTATGGTATTTGTGAAGACATTCAAATGAAAAACTATTCAAATACCAAAGAACTAATTTGTCCATGATACTTGTAACCATTTTTTTTAAAATTTTGAGATAAAAATTAAATATTTTCTCCTCGAGTGTATTTAACAAATATCTCCAAGACACTCGTTAACAAGATTATATTAATACAATGAAGCACAACATTCATTGAGAATCTGTGAGGTTTATTAATGCGATGTGATCCTGTAGATTATGCAATTAACGTATGATCAACTTTAATTTCAACTTTTGTTTTTTTTAAATTTTCCCTTTTCTTGTTATCTCTAAAATTTCGACTATATTAAATAAGTTTTGTTTACCCCGGATAGATGTCATATAGCTCCACTCCCCAGTATCTTTCTTTCACGACTATATATTAATTTTCTCACTTATAATTTCATTGAAAGTGAAAATGGAAAAAATCAAGAGTTCTTGTTTTTTTATTTTCGAAATGACAGAGTAAGCGAGCTTACAGAATATTGAAAGAGTTTTGCTGAGTAGTGTCTCCTCTCGTGGGGAGAATTACTAATTGACAACTAGAGAGAATACGACAAAATTCTATTTTTAGATGTATGATAACGTAAATCATCGTCCGACGTCAAAATCAGTAATTGGTGATTGTTGTGATCATTGTGGCAAAAAAGACGATTGTTGTCGTCATATTGTCCGATAAAAATATGTTAAAAAGAGAATATTCATGTCCACAAAAAAGAGAGTAATATAAAACATTTGATTCATATCATTAATGCTTACTAAATAAAAAATATCGAATTTTTGAAAAAGATGAAACAAATTAAGTTGTCGAAATTAATGGTTTTACCGCCATATGGTTTTTTTATCATTTTAGGAACAAGGTATGTGTGATCCGAAATCTGAATCTTGCTTAAAAATTGAAATTATATCATAAATCAATGAAGATATGAAAATATAATTGTTAGAGTAAGATGTTGATTATACTTTAATCTTGACGCACTTCCTCATGTCAGGGCGAATAGGATTCAACCTGTTGAATGGATTGGACTATATTTTACTTTCTAATTGAGAAAACCCAACAATGAAGGGAAAAAACAAAATCTCACAATTCGACCAATTTGCATTTTGTTGAGCATGATATGACAATTGATCGAATATACATAAAAGGAAGGTAAGTGAGTTAATTCTTAAACAAAAAGCTTTCTGACTTTGTTGAAGTTATGCTTCGTTCATATCCAAAGAAAACGCATTTGTCTGCTCTATACGCAATAAATGCTCCATTGACCCGTGCCGCGTCCCTTTTGCCCTCTTCATTCTATTTAATCCTTCCCTCTTCTGCTCTATTTCCCCACAAAAAATTCTCAAGCCTCTCTTCTGGTACCTGTCTCTGTCTCTCTCTTCTACTGTTCTTTTTTCCCGTTTGCGAATCATCATCACTCTTTTTCTTTTACTTTTTGTTCTTAATTTGTTTTGAATTTTGTATGAGCAAGAAATCCACTTTGATGAGTTTGTTGGTACCTCTTAAATTGCGTGCGCTATGTTATCTAGCTTTCATTTCATGTGATTTTTTTTCCCCTTCAAAATGCGATCGGTAAAGATTATTCTTTTTACTCCGCAGGTTATAATCTTACAGATTTAAGTTTTTCTTCAACCCAACCCTATCAATGGCGACCAATCCGGGTAACTACAACATCGGGACTACAAAAGAGCTGTTCAAGACAGAAAATGCAACGCTCCTGCTGATCGACTACAACTCGAATCAGACCATCGAGCCCATTAAGCAGGGCAACTTCATGGTGCAGCACATTGTCCACGCCCTAGGTCCCATCCTGATTGCGACGTGCATGGTCAGTACACTCCAGTGGCCACTCACAAAGGACTCGTCAGTGATTCGAGTCGGGCGGCGTAGCTATGTTTTTGGCATGCCGGGAATAATATATGGCCTTCTCTTTCCGGAGGAATGTTCTGAAGATAAGTTGGCACATCTGGATAGTATCTTTACACACAACACACATTTTGAAGATCATAGTTTTCGAAAGGAAAAAGGTACAGTTACGCTTGAATAAAAAAATGGGTCAAATAAGTTGCTTTATCTTGACTAAGAAAAAATGATTTTTATATCACTTGTGAGCTATCTTGAAGCCTTCATGATAATCATGCGCAGTTTTAAGCAGTTACCTATTTTCCGTCTGCTTTTTGGTAAAGGTACAAAATAGAGTGCATTAATTTGTGACAACCACACAAATTAGCTGTACTATAAAACAAAGACCTTTTATATGGTTAAGACAAAACTTGTTTATTAGTCAACATGGGTCTTTAATCGTGCGTGCATTAATAAGTAATTGTCAGAAAAGAAGCATAGGTTCCACATGATGAATATGAACATGTCTAACTAGCTAACCGATTTGAACTTAGTGAGTACAGAATGGCAATTGTGAAAATTAGCTCCCTAATAGATGTAATACAATATTAAAAATTGTCCAATTTCACCTATATCCACTGTCATTGTGAGTTTCGTCTCACGATCTTATTCATCAACCATAGAGTTTTTCTTAGTTTTACACTTGAGTGAAGTAAAAAGTGAAAAGTTCGAAACATAACAGCGGACATTGCAAGACATAACTATTTTGTTTATGACAGGGCTGTTATATTGCAAAGACTCAGAGCAACGTTTCTGGATGAGATCAAGGGCAAGGTTTCACAGCGTTGCTCATGCAATCCTTACCGGATTCGGCCACCTCGCTGGCAAATCCGCTACGGCGGCAGCAGAAGGTAGCTCCGGCATCATGAAGGCGTTCCGCTTGTCAGGTGTAACCCATTTAGTAGGCCAAGCCATTATTTGCGGAGCGCTATCTCCTCAACACATTGAAACCCAAGAAGCGAGGCGAGCGGCGAGGGAAATGGAAAGCCACCGAGTGTCCACGACGAACTCCATATTCGCTTTTCCTTCTATCAACGTGTTCATGAGCCTCGTTGAGGCAATGGAGATGTTATGGGTCGTCGCACTGGGAAGAACTCATCTGCTAAGGCGAGGTAGAGCTCCTCCTCCAGGAGACGCAAATTTTGATTGTAGAATGTGGAAGCTGCGTGAGGATGGGCTTCGCTTCTTCTTTTATGTAATGACTGGCTTGGAAGAAATACTTGACGATGACAACGACGACGGTGTAGCAGATGACGATGACGACGGTGATGACAGTAACGATGATGGTGGAGATGATGGAGACAACAACAACAATGATGAGCAGGCGGTATAGTCATGGAAGGAGGAGGGTGTGATTGCAAGAGTAGAATAAGAGGGAGTTGTTATAATCGTTACTATTACCATGCTACATGGTGAAAATTTTATATCGCAAAAGTTCTAACTATACAGACATAAGCATTGGTAGCAACTCTACTATAATTTCGGTTAAACTCACTTATCATTCGTGGTCACGCAACAACGCCTTTAAATAAGAAAACATTAAAACTATACTAGATAAGAAAACATTGCGGTTTCCAAGACCTAATGGCTCTCGTAACAAACATATTCAATACTTTGAAAATCAAATATTTTTTATTAAGTGTTCTCAAAGCATTGTTAACAAAATTCATTGCATATTTATTCAAAAAAGAGAACACTTATTGAGAATCCCGGAGATTTATCATTGCGATGTGCCATTAACTACCCCTGTAGATTATGCAATGAATGTATAGTCGACTTTTAGCTTTAACTTTTTAAGTTTTTGCCGTTTCCCTTTATGTGCCTTTGTAATTTGACTTTAATTGAATAAGAGGTTTTTTTTTTTAACCGAGCGCATGTCATATATTACTATACATTAATCTGTGAAGAAATTGCCCAATATTTTCTAAACATATTGAATGAATTTCAATTCAGTCATAAATTTTTTAATTTTATCAATTTAATCCTTAATTTTTGTATGAAATTTTGTTGTGGTCCTTCCGATCAATTTTCGTCAGGAATTGTTTTTTTGATGCGGCAATGCGTCACATATAACGGTTGACAATGACTAAACCATCACATTAGCATTTTTTGGTGAAAATTAATATAAATGACTACATTAAAATTTCATGCAAAAATTGAGGCTAAATTAATAAAATTAAAAAGTTTACCATCGAATTATCATATTACAATAAATTTAGGACTAATTGAGTAGTTTTTTCATTAATTTGATAAGTATATAATATGGAACAATTAGTCTGAGCTTCTATTTTAAGACTAAGATTTTTACTTTGTTAATGTTTCATATTATCTGTGTGTCTAAATATAAATTGTGGTTAGTGGATTAGCAATTAGTGGTGATCATTAAAGGCAAGGATTCATTATAGCCATTTGATTAATAATATAGGTAGAACTTGGATAGACCCTAGAGCTAACCTTGAAATCTATGACAGGATAGGTTCTAAATTCTAAAGCATGCAGAATAAGTTTTAGGTTCCAAAAAATGAAAAAATTGTTTTTAACAAGTAGATTCTAGGTTTCACGTGAAACTTATATAGAACCTGGTACCACTCAATCATCACTATTTTATAGTAGTTGTACTTAAATCTTGTTTTGCATTTTGCATTTGCAAGAAATTCACTTTGATGATTATGTTGGCACCTCTTGAATTGTGTGTGCTTTGTTATTGTTTTAATTTCAAATCGCCCGGAATGCTCGAAGTTTTATCAATAACTGTATCATCATATCCATGGAGTGGTTGATACTGAGCGCCTGGCCTCCTTCTTATCCTCTTACTTAGGAGTGGTAGTCAATACCGAGCCATCAGTGACTATGATGGTGGCTCTATCCAAACTCTTGCGGGCCTGTTCATCTATTTTGGGCTTGGTGGGCCTTATTGATTGTCCATGGCAAATTGAGCCATTTTTGGTGGTGACAGGCGCTTTCTCTTGACTAAGAGAGAGATTTTAATACCACTTACAAACTTTATCGAAGGCTTCATGATAATCACGTGCAGTTCTTGAGCAGTTGCCGATTTCCGGCACCTTTTTGGTAAACGTAAAAAATGCAGTGCATGAATTTGTAACAAATAAACAAAGACCTTTTATATGGTAACCAACATATTTGTTAGTCAACAAGGTGTCATATATCATGTGTGCATTGATAAGTGATTATCAAGCATACCCATTTGGCAAAAGTTCCACGAACCTTTTACATATCAAGAATGGTGGATATCTCGAACTTGCTAACAGATTTGAATTTGACGGGAGTATGATGCATTGTGAACATTTTCTTCCGAGTAGATCTAATCTAAAAATTAAGAAATAAATCCAATGTCACTTATATCTTCTATCTTTGTGAGGTTCTTTTCACGATCTTACTCATCTAGGATGGTGTTTTCCTTAATTTTACACTCAAGTGGAGGAAATGTCAAAAGTTTGAAACATAACATTAGATAAGCATAAGTACGATTACAAGCCCTTATTTGATGGTGTTTTCTTTTTATCTTTTTATCTTTTTTCTTTCCTTTTTTCTGGTTCTTCTTCTTCCTCTTTGCCAGTGGCCGGCTAGCCACTAGCAATGCCCACAGAGGGCTAGGCGAGGGTCACCTCGCCCAAGCAAAGTCATCCCTCACCTAGCCCTCTATGGGCATCGCCCATGGCCCAGCCACTAGCGAAGAAGAAGAAGATCCAAAAAAAAAAAAGGAAAGAAAAAAGGAAAAATGGCAAGGGATGAAAATGCCCTTAACCGCTGGAAAGTTAGGCCTTAATCTGAAACAAACATAACTACTTCAGGCCTTTAACTAGCTAACTGGATCGAAAATCACCGGTTCCATAAAATGGAATCGGGAACCGGATCGATCCCTTTGAGAACCAGACCAAACCGACCAGTTCGGTCTAGTCCGGTTCGATCCGGTCCAGTCCCGGTTTGGGTGGTCCATTATGCTCAGCCCTATTACAAATTAATCTATTGACTCTTTTTTGTATGAAAAAGAGCTAAAGCCAAATACAAAAGTTTAACGTCGTAAATCTATTATCCCTATTTTATCACCTAATAATGCATGAAATAACTCTGTAGGAGGTAATGAAAACAAATTAGTATTCAAGCACTTATCAATTCTAAGATTAGCAAGCTAATCAATAGAAGTATTTCCTTATTGAAAGTTATATTGCATTTTAAACTCAAAGTAAGGGTGCACTAGTCTTAGGAACAAACCTGTTTAAGAATTCAAGGGAGCTGGGTCTCGGATCCAACTGCCACGCCATTCAAGGCCATAATGGAATAACCGGTCTTAAATGTTTTGCTTTTACTTTTAAGTGATATTTTTCACTCATCATTCATATTAAGCCATTCAACTTGTTTACATCAATCTTTCTAAATAATTGTCAAAAAATTCCTCAATTTATTGTCTGACAATCAATTTAATTATAAAATTTTCAATTATGTCAATTCAGCCATAAACCTTCTAACGATTTTGTAATGTAATCATTCCGATCAATTTTAACTACAAATAGTTGATGCGGACATTAGCCATCCTACATGGCATGGCTAGGACTGTTGGTACTAACGTGAATGATGTTTTGTTATATTTTAAAAATTTTCTAATTATTTTCCTTTTGTTCTATTTCCCTTAGCTACTCATCAAGGCATTGGCAATGGTTATCGGAGAAAATAGAAAAAAATAAGAAAATAAGAGAAAAGAAAAGAAAATCAAAAATCTTGAAAAATATTTGCAAAAGTCATCCATGTCAACGCAAATCATGCCACATCGGATAGTTGACGTTCATGTTAGTTTTTGCCAGTCAAAATTTGTCAAAAGGATTATATTGAAAAATCATCAAATAATTAATATTAAATTAGCCAAACTGAAAAGTCTAGATACAATAAATTAGGATTTTTTGGACATTTGCAACAAGATGCCTATCCAAAACAGCATTCAATAGAATCTCTGTTTACAATGTATTTTTTCAGTGTATTGACCACGAAAGTTTGACATGTTTTCCCTTACAATGTTGCTGTTAGGGAGGACCAAGTTTCAAAACGAAGAATGATGGTCACACGGAAAATGTATATGCATTTCCAGCACATGTTATTAGTATGTAGGACTGTAGGTTAACTTATGGTTCTTTTTTTTCTTTTTTTCTTTTGAGTTAATGTTGTGAAAAACCTTAAATTGGTACACATGTGACAAATTTACTCCAAACTAATTTTTTGACTACCAAAAATCCCAAATCAGTACACTTTTGACAAATTTACCCTAAACTGGTACAGTTGCGACAAATTTACCTTATGTTAGAATCCGTTAAATTTTACTATCGAATTATTGAGTTTGATAACACATGACAGTTTATTGATGTATCAGTTTGGGATTTTACTTTCCGCTTATTACAGTTGTACCTGTTTTTGTAGTTTTTTTTAATATTAATCCAATTTAGCAAATGATATATTTGTCACAAATGTACCAGTTTGAGGTTTTTGGCGGTCAAAAATTAGTTTAGAGGTAAATTTATCATAAGTGTACTAGTTTGGGGTTCTTCACGATATTAATTTTTTCTTTTTGCATGATGCTTAAATAAGTTGTGGCGCAAATGAATTATATCTTAAAAACAATTGGGCTGAGAAGGAACAGAATCGCTATTTTATTTCTTTATGATGCCTTCTATTGCTTTAAATGAACTTGAGAACACTGACTGATGCTTGGCAAGTCATTTGAAAAGTGATGCTTGGCAAGTCATTTGAAAAGACCATAGTTTCATATTTATGTGGCCAATGTTTCAGAGTTACACATTTCTTTCAATTGATGTCAAAACACCATTATTAATGCTCAGTTTATTTCTTGCAAAACGAATGATTTGAAAACTATTTTTTCTAAAAATAATTGATTTTATTGTTTGAAATAATTAGTCAATAAAAAAATTGGCAAAATTCCAAATAATGGCATAAAGTATCATCATTTTCTAAAATAAGGGCCTAAAATGGATCTCGTTTCAAATAAAGGCCTGAAGTACCATCAATTTCTCAAATAAGAGCTTGAAGTGGCTATGTCAATTTTAAGGAAATGTTTGACTTTCCAATTGATTAATGGCATTTTCGTCCTTTACCTTTTTTGAATTTTTTCTTTCTTTTTTCCTTTTTTTTTCTTTGTTTCTTTTTTTGGTATTCTCTTCTTCTTCATTGGTGACCAGGACCAGTCACCGACAATGCTCGGAGAGGGGTGAGGGGTCACCCTTGCCCGATCTGGCTAGGGCCACCCTTGCCAGCCACAAGCAAAGCAACCCTCTCCCTAGGTGAAGCTGCCCTCACTAGCCATAGGCAAGGCCCGCCCTCGCCAAATCTAGGCAAAAGTCGCCTCACCAACGATTGGCGAGCAATGGCCTTGCCGAGGTGAGGCGGTCCTCGCCCAACAATCGACGAGAAGGCCCTTGTCGAAAAGGGGGAAAAAAGAATAGAGAAAAAAGGAAAGAAGAAAATAATTTAAATAAAAATGGTCTTTTGACAAAAATACTCTTGATCGGCCGGAATATTTAGCCAACCGGTGATCAGTGAAGTCAAGGTCTTATTTGAAACTACCATGGCCACTTCAGGTCCTTATTTAATACAAAGTCTACTCCATACCTTTATTTGAGAAAATGATGATACTTCGGGTCCTTGTTTAGAATTTTCCCCAAAAAATATAATTATTGGCATCAATTTAGTCTAAACATTTTCGTAAACAATAAAAATATTCTCTTATATTCATTTTTGTAAGAGATTCAAACAATCAATTTTATGAAAATATTTTTTAAATCATTCATTTTCCATGGAACAAATGCACCTTAGGTTTTCCATGTTTCAAACTAATGTCAAAATGATCATAATGTTTACTCTTTGTTTCAAAAGATAATACTAATTCTCTTTCAAAAGAAAAATAAAATCAACCCAATTACTGTTGTCTTCTTAAAAAGCTGGAGAAAATTGTCCAAAAAGTGTTAAATCTATTGCACTTTGCCCAATTTAGTTATACACCTTTCAATTTTGTCAATTAAGTCATAAATATTTTCAAGTTTTACCAATCGAGTCTATCCGGCCTATTTTTGACTGGAATCATTGACGTGGATACTAGTCACCCTACATGGGACAATCAGCACTACCGTTGACAATTTTTAATAATATTTTCATATTTTATCATCTTTTTTTCTTTTATTTGCCTTTTTTCGTCTTCTTCTCTTTTCTTTCTTTATTTTTTTGAATGTTGAGCCCTCACTGGCCACTAAGCGAGGGTTGTTGGGTCTTGCTAACCGAGGACGAGGGTCGTGCGACCGTTGCCTAAATCTGAGCGAGGCAATCGCGGGTTGCAAAACTCCACACTCTTTGCTTTTGCTCCTCCTTCTTCTTCAAAAAGTCTTTGCAAAACCTCAAGGGTTCCAAGAGCCTTGACGCTTGTTGCAACCTTGAACTGGCTCTAATTTTTGCGTCGAATTCTCAATTCATCTACAAAAGCTAGGTTTTTTTTTTTTTGTTCACTCAACCATCGCAAAACCATGGCTTGAGATCAAGTAGCCACAAGCTCGAGATCTAGCAACCATGGCCGCAAGTCAAGCTCGAGCAGCCATGGGCAAGGCTGCCTTTGCTTGTGATTGACGAGACTATGATAAGGTTGGCCTTGCCCAAATCTAGGCGAGGGCCACGTGACCCTTGCATATGGCTAGCAAGGACCTGGCAACCCTCACCAATCTCGGTTGAAAAAAAGAAGAAGTAAAAGGGAATAAAATATAAAATATCACTAAAAATTGCACGTATCAATAACAGCTATGTCACATAAGACGGTCAATGTTCACATCAATTGCAGCCAAAATTGACCAAATAAACTCAATTTGCAAAATGTGAAAAGGTTTAGTACCTATTGACAAAATCGAAAAGTTTATGACTGAATTAATAAAAGTGCAACAATTTTAAAACTTTTTTGACAATTTTTCCATAAAAGCTCCCAAGATAAAGCACTCCCAAAATCATTCCCCACGTACAATGAACCTGGACATGTATCCATCTGGGGCTTCCATTTTGCTCATTTTCATTGACCTACTAAGAGTTAGGGTTTTGGTCCTTAGCATGATCTTAAAAGGCTTCCTAGTTCAATGAAGGGGGTAAACCAGTCAACAACTGGGTCCCAATACTCTGAATGTTAAAATAGTAAGGCATAGGGGTAGCTCACACGTCTCGATAAATATCGTGACTGGAGACCTCTCTGTAAGATTTTAAACCTAAGCAAATTATTAAAAGGCTCCCTTAATCAATGACGGGGTTCAACCCTATGGTGGGGTTGAATTAGGTGAGAGCAAGGGTCCTAATACTCCAAGGACATAAAAATAATAACGGGTAAAAGCAATTCCCACATTGCGTAAAGATAATGGCCAGGATTGGGAAAAGAAAAAATATCCCCAAATTAGTAGATTGAGGCATACGAATACCGATACATTAAAATAAGGAACGAAATTCTATCGGTCCATTAAGACTACCCAACAGGCGAAATGAAGTTTTGTGGTGAAGCACAACCCTAACCATCCCGTCTCACTGGCAAAATTATCCCCCAGTACATTGAACCTAGACATGTATACTTCTAGAGCTTCCATTTTGCTCTTTTTCGTTGACCTACTAAGAGTTAGGGTTTCGATTGTGCTGAAGTCTTAGTCAGATTCTGCAATGATTACTAATCATTACAAGGAAAGGTAACGTCCAATTTGGGCAGAAATATTGTGGCATATGATGAAAATGGGACTTTCCCAGCGAGAGCACTGTAGATGGCGATAATATGCCGGGACTTAATTAATTTGCGAAACTTACAGAATATTATCAGGTCCTTGCAATATAAAAAAAAAATGAGGATTATATCCAAGCAAAAGAATTTGTGGAGTAGAATAATCATATCATTCGGGAACACGTTACCGACCAAGGGACGTGCCCACAAAGCTGTTTTAAATAGTAGTGCCACTTTTTATATAAGTCATGGGATAATAATTCACAAAAATTGATCTTTTCACAATATTAATATCATGAAAAACCTCAAATTAATACACATATGATAAATTTACCCAAAAAAAAATTTTAGCAATCAAAATTCAAAATTAATGTACTTATAATAAATTTACATTTTGTTAGTTGTTGAATCACTGAGCCAAATGACATGTAACAATTAATAGGGTACAATTTTTGAATTTTACCATTCGTTTGGCATAGTGTACCAGTTTGTGATTTTTTCTGATATTAATCCAATTTAACAAAAATTAACGGAAGTTAAATTTATCACAAATATACTAATTTAGAGATTTTGATGGTCAAAAATTAATTCATGGTAAATTTATTACAAGTGTACCAGTTTGAATTTTTAGGGGGTCAAAAATTGGTTTAGAATAAATTTGTTACAAGTGTACCAAGTTAGAGTTTTTGATGGTAAAAAAATTAGCTTTGAATAAATTTATCACAAGTGCACAAGTTTAAAGTTTTTCATGATATTAACTTTTTTTTATAAAGCACCAAATCTTTAAAAATTGTAAAATTTTGCAAGATCATCATTGTCGTTATTCAAATACTCTCATGCTCTCTCTCACTTGAAAGGATAAAGCGTGAAAATATATAATAGGAGAAGTAATCCTAGAATTGAATCTAACTCTAATACCATTTCAACTTTGCAACAAGTTTAATCAATCTAAAAGCTCACTTTTCATTGTGCCGCTATGTCTATATATATTTTTAATTCGAAGTTGAGATAGTATTTGCTCTATGCTTGTCACGTGACGGTTCTCTTTAGTTTTGTACTTGCCACATGGCATGACACTTGACATTATGTTGCTTTATGGCCAATTAACTATACGGATTATTAATATGTCATCTTGCATCTTGTATGTTATTTTCAAATGCTAATAATAGAAAAAGTAACTATTTAAAGACATTACAAATGCCAAAGAATCTAGAGTTAAACATAGTTAAAAAAAAAAACACTAAAAATTGCCCTAGTGGTCACCTTCCCCATATGAAAAGGGAGAGATGGGGAGTTGAACTCCCCCCCTTATCAAGAGAGTTGGAGGTGGGGACGTTTAGTTCAAGTGTGAGGTTCGATTTCTACACCCTACGAAAAAGGCAGGATAAAAGTCTAAGAATAAGTTAAAAGTTAGAATAAGATAATATAAAAAAAACATAGTCAAAATAATTAATTTATAGTTAGCCAAAATAATTTAAACCTAAGATAGGATCGAGATGTGAGTTTTTGATGGGATAAATAAGGAGCACATGCTGCATTAATCGTCTTCTTCCTCCTTTGATACATTTCCCCAATAGCTTTTTCATTTTTTAGAGTATATTGTTAAAAAAATTCTAGATTTATTACATTTTTACTAAATTAATCTTAAACTTTTTAATTTGTCAATTGAATTAAAAATCTTGTCACACTTTACCAATTAAGTCTATTTGGCCAATTTTAATCAAAAATTATTAACATTAACACCTATCATTCTACGTAGCACGACCAATATTGACATAAATAATTTTTATTAATATTTAATATTTTTTAAATTGTGATTTCATTTTTTTTTCTTTGCTCTTTCTCTAGTTCTTTTTTGTGCTGGCAAGGGTCGTGACCCTTGCCAACTGCAGGCAAGGCTGCAATGACCTTTGGTGAGGGCTTGGCAACCTCCTTGGGCAATGCACTTCATGGCCTCATTGGTCACGGGTGAGGCAACCCTCGCCCAAATCTAACAAGGGAGGCCCTCAACCACAGCCGCAATGGCCTTGGGTGAGGGCTTCATAGTCCCATTGGCCATAATACTTCATGATATCGTAAATTACCGTAATAATGATAGAAATACTGCTTCACAGAAACAGCTTATTTCAACAATAATAGGACATTAAGGCAAAAGAAAAAATAAATAAAAGAAAATACAATGGAAATGGTATTGCTGATAGTGCTCTCCAAATCAATTAAAAACTATATTCTTCCACTTCGATTTTTGGGTGGAACATTATTCTAACCTGGTTTCAGCTCTCGGACAATGACTGGCGATGCCTTAAACTTGCCATCTCAGTTGGGCACGTCTAGACCTTTCACTCCCATTTCTTTATGTCCCGATTTTGGCTATTTGTGCCGCCCGAGTGATGTTGCATGAGTACTTAATTCCATCAAGCAAAAAGTTCAAGAATCCACGTTCCACGATCGCCGGATACACCACTCGTATCTAGATCACCTTAATTTACGAAGTAACCCGACGTATTTTAAGTCGCTTTTGGATACCGAATCGAACAGATGGAAAGGACGGGCGGCTTTCATTGGAGAGAAAAAGAATTACGAATTTGTCGTAACTTCTAAGGTTGAGCTCAACCGGTAGGTAGAATTATATCGCATCGACCCGCACCATGTGTTTTACTTGTTCATTTATTATTTCGAAGTTCCACTACATGCTTGTTTTATTGAGGCTAGCACTATGTGCAATTCCGTTATCCTACTACTGGAGTGCAGCCTATGCTAGTAGACCTTGATGGCAATTGATTCCTAGAGGAACAGTGTTGCACATTAAGGGCCCATTTGTTAACCGGCCAAATAGTATTTGATTATGATCTTTTGTTCCTGGGAATAGATTTGGCACAGAAATCAATTTGGTTAAATTTTTGTTTCCGAGAACAAATTTGTTCCTAGGAATAGATTTAGAACAGAACCGAGAATAAAAAAAAGGTTGCTTCTTATTTCCAAGAACAATTCCAAATATCAATTTTTTTTCTTCTTTTCTTTTTCTTATCTTCTCTTCCTCTTTCCTTTTCTTCTTCTTCCTCCAAGCCTACTGCCAGCCACCGCAGCTTGGCGACCAGCCGCAAAAGGAGGAGGAAGAAGAGAAAAGAAAAAAAGATAAAAGTATTAAAAAATTAGAAGAAACAAAAAAAATCAAGAATTTTACCAAACGCATGTCTATCCCAAAAATAAAAATTTTGGACAATTAACCAAACGCCTTCAAATGTTCAGAAATTATTCTTAGAAACTGAATAAAAAATAATCATTTCTCATCAAAAATTATTTTCAAGAACAGAATGGTTATTATTCACATTTTAAAAAAACGTCACTAGGCGTGAATGCCTCTTAAATGGTAACTTCAGACGATTGAGTCTTGTCAAGAGCACTTTCAAAAGGGCGGTCACGTTCAGAAAGGTTAGGACATTCGCAGTGTCGGAGCAAGAACAAATCCAGGAAAGTGGGCACCAGACAAGCCACATCCCAATAAAGAAAATTCGTAAGATTTAAGGCATCTTAAGACTCCATTCAAAAAAAATATTTAAATTACTTTTTAAAAATTATCGCTTCTCGTTTGCGAGAATTTGTTGCTTTTATCATACAAACCATTCTCCCAAAAATAATTAAATTATAAGAAAACGGGTCAATGCGTCCACGGCAATTTGTAGCATATCTCTTAATATTTTCGTCGGGTGTAAACGGTTCTTAGGCAAACTAGTAATTTTGGTCTCTTGATTTATACTGAGAAGAATATTGGCACAAAGCACACACTAACTACTCATACATTACATTGACAGAAGATCACATCCTTAGTACATACATCAAACCAAAGCGCTTTCGCTCATCACACTGTTCATTGCTTGCTCGGAACAACATAGAATTTTACAAGATAGTCTCCTTTTATTGGAATTCCACACACACACACACACATATTATTATATTTCTAGGAGACACAACACAAATTGAGGAGACAAACAAGCAATCAAGCACATGCACATAGCATCTCTGAGAAGACTGTCAAATGGAAGCAAGTTTAGCATTTGGGCATGCATCGATTGCATCCTGAATGGTCAAGAAGGCCTTCCCTCCAATTTTGCTCATCAAATTGGTTAGCCTGAGCTTGTGAGTAACTTGCCATTTAGGGTTCACAATAGCCATCTGCAACAAGAGGCAAGAGAAGTTTGGAATACATGCTTGGGGATTGGATTTATGAAGTACTGAATTGTCATTTTAATTTCAATAAAAAAAAAAGCGAATTATATACACAAGTTATTTTTCAAGTACCTCAACTCCCTGGGAAACCAGATTCTTGTGCAGCTCCTCCAGAGAAGCAATCCCTGATGTGTCGATGCTCATCAAATCTAACATTACAGAGAGAAGGTATTTTGTTAAATACTTAGTTAATAACGTGTCCACATATGAAAGTATATGTTTACCAAGTACTTACTAGACAAATCAAGGATGATTAGTTGAGTGGTTTGGAAGTCATCAATCTTGCGCTCCCCTTCATCATCTCTACCGATCCATTGCATAATCCTTTGCGTTGAGTGAAACGAGGATACAGATATTGAGTGGTTCTTAGTGAAAAGCACAACATAAACTATATGATCAGAGGTTTATGTCCTGAATTGAATTTTGATGTAATGATAGAACCTATGTGTACCTTTCCTTGATGAAGTTGGCGTTGGCAAAACAAAGCAAGGAAGACTTAAGGCGGACAACCATCACACCCGGGATCATAATCGCCATTGGGTACTGGTCAGCATTGCAGAACATGTCGGTTCCTGGAAGGCGTCCAAGCGTTTCAATCCCTGGTTGAATTGAAATGAGTATGATCTTCACAAAAGACACCGTCACCTGTAGTACGCGCTTTGGCTGTCAGAACAAGATTTGGATGAACGATGGGTGATATCTACGGAACTTAATTTATCCTGTGACTTTCATATTAATATCAAGCAATGTGGAACAGGAACTTCTTAAGATATGCAGTAGTAGCAAATTTATCAATCATATAGGATGTAAACTAATACCGCGATTAGTAGACCAATCTCTACAGATACAAACAGGACGCCTACGAATGCGCCAATGCAAGCAAGGAAGTCCATCTTATCGACTTTCCAGATATGATAAGCTTCGTGGAGATCAATGAGTCCTGGAAGAGCCGCAAGAATGATGGATGCAAGGATCGCAATAGGAGTATAGTAGAGAAGTCTCGTGAACAGTTCCAATGCCATCAGCACCGTGATGGCCATCACAATATTCGATACTGGAGTCTCACAGCCGGCACTGAAATTCACCGCAGTGCGCGAGAAAGAACCTAAGAAATTGCAACACATCCTAAATGGGTCATGAATGTTTACGAAAATCCTTCTTTAGACCATTTTGGTTAGTCCTTTCCCAACATGCAGCTCCAAAGGAGGCTTACCGGTTGCTGTATAGCAAGAAGTGATTGAGCCGATTATGTTGGTGAAGCCCATTGCCACCATTTCCTTGTTTCCGTCGAGATGATAACCTTTCATTGCGGCAAAAGAGCGACCAACTGCCATCGCTTCCTAAATTTCAGACAACATAGACTTTGTGTAAGCAAGTATTGAAAATAGTCCTCCACTAATCTTGATTTGAGGAGTTAGTCCATTATTGGATACCCACAGTGAGCGCGATGGCACCGATGATAAGACCGACTTTAATGACTTGGCCGATGTACGGGCTGTTAAATTGCAATTGCTGAGCCGAGATTGGGTTCAGGCCTCCTTTGATGTGCTTGATGATTTTGACTCCGTGCTCATCTGCTCTCATGACGTACACGAGGACTGTCGCCAAAATCACGGAGATCAGAGGCGAAATGGCAGCCAAGCAGAAGAACTTCCTGTTTCTTCTTCCCTGGAAAAAATTGGATGCTATGATGAGAGCTTCAAATCGTATAGGACGTTTAATGGTGAGGGCAGACAAAGGTGACCAAGTTCTTATTTTCTCTTTTGACTTACTAGGAATCTGGTAATGAGGATGAAGCTCAAGAACGCACTCCCAAGAAGGAGATTATAAGGATTCCACTGCAACATAAGAACGAAGACAGAATTGCTTATACTATAATCAATTTACTTTCTTGTTCTCTTTCATGTGTTTCCAAAGATTATTTATGAATCAAGTGGAAATTAATTTAAAATTTTGGCAAAGACTGATTACGGAGTCGTGATGAAATGATCTCCAGACAGATTGCAAGACTGAGACAACGTCAGTTCGGTTCGTGAAATGAGCAATTCCAAGAAGTCCTTTCAGCTGCTGGAAACCAATGATGACCGCCGCACCGGCCATGAAACCAACAAGCGCTGCATGCGAGAGGAAATCCACCAGAAATCCAAGCCTTCAAACATCGAAAAGCAAATGAGGAAAGAATATATGACCCAACATTTTAGCCACGATAGAGAAAATTAATGAGAACCACCTTAGGAGGCCTGAAACAGCTTGAAAGACGCCAGCAAAGAAAGTTGCAGTGAAAACAAGGTTCCTGTAAAGGACTGGTTCAGCTCCAGGATCAACTATTTGCGGAACCATTGATGAAATCAGCATTGAAACCACCGCAACGGGTCCTATGGCAAGTTCCTTCGAAGTCCCCATCATAGCATATATAAGAGGAGGAACAACACTGGTATCTGACACAGTTGAAACACCAAAAGTCAGTATTTGAAGTGCACGCCGAGACTCACCCTTTTGCTTTGTCAATATGTACCATGCACCCGGACAAAACCCAAGCTAGGAAAAACTCTTGAAGAAACTAGTTTCAGTTTCATAACTTACAGAGACCATACTGAGGATCAAGCTTGGCTAATGTAGCATAGCCAATGCTCTGCATACAAAAGAAACATGAACATTCAGATCAATTGACACTTTTTTAAGATGAATAAATTTTATGGCATGTAGGGATACATTAACATGAACCATCAGCAATGAAAAAGGAGCAATTTTCATCTTGGCTTATTTGCAAATTCACCTGCGGGATGCAGAGGCTAGCAAGAGTAAGACCAGACATCAGATCATTCTTAAAGTGTGTAGGTTTATAGCTCCTGCACCATTGAAGAACAGGAAACGTTGCCTTGAGAACACAAGCCACACGTTGGGTCACTGGCTTCTTGTTCAGCGAAGACAACTTGCTCCCGCTAGGCAAACCGACCCCTCTCAGATACTCCACAACCTCTTGCCATGCGCTCGGCGGCTGCGGGGCAGTCGTGAGCCACCGGGACCTCTCTGTGAGGCTGGCAGTCTTCTCAGAGTCAACCGTGTCAGCTTCTTCATTGCCTGAAGAAGCCACTCTTGCTTGCTGCCGTTGTTGATTTTGAAGTGTTTGGGAGAACTTGGAGAGCTGAGTCTCTCTGTCTCTTGGGGCCGCGACATCCGCCCCCTCCACGGGATCCTGAGTCACCGAAATCGATGGAACAAGAACCATCGTGGAGACAACGTTAATGATGCTTACAGAAGTCTTCAACCCGACGATTCGCAGCCCCTCAAGTAAGTGATTTTGCAGCACTAATGATCAGAGAGGCCTACATGTTATCAGATAGCAGCAAAACTAGTACATGCCAAACTGGTGAAATTTCTAAGAGCTTAAGCTGAAAGTTTCTCTGCCTTTTTTGGTTGCTCTAGGAATAAGTGATTTATTCTCAATGGATGATACACGTTCATATATATATATATATATATATATATATATATATGCTGTCAGAGGTGAGACTGAGCACTTATAAGATATATGACTTATTTTTAGGCTCTAGCTTCACTATCTTTGGAGAAAAAGTTGTGGCCATGTAGATAAAGAAGAATAGGAGGGGAGGGAGAGAGAGATTCGGTAATGGATGGCTCTGCTTCTTGCGTTTCATGGTGTTTAGGTCAATCATATATATTGGATCTTGGTCCTGTACCAGATTGGAGGGAAAAAGGATATCATGTTGGTAGTGCTCATCACACGACGCGATGCTCGACACATCATCAGGATGTGTGATCATAAGTTCGAGCCTAACAAGTTCGATTCTAACAAGACTATCGAGAGACTCAAGTGGCAATAATTATTTGATTACGACTGGAGATGGAGGTTGCTCCCATCCAATGGGGTTAATCGAGTATGTTAGACTAATCTTCTTTTTTTAAATGGCACGGGTTGGATGATGTATTTCCAATGGTTTTTTTTCTTTTTTTCATAATACACGAGGCATAAGCGCAGAGGCTTGGGTTTATGAAGAGCCCTAAACGCCTGAACAGTCAAGTCTAAGTCTTTAGCATGTGCAAGTAAGCCTGACTATAGACGATTTACATGCAATCGGTAGGACTGGAGCAAATGACCTCTAGTTTCTAAACTGGAATTTCCCTAACACGTCGGATCAATTGCGTCAAGACTCAACTCTATATTGTGAAATGGGCACGGCTCCTACTTTATATGAGCAAGTTGTGAACCCATCGCGTGTAAGAGATGACAAGAAACCGAACCCTTGACTAGTGGTCTAATGCCACGTTAAGACTCTTTACATACTTTGATATTTCACTCTACACGTATATTCAACTTTTAGCCAAAGAATAAAGTGTGAAGAGATAATAGGGAAGGCACATAGGATTTTGAAAAAATTGAACACATAACTTCTGGTTCTGATATCATGTTAACTAGTCTTGTATTCGATAAGTTTAAATTATTAGTAAACGGGTCAACAATGTGTTCATAGCATATTTTCCGAGAGGCCCGCATGCAAACTTAAATAAGTGAAAAGAAATGAACTTCCACTCTCGCAGGTCCAGTAAAGACAACCTTATTCGGATATGAGCAAAGAACAGCCTCTAGTAGAGACCCTGTTCATCTTAGTGCGTTGTCACTGTTTTCTAACGTGAGTGGTCGAGCGCTACGCTTTTTAAAGAAAGTTGTGTTCGTGGTGGGTCGTCTTCTACTCGACTTTATTTATACCCCCGAAATCAAATGGAAATGCAGATTCAAGAGGGAAATCCTGTCAGGTTCTTGCCTTTTTATTCCAGGGGAGTCTATCACTTCTTCAGTAAAGTAACTTATCCGTATTTCCATTCAAGTACATTGCTCGGAAAAGATGTAATTATAGCCCAATTGGTACGAAGAAGGGTCCCGAGAACGATTACTTTTTCCTTCCCTGTTTCTTGTATGTGAAACAACAAAGAGTAGCCTAAAGATTGATGCAACCCGGCTCGAGTCAAATGAAAAAGAACATGAATCAAAAAGGCTTGAAATCGACTCTCGTTGTCTTTGGAAAGTTTGATCTATGTACGATATCCTATTGTTCTCTCTAAATCTGTCTCCCACCATCATCGACGACAAATTGCCGCCACGACGCGGTTGTTCAGGACAGCAAGAGAGGATAGAGAGTATACACTGGGCGGTCATGGTTTCAGTGCAATAAAGGGGCGCATCCAACTTTAATCGAAGGTTCAAGAGATGTTAGAAAGAGAGGAAACTAAAGTGGACATAATAAGTGGGCATCATGACAATTGGGGTTCAACCTTGGCTTTTCACGATATTAGGAAGTTGTGTTTTAGATGCAATGTACCTAGACATGATCTTGTCCAAGCCAAAGCCTTTATAGATAGCTATCATTTTGTTAACCAACCATCATTAGGCCCAATGACTAAGTCGTATAAGAAAATTGTTCAAAAAATCTTAAACTTATTATATGGTGGCCAATTCAATCATAAACTTTTTAATTCCACAAAATTAATCCTAAACCTTTACACGATTTTCTAATGGAGTCAATCTAGTCAATTTTAGCCAAAAATTTGCTTATGCGAAAATCCAGCCTCTGACTATCTTACTTAACATGGCTAGTGCTAAGTTGGTGATTTTTGCAATTTTTTAAAAAAATTCTAAATTTTTTATTCATGTTGTTCTTTCCTTTTTTTTCACTATTCAACTTTTCAAAAATCACTGGTGGGGTCACTAGGCCCTTGCAAGCCACAAGCAAGGGTCGTGTCTCTCGATGAAATGAGGCTAGGGTTTATTGCATACCATGTGATCTTGCAATCTGCAAGCTTTGCTTTGCAGATTATGAACTACATCCTAGGCTTGATATTGTTGAGTTTTCGCATCACTATCTTGTTCATCCTCGCAAGTTGATTGTTCTAAAATCGAGGTTCTCTATGTCTATTGATTCCCATATTGTACCTTCTTCATTAAAAATGAGCAAAAAACCTAGCATGAGGCCTGAGGCCTCACCCAAATCTGGCCGAGGGCCGCAACCAAAGAGGGCTTGCACACTCTTGCCTCGTGGCCTTGGCCGTGCAAGGTCTCACCTATTATGGTCAGCGGGGATCACCAACCATTGCCGATGCATTGGCAACCCCCGTTGGTCCTTCCGAGACGATGAACAATGAGCAAAAACATATACAAATAAAAAAAATTAGAAATTTTATATAAAAAATTAAAAAAATCTTTCACGTCGACGCTAGTTGTACCACATAGAATGGTCAACGTCCTTGTTAACAATTTCTGATAAAAATTGGTTTGAATGATTATATTGAAAAATCGTCTAAAGGTTTAGAACTATATTGGCCAAATTGAAAAGTTTAAAGCTGAATTAGCTGTCATACAATATGTTTAAAACTTTTTGGGCAATTATCTCTAAGTTTTACTACATGCTGTTATTGTCGCTTTAGCCTCAATATTTTCTTGAACTAAAGAATTGGATGCGTGTAGGGAAAGTACACATATCATACTCAATGATCCAACAACTAAAATATAGTCCGATCATCATTCCTGGATAACCTGGTGAATATCACCTGTGACCTCGGTGTGGAGAATACCAATAAAAGTTATCGAGAGATTAGCTCAGCCCTTCAAAATTCAAGTAGAGGAACAACTTCTAAATATTCATTTCCCGATTATATGGACGGCTTGCTTTCGATTGGCTTGAAACGATGGACTTTATCCTAGCACATAATATATATGCAAACAATCATATATCATGAACTCATGTGGAAGATTATTCTCATTTTATATGTTAACTAGAAGTCTATAATTAGCTAAGTATCAGATACAATCACATTCGTATATTTGTGCAGTACAAAGCCAAACTTCAGGGAATTTTAAAGGAGAGGAAACTCAAAGTGGAGATAATAAGTGGGTATCGTGACAATCGGGGTTCAACCTTTGCTTTTCAAGACATCGAGAAGTTGTGTTTTAGATGCAATGAACCTAGACATGATCCCGTCCAAGCCAAAGCCTTTTTGGAGAGCTATTATTTTGTTAAGCACCCATGATTTAACCCCAATGACTAAGAATTGTCAAAATAAACCTTGATGACCAATTATTTCCTAAACTTTTCTATTTTGGAAATTTAATCTTAAACATTTTCACAATTTTTTAATATAGTCAATCCAATTAATTTTGGCTGAAAATTGCTTATGTGACGCTTCACAACACGGCCAGCGCTAGCATTGATGATTTTAGCAATTTTTTGACAAATTTCTGAATTTTTTATTCTTGTCTTTTCTTTTTTGTTCTGTCCTTTTTTTCACTACTCAACTTTCTGAAAATCATAGGGGTCATCGGCCCTCACTAGCCACGGGCAAGGGTCATGGCCTTCGGTGAAATGAGGCTAGGGTTTATTGCATGCAGTGTAATCTTGCGCTCTTGTGAGCTGCATCCCAAGATTCAAGTCGTTGAGTTTTCACATCAAGGTTCTCTATGTCTATTGATTCCCATATTATGCCTTCTTCATTAAGAATGATTACAAAAGCTAGCAAGGGGCACCCAAGTCTGGTTAAGGTCTACAGCTGAAAAGGGCTTGCACACCCTCGCTCAGTGGCCAACAAGGATGTGTAGGCCCTCACCTATGGTCGACGAGGTCGTTGATGCCTTGGCAAACCCAATCAGTCCTTCTGGAAATATGAAAAATGGAATATAAATAAAATATCAGAAAATTTATATTAAAATATTACAAAAATCATCCACGTCAATGTCGGCCATATCAGTAGGCTGGTTGACGTCTATGTTAGCGATTTTCTAACAAAAATTGATAAGGATGATTATATTGGAAAATCATTAAAAAATTTAGGACTAAATTAACCAAATTGAAAAGTTTAAAACTGAATTAGCAGTCATAAATAGGTTTAAGGTTTTTTGGACAATTTTCCCTACGCTTTAGTACTTGATACTATGGAAGTTTTAGTCTCAATATTTTCTCGAACTCAAGAATTGGATGCGTGAAAGAAAAGTATACGTCATACTCAATGATCCAACAGCAATAACAAAGTCCGATCATCATTCCTGGATCACCTGGTAAAAATCACCTGTGACTTCGGTTGGAGGATGCCAATAAAAGTCATCGAGGACATGAACGGCTTGCTTTCGATTGACTTGAAATGATATATATGAGGTTATTTGTGAAAGATTATGTTCACTTCATATCTTAAGTAGAAGTCTATAATTAGCTAAATATTAGATAAAATCACATTAGTATAATTATTCATAAAGGGATTTTTTCTTTTGGTCGGTATTCATAAAGGATTTAAAAGGTGTGTTTATTTTCAAGAAAATAAAGAAAATACTTTCCAAGAAATCATCTTCCTAAAAAATGTTTTCCCATTTTTCCTTTTCAAATTTTAGGCATATATATTTTCTTTTACCGTAAATGTTTTTCCGTTCATTGGTCATTTTCAGCAAACCAAATGCACTTGAGAATTCAAAAAACTATTTCGCAAACAATTCTTTAATTAAAACAAACGCACCTAAAAGAATGAGTAAAATCAGGCCACATCTTACCTGTTAGTCATTGAAGCGCATCCACCATAAGCGCTTACGCTAGATTTCCTCGTAGCAAACTTCAAAATGACAACTTCAAGTGCTCCAATTCGGATGTTGATTTCTCTTTCTTATTGAGGAAAGATCTCATTGCGATGCCATATCTTACCAGTTAAGTCCACAATCTATACGTTAAGTGATCACTTAGCACTCAAACCATTGGTAAAAGCAGGCCAATTGTACAGAGCTTCACACCCTTTTTTGAGTACGTTGAATGTAGACATCACTCTTTTAAGTAGTGGCAATCGTTAGTACTACGTTTTGACCTACTAAGAGGTTACGGTCTGAGCGCACCAAAGTCAAAAAGGACCATGATTATCGCTGCAATGAAGGGCAGCATCCAATTTGAATCCAAACTACACGAGGTACTAAAAGGCAAAAGTAAGCTAAGTGGTACCATGAAAAGGGGGATTTACGAGGGCTTTCGCACTAGGAAATTGTGTTATAGATACACTGCATCTAGACATGTTAAGAGTAAATAAGTGAATTAGGGTTGACAATATCATGTCATCGCATTATAATCATGTCTATGATTCATGTCACATTTAGAGCTTCTTTCATCAATTCGTTTTTTTTTTTTTTTTTTTTTTTTTATCTCTTGTGGAGGATGTCTACATAGCTAAGCATACATCCGGGGCCTCAATGATTGAGTTTCGGTTTTGATTTTATGAGAGTTATACTTTAACTTGTTTAACATGTCTCAAACATTGAATATGATGGATTGCATGGCATGTAAATTTACCATACTCGACCATGCTATGACTGATAAATATAGGGCACGCCATGCTCCTGAAGTCTAATAGAATCTCTGACGACCTCCACACGAAGAAAGCTAATAAAATGAATCGAGAGTTTAGAACAATATTATAAAATTAAGTGGAAGAACAATTCCTTAAGACTCGTTTATTTGAAACCTGAATGAGCCTAATTTTGACTGCACTGAAATGGTAAATTTAGTGGGATACATGAGAACTCACCACACCACCCGACCGTAACTAAAGAACAAGCAAGTCGTCCGCCGCTCATAAGCCTTCGAGCTGAATTTTCCTGTTTCGTGCCTAAGAAAAATGGATTCTCTTATGAGTTAGTAAATTTCGGTAAATTTCAATAAATGTTGATCAATGTCGAAAAAATAAAAGTAGAAAAATGATCAGTGGCTTTTTTTAGATAGCTTTCATGAAATTACCAACTCTTTTTATAGTTTGCAAATTAGCAATTTTTAGACTAATTCGCCAACTTCTATTTGCATTACTTATGGATGCTTGGAATTCACTAACTCATATATGAAACTACCGTCCTAAATTATATCGACTTACCAACTTTTGCAGTATTATATTAGCAATTAGTTTGGAAATACTTACTTTCGCTTGAGTTACTAACCAACTTTTGATTTTGTTTTTCTATAATTTATCAACTTTATTATTGAGTTACTGCATTTAATATGTCTCTGTTAATAATCCCTTACGTTTATTTACTCATTTTAGAGATTATCAACCTAAATAGCGTGATTCGCTAGTTTTTCTTCCACTAAATTACCACTTAATATTATGTTATCAACTCTCATTTGAGTTAAGTTAAACAAATTCCCATCCTTGGAAGAAGACAATGATATAAATTTCGAAAGACTGACACACATCGGAAAACGTCAAAAATCACTTTGAGTGCATGAGACCAGCCTCCAGACATCTCTCTAAGAACTATTGAAGTAACAAATCAAAAGGGAAAAAATTTAATTGGTCGTAATGCAAAATCTTCTACAAATCAACACGAAGATAACATATCAAGCAAAGTATCAACGAGTTGATCATTTAGAAATCTTTTCTGATTTGTCCTTTATTCAATTTTTATGTAGATAAAATTATTATCTTTTATCTTTAACTTTCACCATAATTATTGATAATAATATCTCTATATATATTGTATAACACGTCAAGGAAAAGCAACTCAATTAAATAAAAGACAAATTAGAAAAGATCTCTAAATGATCAACTCATTGATGCTTCGCTTATTGTGTTATCTTCATGCCGATTTGTAAAAGATTTTGAGCTGCAACCGTTCCAATTTTTTCCCCTTTTGATTCGTTACTTCAATAATGACATAGGCTGCGTTTGGTCCAATGCAAATGTTAAAAGCCCAAAGATATTTGGGAAAATGCAATTGTGCTTGGTAAAAAAAATTTGCAAATAGATTTTGAGTTGAATGTGCGTTTGGTTAAAAAACTTTCGCAATGGACTTTGAGAAGTATTATATGTGTGTATATATATTTTTATTTATTTATTTATTTATTTGGAAAATTGGATTAAACCCTTTGCCGGTCCGGCGAAGGGCTGCGGCCACCGGCGAGCCAGATCTGGCGCCGTCGGCCGAGGTCGCTCGACCTCAGGTGACCTCCGGCGAGGGTCGTGCGACCCACCCGAGGGCCGCCAGAGGTCGCCCGACCTCGGCCGACGGCCGCCAATGCCAGATCTGGCTCGCCGGCGGCCGTAGCCCTTCGCCGGACCGGCGAAGGGCTGCCCCTTTCTCAATAAAAAAAAATCATGGGTAAAATCGGAAATATAAAGAACTAGTGAGAATAGTTTTGAAAGAGAAAAATTGATATTAGCCTTCAGCATTTTGAAGGCCATTTGAAAGCTGAAAGCCAGCTTCAAAGTTGAACCAAATACACCTATAGTCAAAGAGGGTCTTATGTTCAAGAGGCACCAACAGAGCCATGGAAGGAAGATGAGCAGTGTTCTCGCATCCTGCAAAGAAGCTCTGGGACTCCAGGAAACTGAATGGTGCTGCAAGGAGATTCTGGAGTAGTTTGAGGCCTTTTGACAGGATGAGTGGGCCAATCTTTTGGGCGGTGATGATGGTGACTTTGATATTAAGGCTTGTGAGAGGGCCTTTGTTTATGTCTAGAAATGGGAGTGGATGTCCCAGAGCCATGTGAGGGAACACCACCACCATTAGGACCAGGTGATGGCAAGGCCAACCCTGTCATGGCTTCTAAAGTTCAGTCAAGATCAAGATAATATTGGAGGGGGAGTTAGGAGAGAATTGCAAGTTGGCATTTTTTTCAACAGAAGCTGGCATTAAATAGAGACATTGACAGTGATATATAAATGCTATGCTGCATAAGTCCGTAGCCACACATTTTCCTTGGTGAATTAGGGCATGTATGACAATGATTCTGTTCTCGGGAGCAGATTCTAATCAGAAATGATTTTTGTTATTTTGCTCCCGAGAACGAATTCTGAGTATTTCAGGTGTTTGATAAACTGTTTAAAACTTTTACTCCTAAAACGAAAATGCGTTTGGTAAAAATTTCTAATCTTTTGATTCTCTTATTTTTCTTTTTTCTTTTTTTTTCTTTTTCTTTTTCTTTTTCTTTTTCTTTTTCTTTTTCTTTTTTCTCCCCTTCTTCCTCTTGGCTGCCGTTGTTGGCGAGCGGTCGGGCGAGGCTCCGGCGAGCTCGCCTAGCCACCAGCAAGGCTCGGCCTCGCAGATCTGGGCGAGGCCGAGCCTCGCCCGACGGTCGCCCAGCCCGGCGAGGCCCGGCCTCCCGCCGCCTGGGCGAGCTCAAGCCTCGTCGATGGCGGCCGGGCGAGGCTCCGACGAGCTCGCCAGACCTCGCTCAACCGCTCGCCGGCGGCGGCCCAGGGGCGGCGATGGGGCGGTGATGGGGTGGGAGGTGGAAGAGGAAGAAGAAGAAGAAAGGGAAGGAAAAAAAGAAAAAGAAAAAAGAGAAAAAAAAATTGATCCTCAAAATTGTTCCCGGGAGCAAAAAGCAACTTTTTTTTATTCTGGATTCTACTCCAAACCTGTTCCGGGGAACAAATTTGTTCTCGGGAACAAAAAATTTACCAAACGCATTTTTGTTCCTTGGAACAAAAAATCCGCTCCTGAGAACAAAAGAACAGAATATGTTGTTCCCGGGAGCGTTACCATGCAGACCTTTAGTCTAAGTTCATCGAATCATAGATTTTATTACTTGGTTCGCAATTGACATGGATTGTACAATAAAAATAAGGACTTTGATAAACAGTCGATATAAGATTTTCATAAGAGAGATAATCAAAAGATGGTAAACGAGAAGAAAAGTTGATAAGGTAGAAAAATAGATAAATTAACATTGGTAAGTAACAAAGATCAAAGTTAATAATCTAAAACCAGTAAGTAATTTAATCAGCAAAAAGTCGGTAAACTACTCAAACAAAAAATGAGAAAATTCCTTGAGGATTTGGTACATATAAAGCATCGATAAGAACAACAAGAATTAATGAAAGATCAAAAATGTTGATCCTACAACCTGTTCAAATGACAGTATTTTCATAAAAGTGCCAATGAGTCATCAATAAGTTATCGGGAAATCACAAAACCAACAAGCAATCTGAGAATCAATTAACCGACATCTTCTTTTATCAACGAATTTTGACGCTTATCAATTCTTTTGGATATTTATAACATTAAAAAAAAAATCATGTTTTTGAAGAACAGAGCAGTAAAATCGTCCGGCCTTCGAAAACCATGACTGAGGGAACTATTTTTCCTTTTTTGTCGGATGGGGAACTAGTACAATGATTGCAGGTTTTCTGTGAACAATGTTTGAAACAGTAGCACCACATGAATCTCCCACTATGATAATATTTCTAATAATCAGGAATATTCCTTGGATCCTTAATAGTTATATATGTCCTCACCAAAAAATAAATATCTTGCGACACCACTTAGGGTCGTCCCACCTGTCCAATGGATATACCGTTGGCAGGCTGATAGAATTGTTTTTTCAATTTAATGTGCTGATACCCACACACATTTACTTTCAAAATTTTCTTGTATCTTTTTTTTTTTTTTCAAAAGGAAGGAATACTCTCTAGGTGTTTTATGTTCAAGGAATACCGAGATCCACATCAAAGCCTGATACAAAACAATTTGGGTCATACTCGGGATCAAATGGGAACTAGTTTAATGATTGCAGGTTTCCGAGGAACAATGTTTGAAACAGCACCACCACTTGAATTTCCCTATATGATCATGCCTCTAATTTCGTTCCTATCAGTTAAGTAGAACCAAACATTGGTGACCAAAGAAAATAATAAATAGGGCACCAAAATAGGACGCACACATATGAAATTAAAATTAATAGATTCTGCCTTAAATTTAATTAGTTTTTATTCGGTCTCCTTAGAAAGAAACGGGAGAATTATACTCCTCATTTTCTTGATCTTTCTTTCTTTCTTTTTCTTATCTATTTCAGAAGTCGAGACCTTCATCAAGACGATAAAAGAGCTCTATAACATGACGAATCATTAGAGTGAGAATGAAAATCGAAACAGAAAATTACTAATCTCTGCGAATAAGGTTGGCCGGAGTCGAAAGTGTGAGCTTGTGATCGTGATCTTGACCGGACGACACAGTCTCTCGTTCCTGCTTCTGAATGTTCCATCTCTCGACCTCCTTGAACAAAAGTCCTCTGGTCTCGTCCTCCCCGTGATGATCGCAGCCACGGATCGTGCCTGATGATGATCTCTTCTTGCTCAAGTGCTTCCTCAGATTCGTCCCGCGTCCCAGATTGAAGCACATCTCTTCCTTTGATCAGCGAAAGTCAAAGCGATAGAGAGCAAGTGACCGTCTCTTGCTTCGACGATGAGTTTAGCACTTGTTCCTGCTTTGGTTGTACCGAAGTGAAAGCGAAATATTAATGATAATAATGATAATAATCTTGTCTCATTGGACAAGCCTTTGCGTCGCCATTGGACTTGACGGTGAATACGAAGAAAGGCGTGCTTAATGCGTCAATGATGGTGGTGAGCTGATTCGCTAGCGTACAAGCTCTTGGGACAATGGACTTCGAAGACACCATGATTGGACCGCGCCTGGATCAACTTAACGAGGTGAACAAGAAGGTTTTCTATGGTGGGCTGGACTCGCTCTCACGTGGATAAAACTTATGGATTTCAGCCCATATGATAATTCATATGGAGAAATTAATAGGAGGATATATTTGGTCTATATAAATAGGGTTTCTCGCTATTTATGAGGAAGCAACAAAAATTGATCAACTTGAGGTAGTAGCAAGAGAGAAAAAGAGAGCAGAAAATATGAGAAAGAGGGTATTGTGCAATTTTCATCAAGCTGGCAATTAAAGGTCGATTCACAGTCCAATCGAGCTAAAATTTTGCCAGCGTGCTCGCGACACATAGTCCTCAAATCTAATCGTATTGATTTTCATTTGCATCTTCCTTCATCAAGTTTTGCATGGGTTAAACCAAACTCGTGTCTCTCAAATTTAATTGCTTTGGTTTTCATTTGGATTTGGCGACAGGAGATGACCCGAGGTTGGTGAGGGCAACCCTCACTAGTCGCTGCCTATGGGTTGCTAGCCATCATCGAGGCTCAACGATCGGCGTAGGAAGAAGGAAAAAGAAAAGAAAAGGAAAATATCATAAAATTATAATTAAAATTTTTTTAAAAATCAGTGCCTACCTGTCACATAAGACTACCAACATCACATCAGTAATTTCCGGCTAAAGTAGTCAAATAGACTCAATTAGCACAAATGCACAATGTTTAAGATTAAATTAGTGCAATTAAAAAATGCAAAACTAAATCGATACCAATGCAATAGGTTTTGGATTTTTTTTGGTACTTTCCTCTTCCATTGTCATAGAATTATCTTTTAGCAAACATTGTTGCATTTTTACATTTTAGGTTTAGTGAGGTTGAATCCTACCATTTCATAGTTTCTAATGTCGTGCATGAGAAAACAAACATATCGCACGAGAAACAATTGGGCCGAATTCGTTATGTCAGGATCTAAAGTACGATCACATAACTTGTGATGGCCCAAAAGGAAGCTCAATTCAGCCCAAGTCTGTCCGCGCCTCATGCACCGCGACATGGCAATTACCAAACACTTGAGTTGGTCCGAGAAAAATATTTGTCCATGCTTCGTATGTTTTATAGAAAAAAATAAAAATTATAATGATTAAAATTGTTTCCCTACTCTTGCACATTAATCTTGTAATAAAACAGTATTTTTAGAATTATAGCATGACAATAATCACGAAACTGTGTTGATATAAAATATCACTTGAAAAGCATATATATCAATTGGAAGAGTGAATATTGTGGATTCATTTGCCCGATGTAAATTACTTTACACTTGCCAAACACCTCATGCAATATATATAAATTGAATTTATCATTAACTATTCTTATTTAATTTGACTCAATCGTATAAGTCATTTCTCTTCGAGCAATTATTATCCTTTAATTAACTTTGGCTCTAATATTGTGTTTACAGCATGTTGTATCGGACAAAATCAAAGTAATATTATATTGCAAGCACGTAAGTCAGTTTTTATCTCCATAATATTCTATAGATTTGTGGGTAGATTTTTCTGTAAATATATCACATCACAAATCATGCATAATGGAATCAATTTTACGTGAAACCATAGATACAATTTTTAATATCACATCACATGTCATGCATAATAGAGTTAGTTTTACGTAAAACTATGAATATAGTTATTTTCTCATTCTCATAGATTTAATTTTACTCTTTATCATTTAAAATGTCAGCAAATAGATGTAGTATCTATAACTATGTGAATACTTAAAAAAATCTCTTGCTGTTTTTTTTAAATTATTTTCTTCATTCTCATGATCGATTTTACTAATTTTTATTTTAAAAGATTTTCCTTTTAAACTTTCGTATTTTTTTTTTATCTTGGAAAATTTCTTTAAGGGTGCGTTTGTTAAAATGAAAGTAGTTTCCTAGAAAGTGTTTTCCTGGACTTTTCCGTTTGTTTTTAAAAATGATTTGGTCGATGAAAAAATACTTTCCAAACATAAATATTATGTATTATTTTAGAAAATTGAATTCTTGTGCATGGGAAGGGAAAAACATTTTCCCTCTTTATAAGGTCTTTAGGTCATTTCCTTTTTGTTAGTTCAAATGTTATTCAATCATTTTTCAAATGCGATCCAAACACCTGAAAACATTTTCAATCACATATCATCAAACATAAGAAAACTAATCATTTTCCATTTTTCCTGGAAAATATTTTCCAAAAATAATATGATTTCCGTGAAACAAACGCACCCTAAGTTTCATTTGGAATAGAAAAGACTTTGTTCATTAAAGTCTAATGGATTGAATGCGAAAAGTCACTTTTAGCATAACACTAGTGCATTTGGCCATGCTTCGCAAACGTTTTATATTTCAGAATTTGTTGAACTTCTGTTTATTAAAACTCCTTTTCTACTTTTTTCAAATTCAACTTATATGAATGCTTTACAGTTATGACAATTACAACAACCATAAAATTTAAATAATTGAAGAAAATATCATGCAATATGTAACGTTTAGTAGATGGTCTAATATTGTAGATTGGTTGTCTTATCGAACATCTTAGACATCCACTTTCACTAAAACTGAACTTATCATGTCTTATTTTTCTTTTTAATTTGGCAGTATTACTTTTCAGTTTGAAGCAATTATCAGTCTTTAATTAAATAAATATTATTCCAATTTCTTTAATTTTAATGCCTTTTGTATTAAATTGAATATGCTCTCCTTTATAGTATTGATTCTCGGTACTAATTATTTGTATTTTCTCTATTTCACAATACACTGTATAAGTGCAAGAAACTTTATTGGCATAGATGTTTTCGTCTATCCCTCGGATGTTGTTTTGCATATCGTCGGTTTGCACGCAATAAAATCAAATTTTCTCCCGCACTATAGTTAGATGTCTATGCACATTTTTTCTTTATACAACATAACATGTTGTGCCTAACAGAATCGACTTTGCTTAAATTTACAAAGATTAATATTTATCATTCTCGTAGAGTTAATTTTAGTACTTGTTGATTTAGATATATGATACCCATGACCATGCTTATATTCTAAAATATACTTCCCTTAGTATTTTCTTGAAGAAGAAAACACTTCTCGGCTTAATATAGATCTGTCAAAATAGGTTATAAACCCATTTTTTAACCTATATTTGATGACTTAAGTTGTTAATAAGCTAGTTATATTCACTAAACAGGTCATAAATAGGTTTAGAATAGTGAAACCCAAAATAATATAGGCGTTAAATAAGTTTACTTTACACTTACTTAAACTCAACTCACCTCTATGGCTCTCTTCACTCTATCTCATCTTCACTTAATTTCGCACTCGCTCTCAACTTCATTTAGATATGAGTTTTCCTATATCGGGTTAAATATGAAGATGTTTTAGTAATATAATTCGGATCGGATATAGATCAAATACGAATTGAGTTGGGTATGGGTAATTAAATTTGCATCATATGGAAATGGGATAAAACAGGTTTAATTATGTCAATTTGGATGGGATCATTTTCGCTCCAACCACCAGTTTGATAGGTTTACCAATTTGCGAAAAGGAAAACTAAAGATCCATCCACAGGTGGGGCAAGTGGGCTCCCATCTACTCCGTGAACATATTGAGCAATATAATAAAGAAGTAAAGATTGCTAGGTGGGGCTGGAAGGACCTAGATACATCAATCATAGATGGAAGTTGCATGCAGAAGATGGTAAAAGATGTTGGTCCTAGATGCTTCAAAATCCACGTGACATTGGTCCTGACTCGCGCCATCTACGCAAAAACCTCTTTTCTAGGGGGTGTCGTCTTTTCTCGTGACATCGACCTTCGGGGACCGCCTCGAATTCCCTTCGCGCTACGATCCAATTCAAAAAGGTAGAGAAAAAGGGCCAAGAGAAAGCGAAAGCGAAAGTGAAAGTTAAAAAAAAAAACTAGTTGGACATCGCATGAGTTCGACATCATCACCGGGATATCCCCGTTTGAAGTTCAAACCCATCGCGGCCATCAGATCCTGTGAATCTTGCGTCCCGTTGAATCTGATGCCGTGACATTATCGAACTCTGGCTTGGCCCGGGCAAAAACCGCCGGTGGCGCGGCTGCCCATGTTTTTTTTCCAATCGTGAAGAGAAGGCCAATCTGCAATTTACTTGCGAGGTATGGGCGGGCGTGGGGCCTGAGGAGCACGAGCCACCTCTCCCTGGTCCGGACGCTTCTTTTCCGAGGAGGATGGCCACTCATGCTGCTTGCTCATCACCACCACCACAAATCAATTTCGTGGTGGGCGATGGCTCGGAAGGACGGCCTCTCCCTTCATCTCTCTCTCTCTCTCTCTCGAGTCCTCTGGGAGATCACATGATCCTGACATTTTCACGCTTCACCATCCTCACCCTTCACTTTCAAGTCCAGTCTCCATCACTGAATTTCAGGGCCTCACGGGCTCGTCCAAGCAATCTTCATGATGGATTCTGGGACGACCACGCTCGTTTTCTTTATTGGTATAGTCCCTTCTAGGGATGTGCATGGTCCAGGTGGGCAGTTCCCACTTTAGGACCGAGAACCGTCCACTAAGGATCAGTTCACAAAAATTGGATCCAAGAGCAAGTAGTTTGACCGGCAGGCCGGTTCCTGAGTGAATCCTTGGAACCAGTCTCACGAGCGATCACGCATAATGGCGAGAGAACTATACCGAGCTGCCCTTTTTAAGCGCGCTTGTTTATTCTAAGCTTGTGGTGATAGAGTCTTAGAAGATGCAAATTCAAGTATGAAGGAATGACTCAAACGCAATTATATTTCGGAAATTTAAGAGTCGACAAAAAGATTGCATTGGTCAGAATGTCTTTGTGATGATGATGGTCTTCTTCCATCTCCCCTACTAAGACTTCATTGCCTCTTAAATTTTCTCTGCCTCCCGGTCTTTTGTGGTGTAATGGCAATTGGCTCCACTCATATTCACTATATTAAGATTTCGATGGATGCAATATGCTATATGCTCAGATAAATGAGTCTAAATGAAATAGGAAGTAAGTAGTTTGAATTTTCAAGTCAGTTTTGCTCAAAAATTACAAGCATGTCGATCATCCCTGCTTAAGTAAAATCTGCACATCAAGAAAACTCCCCTTCTCTCTATTCTTTATAATCTCGTCCTTCGAACCCACCTCTCCAACTTGTTCAATTTTCCTTTCTCAACAAGCCCCTCAAATCAACAAAGCGACAAAGGTAAAAATGAACTCAAAAGTAAAGAGAAAGAAAAGTTCCATGTACACAATAACAGACAAAGAAATGCGGAACTAATTCAAAATATGGGGCTTTAGAATTTTAATTTTTTATAATAAAAATTAATATATTTTTATAATACCAGTCCGATCTGGGTGGGCAGGTGGGTGGATCCATCCATGGAACCAGGAACCGGACCGGTACCCATCGGTTCCAATAAATTGGAACCGGGAATCGGATCGGTTCCCTTAGGAACCATCGCTTTCAGTCCGGTTCCGGGTAGTCCGGGCGGGTCTCGGGTCTTTTACACACTCCTAGTCCCTTCACACGTGAATAGCGAAACAAAGGAACCAAGCCATTTGAGAGACTCCAAATCCATGGTGTAATATCATGCCAATCACGCCGGTGAATTAGGGCGTCGATCGGTCAATTACATCACTCCAATCATGCAATCAATATATATGAAATACATCTTTTCTCTTTTGTTCACTTTACTTAAGATTCGATTGCATAATCTAAGCCTATTTATAATTCAGTCGGGCCCACTATTACTCATTATGACCAACTAAGTTTTTTAACTTATAGGAATTCCTCCAATAGCCACTCTTCCCATGTGGGAATGGAAAGGTGAGTAGTTCAATTCCCCACCTTCTCAAGAGGCTACGAGTAGGGACATTTAGTTTCGGGTATGGGATTCAACTTCTACGCTCTACAAATTGACAGAGCAAAAATATGAAAGTGAGTTGAGAGTTAGAATAGGACGGACAAAAAATAATGAAGTAGTTATATTTGTATTTGTTAGCTTTGGACATATGAGGCGAGACTTCTCTCTTTTTTCACCATACTACTCACATGTACATTTAACAAATCTCAATAATTGACCGTCAATACAATATCGTTCTTCATTCTCTCTTGAGTTTTTTTTATTGTTATTTTCCTCCTGGTATCATTTCACAATACATCTGGCTATATTAAGGAATCTATAATTAAAGAAAACCTTTGTCGATGCATGATTAATTTTGATCTTATTGAGGGTTAGATGGACAAGGTGGCCATTCATTTCTGGGGACACGTATTCATCAAACGATCTGATGATGGAAAAGGTGTTAGATCTTGTCTTGCTGTGTCGTGTTTAAGATCTTCTTCAACCCTCAATCATAATTCAATCTATTTCCTATTCCAAGAAACAAACAGGAAAAAGAGGGCATCGCCTCGCTCGCCATTGTGGACTTTTTGGAGAAACATGTTTCACGGGCCTAGACTAAAAAATTCTAGGATTTTCTCATTCATCTCACCTCGACTCTTATTTTGTCCGAGCGATTCGGTGTGATTTCGCTATTGACCCCATCGATGTTTATCTCCTACTCGTGAATAGGATAGATTGGACCATATAAAAAGTGTACGAAATGCAATGTGCCACTTGCGACACTTCTACCAGTACTTGCTTCCATTATTTCCATGGAAAGAAAATGAATGGTTAATTTCGAGAGGAAACAAATGATAGGGGTGTCCCACGAATGTTACAGTAGGGCTTTGGATGGATTCTTCACGTCGTGTTAACTCACCGGTCAACAATAATTGGGAACATGACCCCGCATCGTCGGTTAATCAACCGCCCAACTGATGTGAACAATTCATCTCGACAACATCAAATCAATCAATGTATGCAAGTTCTCCAAAAATTCATAGTAGCTACTAGGATCTTGACAACACTGGGTCTAAACAATATTTACTTTTCCAGATACTCCTCATTTGCAAGCACATTTTTCAAAGAGTGCCCATTTTCTCTTTATTACTTTTTCACTTTTTATCATGTAAAAATTTTCTAAAGAGATTCCAATTAGGGCAATCCTATTCCGTTCCATTTCAAGAATCTCGTCAAAAGTGGTTTTACTCTCTTAACGAAACCGATCTAATAGGAAATGTTGTAATTTTATGAACATTGGACACATTAACACTACAAAAATACTACACAAAAAGTTGAAAAAAATTCTTATTTAGTTGATGATTATTTTTTTTTCTTTTTTTACCATTTTAAAGAAAGTGGTTCTGGAGAGAGGGGAAGAGTCGATGGGTGCCAGAGAGAGAGAGAGTAATTGGAAGAGATAGGGGAAACGGAGAGAGTTGAATTACAATTACAATCCTTGTTTTTAGTAGCAATCTCTTCACTAAATGCGGAGGAAACGGAATTTTGGGCATTACCTTTTTGGAAATACAAGCCCCCTATTAATCGTTTCGATAAAAGGGTAGGGAGAAAATTGAAAATTAATTCTTCCTTTCTTTTTTTCTCTTTTTTTTTTTTTTGGCCGGGAGCGGGAATTATTTATTTATTTATTTTATTAAATTTTTCGTGAATAACGATGAATCGAGAGCCGAGAGGCAGTTGAAAGCCACACGAGAAAGGGGAGGAGGGGTCCAAAATCCAACGCCAGTCCAAAAGAGAGGAAGAGACATAACGCCACCGGGGCTCGAATTCCCGCGCCACGACGGGTCCACGTCGGATCAACAACAACATTCGGGTTTCCAGCACCTTCCTCGGCCCTGGACCCCCGTGGGCCCCACACGTTCCTCGGTTGCATGCTGGCCGAGGCGCCACGTGGCGGCGGCGAGCCACGCGTCCCGCCCTCCCCTCTTCCTTCGCCCGTGTCGCCTCCTACGTGCGGCTCGGTGGCCTGCGAAACCACCCCGTTTTCCTTTTGTCTTTTTATATAACGGTCCATAAACTCTAACTCATATTGCAATATACTCCAAAAACTTTTTAGTTCCTTCGACGTGATCCCTACAATATAATTTCTGAATATTTAATTTGTTCAATATAATTCATGAACTTTGGTAAATGTTCGGTAATACTACATGTTAAATGAAAATTTGTATAATTTCTGGACTACATTAAATGTATATCAAAAACTTAGATATCAAATCGAACAAATTAAAATTTTTGGGGCAATATTGCATGTTCATGACCATTTTTGTCATTTTTCATTTTGTCATCTTAGCTGCCTTGGCATATTGTTCTCTCTTTCATCCATCCTTTCTCCATCCTTGGAAAAAAAGGACAGAGAAAACGATGAAAATTAGAAAATGAAAAGGAAAAGGAAAGGTTGACTTTGATGCGACTTTTATATAATATGCCCTTCTAATACCATTAAATGGAGTAAATTTATTGTGCATTCAATTCCCGAAATATACTCCCCTTATTCCGGAAATGGGAAACTATACTGGTTAACAAGGAAAATTTGCCGAACCGTGTCAACAAGAATTCGGATTCACCATATCATAGGGTCAATTAAGGAAAGCAAAATGCGATTTACTTTAGAGAATGGCGAAGGCTCAATTCAAATTTGAAGTCTATGAGAGCCTTACATAATGATACAATTTATCTTAAATTAGCATTTCATCTGTTGTTCATAAATTTTTATCATTTATTCATGTTATATGAATCATTGGCACCGTTATTTTCTTTGGGGAGAAAGCCTTGCTATCCATAGATCTCCAATCCCTGAAGCATTTCAACATCATGATGGACTTGGTAACGAGTGTGCTAAAGCCTAGGTGGATGGTTTGAACATGAAATCACCTACATTGTTTTTGGTGTTGGAAATCGAACATATATAGCGCATCTAATCCTTGCTAATCAGTTTGCTCCTTAATCCATGAGTACAACCCCATTCGGGTCTAAACATAAATACTATTAAAATGTTTCCTATTTAGACAAATTATGAGCTGGTTGAAAGCAGTGTCGAGTTTGTTTTCACTCCTTCCTAACGTCCATCGTTCTCTCTAAAATTGTTTGTAAATTTCATTTTTGTTTCCTTCCTTCATACAACAATCCAAATATCACGAGGGATAACAACGATAGTAATGACAGTCTCCAATTATCGCTACTCGATCTAGACTTCACTTGCAAAAATCAATTCGAGTTAGTGAGCCCAAAGACAATAACATGTGATGGGTTGGCTCCGTCTCATCAACAAACCTAATTTGATGATGACAAGACACAACCCAACAATTGGGAGGAATTGACAAGGGCAAATGCTATAACCTAGTCCTTGCCAAGACTTATTCAAATTAAGAAAAAAAACCTTAAATAATATTTTAAAAAATAACTTTTTAAACTAGGAAATGAACTTCCAACTTTGATGACCCTTCTCTCCAGCTAAATCAACATATTGGGTGTGGATTTTTGAGTTTGATCACCTCCGACTGAATGTTAAGCTACCATGTTGCTAAGCATGAACTCTCAACAGTACCCCGTCAATGATCAGCTTACTTTGTTTTAAATGTCATTATCATGTGATGTGACCTAAAGCATTCCATTCGGTAGGGTCCACATTTTTTTTTTCAAAGGAGAAAAAAAGAATGTACGAGTAATTTTCCTTTTCGGTGCTAGAGGCCACTTGAATAATATTCAGTTACAGGTAGATACTAAAAAGATAAATAAATCAATGGCAAAGAATTTTAGCCATAAATGAAAATATAGGTCCTTAAAAGGCTAAATGAAAGAAATAGACAAGATATTCACTTTGTGGTAGGAGGTCTCGTAACATCACTCCCGTATTCCCTCTCTATCGAAAAAAATAAAGATAGACAGGAAATTAAGGGATAAACAGGGAATTAAGGGTTTCTCTCGGGAGAGGAGGATAGACTTCATCGCAATCCCTTCGAAAGTTGTTTGAGAAACTTGTAAGTTAGTATAGTAGCCACCTGCACTACTGATGACGAGATGGTCCCTCTTGCTAAGTTGATCTGTGCTTCACAAAAATATCTTGTAATCGACTTGTAGGCATATGAGACACTAGGCAAACACCAAGAAGAAAATTAAATTAATGGCAGCACGTATTTTTTTTTCCCACCCTGAAATTATTGTCATAAATGAAAATAACAAGAAAAAGAAAAGGGAAGGAGAG
This sequence comes from Corymbia calophylla, assembly GCA_014182845.1. Taxonomy (NCBI): domain Eukaryota; kingdom Viridiplantae; phylum Streptophyta; class Magnoliopsida; order Myrtales; family Myrtaceae; genus Corymbia; species Corymbia calophylla. Next base: position 45,485,577 of record CM024700.1, on the reverse strand, counting down.
AGAGGGAGAGAGGAATTTCTCGCCATAAATAAAAATAACAAGAAAAATAAAAGGAGAGATAGAGAGAGAGAGAGAGAGAGAGAGGATTGAAGGGGAGGGAAGGGAAGAAGCACCCAATTGCTAAGTTGTCGTGGGGCCACAATCCACTCACGTGTCGCCACGTGTCGTTCCTGCGTCCCTCCAACTCCTCTATATAACGCGATCGCTGGGAGCGGAACCGAGTGAATCCCACCACCGAACGCCCCCTCCGACACAGCCAGCCGGCCGGCCAGCCAGCGAGAGAGCGAGAGGAGAGCGAGAGGAGAGCGAGCGAGCGTGTCCGTCGTTTAACCACAGCCCACAACGACAACCGTCGTCGTTCTCTTCTCAGTTTTTCTCTTCCTCTTTTCCTTCGAGCGAGACAATTCGTAAAGATGTTCATCGAGAGCTTCAAGGTCGACAGCCCCAACGTCAAGTACACCGACTACGAGATTCACTCCGTGTACGATTACCAGACCACCGAGCTCGTCCACGAGAACCGCAATGGCGCCTACCAGTGGACCGTCAAGCCCAAGTCCGTCAAGTACGAGTTCAAGACCCGCACCTGCGTCCCCAAGCTCGGGTTCGTCTCCTTCTCCTCCACGAACGACCGACCCATTTCCGGGTTCTTTTCGAAATTTCCCAAAAAAAACGGTTTTTTTATTTGATGGATCTTTCGTTTGCCTCTCTCTCTCTCTCTCTCTCTTTGCAGGGTGATGTTGGTTGGCTGGGGCGGTAACAACGGCTCCACCCTCACCGGCGGCGTCATTGCCAACCGAGAGTAAGTCCCGCCACACCTCTCTCTGCTCATTCTCTGCCGCAAAATGGGGAAAGAAGAAACCAAATCAAAATATAAAATTTAGTGTTCGCCTTTTGCTTTCTCTCGATTTGAAAATTGCGGCTCTTGGTTGGTAGGATTACGCAATGATTAAAGAAAAAGGTTTTTCCAGGTGGGTGGGTCCAGTTTTGATTGTACTAGAAATCTTTGTGTGTGTTCCTCTTCCTGTTTGTGTTTTTTTTAAGGCCCCTCGGCTGCTGAAACCGCGGTTCATACGATGTGGAGCTTATTTTCCCCTTAATTTTTTTTTCTGGGAATAGTAAATTTGGGTCAGGATAAAAAAATTAAAAGTTGGGTTTGTTTTTTTGTTGAAAAAAAATCAATCTTGCAGAGGAATCTCCTGGGCAACCAAGGACAAAGTCCAGCAGGCCAACTATTTCGGCTCTCTGACCCAGGCATCCACCATTCGTGTCGGGTCCTACAATGGAGAAGAGATCTATGCTCCTTTCAAGAGCCTCCTCCCCATGGTAATCATCACTACTTGATTTAATCATTCATTGATTGATCGATGGGTTTCGCCGAGTTTTGTTGATTTTGATCTTGAATTGACAATGTATGAACGAATTCAGGTCAACCCGGACGATGTTGTGTTCGGGGGTTGGGACATCAGTAACATGAACCTGGCCGATGCCATGGCCAGAGCCAAGGTGTTTGACATTGATCTTCAGAAGCAGCTCCGGCCATACATGGAGCACATAGTCCCCCTCCCCGGGATCTACAACCCTGACTTCATTGCTGCCAACCAGGGGGATCGTGCCAACAATGTGATCAAGGGCTCCAAGATGGAGCAGGTCCAGCAAATCATCAAGGACATGAGGTAAATAATGCCTCCCAGGGGTTCCGCTCGTTTTCGATCATATGTTAGTAAAGACATAGGCAGATAATGTAGTATGGTGGAGATCATGAAAGGGCCATGTTTAAAGCGGTTTTTCTTTATTCGAAAAACGAAGACAGGAATTGAAATCATGGTGACTACAAGTTCGAATTTTGTGATGCTGGGTGAGTTTGTACTGTTATTTCTATGTGGGGTTCTAAATTTTGTCAATTTGAACAGGGAGTTCAAGGAGACAAATAAGGTGGACAAGTTGGTGGTGCTGTGGACGGCCAACACGGAGAGATACAGCAATGTCGTGGTGGGTCTGAATGACACAATGGAGAACTTGATGGCTTCTGTGGAAAAGAATGAGTCTGAGATTTCGCCTTCCACTTTGTATGCAATTGCTTGTGTGCTCGAGAACATCCCCTTCGTCAATGGAAGCCCGCAAAACACTTTTGTTCCTGGTAATTACCGAAGTAGATGTTGTTAACACCTTTTGGGAGTTGATTCTGGGGCCATTGATTAGAGATATCTGATTCTGTTTGGTGTAAACTTAACTTCATCGCAGGACTTATTGACTTGGCCATTCAGAGGAACAGTTTGATTGGAGGAGATGACTTCAAGAGTGGCCAAACCAAGATGAAATCTGTTCTCGTCGATTTCCTGGTTGGGGCTGGAATTAAGGTATATTGCAATCTTTTTTCTTCAATTAATGGGATAAATTTGGTTTAACAAAAGAAAAGACATCAATTGATGAGATGGGCATATGTTAAATATGTTCCCTAAGACACAACTGTGCAATTAAAATGTGGTGATTCAACAGCCTACCTCGATTGTAAGCTACAACCATCTTGGCAACAACGATGGGATGAATCTCTCAGCCCCTCAGACATTCCGGTCCAAGGAGATCTCGAAGAGCAATGTCGTCGATGACATGGTTGCCAGCAACGCCATTCTGTACGAGCCTGGGGAGCACCCAGATCATGTAGTGGTCATCAAGGTATGGCCATTTCTGTCCCCTCTTCTCCTTGTGTGAATATTCTTTTCGATGGTCACCCCAAAAGTGCTCGATCACAGATCCAGCACAGAGCGCTGCAGTAATGGAAATCATGTTGTTTCATTGTTATGTGCGTGCAGTATGTGCCCTATGTCGGGGACAGCAAGCGGGCTATGGATGAGTACACATCGGAGATATTCATGGGAGGCAAGAGCACCATCGTCCTCCACAACACATGCGAGGACTCCCTCTTGGCCGCCCCGATCATCCTCGATTTGGTCCTCCTGGCCGAGCTCAGCACGCGGATCCAGCTCAAGGCCGAAGGAGAGGTAAACTAATTCTTTCAAATCCAACCCATTCTTGTTTTCTTTTGGTTCCTTCGTTTGTCTCGGCGCTACTTATAGTATCATCCAAAATTGGCCAAGATTGCTCGCTTCTGAATCCAACCATATGAGGGTTGTAGCTTGTGACATTAAGACAAATTTGATGCTTGCAGGACAAATTCCACTCATTCCACCCGGTTGCAACCATCCTTAGCTACCTCACCAAGGCCCCTCTTGTAAGCTCAAGTCTCATCTCATCGCTTTTTCTGTTCTTAGTTCGCGATGATTGGATGACAACAATTTGATCTTTCTGATGTTGGTAATGTGATTTATATGTGATTCACGGATGTTGCCTGGAACAGGTCCCGCCCGGCACGCCCGTAGTGAATGCACTGTCGAAGCAGAGGGCGATGCTCGAGAACATAATGAGGGCCTGCGTGGGCTTGGCCCCGGAGAACAACATGATCTTGGAGTACAAGTGAAGGGCGCTATTTCGCAACTTTGCCCCCTCTGCTCTCTCGCTGGTTCCAGAACAGCTTGCTTTTTCTTTTCATTTTTTCCTGTTAGCCGTGAATACTGTCCTTAGGTCGATGTTGGAAAAAATCGGGGTGAGGCGACGATCCCCGATGATTTTTTCCATTAGTTGTCTATATTAAAATGTCGTGGTAAATGCTGGAAGCGAAGGCCTCACTGGTCAGCGCGGACAGAGCCCGCTTTGTTATGTTTCTGTTGTAGACCGAGCACCCATTTTGTAATGTAAGATCATAGTTAAAGTATCTTCGAATGCAAACCTTCTGTGCTTTCTCTTTTCCATTGAATCTTTGATCATTTCATATGGATGAAGGTCATGAGAATTTGCTTCTCGGTTCCCTCAGAAAATAGAAAAGCCGTGCAACATACCTTAAGGGCAAAAGCTGTTTCTCGACACCTTTCCCAGTTCCATGTCTTTTTTCACATCAAGAACACAAGAACCAGCTAAAATTGTCCATGAATCCCACCGTCAAATCGATACCTCGCAGTCTGCAAAATTTGTACAACGTTTGCGGTGCACAAAACGTGGATCTTTCAATGAGAGACTCTAAACTGCTCAAGGGCTTTGGAGTTCCAGAATCGCCACCACACCAGCCCACATGGTTTCACCTGAGTCAGTGTATTTCCAAAGCATAGAATGAAAAGCCCTCGTACGGAAGCCTTAAAGCTCCAGCTCCTCAAAGGCCATTTGGGCCCAGTGGAGTAAGGGAAACCTTCAAAGTTACAGAAAAAGAAAACGTCCTTTCATGGGGCCAAAGTCCTCGCAAGGAAGAAAGGCCGAGTGGGTCTCACTTGATTTAACGGTGCAATTAATTTACTGGCAATGATACCGACTCACTTACCCTTACCCTTACCCTTACCCTTACAAAGGGGAAAAGGACCTGCATGCACCAAAATCCATCGGACTTGATCATCGAATGCAGTAGGGACGCATGATTAACAATTATGATGAACCTTGAGCCGTGCGCCTGGGAGGTTGTACCCTCGGTAAGTTCTCGTAACGTTGCACTAAGTCTACCGTCTGGGTCAAAGCCAAAGTCAAGTCACCAAGCCGCGATTACAGAACCGCAAGAAATTACTCCTCGGGATTTTACCCGGATTACTTGCTTTAAATGGAAACTGAAACCGTGACTTCATTTTGTTTTTTAAATGCAAGATCAAATCGATTTCACCATATCACAAATATACAACGGATGGGAGGGAGGGAGGGAGGGAGGGAGATGGCTGTCCAACTCTAGTCGCATCACCAAATCACGATGGAAGGTTGTGACCACAATTCGGGCTAAGACCAAGAGAACGTGATTCGAACTTTATCCCTTAAAATTTCAGATGGATTATTATCCCATCTCTTCTATTATTCATCTAAAATGACCACTGTAGATCTTGATTCCATTTTCAGAAATTTAATGATCAATTAGACAAATTTGTTACCCCGATTTAGAAAAAGCCACAATCGAGTCTCGAGTACTGAGACAACATTCCGTCCCTTCTTAACTTACATAGAATGGCAGCATCCATCCATCGGTATCATACAGTGCTACTTCCTTTCTCATTAGTGAAATTAAATATTCGCTTGCTTGCAATATCAACTACACAAAAAAAACAATATTAGAGTATTTTTCGATCGAATAAACAAAAGGACGGCAACAAAACAATATGTCCAGGAGGGACTAAACTGTCCTATAATTACAAGACATCGATTTATAATTTTCTTGTCTTTTTTTTTTTACTCCCTTCCTTACAGGTGGCGTTGTTCCCAATTCTTGGCACGAAACATCGAAATTGGATGACACCCTGAACGCCAACAAAGGAGTCCTTGAAAACTATCAGAGTGACTAATTTAATCCTGGAATCCAGCCAATCAGTGTCCAAATCACCTCCGGTTGACAGGTTCGATGTCGGGTTTTAATTTAAGGTTTTTAGACCCGGAAATTATATTCAGCTAATACTAAATAGAGGGAATTGCTATTGGAGGGCCATTGACCGTGTATATAAAATATTGGTATAAGATTCCTTGCGAATCTCTATGGTTTGGCCTCCAAGATTTGGTTGCATTTTATATATGATTGAACTTTTTATTTATCTGTGGATTCGTACATGGTCCGGAGAGTGAATCCAACCCATCGATTGTAGTGAATTTGGATTCTCTTTAATGTAATTAACCCCATTCATCGGAAAAATTGTAGGAGGGAGGGAAAAAAAAAACAATCCTAGATTAGAATTATACCTTGATTAAGAGCCAAGTTCAATTGGCGTCCTCGTCACCTGATGAACTTATGCACGGTGGACTATTTCAAGAAGTTTCATCCGCAAATCTATTAGAGGTTCTTCTCTCGTTCCGACTAACGTGATTCGAACGTCATTACTGATCATGATTGAGTCATTACCCTAAAACCCTAATTCGTTACGAGCATTGTCAAAAGTAATAACAAAGAGGGTCTTGCACGTAAGGAGAATTGAGAACATATCTTTAACCTCATCAACAAACCAAAAACATGGAGTAAATTTTTTTTTAAAAATAATAGACATGAAAAGAAATTACATGACGTTGACAAAATTACAAAATATGCAATAATTTGCGCCTGGAAAATGACTTCCAAAGCATCAATCGAATTGGAAAAATTTGAAGGCATGGTGCTGTCTCGATCTAACTGGGGTCGGCCCCTACGGAGTGATGGAAATGATGGGGACAAAAATTAATAATAATGAGAATGCGAAGGGGGCCCCAAGACAGCATAACCTACCAACCCAAGCGCCATGCCAATCAGAAAGAGAAACAAGCTCCAAAACAAAAGCAAAGAAAAACCAATTTCGCCATCGATAAATTAATTAAATTTATTTGGGGATAGACGTCGATGCCATAGTGTCTTCATCATAAAGTGAAATGTCAAAATCATCCTTAAATTGTGTTATTCAACCGTTGAAAATCATGGTGCAATGCGAAAAAACTTTAAAAAGGAAAAAAAGTAAAGAAAGAAACAAGGAGTAAACATCTTGTGAAGCTACCTAAGCCGATTGCCATTCGATGGTACGCGCCATGTTGCTCTATAATATATCAGGGAAAGCACAAGCAAGAAAGGCGTATGGGAGATGACAAGTAAGGTAAGGGTTAATGGATTTCTAAGACATACATGATGCTACTTCATAACATGGTCACGATCTCGACCTTCTAAAGGGACCACTCTTAGTTTCCAAAAACTTTCTGATCCACAAAATTCACAAAGTGCAAACGGAGAACATACTTGTAAAATCAACTCATCTTATCAAACTAACAACGTAACCCTAATTTTTAACATTTGAAAAGATTCGATAAAAGCTCTGAAATCAACGAGTCACCTCATCAAATTATCTCACGCATTGGTTGTGTTATTCAATCATTGAAAATCAAGGTTCAATGCCAAAAAAAAAACTTTTAAAAGTAAAAAAGTAAAGAAAGAGCCAAAGGAGTAAACATCTTGTGAAGCTTCCTAGGCGAATTGCTATTTGATGTCCGCACCGAGTTGCTCTATAATATTTCAGGCAAAAGCACAAGCAAGAAAGGCACTTGGGAGATGAGAAGTAAGGTAAGGGTTAATGGATTTCCGAGACATACACGATGCTACTTCACAATAGGGTCACGATCTCGACTTTTCAAAGAGACCATTCATTAGTCTCTACAAGTTATTAATTGATACAATAACACTCTTAAATTTCAAAAGTTTTCTAATCCACATGATTCATAAAGTGGCAAATAGAGAGTATGCTTGCAAAACTAACTCATCTTGTTGGACTAATAGTGTAACCCTAAATTTTTGATGTTTAAAAAGATCTAATAATAGCTCTGAAGCCAATGAGTCACCTCATCGAATTATCTCACACAATGATCTTCAAAAGGGTTAAAGCATGTTTATATTTTATAATCAAGAGCGTGACTTAAATCATGTACTTGCTTGCATTTTTTCAGACTATCTAAAAGCTTAAAACCCGTATGGTCTAGCATTTAATTAGTGTATCTGAGGTTAGAGATGAGAACACTCGATAAGGATCACTGAAAAACTTTAATTCGAAATTAATTTATTACCATCTTTCCCTTTTTTTCAGAGTTTAAATTCTTTATTGGCTTTCATCCTTGTCAATTAATTTTTATGAGAAAAGAAGGAAAGGGGCTCCAATAGAAATATGGTATCGATACAAATCAACATGGTCATTTTCTAAATTAATAAAAGTACTTACAGATCACCAAATTGCATGATGAAGTCAAGAGACCGGAGTGCACACTTATTCTCGAGAACCAATTACAAACCCACAGAGAATCTAATAAAGTAGTGTATGGGGGTGGTGATGATGGCATCAAGAAGGGAAGAAAACATAAATTACAAAAGGTTGGGGGGGGGGGGGGGGTGGGGACCAGTGAAATTTTTGGAAGTTGGGAATGGCATTTTCGAGGCTGAGAAAATATATATATATCGAGAGTGAAAAATTAGCGATGATGGAGTTCGTGCCATGGCCAAGGAGGGTTCACCAATCATTCTGGAGAGCAGACGTGGAATGATTTAGACAGGGCACTTTGTTCAGTTTAGGTTTCCCTTTTGAGGACTTTTATTAGAGACAAGTAGCAAGGAATGCCCAAATTTCAAATATCGACCTTGCATATCACAATAAAAAATCGGTGCAGTGAACAATTATTGAACATTTCGTATGCATAATTTGTCTTGAATTTTAGACGTCTTATGTATTTTGGAAATCATTTTTGAAACCCTTTTCTGGCTAATTTGGCATGCCGCGATTGAAAATGCTACTTCAAAGGCAAGTGCACCCTTAAACTTCAATGGATGGGTGAGAATTGTGGCACAAAAAAAACACCGATGTGTGCCTCTAGGCTTTGCTATCCATGAAGATGCTAAAACCCTAATTACATGTGACCATGACTTTTAATATGTAATAATATACATATATATATTCACACACACTATCTTTCAGGTGTCAATTGAATATAAATAATACGATGCATCAAGAATTAAAAGACGCCTTAAAAATTGGAAGAACTAAACATTTTAACAAAGTCACTTACTTCAAGTAGTAAATTTAAATTCTCAAAGCACATTTAACGAGGCTTAACAAATGTTCAAGGGGGCACTCTTTAACCTTTTCCTTATAAATAATACGATACATCAAGAGTTATAAGATGCCTTAAAAATTGGAAGGACTGAACATTTTAACAAGGTCACTTACTTCAAGTAGTAAATTTAAATTCTCAAAGCACATTTAATAGGCTTAACAAATGCTCAAGGGGGCACTCTTTAACCTTTTCCTTATAATATTGTGTCGGCAACTGTTGGTATTTAATTTCCTTCATCTTTATATTGTTTTTTTCCCATGAAGCTTCAAGAGGCGTTGGCAAGGAAAGATTATGGTTGAAAATTTTATCTTATAAATTTGAGTAATTTTGTTTCATTCCTTTTAGTTATCCAATTACATATTAGATAACAATTTTAGGTTTTCTTTTCTTTTTCAAATAATTTTTTTTAATTGTCAATTATTAGGATGTTTTTAGGATTTTAGACTATTTATATTCGTATATTCTCTTTTATAAAGAGTTTTAAACATTTATTTTGAGAATAATACTAAGAGAGTTTTTTTCTAACTTGCGTTGTGAGCATGTTGCGCCTGAATACTTATTTCCACAATGTCGCTCGAATGCACTTTGAATTAATCTTGAATTGAATAATCATCATTCTTCATCTAAAGAAAATTTGGTAATTGAATTAGAACATCTAAAGTTCGAAGTTTAACAGATGAAATTAGATGACCAACGCCTTCAAATTGTGCATCTGAAACCTCATCAATCACCTATTTCATAGGATTAATTAGTAAGTACTAGCATGTTTCATGAATTTTGATCGTCATATAGAGAGAATATTTACTTTGGGTCAATGCATGCAAATTAACAAAGGGGGAAATGCTTGATATTTGCTTCCATATCATCATCATCATCACCATCACCATCATCATCATCATCATCTCTCTCTCTCTCTCTATCTCCATTGGAGAGTAATTACAGATGGTTTCTCTCTCTAGACCGGCGATGCCTTCCGACCTTGTCGACGTGAATTAGCTGCAACATTGGGACTGCTATGCTTCTCTTTCTTCTCGTCCTGCTTCATCTGCTGCTCCCTACACTCGAGGCTACAAAAGGCCGTATCTCCCCTGCCACGGCACCGTTTCTTAAGTTATAATAGTCAATAAACATTATAGCTAAACACACCGAAAATGATGCCACTCCAAATCTATATTTGAGACGGTGCCAAACCCTAGTATCCCACTCCAAACCCCACCGTACCTTTTTTCGACTTATGTAATAATGTCAGTGCAGAATTTACGCATTTCAATTCATCCGTACACGATAGAGCATGAGAGAAATTATAACAGCGAATCTTATAAAGATATCGTTAATTGGCATCCTCAATTTCGACTTTATTCGTTCGACTATATAATACGTAAAATTTATATTTTTCATACGCTGAAAAAGAAAGTGTTGATATAATTTATACGATACACATACTTCGTGACAAGCAGCTTTGCCTCATTAGATTTTCGAGCTATGCTAGGTGTACAGCTTTTTCAAGTGTTGTGCACTTGATAAACATGATCTACATCAATATGCATTGTCGCATTTCGCGACGTGAGAAAAGGTTGGAAGGGTTCGAACCCTCTTTTTTGCTTAAATTCCACTTCACTAGCTAAGTTTGCCTGCAAAGAGTACAGATGATGCGCTGAATATGCTTAGGCTCGGCTTCCGAAACTCAAAGGCAAATCATGCCTAAAGAAAATCAAGAAAATAGGAAAAAGAAATTGTGACATTTTTCTATTCGACACTTCCATTTCCTACATATCATATCTCGCAGGCCAAAATAAAAGATTGATTGAGAACGCTCTCCCGAACGTGCGATTTATGCAGAGACTCAGACAACCCGAAAGACAGTTAGGTTTTCTTCCTTAATTTTTTCTCAAGGAAAAGAAAATAAACATGGTCTTCTTCTTTATTTTTTGTTCTTTGACGGGTAGATTTGATTGAACAGCGAAAGGAAAAAGAAAAGGGGGTACGAAGAAGAGACAGGCGGTTCTCCAGTGGATCTGGAAGATAAACCCAGTAAAGAAGAAACGAGGTTTTGCTGGTGAGCAAAACATAGGACTACTTCGACGAAAAGGTAACAGAGCGACCAGAACTGTTTTGGTCCTTTTGGATTCGCATATGTATGTGTGTATCAGCAATCGTCTTCGACACACGCAAAAGCGACACGAGGCGAAAGAACAGATGTGGAAATACCTGTACATGTAGATGTCGCGACCAGGGAAGAGGCGGCGTTTGCAGAGCCCGCAGGTGGTCAGGAAATGAGCGCCCTCGGCCTCCATGTTGCCGTAGTTCCTCGGCGACACCAGCGCCAGGAAGCTGCTCTGCGGGTGGTCGTACGGTCCTCCGAAGCCGCCCGCCATGCGAATGTTCTCGCCGCCCTCGCCGGCGTAGGGATGATCGGGAGCCGCCGCGGCTCGGGGCGGGCCGCTCTCGCCGAGGGGGTTCTGGCGGGCACCCGACGGGTCCTGCGCGTCGTCGTCGTCGTCGTCCACCTCGAGGTCGACGACGGTGATGCTGGTCACGCTGGTCGTCCTCCGAATCCGATGGCGCGGGCGCTTTCCCAGCAACATCACGCCCACTTCCTCCTCCACCTCCACCTCCACCTCCTCCTCCTCCTCCTCCTGCTCCTTCTTCTTCTTCTTAACTAGTGTCTCCGTTGTGTAACACAGAGTTGCACACAACACTCAAGTGACTCGCTGTTCAGAGAGAGAGAGAGAGAGAGAGATAGAAGAGAGAGAGTTAATGGGAGGTGGGTATGGAGGGAAGGGAGAGAGATAAAAACAAGGTCGGGCGAGAGAGAGAGAGAGAGAGAGAGAGAATCTGGGCCGTCGCTTGCGGGCTCAAGGAACAAGGAGTCCACGTCACGCTTCTCCTCTCACTTTTCCCTCCTCTTTTTCTCTCTTCCTTTCCCGTCTTTTCCTCTTCTTTTTCTTTTCTTATAGAAGGACATTAATACAAAATGACCACTGCGCGATGCCCTTCCTATCTCATTTGTCGTGCGGGAAAGAAAACCACAAGTTCAGGGTTTGACATCTGGTTCCATCAACCAGAATGATAGCTTTAGGGTTCAACATTTTCTTAACTATAATTCATATATGTATGTATATATATATATATGAATGTATATCGAATCTATATTGACCTTATGTATTTGTCATCTTTGTCACTTTTGCTATTTTTCGCATTTTTTCCATCTCCTTTCAGTCTTTTTCCTCCTCTTTCTACTATCGTTATATGTCTTGAAACTTTATATGTTATCCGTATATACCACAATGTATATTGTCAAGGATAATGCACCTAGGAAGAAGGGAGCGAAATGCAAATCACAAAAGATTAGATAAAAAGAACAGAAAAAGTTTTAATGTATTTATTGTCTTCTTGTCAAAATATTTACTCATGTTTTTTTTTTTTTTTTTTTTATATCAAAAGAAACTTTAAGAACTATATTGGTCATCTCAACTCATCTCGCCCTCTGGACCATTGATTCTTGGTCCGCCCCTCCCAACACTACAAGCCTTCCAAATTCTAGCACTGACAACTAGATTGCCTCTTCCAATTCTTCTTCTTCTACCTTGGCAATAAATGGAAATAAACAAAAAGTCATCCTTCCTATTTTCTCAAGAAAGCACCCCCCAAAAAAAAAAACCTTACTTTTGACCCGATTGCATACCTCTACTTTTGTAATTATTATTTACATATTTTTAGGCAAAATCCCATCACTGGATTGCCTTTTCTTAGAATTATATTTTAGTATCTTGCTTAGGTTTTGGATGATTTGGTGTTAGTTGAAATTGAGTGTTCTGGGTGGATGTGGAATTCGAGATTTGAGGACGCAAGATTTCTAAAAAGAAAATGGAGTTTTCGTAAATTGAGACACGGGGTAATATGAAGGTGCACAATGGTATCCAAAAGTAAAACTTAAGCATGTCATGGTATTTTTAAAGTAAAAGTATGGAAATGATTATTGAGGGAAATGCTATATATTTTTTGGTGTTTTCTCAATTCTTTTAGGGCGAAACTGGATGATGTAGAACTTTTGTTTTTTGATGCTATATTGTTCATGTTCTAGTTCTAAGATGCATTCTCTTGGTGGCAAATGCAAAGGCTTAATCGCATGAAACAACTCATGTTACATAGGTCGCCATGTCTATGTTACTAATGTTAAAATATTAAAATATTAAATAATTCATTTAACAGTTTAATTTTTAGAATAATTGATAATGATCCCACGAAATCTTACATTATATCAAAGCATGAGGTTATAATTTTGTCAAATTATCAACCATTTCGATCCTCTTCCATTTTGTACACTTGTTCCTTTTCAAGTTCAACCTTTCTTTTATTTTCTTTTATTTTTTTCTAAACTCTTTCATTTTCGAAATGAGATGTTCCTTTCACGGTTGTTTTCACAAAACGGCACTGGAGTTAATGCTTGCTCCTCCCTCTCATTCTCCATTAGATGCTTGCCCATTTAGTGGGAAGAAATCGTCAATAGCTATAAAGTACTAGTAGTGATGTCAACATTTATTAAAAGAATTGATAACTCATTAAAAAAGTCAAAGATATTTGCCCACTTGATCTCTACTTCCCTAGTTTCTTTCTCATGTTAGCTTATTTTCAAAAAACATTTTGTTGTTAAATCCATTTTAAACTTTTCTTCATTATCGTCTAAAAACTCGAAAAATCCTTAATGACCGTTCCCCCATGAAACTGATTTAAGCATAAATGAATAAATGCTTGATTAATTGTCGAGGATATACTGATCCCGATGAAGATCCTCTAAACATCATTTTCGTTGACCAATCGATGAGATTCATTGAGACACAAAGGGCAGCACCATGCAAGGTAGAGAATCGATGTCCGAGTCCGATTGATCCATATTATCATACTCGATCTCAAATGATTATCTCTTTAACGATTTTTTTCTTTTGCGAAGAAATTATCCTTTAATTTTCCCATTTAGCAATAGCATGATATGATCTCAATCTTTGATCTCTAATATCTAACTATCTATATCCATACTGATCATTGCTTGAAATTATTTGGAACCTTTTCAACGGAGACGTGGGAGAACTTCTGTACGTCCAATTATTGTGGATTGAAGAATATCAATCTATATATATGAATGAATTGCCCCAGAAGAATTTGTCAATGCTGCAGAATCTGAGACAGGTGGGAGGGTGTCATCAGAAGAAGATCATTATCTTTTTAACATTAACTATCTGATGCATTTGACGTTATCTATAATCATCACTATCATATGTAATATGGAATTCTAATTAAAGTGGTGAGTCAAGTTTCAACTAATGAAGATTTACCGGTCAGAGATTTAGCACCCCCACGAGCTCAGTTTTAATATGTGGACGGTTGGAATTATTCATAAAACAAATCTTTTATGTTTTCTGCACATAAAACATGAATAAGTCTATGGTAGCGGGTGCTTTGTGTGACTTTTCTATTCTTCTTTTTTTTTTTTGGCCAGTAGGGTTTGGTAGGGGATAGAAAGTGAAAGGCACTTTTTGTTAATATAGACAAGAGATGAAATATTTAGATGACGATGCCATATAATTTACTAATAGATTGTAGGCATGTTGCATCGTGAAAGAGAAATAATTGAAAAAAAAATGAAATTAATAGAGAATGAAGTAGTATGTAAAAAATTGTAATCTATCTTTTGGTTATGATATCAACCATTGTAAAGGAAAGATGACGAATTCATGGCACCCTCGACAATATTTAGAATTCAAATATAAAAAGGTAGGAGACTCATTGGTTACTTGTCAATTATCTTGATTATCATAAATTACATATTTTTCTGTATCTATAGTTATGTTTGATCATAGGGGATATCAAATATATTGCGTATATGCATTTTTTTATAATACAAATTACTTTTTTTTTTTTTTTGGGTCAGTCTTACTCTCCTCCTACTTTCAGACTTTTGTCTTGCCTCCTTATAGGGTATAAAAATCGAAATCCTCTCTAAAACTAAATCGTCATCACCTCAACTCCCGCTGAAAATGTGGGGATTTAAAACCCGAACCTTCCCTTTCTCATGTAGAAATAATGACCATTGGAACAAACCTAGTTATTAACTTATTATAATGCAAATTACTTAAGCGGGTGTATTTTTTATTTTTCACTTATGATCTTCATTTTAACATTCATGTTGTGAAAATGGAACTTTTACTTAATATTGAACTTCCCATTACTCCAATATTACTTTAACATGCATATCTTCAAATCAAAATAGAATAACATATCTCTACCAAAAAAAAAAAATCTCAGAACCAATTTTCCAATATAGTTTGAAACCAAATCAAACAAGCTTGACATCACAGGTGCTACAAAGAGATTGAAAATTATTTTTTGAAACTTAGTGCTCCATGGATAGACACGTGTCAATGTCATTATTTTATTTTTTGTGGCGACTTTACATCTGAAATTTTTTATTAAAAAAAATACGTATGATTCCACGAGAAAAGAAAGAATATTAGACATGTCGACAGTGATGACGCGAATGCTTACATTAGGGCAAGAGGGGAGACAGGAGACCGGCTCAGCCGGTGGCCTCCTATTTTGCGTGCGATGCGTCATTTTCGGCAATCATATACCACCTTTGGTGTCAATTATTGGGACCCCAATGCGTCTCGCAGCCATATTTTTTATTTTTTTTCTTGCGACATTATGCAAAAATTAAAATAAAGAAAATGGGAAAAAAAAAGAATTTTTTTTTCTTTCTTTTTTATTGCTTTTTGATAAACCGGCACGACCCAATCAAAGCATGGAGTATCACCACCTAGTGGACCCACGCAACACCATAACAAGGCTTCCTTTGATTCGTATTTGTTCTCCTTATTTTAGTACATAAATTAGAGCAATAAAATTGGCTTACCAAGTCGATTTACAAAGTAGCGCGATAGATTCTTATTCGGGCATTTGAGTACGATTCGCGTAATATTCGTTTATGATTCGATGAATAATTTAATAGACAAGCAATCTCAATGCAATCATCATTAGTCACTATAACTGTCTTCATAATCACCCCCCTCAAATCGAGCCCTAAGTCCTGTGATCAATGAGATCCACTTTGGTGGTGGTTCTCATAGCCTAGGCAAGTGATGACTTCTTGAAAGATGATAATAGCGATGCGTTGTTGTTGTGTTAGGCTATGTGGAGAGATAAAGAAAAAGACGATTGAGTAAAGAATTTTCTTAATAGGTAATAGCAAATTCTGTAGTGCGTACCAACGAATGGACACATAAGATACACGTAAAGAGGTCATTATAACTAATTTTACCTTTGAAGTGGTATTAGCTAGCTCTACATGTTATAATGCAAAATCTAAAGGAGTATCTCTACTCAAACTTCCGCCTGCAAATTATCTGTCGATATTAAGTTCTACTCCAACAATGTACAATTGTTCGATGAAAGAAATTATAATATGAAATTTTCAAGATAAAGAGAAATTTCCACACACGGAATCAAATTTTTAAATTTAATTTAGACATCTTCCATCCTAGAACAAATTAAATAATTTGCCTAAATGAATCAAATTTTGTAAATATCCTTTTACATTTTAAGAAATTTTTTCTTCCTTTTGTAAGTGTAAAAGAAGAGCAACTTTAAGAGGGACAAAGATAGATGTAAATCACTTAATTGTCAACCAAAATGCATCGCAATCAAGTGGGAGAAGATTACAAGCACCTCTCTCTCTCTCTCTCTCTCTCTCTCTCTCTCTTCTCTCTCTCTCCTTACACAATACTTTGTCTAAAGTATGTCGCGGCGGTCATGGGAATTGATGGACGCATGTCCCATCATTTACCGACGGATTGTTTATGATGTTTTTCTTGTAACATGCATTTATTTCATTAACTAATTATGTAAAATATTACAAATAATCATTTTTCTTAAAATAAAGAAAGTCAAAATAACTCAAAATTAAGCGGTAAATCTAATGTTTTTCCCTCATCCAATTACGTGGATGGCTTCTACACCTAGTGATCCCGATTAATTAAAAGTTTATGGTAAATGACATACACATGCTTTCATACATACATATTTATATGTATAATATATAGTTCGGTTCCTACCAAGTTATGTACATTAAGGGACAGAGCCATGATGAACGAATAAAGTTCAGTCTATTTGGCCCTTAGTCCACCACACAAGATGGGCAAAAAGTAGAAAAGGAACGTGTGCACTCATCCCCCACGCCATTGGCAAGCCCTAGAATTTAATAAAAATCATCATAACACCAATTATTGTCTTCAACACCGTCATTCCATTGGAGATCTTTTTTGAGCCCTCGATTTTTTCTTTTTATAAAATTTTCCTCGAAGTAACAAAATCCGTATTTTTTTCCTCTTCAAAGAGGGATTCTTTCGTCATATAAAGTCGTTTCGATAGGCTGAAGACTGGTTGGGTAAAGTGCACTAATAACATAGGGCATTGGGTTAAGATAAATATGCATTTTCTTGAATGGAACAAATCATGAAGAGGGTTATTAGTTGATTGTTTATTACTGAAATTTTCTCATGCAATGTAAATTTTATTATACTTTAAGGATTCAAATTTCAAAATGGAGAAGTCACGCATCAACCACTCACAAATTATGACACAAGAACAAGGAGAGATCTTAGATCCGCTAGATCAATCGAAATGGCAAAAACTCACTAAAGTAATTTCCTATGACAAGAGAACATGACATAATACCATTTCTCTAAACCTAAGTTCACTTCTAATGCCTTATAGGCAAGCAGAGATATCCAAGGAAGTAAAAATTAATTTTGTGTAAACTCACATTCTTATTCTATCCAGATATTATGAAATTATAGGAAGGTAAAGCTATAAGCCAAGAGCAAAAGGGAATCACACTCAATTTTATGTAGTAATTCACCATGAAAGCACTTTTCGAAGTTCGGTTCGTTTCTTAGTATAAGTTTTTCCTGTGAGTGGAGGAAATGTCTCCATTATTGGTCCAGCCAACAATGATTTTCTTTCCATAAAGTTGTCCGACTTTACATGTGATCTATGCCGCCTCGTGCCCTACTTTTCCAGGATCCATGCATCTTTAAGCAAATTTAAAACCCTTCTTGTGGAGATCAAGCTTTTACACTTCCTTATTTTTCCATAAATTTTTAAATTATCTCCTGACACATCTTTGAAAAATGAGATTTGACAGCGGCCGCTACTTTTTTTCTCCCCCCTAAATAAGAAAAATGCTAGTTGGAGAATGCAGTGGATACAAAGATTGATTTACAAAATCGATTTATAAAATGATGCAATAAATTCTTATCGAACATCGTATTTAATCGAATGGAAAGAGAAGACGTCCAAAACGAAGATAGAGGCATATCGAGTACCACTGGACTCCAATTGAACGCACCCTAACGTGAATTGATGACAAAAGACCAATTGAGATCTCTCAAACAAGAACATCCAAACATTAAAGAAAGAACGTTTGGTCTCTCTAGCCACCCGAGACCTTTCTTCCATGCAAAGAAATCAAATCACTAGCACTTTCTTTCTTGGTCGGAAGATATCACTAGCACTTTAAGAATGGACCCTTTTGCTTTGATTGTTTTTTCCATCCATGCGCGTAATAAAGAAGTGGTCCAATCACAAAAACAGCTCCTACATTAAAAGAGCCTTTGAAATCTAAAACTTTTTTTCTTGGGCCCAAAAGTTTGGGCTTTTTCAGACATTTGAGCCATTTCTTTCTCCAAAAAATTGCCCCAAAAAAAGTTGTGGACGAGTTCCCGTCTAATTTCTCTTCACAAAAGCGTCGCTAACTTCTACAATTATCTTTTGAGTACTGACTTTTAAGTGTATAATCACTTGCATGTTCCATGTGAGCATCGGGGCATCGTCATGATTCCGCCATGTCGTCCTCAACGACAAAAATTACATATGTGATCGTGTGTAATGTAATAGATGTCATGAATCCTCCATGCATATTCTATGTCGTAACTTCTCACGTGATAATTAAGAGAGAGTGGGTCACTTCTTATGACTTAGCAATAACTTATGGTTGCTCTTTATCCTTATATATATATCAAAATTGAGGAACCCACTTTCATTAGCCATTGAATCCTGCCTTCCAAAATCTTGTAATTTTGGGTTCGATTTGGGCTGTGAGATTGGGCTTGAAAGGAGGCCCACTTTCATTAGCCCATGTCTTCACTCTAGAGTGTGGATCATGGCTTTGCCTCCATTTCCAAGGCCTATGAATCCAACACCAGGCAAATTGGGCCAGATAGATATAGATCCAATTCTTGAGTTCCCCTAAGTTGAAGCAATTTGGTCACGTCATCCAAAGGTCAGCCAATGCCCACGGGAAAACCAGCTGTAAACTCAAGACATAAGCAACATCTTTAACTTCTAAGTTAGGGAGATGTATCAATTGGGGACAATCCTTGTCTGGACATGGGTTCACTGGACAGGGTCCACTGCAGCCATCCACTTTGTGGGGTCCACGTTGATCCCACTGTAAAAATGATTATGATGGACTTGGTCTACTGAATCTGAGTTTATATGAAGAATTTCTTAAGGAAGGAGTATATGAAAATAGTCATTTTGCTTTCAAACTTCAAAGGATCTATTTGACATGATTCAAGTTTTGACTTTTGATTAATTTTTAAATATTGCGATTTCACAATTGACTTTTATTTAATGCATAAGGCTAAAACTTTCCAAATTATATAAAAACCGATGTGTAAAATCACATACAATATTGCAATAGTTGCTTTTTATTTAGGATACATCTTTTTCAATTTTCAATATTTTGGAGGGAAAGTAAAAGTAAAAAATAGAAGTCAAAAGAAGTTACTCCATACCTTAAGAGTGGAATATTTTCAAGAAATATGTGACAATTTTACCGGAGAAGGGAAATGTTATAGAAACGTCTCAATCTATGCCTACCTATTACATTTATGCTACGAAAAATTTTGGGAGATAAAAAAAAAAAATTGCTTTGTAAAATCAATCAATTCATAAAATGTCACAACCACCTTGATTAAATATGTAAAAGATTTAAGTATTACCCAAAAAAAAAAAATGCAGTTCTGTCATGCCAACAGGTTCGATATCAAAAGGTTAGAATGCGATCGAATGATAGTGAGAAATTGGTCGCCAAAGGTAGTCGACACGGTTTTTGGCGACCAAATTTTCAGTTTGGTCCTCAAGGGACGTTTCCCACAACCAAATATATTGGTCACTCCTCCCGGTGCACGATTCCAGCAAAACTTCCGACAATCTATTCGACTGAATTTGTTCAACGGAACTTGCTTTTAGCAACTAAAATGTTGATTTTTGATCACTATAGTTAATATTTTTTCCATGAATAGGCCACATCAATCTACAATATCTTTAGTCAAAAAAAAAAAAAGAGCACGTGCTTAGCCCTCTTAATTTGTCCGTCTTCTCCAATCTCCAAGCAGAGAAAGCAGATTTTATTATTCTCAATTTCGTGGAACGAATCGAGGAGAGAAGAAGTTGAATCGGGCACCGTCAATGACTTCGTTCATAGGGATGCATTAAATTCTGCATTTTTCTAATTGCGACAGCAAAGTCAACCCTTCATATGGATCCGCGAACTGGAATGCTTACTCGTCCACTAAGCTAGCTCTCCACCACATGCTCCGGTGAGTCATTTCAAGATCGGTGCAGATTTCATTTAGAACTTACCCTATATCGATTACTTAATATTTACCTACTCTGTATATCTTAAAATTTAGATCATACCCTGTCAATTAATTTTAGGGTCGGTTCCAGAATCTACTAGGGAATTGACTTCTTCTTCATTTTGTTTTAGTTTTAGTTAAGTAAGATGAAATTCAACACAACAACAAATTTCTCATTTATTAATGGGAACAATCTATAAAAGATGAACACGGAAAATAAAATAAATAATAAAAAGTTTGGAACATGAAACTAAGGCTCATCGATTCCCAATTCCTGGTCTGGTTATTCGGTTCCCGATTGCCACTTTGGTTTTTACCTAGCCAATAACTGCAAGATCCGAGAACTAAACCGATTCTTATGGCTGGTTCGGTCCATTTCTCAATTATATCTTGGATTCACGCTCACTCCTACCCCTTTATACATTGTATGGGGAAAGGTGGATCTCTCAACTCGTCGCCCAATGACATCTTCATTATTGTGTCTTAGTGTAAATAAAGAAACAACTAGATTTAGCAAAGCTCAGTGTTATCTAATTTCCCGTTCATTCTACTCTTGCGGTGGTAGATCCCAAGATTCAATTCAAGACCCTCGTCGTACGGCAATACCAAACTCCGAGGTAGCACGTCGGGTGATATTCGGCTCTCCGAACAACTTTCACCGATCCTTCCTTCGGATTAAACCCTATGTCTCTGTCGAGACAGCCGAGATTGAGCTTTCACGGTTTCGTAGTTACGACACTCTATACTTGGCTGTCCGATGATGCGATTTGACTCGAGTAGTTTATGCTCATTGTGCGTATTTCACTCTCAAACTTAGCCCTTGATTGAAGCGCAAATAAAGGAGGAAGCTTGTGAGTTCCAACTGGGAACAATTAATGACGAATTAACATAATATCAAAAGGAAATGGAGCCTCGCCGCAGGATGTGCGAAGTCTCACTTCGCGTGCATGTGATTGGGATCAGATGCGAAGTATAATACGAAAGACAGCGACTAGTTCCAGCATCTCCTCCTTTGTGAACCAAACCCTCTTGCTTCTTCTTCTTCTTCTTGTTGAAGCCTCTCTCTCTCTCTCTCTATAGATTTGTGGGGGATTGCCTTTGCTGTGTTGAGACCAAGCATGGGGAGATCAATGCTGGTGTTGTTGTTGGGTGCTTGTGTGGTGTTGCCTTGTCTTGCTAGCGCAATCTACACGCAGGGAAGGCCCTTCTATATCCAAGGCAGCGTGTATTGCGACACCTGCCGTTTTGGCTTTGAGACCCCCTCTTCCACCCCCATTCAAGGTACCCTCTCTCTCTCTCTCTCTCTCTCTCTCTCTCTCAAGAGTACATCACTTCATTCAATCCAGTTCAATCTATGGAGTCTATAATCATATCCACCGGACTCGACGGTACATGTGTTGTATAGGCGAAGCCAATTCCTATCGTACAATGATAGATTTTCTTTCGTCCACCCTATTGTGGATGGGATCCATGGATGAAATCCATATACCCGTAGCTTAATCACAACATGGGATCAACTAGCCATGCATATAAGAAAAGCAGCTTATAAACATGTCGGTAGTTCCTAGGGTGATCGGTTCCGGTCCAATCAGATTTTGAGATGGAACCAAAAATTGGATTGGTTTCCAAAATTGAGAACCGGGGACAGGACCGGACTTGACCACGGGTTCCAGTCTGGTCTAATAGAATAGGTCACTTTTCTTTTTCATTACTTGATGCTATATGTTATGAAGAAATTAAAAATATATGTAGTCAGTCCAATCGACACTAATTTCACTTTTAGGAACTAAGAACCAGACCAATACTCTCGAGAATCAGACCCAACTAGCTGGTTTGGTTTGGTCCGATCCGAGTCGTTCCCGGTTTGGACAGTCCATTTTGCACATCTGTAGTGGCTGCGCATGTCTCGTATTTCATGTGTATCTTCTATCATGTGTGGAATAACAAATTTTGACTAACAAGGCTTTGATTGAACTGAGCCCTTTCCAGGCGCTACAGTGAGGGTCGAATGCAAGGACAGCACCGGCACGCAGCTCACCTTCAGCGTCAACACGGTGACCGACTCCAACGGAAAATGGAAGCTCACCATTGAGAACGACCACGACGACCACCTTTGCAATGCCGTCCTGGTGAGCAGCCCCGAAGCTGGATGCCAGACGGTAGACCCAGGACGCGGCACGGCCACGCTAATCCTCACCCGCAGCAACGGAGCCATCTCTAGCAGGCACTATGCCAATTCCATGGGATGCCTGAAGGACGAGCCGCTCGCTGGGTGTGCCAACCTGCGTGCTTACTATCAGCTCGATTCCGATGAGTAGATCTCGTCGACAGCTTTTCTATTTTTCTCTCCTAGGTTTGCGTAATTAGGCAGGGAGGGAAAAGGAAGCAGAATAATCTTCTTGTTTGTTCTCTTTCTCAGTTTAAGGTCATCTCGTCGTAACCATAATAACATGAATCTTAAATTTGTGACTGTTTGCACCCCTACGAAACTTGCTCATCTAATCTCGACTCAGTGCTTTCCAATCATCTACAAATGCGAGCGAATTTTCCGATTTTGTTTTATGAGTAACTCGTTCCCTGCGGTTAATAGCTTTCACTTCGGAGAAGCAAGTTCTCTACCTGTGGATGAAATAGTAGCATTTCTTCCTTGCAATTAATAGTTTTTTCTCATTCTATCTTTTTGGGATGATGTTTAACCTTAACACACAATATGGTCAATGCAATACAGAAGAAAAGTCTGTAGCAAAACAAGAATGCATGGCTGCACAGGTTTCCACAAATCAACTTGATTAACGACTAATATTGACTGGAGCAGGACTCACGAGTGCTATCAAAATGAAAGTCCTCGCGGCAACGCTTTGTATTAAATCGAAGATGAAACATTGGGGCATGTTAGCTTTGCCCAAAGAATTTGGTGTGCCCCTTCATACGTAAATCTAAGAAGGGCGGTGACTTCTCGGTCCAACCACTTTATTTCTGTCACAGCATGGATCTGTATAACCATCGTTGCTGTCCTCGCGCAATAAATTTGACAAGGTTGGGTGACATCCTTATTTTGGGATCAATGGTTGAGTGAATTTGTGTTTTGCAATCACCAGAGCAAACTAGAATCCGACATACTGCGTGTACTGAGAGTAAGCTTCTGATTTCATAGCGATCGGTGCCCGTATCACATGATCCGGAAGGTCAAAGGCGTCCACGAGCTCTCCAGCAACATTTCTCACTTGGAAACTGAGATAGTCGGCGAGTTTGTGGATTGCCTGAAAGACAAGTCCATTCATAAATCAGGTACAAAACAGAAATGCTATGGTTTAAAAGGCAGGCAATGCAAATATGATGGAATTCACGATGAAATGCATTCTTCTTATAGAAAAGAATCACACACCTAGTCTTAACTGCACACTAAAATTGTTTAATCATGAAAATCCAGGATAAGAAGGTTTAATTCTATCAAATGCTACACTCAAATATCAAAGTCTATCTGTCTTTTCAAGAAATTCCAGTCCACACTGATTAATCAATCATATAGATCTAACCGGGTATGCAAGTGATGTAACAGTAAATTTTGACTGCTCAATACTGGTTTAATATCACTAAACTCAAAGGAATATCTATGTAGTATCTAGAATCATAACAATTCGTGCACTCTGATGCAGTTGGCATTTATAAATTTCAGAACGAAGAATCATGTGTACTTATCATACCTTAGCTTTGTTGGGTGCCACATAGTCGACATTGCGGTAGGTTCCTATGTCATTCCAGATACGATCCAGCGCATAAAGATCACAAGCTAATTTGAGAACAGCTCGAGCACTCGCATCAGGACATCTGGCTCAAAGAAGGTGCAATGAGAAATCTATCATTGATGTGTTAGAACGCCCTCACAAAAATTGAAAAGTACCTCTGTACAGCTTCAATGAACTTTGCAAGAATGACAGATTCAATATGCGACTCTGCAAGTGTCAGAAGGTGATTTAAGCATCTGTTCCAAGCACCAAAACTTCCAAGGGTTTTAGTGTGTTTTTGGAGTCTCACAGCAACACTCTGAAGCAGTCGAGAAGTCCGGTACTGCAAAAGAAAGAACAAAATAATTGGGAAGGACGTGCCACACAATGACGGATAGTTGTCAAAATGAAATGAAGCCACATACTCTAAATGCATCCAACTGGAATTTAGGATCACGCAAATGCTCTTCGCTTTCCCATCTGGCAGTCACAGGGTTGGGCTGTGATAGGTAAGTGTTCATGGACTCCCTCAAGTAGTTCCATGTAACCGTAAGTGTCCCACCTTGAAACTTCTCCTTGTATTGCTTTAAGAGATCACCAGCCACCTGCATATAAATTTGAGAAATTCAGACTATCAGCATTAGCTGTCTCACTGCCCTGTGCTAGTTGAGGCCTAAATGCGTTGGAGCCTGGAGGTTATTCAACCAGAGCGTATATTTCTACCTCTCATGGTTAGTGGTAAAAAATGACACCAAATATGCATCATTCTTGATTAATATTTCAAGTACAACACTATGACACATACTTGCTTCAAAATGGGAGAGACCACAAATTCAGCATAGGACCAAAATCGAGAAGGCAAACGCGATTAAAATGTACAGGCAATCATGAAGTTTTTGCATATATCTTTATGACAATGCTATATTTCCTACTTTTCCACTTGTATAAGATGACTGCACATTTAGCAATTTAAAGAACTTTACTTAATTATCCCTGTTAATATTTAGCAGAAAGAAAGAATGCCTGGTGAGATCATCTGCAGCCACATTATGGCGAAGAAATTTTGATGTGGGTGATTTCCACCACACTGATAATTTGCTTAATATCAAAGAAACAGAAATAGAACAACATGACAAAGATTTTGCAAAGCAATTTAGGGCATAAGGAGGGCAACTTCCTAAGTAGTCATACAGCCTGTCTGCATAAGGCATCCATTCCCCTCTGTAAAACTGTATCATTTATAATTATTTAATTAAGAAATTACCTGCTGCAGAAGCACCGTGTTGTCCCCTTCAAAAGTCTGAAAAATATCATGATCATTCCTCAAGCTACCAAATCTATTGACAGCTGCATAACCATGTCCTCCACATGCCTCCCGACAGATGCTTATTGATTTTGCTGTATAAGACGTCACATAAGCCTTGAGACCTGCCGAAAGTGAATGCACATCTCCAACCAATTGATCGTCATGAGACTTCTTCATTTCTGAGTACTTCTCCACCAAATACAGAGTGGCAAAATGGAATGCATAACTTGAAGCCAGCATGGGCATAAGCTTGTGTTGTTGAGATTGGTAATCCAGAATACTAACTTCAGGCTTCTTGGGAGGACCAAATTGCTGGCGAAGTAAAGAATATCTTGTGGCAATTGCAACAGCAATTTTTAGGATTCCAACCGAAGTATATGCCAAGACAACCCTTCCACCCACGAGTTCGCCAAGTGTAGCAGCAAATCTTTTATTGATGGTTGGGAGGCTGCTTGTGTATTTCCCATCCCGAGACACATCTCCAAACCTATTGAGGAGATTTTCTCGAGGAATTCTTACAGAGCGGAACCTTAGTGCTCCATTATCTACCCCATTCAGGCCAACCTTATGCCCACAATCATGTATTTCAATTCCAGGAAGTGTTTCATGCGTTTGCATATCCCTTATCAGGACAATAAAGGCATGGACTCCCATATCAGCAAGTCCTCTTGCATCATGAGTTGGCAGCATTAGCTTGGCAAAAACAGTTGCAAACTTGCCATGGACTGCAGCATTGCCAATCCACCATTTAATGGCCCCATCATTTGGCGTGTCTATAACAAACTGATCTGTGACTGGGTCAAATGTTGCAGTCGTTTGAAGACCTTGAACATTTGAGCCTTACAGAAGAAAGCCAAAAGCCATTTAGTAGATGAGAAGATAAGTAAGTTTACTGTTATGTTTATGCTAACTAAACAAAAGCCCTAGGTAGAAAATGCCCTGGAGAATGTCTAGTGGTTAGATACCAAGAAAGATAACTGCCAGATATTTCTACCATGCACATACCGGTACTGACTATCACTTTGTTAGTGATCTTATAAAACTTTCATTTTCAGTACAATGGCACTGCAAAAGAATTTTGCTGTATCTCAATGAAATTTAGGAACTTATGTCATTCTTATACCAAAAGATAAATATACATCTGCATGGCAATTACCACCGACCTTCAGCCTGACGGCAAGACAGCCAGGGGAGGGAGGTGCAAGAGCTATAAAGTCAAATTACTGAGCAAAAAGGGAAAAAAAATAATTCACAGCATTAGCTTATAAAAAATTAGAAGCAACCTGACAAGAAACAAATTATTGAAAACCTTACCATGATGAAGTTCTGTCATTGCAAAACAACCTGGATACTCCAAGCTATCGATCTTGTCAAAGTACTTATCCCTATGCCTTTTAGTTCCTAAGTTGATCACTGAGCCTCCCCATAGACTGCAAAAAAATAGTTCAAGATTGTACATGAGTTTTTTTTTATCCATAAAAAAAAAAAGTACAATTGACGAGTTTTTCTCACAACCACTTACATACTTTTCCCAAGGAACCTCCAACGTAAATAAACCTCATACAACTCTAAGAGAAACCACATTAAAAGGTATCAATCTTTGGTACCATAATCTTCTACCTTTTTCAATTTTTACTAGTGTCAGAAGCATATATCTCCCACTTCGAATAAGAAAGATTAATTATTAACAGGATTTTCATCAATAATGCTGTTTGACAGATGAATGCTAATCACAGATATAAACCACAGAAAGCTTTCTCCAGAAATTATCTTTGAACGCATTTGTATATTGGGAGGTTTACTGCTCAAACTTGTGGTCAAACAAACCTCCCAGAGGAATCTTGTGTCTTGTGGCTTCAAGTACCAAAGGCCACATAAAATGGGCCGAATACACTATGGTATATAATGTAAGGATAGGCTCTTCACCAGCCGCTTTCAATGATTACTCCTCTTAAATCTAGGCCACTTCAAGAAGATAAATATGCACCTCTTTCCAATACTCAAAAGAATTTTCCTCCTAGGGGCACAGAAAACGGTGCCTTATTTTCAATAGAAAGAAAAAGAAACCGCAATAAATACCAAATTAAAGGATGTTTCTTTCCACAAGTCAAAGTGCTCCACTATGTCCATACTGGCCAAATGATATACTGTCGTAATGACAATCCTTAAAAAAGCATTTTTCCATGGTACAATTTACAGGGACGCCAGAAGAAAGAAAAGTGATGTACACAGTGTAATTGCAAATGGCATCAGAATGCTCTGCATTTACCTAGCTCAGTAGTCTCCCTGTCCCGTCTTACTTCAACTAAAATTTCTTTTGTTTTTTCCTTTCCTTTTCCTTGTTATGTCTACATGCTTAGCAGGAAACAACGCATGGAAATGTAGCGAACAATCACTTTACATAATAAATAACCATTTTCATTCCTTTTCTTTTGGGTCAGTACCTTTCTCATCCTTCTCAAGATAGAATTTAATGAGTTATTAGGCAGGTCACCTAGAAAGTTTTTCATTTGATGCATGCACAATGATATTGCTGTTCTATGGCACGTTTGCATTTGCATTAGACTCATCACAACTATGGTAATTAGATAACTCGATTCAACATATGCGTTGCATCGTGTGTCAACGCACCACTTAACACATGCATTACATAAAATGCTAGACCTTCTCGATCATACAATACCTAATTCAGCCAAGGATTTACCGATGCTTCAACTGATTCTTCGAGCCATCCACTGGCATAGGTTCCATGCTAGTGGACGGCCCTGATACAATCATTCATAATATGAAATGAATCTATCTAACTGAACCCAAGAAGGTCCGTAACTCTAGTTAATAAGACACCAGACAACCAACGAAATCAAGGTGTTAGGAAGAGTAGCGACAAGAAAGTCAACCTACTTGCTGCACATAATACAAGTTAATAAGACACCAGACAACCAACGAAATCAAGGTGTTAGGAAGAGTAGCGACAAGAAAATCAACTTTCTTGCTGCACCCCCATACACAACGAATTCACCTCTAATCGTAGTCGAAATCACTTCCAATCGAAGCTCCACGATATTCTGAGATCAAACCGAACAAAACCACGCCAGAACGAGCTACAGCATCTCTAACAACTCCCAACCAACACCTCGAACCCCGTCGTGGACCAGAAAGACTCGAAAACATAAACAGCCAGCCGAAATTCAAAAACCAAAGTCAAAAGGCAAAAAGACGAGTTCACGAGATCACCTGTACTGCACCCCCATCTTGATCCCGAGCGAGATGTCGACGCTACCGGCCGCCTCCACGATCGCGAGATACTTCTCCGGATCCTCGATAACGTATCGGAACGGCCGAATCCCGGCCTCCCTGACCAGTCCGAGCAGCTGCCGCATGCAGAGCTCCCGGTGCTCGTCCTTGGAGATCTCGAGGGGCGTCTGGAGGTCGGGCCTCGAATTGAAGTACTCGTACACCTTCTCCTGGATCCCGCGGTGCTTCCCCCTCATGTACTCGGACAATCTCGCGGTGTCGACCTCGAGCCTAGCAGCCCTAGCGCACGCAAGCATCTCGAGCCGGTCGGCGCCGCTCGGAGGAGGAGCGGTCGGAGTCAGGTGGGAGCGCAGCCGCCGGAGCCGCCTCTCCGTCGGCTGGGCTTCCTGCTCCGGCGCTTTGACTGAGCCGGACGACGACGACGACGACGACGACGACATTGCAGAGAGAAATTAGGCGAATGGAAGTTTGGAAGGTGAAAGTGCGCCAGCGTAAGAGATTGATATACCTGTAAAAGGCAGTTTGTTTGCACGGCACGGGGATGACGTGGACTGATGGGCATAGGCGACGTGTCGGCACGGGATTGGACGACGGATTTGGCAGTTAAATTTTTTTGGGCGCGCCTCCCAACGCGAGTCGATCAGGTTTGACCTCACCGCTAGCACCGTTGGGTTTTGGGAAATCTGGATTAGAACGGTGAGCCTGAATTTTGGCGGTTCCTTTTTATTATTATTATTATTATTATTATTGCTATAAAGATTATCCACTTGCGTCGCCAGATATACTTTTTCATGTTTGGTTGATATCTAAAATAAACTAAAAATAAGAATTTTCATCGTTTAAAAAGAAAATATTGCATTTATTTACTGATAAATAAATTATTTTATACAATATAAGAGATATTTAAACCCGAGCTCAGGAGAGCAATAGATAGGAGTTTCACCCTGAGGTAGGAGATTTCGTTTACTTCTCGTATCCTCGAAAAGTCCACTTTTAACAAGAGATGCAAAGCGTATGAATATCATGTTAAAATAAAAAAAACACAATTTAATAACATCCTTGAGGTTGGGGAGGTTAGAGAAGTAGACATTTGACTTCTTTTCTCTAACCAATGAACCAACTTCAGGCCTCGAGTTGAAAAGAAAATGTTAATTTTATTTATTGATAAAAAAATTTATTTTATGTAATGTAAGGGATATCCAATTGCTAGGGTCATGATTATTGGAAGGTATATTCCTCCATTTTGACCATTCAAATCTCGAGCATAGATAACCTAGGCTTGGGCACCGATGTTGAAGAACCCGAGCCCAACTTTTGTGGACTCGGGTTTCGGCCACTGGGGAATTGATACTTGGCGCCAGCGATTTGGGCGGAGGAGGTCAATACTCAAACATTAGTGCTGAGAAGTCGATCACTGATGTTGAGGTTCAGAGTTGACCTTGAGAAACTGGAGCCCTAAGTTAGATGGAGGAGCCGGGCATTGAACATTGCCACCGGGAACAAAAGGAGCCTATATAATATCAAACATAAAAGAATATTTCAAGTCAAATTACGGAAATTTAGTCCGTAATTCTACATTAATATCTCGGTGAAATAAAAGTCAAATTAAATTAATTATTATAAATTATAAACCAAAAGCGAAAAGAAATTGAAAATAAAATCGTAAAAGCAAAGAACGGGAAAATATACAAATAATTATTGAATTTTGACCCAATGTGCAATGTAATATCTGAACTTTTAATTTATTTAATATGATCCATGATTTTTATCCCAAATGTGTAACATCGTTCTTGAACATTCAATTTGTTCAATGTAATCTCTCTATTTTTTATACATGTTTTAATCTATTCCTTCAACTATATAAAATGTTTACTATTGCCCGTGATCTTGAACTAATGGATAGACGGTATTAAACATTTTCATGTAATTTTTAGTAATTAATTTAAAGGGAATAAAAGTTTAGCGATCGCATTGAACAAATTAATTTATGGACAACACTGCACACTAAAATAAAATCCAAGGACTACATTAAACAAACTAAAATTTTAGGGATTATACTGCATATCAGGTCAAAATTTATAAACTATTTGGGGCTTTTGTAAACATTCATATTTTTTTTTTTTTTTTGTTCCATAAAATAAAACAAAAAAAATCCATTTGGTACCATCGGTTAGTGTTTTTATTCCCCAAAATAGAAAGTTGTTTTAGGGAATAAATTTGAAATAGAAACAAGAAATAAAAAAAGTAATCTTATTTTCGAAAAACAATTTCTAGAATAAGATTTTTTTTCCTTCTTTCCTTCCTCTTCTAATCAGTCACCACCATTGGAAGGAGGAGAAAGGAAAAAAAAGAAAAAATCTTAAAAAATTATTAAAAATTAATAGAAATTTTAGGTCACAAAAAATATGTGGGTCATTAAAATGTATATAGAAATTTTGTACAACAACTAAACGCATTCTTTTATTAAAAAATTATTTCAGAAAATAAAAAATATATTTATTTTCGAGAATAAAAATGTTAGGAAATGCATTACTTGCATCATTTTCCTTCTAACCCGCGCGCTAACTTGCATCCCGAACCCGAATTCAAAATCCAGGAGGCGCGGGTTTGGGGCCCCGTTTTCGCCCTCCTTCTCTCTCTCTCCCTTCTCTTCCCGCCTCGTCCCTCCTAATTCCAAAAGAAAATTCCTGCGCTCATCTCGTCAGACAGAGATACCAAAAACCCTAATCCCCATTCTCGCCTTCTTCCTTCCTCCCTTCCTTCAATCTGTCGAGCGCTGACGATGGCGGGCGAGCGCCCTTCACCCCATTCGAATTCCTCTCTCATCCCTCCTCGCCAATGAAGGTCCATCCTTTCTTGTTCCTCGAATGAAAATTTTTCTTCTTTTTTTTTGTGTGTTTTTTCGGTGCTCGCTGTTCTGAGCTTTCTCCGTTTTCGATGCAGGAAGTCGGGGGGGTGCCATTGAAACTTCGAGCGGATCTCCTCTGTAAAGTTCGTTTCTTGCTTTGATTTCGGGTCGGTAGGGGAACGGGAGCGGCCTTCTTTGTTGTGTTCGGAAGCATAGGAGCCGCCAGCATTGTTTCGTTCGGACGGATCTGGGCTTCTTTCTTTTCAAGTCGAGTTCGCCATGGGCGGGGACAATTCCTCCGAGGGGGGTCGCCCTGCTCTCGGCGACGTGACCAATCGGCCTGCGAAAAGGCGGTTCTCGCTCGTTTTCGATGACCCGACTGGAGCTAAATCTCAAGACAGGCGGGGTAAATGTAGGGTAGGCGGGGGAGGGGACGCGGCGTTTGCGGAGCAGGTGTGTTTGGGAGTCGAGAATTTGGTGAAGGAGAAATGCACTACCAGATGCGAGGCGGATGGTGTCGAGAAGAGTGCTGTTCCTTTGGTCAAGGACAAGAAGGCTCGTAGTTCATCCCCTGGGCATGACAAGTGCAGTGGCGCTGGTGAGAGTTTGTTTTCTGCTGCTGTTCCTAACCTGCCGAGTAGATCCCGGGAAACATTAAATGCTTCGCACAGCAGTCCTAAGGTTTTGGGGATTGAAATGAATGCACGAAGTGTGATGGAAGTGGGTGATGCGTCGAGGGATAGTTGTACGTCGATTGTTTCGAGTATGAGCAGTCTAGCGGGTGGGAAAAGCTCTGACGGGCTCAAGGTGCGTGACGAGCATGCAGATGTTGTAAAGGAAGTCGATGTCGATCCAATTAGAGGAAGCACTGCACAAGGTCCTGTTCCTCAGGTTCTTAGCAATTGTGATGAGGGCCTCA
Source organism: Corymbia calophylla (assembly GCA_014182845.1). NCBI lineage: Eukaryota > Viridiplantae > Streptophyta > Magnoliopsida > Myrtales > Myrtaceae > Corymbia > Corymbia calophylla. The sequence goes on along the minus strand of CM024700.1, from coordinate 45,453,203 downwards.
GAATCGGGAAATTAGCATCGAACACATCTGGCTCTATTGAGTGGTCAAGGTTGCCTAACTCACAGGGTCTTAAACACTTTGAATTGATAAGATGCCAAACTTCGGAGGGAAGTGGCCACGACAATTTGTCTGCCAAAGAGGACCCGCTCAAAAGTTGTTCCTGTTCTTTTTGTTTGAAAGGTACATTTAGAAGTTCTTGGCAATATGTGATTCGTCTAGTTCTTCTGATCCAACAGCTTTAATTCATAAAAGATGTAACTTGAAATAGATATCTTCGTTGTTTCTTTTATCAGCTGCTCATATGTGGTCAGACCTTCACTACCAAGACATCAAGGGTCGAATAGCTGGTAAGTTATGTCCTTTGTCTTGGGCACCTTCCATCTCTTGGAGGTTCATTTTTATGGATAGCTTGGAAATGGTGCTTATATCAGTCTCCTTCAATATACTTGTTGGTAACTTGATCGATAAATTTGACAAAAGCCATGTTATCCATCCTTCAGCAGTGAGCAAGAGTCAAAAAGAAGCTAGCACTTTGGTTCAGAAAACTGGTACGGCAAAGGATGTTATCCATGTCCCAGGAAACTCAAATAATTCTCCAAATCTGGAATATGCTCTCACGAATCAATGGAGGTCACTCTTTCTTCACATGGAAGACATACTAGTCCGTGAAGGCCGAGAACTCGTGAGTATCTGTATCATGTAGCTTAGGTTCAACCTTTTCTTCTTTTAAGGGGATAGTTCCATCTGCTTTATGAGATTGTGCACAAGGTTAACTTTCTCCCTTCGTCTCCATACGATAGTGCCATGAGCACCATTTTCTCATTGATATTAAGAGGTAACTTCAATTTCTGCTTTGCAGCAAAGTAGTTATTGTGAGCTCAAAGATATGAGAGAAAAATGCAAGATGGATCTGGATTCAACGAACAAGATGCCCCTAAATAGACACTAGTGTTGCATCAGTTTCGCAGTTGGAATCTCTTGTACTCAAGACCACTTCCTAGCTTGTGAAGGTGCAATTACATGCATTCCTTCTTGCATACACTTGCTCGCGTGACACCACATTCTGTGCAATCCGATGTTGTAGCCCATGGATCTTTCCCTTCCCGGTCCTTTCATGAGGTTCCTGGAATGTCTTGCTAGTTGCTTCATTCAGGATTTACTTGGCTGTGATTTTTTCGTCCTGCTTGTTGTCAGTACAAGTCAGAAGATTTAATTGCTTGAAAAAATGTATTGCTTTTTTCCTTACTAAGCCAATGAATGAAGCCCCTGATTTGAAAGTAAAGAGTTGTTTCTGTGGTTGATCTTTTGTTCGAATATTAGTCGAGGAAAATTATTTACTGGTTTTATTGAAACTAACTACTTGTAAGTCGTGAGTAGGAAGAGTTCATTATGCTTAAAATTCCAAATTTTATTGCCCTAGATGCATCATTCTTGCTTCATGTAACATCCGTTTGAGACTCATGCTAGATTAGACTGAAATGCAACATCAAAAACAGAGGCGAAGAGAATTTTTTGCAAGCTTTTGTGTCATACAACATGAGTTTAAGAGACGAGAATAGAAGTGTCTATTGAGGTTGGGTAATGCTTAGTTCCTTTCCCTATTTTCATCACAAATGTGTACACTTTTGATCCGAAAAGAAGTAGTATTTCACAAAAATGAAAAACCAAGTAAGTACAACCTGATCTGGGTCACATGTCTAATCGCAACTTGCATAGCATCAATCAGCATCGCCACATTGTCTGTTGAGTTGCGATCGGGCTTCTAATAGCGCACGGCTCACCTCTTCGTCATCTGGTGTCTCTCTATTCAAAACCTCGTAGTCTCTTACTGAAGCCTCCCAATTTCCTAGCTGTATAAATCCCAGAGTTGATATAAACTAATGAGTAACATCACGTACAGAAAGCCTCCCGTTTGACTTTTGTAAACCTGGTGGCTCAACAGAAATAAAACTCAATTTGAAGGTGATGAATTGAGCTGAGTGTTGTTTGCATCTTGTTCTATGTACTTCGACTTAGCATAAAATGATTTGGATGGTTTACCTTGGCATGACAATCGGCTCTTCTGAGCCTTGCTTTGCTATAAGATGGTCGAACGCTAAGAGCGGCTGTACAATCGTCGATCGCTTTCTCAAGCTGGCCTAGCTTGGACCAGCAAGCAGCTCGATTGCACAGTAATACCGAGTTGTAAGGGTCATGCTCGAGTCCCCCTCCATATGCTGAACAAGCCTCGGTGAACCTCGAGGCCTTGAACAGCTCGTTGCCCCTTGATCGAGCCGCAGCTACTGCTCGAGCCCTCATCATCACCATGTTCGCCTCCTTGTTGTTTGAATCGAGTCGAGCTGCACGTTGAGCCGCCTCCAAGGCATCATCAAATCTGCCGATCACTACAAGAGCTATAAGAAAACATTGGCTATCTTCCCTCCAAAAGATTCAAATTCTGGTCATCAAGAAAACTGACCTGCCTGCAGCCATGTCAACCTGAGCTCTGATCATCAACAAATACGAGCTGCCGATGGGCCCAAGGAATTTCGTGCAATCATCGACTTCGAAGTTTGGACCATTGATCAATACTTCGTCCGCCTCCTGATGCCGGTTCAGCTTCAAGAACGCCTCCGCTTGTAACGAGAAAATCTTTTCAACAAGCGCAAACAACTCAGGTCAAAATATACTTCATGGCTAGAGACACAGGCGGATCCTACCCTAAGTAGCTTTTGATTTGTATGGCAGTTATAATGCTGACCTGAGGAGCTGAATCGGCACCTGCAGATATGGCTCGCCCGCTTTCTTTGATCAAGTTGTTCCAATCTCGTAGCTTCCGAGCCTCTGTGCATTTGTTTAGATGGGTTTGAACAGCTCTAGCTTTGGCAATGACCTCGGGATCGGCTTCAGGTCCTGCATGTTTGTAGTGATACATTGCCTTTTCTGCCTCCCCCAGCCTGTATGTTCACATAGCACAGAACAGCCACCCTTCAGTGATTCTTAGCCGAGGTTAAAAAAGTTACAACTTGCAGGACCATCAGAAACATGGAACGCACGGTGCTGGAATGGAAAGAATGTAGGAACATTTTGGCAGAACAACAAAAAATGCCCGTGATTTTTCACCTGAGATAGAGCGTCGCTGCACGATTATGAGCTCTGTGATACTGAGGCTCGATTCGAATGGCTTCTCTACACTCGATGATGGCTTCAAGAAGCCTCCCCAATGCAGTCAAAGCCGCGCTCTTGTTGCTCCTGTAGGAAGCCTTATTTGGATCAATTGAGATCGCTGCATCATACAGAGCCAATGCTTCTGCGAATCTCCCATTCTTGTAGTCTTCGTTGCCCAGGATTTTCAGCGTCTCAGGGTCCATTCTAGTTGAAAGCGCACGGCAAAAGGAAGATGGTGGTTCTTTGCTAGAGGTTTTTGTCGACGCATGTCTTCCGGTAGGCACCGAGGCTTCTGTAGCAGTAGGTCTAGGAAGATGGTTGAACATGTTATCAGTTGGGCCAGCATTATTTGTTCCAGGTTGCCTCAGATTGCCCAGATTGCCAAAAAGCATGACATTGCTCGACGAGGCTCGGACGAGCGTGCAACTTCCTCTCGATTTCTGGTGATCGGCTAGCATGCTCTCCAGCTCGCCAGATATCCCGATCGCTTCTTTGGGGACTCTCCTGCCTTGGTTTACATGACCTTGGTCGGACGGCATGTTCGCAATGGGCCTGCCTGGAACTCTATTTCCGGGGTGGATTTGACTCTGAGGATACATTCCATGGATCTTAGGGGAAGGTCTAGAGATGGGTTTTGGACGCCCTTCCGATCCATTGTTACACAACTCTAGGAATGCAGTCTCGTCAGAGCTGCCTCGGCGTCTTTGAGAATTGGGAGTGGTGGGGGTCTCGACAGCGTCGTTGCTGCTGCTGTTTGGCGTGGGGATGGACCCGGTCGACGTGCTCCTCCTGAGCCAAAACGTGCTTCGCCCGAAGACCGCATCAAGCAAGCCGCAGCCCGATTTTTTCTCTGGAGACGCAGCTACCATTCTTGTCTCGATCAAGAAACTTTGCTCCCTCCAGCTTTCTCGTATAAATTAGAGCATATTGAACCCAGGATCATATGAAAGCGCCTAAACTCACAGCAAAAACTCGAAATGCCCGCAAAAATACACAGCTTTATGTGTTAAGAAAATGTAATCTCAGATCCTGTAAAACTTCTGCAAGAGATTATTTGGTTCCAAGGAAACCATGTATCACAGAAAGTAAACATACATGCACCGCCCAGAGAACCAACAAAACAAGAGGACCAAAGTTCATAAAAACTGCCGTTCCGACATGTGCAAATCCTCCTCAAATGGCCACCTGAAGACCAATGCACAAGTCCTATGTTCTGTTATCTGTTTTTCTTTCGGAAAGCACGACAGAAACTGAAATCCCAATGCCTGATCAGGAGAAGATTGCAGCAAAAGAGAGAGACGTTTGGGATTCTGGTCTCTTTGTCGCGTTCGTCCGCTCGGCCTCGCTGGCTCTTGCTGTTGTTTTGCTTCCTTCTCTTTCCTTCTCCAGGTTGACATGTGAGGTGGAAAACAGGGGGACCAACTGACTCGGTCGTTGCCTGAAACGAGGATCCCTGCAATTCTCTTGGAGAAACGATGGACGTAAATGGATACTCTCCACAATCCTATTTTAGAGAGTCAGGAAGGGAGAGGATTTGTGGCGAGTTTGCTAAGGGGGTAAAATTGAGATGATTTTTGTCATATTGGGGTCGAATTAAGGGAAAAAACACAATGAATTATAGGGGGGCAGATTGAGATAAACCCAAATTTAAGGGGACAAATCGTAATTCAGCCTAAATTAAGGTATGGAGCTTCTATTGACCATCTTTAATGAAGTACTCCATATGACACTTTCTTATCCTTGAAGCAGAATGAACAGAAGTCTGCCGGAAAATCTCGTTGTTGTTGCAATTGTAACATAGCACATCAGGCTTCCAGAAAATGTTACAATGATAAACAGTCCATCGCATAATTAGCTTTTCATAAATGTGTCTCGAAATGTGCTCCGATTGATTAGTGATGTCAATATATTGAGCTTTCTCAGCTTAGCACTATCAATATCTCATCACGGCTTAGTGCCATCTGTCCATCTATATACTTATCGACTATCGACTTATTCGTTATCGTGAAACAAATTGGATTTTCCATCAATTTGATGGACGACCAACACGACATTGCTGTAGCGGTGCAGACATGCACGTCTAATGCCACCCCGGGGGTTCAATGCTCAAAAGGGTAACGTGATTCCCGAAAGAATTTTCTACAGTCCCCACAGTGAATATCAAGACTCACAGAAAGCAATTGCAACCCTTTCTTTTGGAGATATGCTTTGTGATGAGTTGCAGTTTTGATCACCTCAAGAGATTTATCAATGTGATGTTGAGCAACGAGATTATTGTTCCAGCCTGCAATTTACCCAATTCCTGATAAAACGTTCCAGAGAAAAATCCCATTGATCATCAAGGAGAATGCGTGAGAGAGAGAGCAACGTAATTGTAGAAAGCCTGTGAACATTCACAAGCGAAAGATTAATCTAAATCCTAATATCACGAAAACAAAATTGCCATTTCACATGAGCTTTGTCAACTAGGTGCAAATCAACTTGTTTGATTCGATTCAGTTTGTGAACCATATTGCCCGGGATGCAAGGGCCCCAGCGGATCGGTCCAAGACATGAAACTCCCTTCAAGAAGCAGATCAACCAGCAACAACGGGCCTTGGGTTTCTCTGTATTTCAGTGGCTATTGCTTCCGACAGTTCTTCAGCACCGTACTCCACTCCGAAGCAGCGCGCCACCTCCATGTTCGGATTCAGCAAGTACCTGTTGAAGTTCATGGACATCGTGACACATTTTCAACAGATTAAAACAGAGCTTCACTCACAGAAAGTGTGTAGAAAAGGAAAGCACCAGTGTTACCCAATCCTTTGTTTCCTTGAGAGGTGAACTACCCAACCAAAAACCTAATCGGCCAACTACCTTAACTGACCTGAAAAGGCCAGTCGAATCTCTCTCAAGTTCTCTATTTGCATTTCATTGAAAGTTCAACTATCTAGTTTATGGATACCAATTAAACACAATGCGACTAAGAGTAAATATTGTAAAAAATGCCACATACATTACAAAATCCCTCCCTATTCTGTGCACTCACGCCATTTTAGTTTACCTGGGCAATCAAGGCCAGAGTCATCTACATGAGAGAGAGAGGTCAGAAGGGCTTACATGTTGTGAGAGGTCTCTACAAGATAATCATCCCCTTCCTCTTCGACCTTCTTGAAGTAAACTCGGTATTCCTGTGCCATCTGCCTAACGGCAGCAACATGTCCTGTAAGTCCAATTATTCTTGGATGGAACTCTGCAGTCCTTTAAATAAGAATCACGGAGAATTAGCAGCAAATCATGTTTGGAAACAAGGTAACAGCAAAATTAGGGGAACCCTGACCTTCAAGATAAGCACGGAGATGAGAAGGTGTATCCCTCTGAGGATCAATTGTGACAAATACTGGTAAAATCTCTGCATTCTGTTTTGACTCTTGGTTAAAGCAGTATACGAAATGTCAGTGACACCCTCAAGAAGATAACTGATGCCACAAATATGTTGGTACAAGAGCCAAACCTAATATGTTAATAGCCTTTGCCATTGTATTGAGTTGTTCGGGACCAACATCAGGTGATGATGAATACCCGAAATAGAGGAGTATCCATTTTCCTTTGAAGTCCTTTTCAGTGACAATCCGATGCTCCGTGTCAATTAAAGTATATGGTCCACCAATAATTGGTCCCCTGACTGAATTTCCTTCCCTGCTACTTCCTTGACCTAATCCAACGGAAGAGAACCTATAAAAGGTCACTTATGTCTTCACAAAACTAGAACTTCAATTTCTAGATCACCAAAAAATTTTCAGGTGTCCTTTTCTGGTCAGGTATACCAAAGTAACAAGCTATGGAGATTGTGCACGTAAAGCCTCAAGTTGATCCTTGATTAAAGGGACACGGGCTACCCCCAGTTTCAGATCATCACATTAAAAGTTTCTTCATGAACATCTAATACCTTTAGTTACTTTCAGAGCTTTAGTTTTTAAGACAGGAGAAATGAAGTAAATCATTCAGTTGAATTTAAACGATGCAGGAACAGGAACCTCCACAGCAAGCAGGGGGTGATGTCAGGCAGTAAAAGCTTGAATATATCTGTTCTTAATTTCAACTGAACCAAAATCAAAGCACAAAAAACGTATCCATCCTAAACAGAATGAGCTAATTTGAAAACTGCACCAAGCAAAGGGCACATATGGGGTTTAAGAGAGTTGAATTTCCAGATTAATATAAGTGAGGTTTCACTTTCGGCATCTGCCCGTAATGGACACAGATCCATCAGGAAGTGGGCATTACAAGCAGTATCCTCAATACATTACTTTAAATATTTTGGCAATAAAATCCATAGGATAAAGAGATCACTGACTACAGATGTCTAATCATTCTTAACAAACTCATCTTAGGCCTTTTGCTTCATATGTTTCCACCTTTCTCATGCAACTTACTTCAGCATCTCAGAAAAGCGCACCCAGAAAACTGTCAACTTTCCTCAAAATGAAAGAGAATCGCTCGATGCTCTTAAACTTCAAGTGCTCTGATACAGATATGGTAAGAAGAGAAAGACACGGATGAAGGAAGATTGTTCCTAAGGCATAAAACTGAGTCCTCCCATTTCTTCTAATTGAAACTGAGGTAAGATAAAGAAAAGAAAAAGAAAACCACAAGAGTTACCTTTTAAAGTTGCTCTCCTCTCATCATTATATCGGATTAGAACTGCAGCCCCAACGAAACCTCCTACTACAAGACTAGGCTGCATCATATCATTAAATAGAAGGAAATAAGAATGTATAAAGAAGCACACTACAAGGCTGAGACCAACAAGTGTAGGTGCACGGATATATACAATATGTTGCAAGCCAGAAAAGCAAGAAAACAATCATCTCATAAAGAAACAAAAAGACTGATGACATACAATGAGATAGTTTCTCCAAGGCTGAGAAGCATCTGCTTCTGCAGGCGATACTGGATAAACATTCCGATGCCCATTACCATTTCTGGAGGATTTTGAATAATTAAAAGTTTGAACCTTCCTCTGTGAACCAAACCTACAACAGATTCACAAGTGGTCAATAATGTGACCAAGGCAGGTACTTCTGACCAAAAAGCATTCCAATACACATGTCTATGGCACTAGCAATTAGACCATCCTAGATATTATTCATAGTTGCATACTTCATGTACTCTGCCAGAAAACAAGAATCCATATTACTCAGCTAAAAGATGGACAAAACATTGCTTTCAATCATTGAATTTTAGACATCAAGCACAGCCGTAAGCTGTTCACAAAAGAACAACGCAAGGGCCATCTGCCTAAAAAAAACCTGAGTCTAGCAACCATCTGAACACCAATGGAACTACAGACCAGTACCGACCCACATCTTGCAAACTCAAGATGAATCTTCAAAACAGAAGCAGAGTTAACATAAACTACATCACCACAATGATTCAGCAGCTTCATGAGTGTCGCCAAACACTTCCCCACTAGAAAGCCCCGACAATAACAGTTCGCCTGGAGCTTATTACACCAAATAGCTCAACTCCAAATTGAAACACAACCCAACCCAACCCAATAAGCTCCCTCATCGAAATGAGGCTCGACATGAGAACGGAACATCGAGACGCGAAGAAACCCGGGGAAACAAAAGTGGCAAACTTTGAGACGGAAATTCTGAAGAGGCGAAAAGGGTTCGAAGGTCTCTACCTCTGGAGCAAATTCGAAGCCTCTTTCGAGCGGTGCTTGGGAGAAGAAGAGAGAAGAACACGACGAAGAATCATCGTCTGGTGGCGGAAAACTGGTCATGGGTCAAATCCCGAACTGGGTTTAAAAGACCGACCGATGGGGCATCTTTTCTGGATTGTTTTCCAAGGATCGCCGATGCATTTGCATTGCTGCCCAAGGCACAATCATGCGCGACGCACGAACGAGGGCTGCCGACGTTCCTTGTCCTCTCTCCCAGGAAGGCGCTCACGAGCAGGAGAAAGGTTCGGCGATTGGTCCGGTCCAGGACGGGCCGGGCCGGGCCGGGCTAGGCCGGCGTGACTCGAGCCCGTAGGAAAAGGGCCGCCCCGTAAAGGCCCGAACTTCATTCTTCCGGTTTGAGCCCGGTGACGCCGTCGTAGCACTCTGAACATAAGGGGTGAAACTGAGTCGAGCTACTAGCTAGTAGGTTGGACTAGACGCGAAAATTACTCGACATCGACACATCAAATTCAAAATCGAGCTCAAGCTCGACAAGTTTGGTGGTTGTCTAATCGAATTTCTATTATGTTTGATATTATAGACACATAAGTATTTCGAGAACGTCCGATGTATCCATACCCCTACATCGATGAGAGGAATGTCATTGAACTCAAACTCGAGTTCACTATATATATGGTTAGCGGGTTAAGTGGTTACCGCATGGCCTTGACCCAAGTTGTCAATACCTAAACATTGGGGTGTAACAAGGGTCGTAGGGGTAGTGCCTCGAGCTGCTAGAAGGCTTTCATAATTTGAGCCCATATTTTATTTGGTAGTTTGGATATGGGTCCATGAATAGTTATCATATATGTATAATTCCTTTCTCTTATAATTGAGAAATAAAACAGAAAGTTCCGATGTGCTCATTATAGTAGCATCATTTACTTGATGTAACTTAAATTCATTTACTTGATGTAACCTTAATTTAAGGATGAATCAGAATAAAAATCTCGTGTCCCAATTTCTTTTTCTCACTCTTTATTTATCGTGTTTGAGCAGCAAATCCTGACACTGAAAAGTCGGTGCTTATTCTTCTTTCAGGGTCAGCTTGTTTGTGGTGGTATGACCTTGTAACTGTACTGGCCCACTTTGAATTTTCGCAGAATTTCAGAGGTTGAAAGAAAAAATATTATGCGCCGCTGAGTAGGGTGGGAGAATCTAATTATTGGGAATAGGACTATTGTACACATCGTGAAATGTCAGGGGTGTGAATGGGACTAATGTGCACGTTATGAAAGGTCAGGTATGTGCAACGTACTAAGCTGGAACAAACCACATAGAATTCAGGCATTTCATATGAAATTCACCACACTCAGATTCACTTCAAACAAAACATTTTTACTACGATAACATTCATAGGAAAGAAAAAAACAGAATTTGAAATAACCAATTGATCCATTTACATTGCATAGATATGGGATTGGGATTGGTCATGGCTCGAGAACATAGAGATTGTCGATGCATTCATACTCCTAACCACACCGGCTCAGCGACTCTCGGCCTTCTCGACCGGCACTGAAAGGAGATGCCGGGTCTTCATCTTGTGAATGGCGTTGGCGGGATTGAGGCTTTTCGGGCAGGTCTCGGTGCAATTCTTTATGGTCCGGCATCGGTACAGCCTCTTTTGGTCCTCCGTTATTGCCTGGAGTCGCTCGTTGGCGAATTCATCACGGCTGCCAAAGAATGGAACGCAATAAATGACCAATACCATCTAGTTCTTGTACTAAAAAAGATGACAAATACTTTTTTGTGAGATCACTATTAACACCCCTCATGCTTTGTCTGGTTTTTACTCAATACTAAGTATGGAAATTAAATTAGGGGAGGCAAATGTAACTTGAAAAAATTCAAACTCAGTTTCTAACTCTGATATCCTGAAAAATTTTGTGAAGCTATTAGATGCAAACATGGTTTATTATTTAAATATTCTAATAGCTTAAATTTATCCTAGCTCCCACATAGGTTAACTTCAAAATCAAGTTCCACGTCACAAAAATTGGACCTTTACTTGCCGAAAGACACAGTCTATATGCACCCAAACTCATATTGAAACCTTAAAAGCCAAATGTGGCATGCCGGATGCACAACTGGTTCATTGACAAGGCTACCAGAAATTAGCGACTCCCATTTTCAGCAAGAAAAGGATGACGCCTAGGAGCTGAAATGAGAGTATAGATTACCTATCACATATCCATCTATAAGTTTGGAGCAGCGCGGCTGGTCCCAAGAACTCTTCTGGATTCCACCAATAGGACGGGCACGAACCGCTACAGCACGCGCATAATATGCATTCATAGAGCCCGTCCAATCTCTTTCGTTCCGCCGGAGTCTGCCGGTATTCCCGACCATCTTCAGGCGGATGTCTCGTCTTAAGCCATGGCTCGATCGACCTGTTCAAGGCAAAGAGAAATCCATTCCATCCATTTGCACAAGATTGAAGCCTAAAAGGCGACTTAGCATCTTTCCCTAATCACCACCATATACGTATTTAAAGTATAATCGAAAGAATGACCCTTTTGGCCCAGCCTCGACTCTAACATGAATATGTACCAAAAAATCAAGGAGCTTAATTATTGTCGATGGCTTACCTATACTGCCGATAGAAGTTGGTGAGATCGACAACGAGGTCCCTCACGACGAACATGTGCGGGAGGGGAGTGATGGTAGTCGGCTGCGAAGTGTCGGCATCGATGGGCTTCAGACAAGCCACCGTATTGGTCCCGTCGATGTTCATGGCGCACGACCCGCATATCCCTTCCCTACATGACCTCCTATAGCTCAGCGTCGCATCATCCTCCGCCTTTATCTTCTGAAGCGCATCCAGCACCTTCGCACACCATCAACGCCGGCCGGCCACTGTTATGTCGACTCGCCCAACACATGGAATCCGAAGAACATATATGGTAAAATGAACGGAGCGAATCGAATTTGGAGTAAGTCCAGCTCAAGAGACATTGGAGTTAAATTCTAGTAGGATAAATTCTGATGTTTCCCTTTCGAAAGACTGCTGTTCCAGATTTTGAATGTCGCGGCATCTCAATTTGAATGACGATGGGGCCACATCAAACCTAACACCCCGATAACGAAGGATGCAGATCATCTGGCCCCCCTTCCGAGGGCCATTCTACTGTTTCTGACGAAAGGGACGTTGATATGGGTCCAAGGGAAAGCTTAAAGAGGGAGCATATGGGCTTTATTGATTTTTCTTGATCTTATGTGTTTAAACCTTTCTATAGTTGCTCACTATCTTAATATAGTGAGGAAATGAGGAAATAAGTTGATTAAGTGAAAGGGTTTTACGGGACTTTGCTAGCATAACGGTCTTTGAGTTATTATGAAAATTACAGTCCATATGAATCACAAATTTATTGTTAAATTGAGTGAATCGCACAATAAATTATAATTATTTATTATTTAATTTTTTTATGATCTAGAACTATTCTTATAATACAGTAGAGACAGTGAAAGACCGTTGTCTAGTTGTCTTTTTTTGGCACGTTGTCTTTTTCTCCAAGCCGCCCGATACCGCTACTTTTTCATGGATTTTCAACTTCTGTTTCCTTTTAAATTTCTATTCACCTCTATGAGTATGTACAAGTCCCTGACTTTTTTCATCCACACATTTTCGAAACGTGATTCAACTGAGCTAGACCATGGAAAAAGGACCAGCAATTGGCATGGGGCTCAAGACTGAGAAATGCCTATGATTTTTACGGTAAATGAGCTAAAAGTAGGATTAGGTAAGATTTACTCATCTAGTGCTTGTCCTTTTACAAAGTTTTTGATACATAGAATGATTGTCCAATGGACTTATTAATTTGGCATTACGGTTATATAATGTCGATGTTTTTTAGGTTAGTCATTATATTGAATTTTGGTGTTCCGGTTAATCACGCTTAATATTTAGCGCACGTCGGATCATTAACCGAAGAGACCATGCTTTCAAAATTCATATGCTGAAATAAGAAATCAAGTATCTGAAGTGATCAAGAAATGAAATTCCAGAGAAGGTGATGGTCCGCCATTTTTCGAATCACCCGTGTATGCGCCTTCACTCAAAAGTGAAGAAACAAAAGAATTGAAGAGATCAGAATGCAAGAGCTAGGGAAAGAGCACAAGTACAAGTTCTTCCACTTGCATTTCAAGGTGAGGGCGACTCCGGCGACACAGCGTCGGCACCGGTGTTCTCCTTCCACGGAGACCGAGATTAGGCCAGGGAAAGGGATAGCTCATTGGCATCTTTTAATGAAGTCTCGTTCGATGCATGCCGGTGTCCCCCTTCCACGAACACTGACATTAGCCCATGGAAAGGGATAGCCGACCCGCATCCATCCACGAAGCCCTTATCGCAATGCACACGATCACGAAGGGAATGATTTCGGCATGCATCGTGAGAACCGGTCGGGTTAATTCCGAGCCGGATCGACTCAGAAACTAGGGATTGCAGATGAGCTCGATCTAATGCGATTCGGGAACCAAACCCTCCCATGAAACAAAGTAAAACGAACCTAAGTATCCTCAAAACCCAAGTACCATGATGATCTAAAGTAAGCTCATGTCGGCATATTCCCTTACACGAGTAGATAACGTTTTCTCTTTTCTGAGGTCCACGAAAGCTGAGAGTGAGAGTGAGAGCGAGAGAGAGAGAGAGAGAGAGAGAGAGAGAGAGAGAGAGAGAGAGAGAGAGAGATCACCATAGGACCACAGGTTGTCAAGTCGAGGAAGTAAGACTGGAGGTAGGGTTTGCGGTGAGGGCGACCGGGGCTCCACCTGTAAATTCGAAACTCCTTCACCGCCGCTTCCCTCTTCTCCTCGACCGTCTCGAACGTCTCCATCGCCTGCTCCGCATGTCGCTGGCCCGCCGGGTGGCCTTCGAGAACTGGGAACTTCCGCGACGTCGGCTTCGCGTCCTTCTTGCCCAGCTTCAGCAACCCAGCTGCTCTTTCGTAGGCATGGCGGAACGAGCTCTTCGACATCCCTCCTCTCTCTCTCTCTCTCTCTCTCTCTCTCTCTCTGTCTCTGTCTCTGTGTCTCCGTTGGGTTTCTGATGGATTCTGCAACACGAGCGAGAAGATGATGTGCGTTCTTGCGCGGCGAGAGGACACCTGGGTTTTTGCATGAACGAGACGTGTTCGGAGCACCGGGGAGTAAGCAAAATGGACCAAAAGCCTATTCTACGGTGGAGAAATCGTATGCAACTTTCGTGTTTTCCCGATGCGACTTGGAGCGAATTCATTTGCTGCACTCACGTTAATTACCTATAGGGCTAACATGACGAAAATCTTCAAATCCGTATATCATTTCCTGACTATAAAAAATTCAAATTAGTATATATTTGATAAATCTACTTCAAATTAATTTTTTGACTATCAAAAATTTCAAATTGGTATACCAGTGGCTGATGACGCTAGTCGGTCACCTAGGTCCAACGATTGGCTGGAGAAAGAGAAAAGGAAGAAAAAAAAAAGAAATAAGAAAAAAAAAAAATAGTTCAAAAAATTATTAATGATTCTCCACGCCAGCGTCGTCTGGCGTCCATGTAAGCAATATTCGGCCAAAATTAATTAGAAAGACTAACTTGATACCAATGTAATAAGTTTAGGACTTTTCTAACACATTTTCCCCAAAATACTTAGACTCCTTTACTTATAACTTGAATTAAATGAGACCTGATTCAAAAGACCCTAATTTTTTTGTTCAGTTTGGTTTGGTCTAGTTCTGGTATTTCTGACACCCTTAATTGTTGGATAGTTGATGAGTATCCTCAACTATTTGGTATACACCTTATGAAAACTTTTCATCAAACGATCCTTGGGACATTTGATTGATTGGGCTAGTCATTCACTATCTCACAAATTACATGAGATTTTGCTTGGAGTCAAGGCCACCTACACAAATCAAAAGTCCATACTTCATACTTGAACTGTTTATGGGCTTGCAGAGTGTCCCGTGAATTCCAAGTAGCTCGATCTCTATACCTGTGCCACTGTATAATAGAAAAAAAAAAACTTTCATCGAACAAAAAGAGCTTATGTAAATAAAGCATATTTGATAACAATTTTAATCATTATAAAGATTTTTATTAAGAATTTGCGCATAAGTTTCCTCAATAATTTTTATTTTTATTCAAAGATTAAACTCGCATAAATGATACATGTATAATCAAATTTCTAAAACTTGCTTCAATACCATTTCTTTCAGAACTATAAATAGCCAAAGAACTAAGGAAATCATGTACCAAGTCAATATTCCCATATATCAGTCATATGATTGATGTGGTATAATCAAAACTTTCAAGGTCGAGTGCTCGAGGTACCTCTCATTCGAATCACTCTCTATTCCCTTCTCTGTTACCATAAATAGAATCATGACCCAACATATATATCAATCGAATGAACATCCATTTCAATCCCTTTTAAGATCGGAGAATTCATGATAATCGATTGTTTGAAATCTGAAGTTCAAATTTTCATAAAAATGCAGCTATATAGGCCTTAATTTCAACCAAACATAAAGTCAAACTCCCATCGAAGATTTACCATAAATGCTTAAAACAAGAGGAATTCGAATACTCGAAACATCACTTGATGTCGGGAGGGCTGGAAGGGTCCGAATGCGTACGAACTTAGACCACCGCGAACGGTCCACAAGTCAAGATTCTCCGGCCGTCAGGACCACCACCCGACCGCTGACCAGTCCTATTGTTTTGTGGTCCTCCGATTTTTGAGCAATTTGGACCGAAGACTTTGAGCTCTTCCCAAAGGGAAAAAGAGAGACAAAAAAAACACGCACGAGTACAATTAGAAGAGGACTCTTGTTACTTATGCAATTTGAAGGTTACTATGAAGTCTAGTTGTCGGCAGGGAAGAAAAAACTAGCAACTCGGGAGCACTTGGAGTTACTTTTAAGATCGAATTCTTTTGCGTGAACGTATCCCGACTCTGGAAGTGTAGGTTGTTTTTTACCCTAGCAACGAACATAATGAAATTCCTTAATTTTGACCAGAGTGATGCTATTGGATGCATACACTTTCGAGTGCATATGTAAGGTGTAAACAAAGAAGAATCCTGTCTTCTGATGAGAGCACAACGAACCATTGATAAATTTTGAATTGATGATTTGGCTATCGGTTTCTGAATTTATTGCTATTAAATTTATGGAATGCATTTCTAATGGTTGTTTCACTTTCCAAAGACCCCACCTCGATTTTCGATTTGTGAATTACTACATCAACATAAATAGTGTATGATGCCGTAGCATTTGAGATGTTTCAAAGACGAAATAGATCTGAAAACAATTTCAAATCATTAGAAATCGCGAGATTACAGATACATAATCTATTTCTTCAGTTTGACGTTCAAGAATTTCAGTTAGCTCAACTATTCCTATAAATAAAAGTCAAGTCAAGAGGTTGATAATAAATTCGACTCGCTGTGGCCAACTTATTATAAAGTGAGAGATGACTGTCTTCTAGGTTATGCAAAAGTCTATTGGACGTAGCGGTTATATCCATTTCATATACCTTTTTGTGGATTTAAAAATTTGAACCTAATAGTGGGTAAGAAACTTGATCAACGAGGGGATCTAGATAGGTCCAACTTAATGCAGGTCTAAAGTGGAATCTAACCTTAATCAAAATAGTAACTAAATTTTAAATAGGAAATTCATCATACGTGAATAAATGTAGACTGAATGAGCTCAAGAAAGAAATTGCGGGTACAGACTTATCCCTTCTACCCTTTTGATTGGACATGCCTCAGTCAAGCCCATGAGCCGTCGAGACCCCGAAGGCCTCCGGCGGCAAGCCGACACCCCCCGCTCGGCAGGGAAGCGTCCACGTGTCGAGCTTTCTCTCGGTCTCAGCCGTGGTTGGACTGTTATCTATCGAAGAAAAGAGGGGGAGGGAGTGGGAGGGATGTCAGCATCACTTTTTCAACACATGAGGAAGTCTCTTGTCTCCTCATCAAACCCCATGTCCAACGGCAAGAGAGCATAGGGACGTATTGCTCTCCACGTATGCTTTCATTCTTTATATCAAATGTATTAAATAAAGCTACCAATCGACCCTCTCGTCAAAATAATGATTATAGACACGTTATCAAATGAGAATCAAGACGTTCAATATTGAACGTAAGAATCGAGAATATCAGAAAACACAAATAGAATAAAAGTCATTCTAGGCACGCTCGTCGTGCTCTCACCGTTGTTTTGATTGGGTTTAGAGACATCAGCTAGAAATCTTTGAAATGATAGTTCCGTCGCCGTGGTCTAGTGGAAATGAAATTTGGATCTTATTTATTTATTTATTTATTCTTTTACTGATTTAACGTTTTGTAGAATAAAATTTTTTTGTAATTGGGAGTAAAACCACAGGGAATTGCCTATTGCCTACGTCGGACGTGATCCTAATCGTGATTAGAGAATATCGTGGGATTAAAGTAATCTTTTTCTCTCCAGATTAATCTCTACTTCAACGGCGAAAACATTTTTTTTTTCATTTATAACTTCCGAAGCCGCAACATATGGGCAAAGGGAAAGTCAAAAAGGAGGGAAAAAACAAAAAAAAAAATAGAAAAAAAACCTTAGTGGTGTCAAATCATGTACGTGGACAAGGTACGGGTTTTGTATTTATTTGAGGGAGTTAGGTAAGGATTGATAGTGAAAATTAAGCTAATGTATTATAAAACGCATTAACCTAATTTAAAAATCCACAGAATATTAATTAACTTTATCGAGAAATTGCTTTCAGGAAATAGTTGGAATTGATGATGAAAGTGAAACTATCAAGAATCTCTCATGAACGAGATAGTTAAGCAAGAATTTTTCTTTTTTATGAATAGTTCGACGAATAATATTCTTTCGTACCGCGGATTTTATGTCATTTCCGTAATTTGTTTATTTAGTCGAATAATTACGAGGCGAAATAGGAGGGAAAGCTCGGCAATGTGGAAAGCGGGTCTCGCGAATCGATTCGATCTGTTCGATTCGGCATTCTTTCGCCGCTCGGTTTTTCGCTTTGGCATAATTTTTTTAGGGGGGGAAGAATATCAATTCGTAGGCCTAATTGGCTTTTGCGTAATGTTCTTGTCGTCCATTGAGCTCCATCTTTTCGTTTGTACAGATTGGTGATATACAGCTATTAATTGAATCACATTTCGTATCCATCCCTTTTTTTTTTTTTTTCTTTAGCGAGGAATCTAGGTTGTCCGATATAAGAGAATAAAACCAGAGAGAAACCACCCAAAAAATTAAGAGAAAGAAAGAGAGAGAGAAAAAGAAAAATTAAAGATATTCTTTTTAGTGGTTTCTAAGAAAATTCTGATTTTGGGAATATACTTGATTATGAGTATGTGTGCCTCCATGTGAATACACGCTATCCTTTCGATCTTAGTGATATATCTAGCATGCCCAAATAGTAATTTATAATGAAATTCCAAGGGCATAAAATATTCAACAACGTGTAAATTCACAAATTGCTCGATTGGCTAGGGTTTGATATGGATTCCCGGCCACCACCACCACCACCACCATTGATCCTCCCGCCGCCGCGACCATCATCGTTAAACGGTGGCGACAATATCACCCTCTCTTTCTCTGAGAAATAATTTGTCTCTTTAGTTGATTACGGCATGATAGATTAAACGTGAGATGATGAGCTAATCTGGCGTGCGCTTTGGTGCATTTGAGTGCGTAAAACCTGCCCCGTTTTGCTTCTCCATTCGCTCAATAAAAGAGATTAGTGAGTACCCATGGGGGAAAAAAACCCTAATCATCCTATTTGTTGATCTTCGAACGGAACAAGAAAGTAGTTGAAGATGGGTGTCTAAAAGTTTGATAATGACACTATGTACCTATAAAGTTAAACCAAAAAAAGTAACTCTGATTAATCATGGCTATGTCCAATGACTCTTTCTTTTTTCAACCTCATTGGAAGATCTTCTTTATTCCACTATAAAAAAAAAAAATGTAGAATGTAGATTGTTATTTATGGAAATTGGTAGTCGATTACATAGTTATCGATATAATTAATATATACATGCATATACATATATATGTACGCTAGGATCAGTGTATTGAAAGTTCTAAAATTTATCACAAAAATGCAATTGAGTTTTAAAAATTTTAAGGAGTGTAATTAAGTCTCATTAAAGTATAATTGAGTACTAAAACTTTCAAAAAATGCAATTAAATTTTTACACTTGTCAAGTTAGTGCAGTCATGTTGGATAGAGTTAATAGAATAACTTAATTGCACCAATTTGACAAATTTTAAGGTATGATTCATTTTTTAAAAGTTGAAGGACTCAATTTTACTTTTATAACAAATTTAAAGACTTCAGGTATACTTTTATATATATATGTAGTTATTTGCCGATATTAGCGGATTCATCAATAGATCCCTACTCTAGTTTAAATTAAGTTTTTTTTAAGGAAAAATTACCCAATCGGTTCTGAACCATTATATGATATCAATTTAATCATAAACTTTTCAATCTTATCAATTTAGTTCTGAACCTTTATGCAAAGTTCCGATTTAGCCTTTTCGATTAATTTTTGTCGGAAACAACTGACATAATGGAACAGTCATTACATGCCAGCCACTCTACATGGCACTGAGTAGGAGGAGGGCTACTGCATAGATAATATGGTGTACAACTCTGGTTTATTATTTTTTCCGAAAAGGGTTAATATCGTAGAGAACATAATGCGAGGATTTCTCAGTGGAGTAGATAGATGGGGTTGATTATGAAAGCGAGAGAAGGTGGTCCTCCTATGGACGCTCGTGTCGGATATAGCTGAAAAGAAAAATCTGGTAGTTGGGGGATTAAGATAGTGGCTGCATACAGTTTTTCTGGTGCAAGCAACAATAATAAGACATAATTAGGTTTTTGATTTTGATAGGATCGAATAACACGTGGGTGTATAGTCCCATTTTTTTTTTATTACATTACTTTATGTCATCAAATAAAATGAAAGCTGAGTCCAATTAATTTATAGCTTGCGAAATAAATTGCTAGTTTGGCTAGGATTGCCTATAGCAATAATTATGTAATTAGATATCCTAATTCGCGTATTGATTGGCAGGGCAGAAATTTATCCGACTGTCGAGAATAATATGGCTAATTTCTGAGCTTTTTATTTATTTATTATTTATTTTTATACCGTTCTGATTTAGACTGCTGAAATGACACTAATTCAAAATTAAGCAAATAGTAGCCAACATGGTCACTTATATTTATTTATTTTATTAACTGGGTAGGATTATTTGCTCTGGTTTCTTTGGTGAAACAAATAGGGAAAGCCTAATTTCAACATTTTCTAATAATAATAATAAATAAATAAATAGAAAACAAAAGGGCGCAAGGGGACACACACGGTTATGATATTCAACGGAGGAGCTCATTCGTTGGAAGTCAACCAGAAGTCAACGCAAACGAAAATGATACTTGCCATGGTATCCAAAGTTCAAATTCTTGCGTGCATATGACATAATGCTCACGATAATGTTCAAGAAGGGTTATTTGTAAATTTTGCACAATTTCATTTCCATCCCGTTGAATGTGGATTGTGGTTCTGTTTAGCCCAAATGTATATAGTAGATTCGATCATTGGCGCATCTTAGGTTTTTATTGTGTTTGTTGTTAATTAAGCGAGTCGTTTTCACAGATAGCATCAACAGAATGACGGATGTACGTTATTAGTCCTACACTCGTTACAATCAAAAGGCACAAAACCCTCATCAAATCCTATGCCTTTCAAGCTACACGAATCCTCCCTTGTCTTGATCTTTAGGCATTTATTTACGGCTCCATTTGTTATATGAGAATGGATAATTTGGAATTTTTTTTCCTAAAAATGACCGTTTATATTGCTTGAAATAATTAGCTTACAAGAAATGTTCCCATTATCGATAATAATTTATGTCTCGATATTTTCAAAAACAATGAAAATATTTATCATTTACTCATTTTTGTATCCAATACAATACAAATAATCATTTTAAGAATAATGCTTTTTAAATAATTCAATTTTTATGAAACAAACTAAGCAACATGTTATAAAAAAGGAAAATAACATAAATAGTCGCTAAATTTTTGCCTAATATGCGTTATGTTCCTGAATTTTTAATTATATTTCAATATATAATATAGTCCATAAACTTTCAATTTGCTTAATGCGATTCCCTATTTTTGGTATATGTTCAACTTAGTCCCTGAACTATGCAAAAATATTCAAGATTATTCTTTTATTTATTTAATTGTATATAGTTTATGAATTAAGTTGAACATGTAACAAAAATTTATAAACTATATTAAATAAATTGAAAGTTTATGAATTATCTTAGACATTAAACTACGATTTAAATATTATATTGAATAAATTAAAATTTTATAAATTATATTATATATCGAGTCAAAATTCATGAATTATTTGAGTCAATTTTTTGCTTAGAAACCTAAAGAAGTGTGAAGAAAACATGGGCATCTGGAAGGGCAATAATGGTCATTACGTGCGGACACAGAAGGCGTGCGGAGTTGGGTTTTGGAGTTGGGGTTTGGTCGTGTAGGAGCAAGTTCAGACCGTGGGCGCAGGAAGACGTCACTGTCGCAGATAAAGCATTCAAACATCAATTTATTCATTTATTTTATTATCATATTCAATAAAAACATGTTTTGTTTTATTTAAGCATCCCCCCCTTTAGAAAATTTACATGATATTATTTTATTTACTTATTGTTATCATCATTAAATAAGCATGTTTTAGGGACTCTAGTCGTTTACGGGTTTGATGGGTGCAGCGAATTTAGATGTGGTTGAGCTGATCTATCATCACCATCATCATCGTCATCATCGTCCGTCGCATTTTCCCAGTCAAATCACAAAAACTAAATATTTATTTTTTAAATTGCGATAATAATAATAAAAATTATTATTGTTATTATTTATTATTTATTATTATTATTATTATTTTTTGGCGAGTATGCAAAAACATCTGAAAAGATTCTCTGAGGTTTTCTTAATCATAACTCCATATGGGCGGTGGAGATATCAATCTCATCTTATCTGGGGTGCCCTGACCCGGTCGAAGATTTTAGAGTTTTCTTTTTCTGTTCTTTCTTCGTCTTCTTTCTTTTTTTTCCTTTTCTCCTCTTTTTCAATTTTCTTGGAGAAAATTTTTATTTAAAAAAATATAATAAAAGGAGTAACAAATGCAACTGAAAAAACAGGAAAATTGCACCGACTATCCCGACCTTTTGTGGGTATCACGCATTTTTTGGTTTTTTTTTTTATCCCGAAATACCCAAAAAGCTTGTAACATGTAAATACCGACGTGTTGATTCAGATGCGATTTTTTTCTTTATTTTTGGGGAAATTTAATAATGAAACAAAAAAAGAAATTGTGATTTTTTTGGGGCTAAAGCCAGATGAAAACCGGGGGCCGTCATTTGGATGAGGTCATGCTGCCGTGAAAATGTATTTTTTTTCCGTAAGCTGTTGCCATCATTTATTGTGGGGATCTCTTTTTCGGAACCATATTTTAAATATGAAAATATGAATTTTCATTTTTCAAATTTTTTTTTTTGCCGTGAGGGGGACTCTCCGAAAAAGCAAAGCTATGGCCTACAGTAGCGATGGGCTGTTGTCTTTTTCCGAAATACCATTCAACAACCCATCTCCCCCCTCCCAATTTTGGTCGTTTGCCCACCTCATTATTCCTCCTATTTTTTTAAAAACATTTATTTATTTATTGCTCACTTCATTTTAAGGACTGGAAAAATGAAAATAACCCCCGAAAAGATAACCCAAAAAAGAGAAAAAGGAAGAAGGGAAAAGAAAATGTTGGTTCCAAGCAAGCAGTAGCAGGGACTGATCCGCTGAGCTCGCGTGATTGTAACACCTCTTCCCCTCCCCAAATTCTCTTCTTATTCTTCTCCCGTTCACACCCCAACCCAAATCACACTGCAAAATTTAAATAAAGAAAAAGAAAAAAGAAAAACATTTTTTTTTCTCTTCTTTCTTACCGATTTTTTATGACGGTTCTGCCCCTCCGCCCCCCATCACCAATCACCACCACCAGTAACACCCTCTCTCTCTCTCTCTCTTTCATGAATGACCCACTCTGATCTTTTGAGTGTAACAGTGAGCAAAAGGCAAAAAGCAAGGAAGAGAAGAGAAGGGCTCTTGGCCTCCATCTCCATCTCCTTCCTCTCCATCACCCTTCTTGTCTCCATAGAAGATAAAAACCAGAGAGCTCCTCTCTCTCTCTCTCTCTCTCTCTCTCTCTCCTCTTGCCCCCGGGAGAGACGTGTGTCCCGGGAAAGCAACAAAGAAGGGGGGAAAGAAAGATCCAGTCTTTTTGCCATGTTCCTGTGCAGGTGAGCAGTTGTTTATTCCATTCCCACCCTCCTTTTGCAGATCAGATCAGAAGACTTGATCAGCTGCAGTCCCCCCCCGTTGTGTCTTGTTTTAAAGTTTGATGGTGGGTGCGAGGAGGAAGGTACTTTCTCGAACCCCGAAGCATATCGGCTCCTCACTTCACTTTCCCCTTCAAGAAAGAAAGAGATCGATCGGTCGATCTCCGTCTTGCATTTATTGCTCCCCCCCGCATGCTTTGTAGCTCCCTAAATATCATACCCCTCTGAAAAAGTTTTACCAACTCTCTCCTCCCTCCCTCTCTCTCTTCCTGCCTTTCTCTCTCTCTCTCTCTCTCTCTCTGGTTATGGATTCTGGGAACAGTAGCGCCAGTTCGCAGTCCTCGGGCGGCGGCGAGGACGAGACGTACCCCTCACGCGCCGACATCTCCTCCCTCTTCCGCGCCGACATCTCCTCCACCCACCACCATGCGCCATCGCTGCACCAGCACCAGCAGCAGCACCATCATCATCATCAGCTGATGTTCGACCCGTCCTCGGTGCTGTCCAACTACTACGACCCGTTGACCCGGTCAGCCCCGCCCGCCAGCCCCAGCCCGCTGCTAAACCTCGACGCCGCTTGGCCCCGGAGCCCGAGGCCCGACCCCGATCTCGGACAGCAGTCGCCCTTTCTGGGGTTCGGCAGAGGACCGCCGCCCGGTGGCGGCGTGGCTCCGGTCCAGTTCCCTCTGGCTCCGGAGAGCTCGAAGCCAGTGCAAGGTCAGGCCGCGGGTCCTCCGTCGTCGGCCGCCGACAACAACGGCAACGGCGGCGCCGGGAACGCCAACGCCCCTGTACGGAATCCGAAGAAGAGATCGAGGGCGTCGAGGAGGGCGCCGACGACGGTGCTGACGACCGACACGACCAACTTCCGGGCCATGGTGCAGGAGTTCACCGGGATCCCGGCGCCGCCGTTCTCGGCGTCGCCGTTCCAGAGGAGCCGTTTCGATCTCTTCGGGACCGCACTGCGGTCGGGCCAGCTCGACACGTCCTCGTCGCCGCCGCCGCCGTATCTCCTGAGGCCGTTCGCCCAGCGATTCCATCACCCTCCTCCGACCTCTTCGTCGACCCCGTCGTTCCTGAGTCCTTCGGCGATGATCGACACCTTGGCTTCTTCTTCTCCGGCGGCGACAGCTACTAACACCAACACCACCAACAACGACAACGTCACTTCTGGTAACAATTCCGCGACCACCAACACTAGCACTACTACTAATGCAGCTCCTCCATCGCCATTAGGCTTCTTGAAGCATCCCCAGAACCTGCTCATGAGCATGAACTCCCAGAACCCGATTCTTGATTTCGGAAACTCCCTCTTCCACGCCTCTCTCAAGTACCCCAACCTGCCCGGACCCTCCGCAATCGACGGTGCGGCCGCCGATCACCATCATTCGAATCTCCGGATGGGGGCTTTGGAGGACTTCGGCCTGACCCACACGACGAGCATTCGGCCGCCTTCGACCGAGAGAACCTTGGCGGACAACAACGACACCAGTGCAGCGGCGACGAACTGGAGCGACAGAGGAGTCGGGGATGGCGGCGATCACCACCAAGGATTATTGAGCTCTCTTGGCGGAGGCAGCGGCACCGGCAATTACGGCAACGACGAGGATCACCCTCGCAGGTCGACCACGAACGGTAGGGTTTTCACCTACTCGGGCAACGACAATTCCTCGGCGGCCCCGGACCGTTTCCACGGCGATAGAGGCCCGGAGACCGCGGCCATCAACGCGAGGAGCGAAGGTATGGTCGAGTCGTGGATTTGTTCGTCGGATTGAAAGGAAGCTGATTATAGGATCAACGATAATCATCAACACTACCATTCTCTCCACTAGGGAAGACATTTTAAGAATCAAGAAAGAGGGAGCGTAGGGATTTTTACTGCATGTCATGGACAGACGACGGTCGGGCTGCCGACGGCGGCGGCGGCGGCGAGGAGGGACGTAGCTGAGGAATGCGGATGCAATCTCCATGCATAAATCTTCCCTCCCCGAAAAAACAAAAAAAGAATATGAAATATCTCACACGGATATAGTTCTTTTTCCACTTCTTTTTTTTCTGGGTTTTTCCTGTTCATTTCGCTTTGATCATTATCTGTAAATGATAGCATCATCTTGGGGCTTGAATCCAAATCTCATTCATCCTTTTCATCACCAACTCTGTCCGAACATCACTTTGCATAAATATATTACAGATAGTAAAGGACTTCCATTTTCTTCGCTGTCCGATGATGATGTCTCTCCTCGTGAATTGCTGCCTTCGTGTTCCCGCACGATACCCTATAAGAATCATGCGAATCAGAGGACGAACACCACATCGAAAGCATCGCATTAACGTATTAAAAATCTCTTCTTTTTTCTCTCAACTTGGGAACACGAAAGTTGGGGAGAGAGGGGGAGGAAGATGATGTTGGTGCAACGCCCGCCGCCCCGCGAATGGCTCGAAGATGATTTTTTTTTTCCTTTTTTATTTTTTGGCCTTTTTGTCATTTTCCGATGAAGGATTCTCCCCCCGTTTTCCCACGCCTGCTTTCCGGTTTTCGAATTAGTATTTTAATTTAATCTGATTTACTTTTTCTATTCGGTGATAAAAAAAAAGAAAAGTTTGAAAAAAAATATCATGTGGAGGAGTGATTGGTGGCGAGATTAGAGGGGGGCGGTGAGCCGCCGCAATCTAAAATTTTTTTCAAGGATCTTAGATTACGCTTTATAATTTTTGCCCTTCTTCTTGTTTGTTTTCGTGTCACATGCGCTCCAAATTGCACTCGGAATTATTTATTTCTATTAAATTATGATGCGTGTACATGTGTGTGAATATTATGTGTTTTATTGCTAGCATGCATGAATAATTTAAGTATTTATTCTATATCTATGTCTATGTAATTAAATTGATTGTTTGTTTGTATTATGATAATAATTAATTAATTGTGTGTAAGTGAAGTAAGCAAAGTCGAAGGCATGTCTCGAGGACCGCTGTCCCCACTAGAAGTCGTACCTGATCTCGGGAGGGATTTCAGCTTGTTAGGTTGCTTCAAGTATTTAAAAAAAGTCCAAAAAGTAAGAAATAAAAAAAAAATGGAGTCAACTGAAAATAACAAAAGGAGTTCATATAAGACACTGACATTGTTAAATTCCGAAGTTTTCTATCATTGTTGAATGTCTAGCTACTTTGATTTCTATCATTTCTAGTTGGTGTATCTACCGTTTAGTGATAGTTATTATATTTTCTTGGGCGTTCACCGTTGAAGAAGTGACATGCTAATAAATTTGGTTAAAAACTTAAGTTTGAGTGCACATGTCACCTATTCGATGGTGAATATGTAATAAGTTCTTTTCAATTGGTAGTGGACCTTATTAAAATCTTAGAGTTTATGTCTTGCTTGTCTTGGCTGACCTAAATTGAGTTTTGAGTGACGTGTTTGAAACTTAAAAAGAGCGGAAGAGTGACGGTTGTGTTTATACTGCCGTGTTATTTTGACGTGAGATTGTCATCCTTACAGCTACTTAAAACACACAAGGGTTTGAGGCGATTCTTTCCAAGAAAAATGGCTCTTATGCTTTTCTTGGTTGTTTTCGAGACTCATGCATCAAAGTATGTTAAGAAATAAGTGATCCGAATCCCTCGCCAACATACCAATTGAGGACAATTACTTGGCTCATCCTCAACCAGAGCAACCCTTTTCCTCATAGACATAGACGAGTGGTCCGCACTTCATCTCAACCACAAGATCTCTCGAGAGTATAGTTCCATAGTTTTTAGTTAGTACTTAAGGCATAAGGGGAAAAAGTTGTCTTAAAACACCCCTCCCAAAAAAAGAAGAAAAAAACCCAAAATATAAAGTTGAGAGATGACTATTAGAAAAGGATAATTTGGTTCCCCATCAAAAGCTACAAAAGCCTAGAACTTAATCAAACACCAAATGATAATAATACACCTTTTATAACTAAAAAAACTGGCTATTCAAAACACATGAGTGTTTGAGGCAATTCTTTCAGGGAAAAAAGGGCTCTTACCCTTTTCTTGGTTGTTTTCAAGACTTGTATCTCCAAGCATGTTAAGAAATTTTAGAATAAAGCGATCTGAATCCCTCGCTGATAGACCGGTTGAGGATGATTACTTCGTCCATCCTCAACCAAAGCAACCCTTTTCCTTATAGAGATGGATGAGTGGCATGCACCTCATCCCAACCACCAGATCTCTCGAGAGTCTAGTCCTAAAGCTTTTTAGTTAGTAGTTAAGGTCATATGGGGGAAAAAGGTTTTCTTAAAACCCCCCCCCCCAAAAAAAAAAAAAAAAAACCCAAAATACAAGGTTGATAGATGACTATTAGGAAAGGATAATTTAGTTCCCCATCAAAAGCTACAAAAGCCCAGCTCTTAATCAAAAACCAAATGATAATAACACATATTTTTAGAACTGAAAAAATTGGCTACTCAAAGCACATGAGTGTTTGAGGCAATTCTTTCCCAAAAAAGGGGCTCTTACCCTTTTCTTGGTTGTTTTCAAGACTCGTTATCTCAAAGCATGTTAAGAAATTTTAGAATAAAGTGATCACCGATGAGGACAATTACTTAGTTTGTTCTTAATCGTTGTGACCCTTTTCCTTATAGACATGGACAAGTGGTCCGCACCTCATCCTAACCACTAGATCTCTTGAGAGTCTAGTCCCAAAACTTTTTAGTTAATAGTTAAGTTCACATGGGGGAAAAGTTGTCTTAAAACACCCCCATCCAAAAAAAAAAAAAAACCCAAGATACAAGGTTGACAGATGACTATTAGGAAAGGAGAATTTGGTTCCCCATCAAAAGCTACAAAAGCCCAGCACTTAATCAAAAACCAAATGATAATAACACATCTTTTTAGAACTGAAAAAACTCAGGCAACAAAGCCTTGCACTCTCTCTCTAATCGACCCCCATCCTCCTCCTCCAAGACCGTCTGTCATGATGACATTTTTGCCAAAGGCAAAAGGCCGGTGATGCGTTCAGCCAAGCAAATCCCCAAAAGCGGGTTCCCTTTCTTTCATTTCATGTGTGTTTGTATGTGTGATTGATAGATCATGATCTTCTCTCTTTCTTTTTTCCAATGTATATATTTCAATTATGCATCTCCCCTTTTCGTGTACCTTTCGGTATGATGAGAAAGATGGGGAAAGAGAGAGTGAGCTTCAAAATTTTTTGAATCTTTGGGAACAGTTGTAGGCTATGATGGCATATGATATGAGATCTTTCTTGGCTTTTTTTTATATATATATTTAAAGACAGAGATAAATAGGTGACCTCTTTTTCACACCATCTTTTTGGTTTTGGGGTATTAGCTTTTTGGCCATGGATGCACACAAGTGAAGAGATGAATGCTTGAGACGTGGGATTTTGGGAGGGGGATCTTTAGGGTGAATCTCGAGTCACTTCTGTTTTCGGGGGGCATAGGGGGGTGGCCCCATGCATGCCGGTGGAATTGCAAATTGCTCCCTAAGGGCAATGATGGCTCTTCTCACCCTCTAATCGTGTACTCATAAAGCCCACCAGACAGACCCTCCGGGGTCCATGCCCCCTTCGAACGGTAAGTCCACGGCCGCGTCCGGGAATAGTTATTTGATACGACTGGACATTGAGATGATCGCGGTCACTAAAAATTAATAGAATGCTCGAAGAGTAACGTGCGATTCATTTGAAAGATTGTATCGTGTGCATAGTTATGTATGTTCCTCCTATTTTAAAATTTTCAAATGAGAGGAAAAGTACAAAAAAAACTTATAAATCTATCGCATTGGTGTCTATTCAGTTTTCAACATTTTAATTGGACTAATTTAATCATGAACCTTTTTTATTTGTACCAGTTGAGTCTATTTGACTAGTTTTGACCAGAAATCGCTAATATGAATATTGATTATCCTATGTGGTATGATGAGCACTGATATAGATAATTTTTTTTATTTTTTTGAGTTTTTTATTACTCTTTTGGTTTTTTCCTTTTCCTTCTCTTTTTTCCCAACTATGGGACGGTTAGATTGCAAGTTGACCATCGCAGACCATAGGCGAGGGCCACGATGTCTCCTTGACCAAGGTCAGCTGTAGCTAGTAAGGTAGTAGGAAATGAAAAAAAAAAAAGGAAATAAAGAAAAAAGAAAAAGAAAAAGTAAACAAGTAATAGAAAAACTTAGAAAATTAAAAAAATTATCCACTTCAGTACTGATCATGCCACATAGAAAAGCTTACATCCATATTAGCGATTTCCAGCCAAAATTGGCCGAATGAACTCAATTAACCCAAATGCAAAGTGTTTAGAACTAAATTGGTCCAATAGAAGAGTTTATGACTGAATTGGCGCAAATACAATATGTTTATGATAATTTTGGTATATTTCCCTTCAAATGAGTCAATTGATCGTAGGGATAACTGGCTAATCAGTCCTAAACCTAGTGTAGGGAATGTCAATTCAGTCATAACATTTCAATTTTGCAATGTAGTCTTAAATTTTTGCTTGAAATTCCAATGTAATCATTTTGATCAATTATCATTGAAATTGTTGACGCGACATCCAATTATCGCCGACTGTTCTATATGGCACATTGACATAGGCAAGTTGTTGATTGCCATGTTAGAGATTCCGAAGACAATTGGTCAGAAGGACTACATTACAAATTTCATGTAAATATTTAGAACTATGTTGACAAAATTAGAAAATTTATAGATGAATTGGCAACTATACAATGAGTTTAGGATCGATGGGTTAATTTTTGCATTGATCATAGATTGTTTTGACCCGATAGGGTGATGTAACTGTGTCTAACGCAGGAAAAAGATATATTTAAGTGTTCAAAATCCACATGATTCTACACTGTCCCAATGCCATATAACAGCTCATAAAGGCACTTTTGCAATTGCTAGATCAAAGGTTTGCCAAGAAACGAAGTTTCTAACGCGAACTGATATACCGTTGTTGGGTTCTAAAAACGATCATAAACATGCCATTTCGTCACGAAGGATTGTGCCTGTGATTCAGAACATGTTCACAAGATAGTCGACAACACGAACGTTTCATGACAAAATGAAATGGCTTGGGGCTACCCCCAACCGGAATACGATCCGGCAATGCACCTCGGACGCCGGATCATCCAACCAGGGTGTGACAATGTCCATGTTACAGAAGCTTTCACTTTGTTCACACTTCTCTTCTGCTTTTAGCGTTTTCACATGAGTTTGCCAAAGGACGTAAAGCAGCAGTAGGTAAAAAGTGAAACGCGACTAAAGGTAAAGCATAAAAGAGGGTACAGCTACTTTGGAAAGGATAGAACTGCTGGTCCACGTTTCTCGAGCGAAAATGGACTGGAAAAGATCACTACATTGGTTAAACCAGTCTTCCTGTTTCCGATGGTGGATGGCCCGAAATCAATCCGACTGGAAGTTGCACGATGACGAGGTGAGAGACATTCTATCGTGGTGGTCGCCAACTTGAACCTTCTCGTGACAGTGCGCCATTGCATAGGGGAACCCTGTCACATGAGACCGTACAGAGAGACAAGTCCTGGAGAGTTCGTGATAGTGATTACTTGTTTACAAGCCTGCGAAGATTCGCACACATTGAGTGTTCCACATTATTCTCCGATGTCCGTGAAAGTTCGCTGATCAGAAAGCAGAGATTTCTCGTCATTGTTGTCCAAATCAACCCTTTCCTCCGTTCCATAGTCTCTGTCAATCACGCTCCTCGCCTTCTCATAAGCACCATTCGCTGTAGCTGAATAAAGGTCAGTAAAATCTTCGCCTGTATGGGGGCTATCAACCTCAATCTGCTGCATTTCTGTGAGCGCATACATTCTTGCGTGCTCTCTATCTCTCGGGTACGTGCAGTAGAGGAAAGAGTAGATGAAGCAACAGATGGCCATCGGAATGCCCATAGCAGCATAGAGCGCCTTGGCAAGTGATGCAGCATTTTCTCTATCTGTCTCGATCTCCATCGAGTCGGATGATCCCTCAGGGATCGGTTTATACCCATATACATGCTGAGTGAGAATACCGACCAGTGGGGGAGCAAATGATGCCAGGATGGACTCAAAAGAGTTGTCCAGCGCGTAGATGCTCGTTCTGGATTTCCCAGGGACAATCTCTGCAAATATTGGACTATGTTTGCGTTAATATAAGCAGGAAATTAACTGGAGAAATATATTGTAATAGTACAACTTTAAGCTACAGAATTAAATGTAGGAGCATCAACTTGGAACCTGACAAGCAACATCTTGTAACCATGTTGGTGTGATGAAAGTACAGTAGAATCTACTAGTTACACTTACTTGTTCGTGGCTGGGGCATTCCAGGATGTGCACAGCCCCATGACAAATAAAACGAGACCGTGCATGAAGGCCGTGGAAGGATCATCGGGCAACGCTAGAAGCAAAATTGCAGCTAAAGGAATGGCCGAAGCAGCGCTTATCTGCGACAAGATTATTCTTCCTGAGTTGGGCAAGCGCTTGGCAAGAACATCCCCCATCCAACCTCCAAATAGACCACCGAGTGAGAAGGCGATGATGTACACCGTCATGAGAAAAGCTGTCATACTGTGCGTGAAGCCGATGAGCTCCAACCACATTGGGGCAAATGAAAGAGCTGACCCTGAGAACGATCCAAATACGCCCTGAGCCACTATTATCTGAAAGGACGGGATTCTAATGACGGATTTCGATTCTTTAACCAGGTCTTTGACATCTAACCAGAAGGGCTTATGCAAATTCTGATCTTTAACTAGGTTATTGTCATCAGAAAATTGAGGATCACTTGCAAAGAGCTGAACTAGAATCCCAACGATGACACTTACTAATCCAAACCAGGTGAAAAGCAATTCTCCAACCAGGAACTCCCAGGAATGATGTCGAGGCTATTAAAACAGAGCACAGCGATCCAAGGATGGAGCCAAGGTTCCCCGTTAGCTGCAGCCATCCAAACGCCATCCCACGGTTGCTCTCATCTGTGCAGTCTGCAACAAGGGACTGGATAGCAGGTATCACAATTGCAAGTCCGATGCCATTCAAGCCTCTTGAAATTGCTACCTGGAAAATAAAAAGAGAGAAATTACTAAACACAGCAAGGTACTTTGCAATTGCATTTACATACAAGAAATCCCCCAATGAAAGACACAGCTGCCGATATTCCTACCAGAAAAGGCAAAGAGTTTATTTGTGAAGCAGTCAAGTCATTTTTCCTTCCCTCAATTTCATTTACTGCAGCTCAAATTTACTTTTCAGCTTGTTGAAGCAGTGTGATGTTAGAAAAATGCATGTGAGCTGTATCCATTTCATTCTAAATTTGACAAATCCTATCGATAAAATAAGTTTCGTCTGAAGATTCTGTCAATCGATTAAGTTTCGTCTGAAGACCTTGTCAGAGGACTTCTGGTGTCTCTGGTCATGGTTTGCTCTAGCTCCAACATACATGCATTACGGAAAGTGCATTCAGCAAGTCGAAAGCCAATGTTCATCTCTCTGAAGTGTTGGAAATTTCATTACATGAGCGATGAAAGTAGACCCTGCTGAGTTAATTTGACGTAGATGGGTAGCTCGAAAATTGAGGACTGAGCCAACCGAACTGCAGGCTTCGTAATTACATCAATTGAATGCTCATTGCGAACATTCTTATCATAACTAATCAATATCCCTACCAAGAACATACCTCAGATCACTCTGTGATTCCATACAAGTGTCATAGCTCATCTCCTCTCAATCATCAATCAAGAACAGGCAACTGAAATATCAAGAACCCGGTCACTCACCCATCAAACTAAACACAACCCATTTATTCCCTCACCAAACTACATCCCACCCACAAAGAATTAGAGAGGGAGAGAGAGGAGGAGACCTGAAGAAAAGTGGAGGAAACAGCGACGAGAAAAGTGGCGGCGGCCCAGAGGAAAGCGCCGAGAGCTATGACGCGGGCGCTGTTGTGGCGGGACGCGAGGTAAGCGGCGAGCGGGTAGCAGCATGACTGGACGACGGACCGGATCAGGGTCAACGACCCGAGACCCGTCGGGTCCGTGTGCAGGGCGGCGCCGACCTCCTTGTACACGCCGGGGAGCAGGGACTCGTCCGCCCTCTCCATGATCCCCGCCAGGTTCACCAGCACCAGAGTCACCGTCTCGGACCTCATCTTGCCCCGAAGAACCGAGGAACCTAAAAATGGAAAAAGCGCCTTTTGAGATTTCCTTATTCGGGACGATGAAGTGACGTTTTGACTACATGGGAGCGTCGAGGTCAAAACTCAAAAGACACAGGATGAGCAGCTAAAGGTGAAGGGTGTGCAAGAAATTGCCCGGATTGCCTAGAACCGGACCGGAATTGGGAGTTTCCAACGGAACTGATCCGATTCTCATTTATAGTTTATTAGAATGGATTGATATCGGTCCGATTCTCGATTCCAAATTGAAACCCATGGATATTGGTATGTTTCCTAGTTTTAGGTGTGAAACTGTCCACCCACTCATATGGATTGGACGAGTAATTTTTAAGAAAAATTTCTATGAAAAAAATTTAAGAAAAATGAAAACTCTAAAATCCCTAATTTTAAACTCAACATCCATTAATTGAGTGTTCATTTTATCTTACTCATAGCCTTAGCTCTTAAGTTCAACGTCCATTGACTCAGAGCCTTGATTTTCAACTTTTAATATGAGTTTAATTTTTTTTACTAATCTTGTAAACTCATGGCCTCAACTCTCAACTTTTAATTAGTCTAATTTTTTTTTTGTTGATCTTTTAAGTAAGAATAGGGAAGTTCTTTATCTTTTTTGCTTTACTTTGGCTTTTTGAAAAATGTTGCATCGAGTGCGTGAAATTTGGTGGAACTAATTCCATGAACCTAGAGCCGGACCGGGCGGTCCGGTTCTCGGGTGGGTCCATGGAAGAAATGGGTGGTTTATGGTTTAAATTGTTTGGAACAGGTCCTTAGTGGGTGGTTCCCAATTTTAGGGTAGGAACCACCCACCCTTACCATACTCATCCATAGCTAAAAGTGTAAGGACCTAGAGGCTTCATCACTGTATAATATTATCCACTTTAGACCTTCGGCCTCATGACTTTAAAACATGTTACAAAAATAAAGAACCCAAATCTTATAAAGTGGCCCAAGACTCCCCCCAAGTGATGTGTTCTTAGCTCGCCCACTTTTAGGTCATAATGCCCACCGACGTAGCCTCCTTGCCGTCTTGGCCACGTTGCCTACCCTCGGGTTTGGGTCATCACATTCTCCCCCCTTCAAGCATAGCACCCTTGTTGTAGCTCAACATACCATAAGAGTCAGCTTTGCATACTCCAAAATCATGGAGTGACCTTGAGATATGTGTATAAAATCATCTTCATTTTTGCTTGAAATGACACTAGGAAGAATTGAGCATTTGTTGCTTTGATACCAATAAATATCATATCCCAAATTCCACAAGAATAAGGGTATGACACGGCTATCCTTTCAACAAAGGACGTGGCCTCAACATAACCAAAATACAACATAATATCAACATATATACATCCTCATATATATTTGATAAAAAAGCATTTGGTTACAATACCAAAGTTTTCTATAAATGACAAAAAATGATATATACCTCCAAAACAACTAGCTCACAAGATCAAAAACTATATATGGCTCATACCAAAAAGTCCTTACTACCAAAAAGCCCTCCTCGATATAAACACTCACGTCCTATTTGTGGCTCGTTGAAGAACCTGAAAAACAAGTACATGAGAGAAGTAAGCTACTACAATTCAGTGAGTAATACATTTCTTTTAAGCATATTGAGAAATCATTATACATATTTACGATACAAATATAACCCACTTTTAACATAATATATTCATAATACAAGTACTCAAGATAATAATAAAATAGATATCAACGGTCCAGTTTATTGGTCAATCTTATAAAACACATGCCAATGGTCCATTTTATTAACTAAACTTGTCAAAACATGGGTTGATGATCTATTCCATTAAGTAAACTCAAATCACATGTCAAATAGTTGACTCCATTGACTAAACTCAAGCTCAAATGTCCAACTATGGTCACCCTTAACACTCGTGATGAGACTACCAATATTCCCCTTTAGGTTAGGTCTCCACCTATTACAAGCTAGTTGCTCGGCCCACAAGAATATTCTAAACTAATATGCATATATCCATACACCTCTCTAGGTTCATGGAGACATTGAGCATCAACCACCAATTATAAATCTCCAATAATCCACCACTAGAATCAAAATCATATCACAACTTAAGCATTTGATATATAAATATCAAAGAGCCTTTTTAAGAACCACAAACTTTTCAACATTCTTTCATAAAGGGTTTCACAAACCATTTCTAAGTAGTCATTCAAATTAAAATCAAAGAATAACTATCCATTTCAAACAACAAAATGGCAATAAAAACTCAATCATGTTTTTATGTAACAAATGATGCTATTTGTCAACTCATAGCATATATAATTCATTATGTTTTTCAAACATGAGTTTAAAATACAAAGAAGAATTAATATCAGTCACTTGGTAAAAGCCAAAAACCAACTACGATGCTTACTTGAGCCGACGCATTCAAATCCTATCAATTAGCCGAAAAAACAATATCAAATGACCGAATAAAATGACATTCTAATGAATCACTTAACTATACTATGCTTATTTGTCAATGAAAAAATACCTACGCGCTAACAGAAAGCTCACCTCTAGCGGAACTCACGTGCTAAACTTCATCACACCATGACTTGCTCTACAAAACTCCATTTCAAGCTAACTTATAATTCCTTAGAAAGTCATTTTGATATACTGTAACAACTCCAACTTAGTCACCCCCAGAACAGTAATTTTTACGTTCTTTTATTCCCGGGAGCAGATTTTTTGTTCCCGAGAACATAAATGCGTTTGGTAAATTTTTTGTTCCCGGGAATAGGTTTGGAGCAGAAATCAGAAACAAAAAAAAGTTGCTTCTTGTTCCCGGGAACAATTTCAAGAAACACTTTTTTGTCCTTTCTTTTTTTCCTTTTTTATTTTTCTTTCCTTTTCTTCTTCTTTTTCCTCTTCCTCTTCCTTCTCCCACCCCTCGCCCACCCCATCGGCTGGCTGCGGCGCCGCTGGGCGCGAGGTCCGGCGAGCTCGCCGGCGCCTCGCCAAGCCGGGCGAGGTCGCAAGCTCGCGAGCCTCGCCCGGGCGGCGCCGGTCGGGCGAGCCTCGCCCGGGCGGCGCTGGTCGGGCGAGCCTCACCCAGCGGCGCCGGGCGGGCGGCGAAGCTCGGCCTCGCGGATGCTGGCGAGGCCAAGCCTCGCCGGCCGGCGCGAGGCTCGGCCTCGCCGGGCCGGGCGAGGCCGGCCTCGCGCCGCTGGCGAGGCTCGGCCTCGCCCGGATCTGCTAGGCCAAGCCTTCCCGGAGCCTCGCCAGCGGCGGCCAACAGGGAGGAAAAAAAAAAGAAAAAAGAAAAAAAAAAGAATCAAAAGAATGGAAGTTTTTACCAAACGCATTTCTGTTCCCAGAACAAAAAAAAATTTCAATTGCCAAACGCCTTCAAATGCTTTCGAAACTCAAGTTTCCGGGAACATAAACAAAAAAAAAAAAAGCATTTCGAGCGGCTGGCTACTCCTACCCAAACGCGTTGCGCGCCCTTAGTCGCCCCAAAACCTTACCGAAAATGGCTGAAATTCAGCCCCGACTTACTGTTTAGAACCTAGCTAACATGTGCGGCGAATTTAAAAATTTCGTTTTGGACAAACTGTAAATTCAAATTGAGATATGCAAAATACTATAGCTTCATAGCATCCTAAATTATCATTTCTTTAAAAATACACAGCTCAACGACTCAAAAATTGGACTTCACTACACAAATCCCCAATAATTTCATATTTTAAGCCCTAAGGACCTGAGGGCTATCACTGTGTATATATTGTTCACTTTTGGTCCTTTGGCCCTCATGGCTTTAAAATGCATTAAAAAATGTGACGACCGAAACCCTGAGGGTGGGCAACATAGTCGGGACGGCAAGGAGGTTGTGTCGGCGGCCTCTATGACCCAAAAGTGAGCAAGGCTAAGAACACATCTCTCCCTATCCCACATTGCTTATGGGGGAGTCCCAGGCCAGTTTATAAGGCTTGGGTTTTCTATCTTGCGTAACACGTTTTAAAGCGGTGAGGGCCGAAGGTCCAAAGCAAACTATAATACTTAATGGTGACCCTCGGGTCCTTACAAAAAATATCTTTGATTTACAATCTTTTGTTCAATTTGAACCTCTTGATAGGCAAATGGCACTCCAAAAAATTTCCAACTTTTTAAAAGATGAAATTTTAGGCATTCTTATGAATCATAAATTTGGGTTATTTTATTTTATTTTTCAACTAATTCCCAAACAAAATTCTCTTATCAATGTTACGCAGATCCTATACATATATTCCTTGATCATCATTAAAATCATGACCAAATGAAAAAGGTACAATTTTTACAAAACTTTATTGATGACGATATTGGGATTCGATTGGATCTGGGTTAAGAGGGTAATGACTCGATCAACCAAAAATAAAATTTTTAAGATTCAATTAGCCAATAATTAATATGTTTGACGGAGAGAAAAACGATTTGTCCAGCTTGATATTGGAATACAAGTTATGAGTTCAAATAGGGGATTCCCTCTCTCTTTAATGAATATGCCTTTCTATTTCTATCCATTTTACACCTCTGTAGTTGTGTATCTGATGTGATTAGGTCCACAATTTTATGCA
Organism: Corymbia calophylla; assembly: GCA_014182845.1. NCBI lineage: Eukaryota > Viridiplantae > Streptophyta > Magnoliopsida > Myrtales > Myrtaceae > Corymbia > Corymbia calophylla. The sequence continues at coordinate 45,415,197 of CM024700.1, read as the reverse complement.
TTACATGGAAGATTAGAGTTACATGCAAGGGAGGGTGTTAACAATTATATTATGTAATTATAATGGATCAAGTTTCTTCATAGCCTACACAGTACAAAATTTGCTTTCAACAAGATTACAACGAAGCCAATCCTTGCGAATCTTCTAGTCGAGCATCAATAGTCTTCATTTATGATCTTCCTTGAATAGAAAATTCAATTATACATAGCGTGAGATCTGATACGATTCACATTAGTCTTTTACCTTTTTATAGAGTAGATGCACAGACACACATGCAAATACTCAGGGATCATATTCTCGGAGATTGGCGATCGTTGGATCTCATTAAGAATAAATCTCGACCGCTCATTGAAAATCTGTTTTTTATAATCCGTACAAATTTTTAAGAAAGAATCTAAAAACGGAAGCTCCTTATCCGAAAATGGTTTACAAGTCGTCCTCCTCAATTTCCTTCCTCGCATTGAAAGGCAAAAATTCCCCCAACAACTCCTCCGAGCCCTCCCACGATATCTCATCCGTACACGTGGAACACCCTTCAGATCCTACCGCCTTGGGCCCCACCCTCAGCTGTAGGCCCCACCCTACCTCCCCCTCGCCCAATCAAAATCCTTCGCAGTTTCCCCTCCGACACGTCAGTCAAACCCAGTCGCCATCACAGATTTCTTCCCTCCGAAGGCGCAGAGAAAATATTGTCGGAACGTCGCCGGAAGACGATGAAGCCGGAGACGGTGACGCTGGTGCTGGTGAATCTGGCGTCCATCATGGAGAGGGCCGACGAGTCCCTGCTCCCGGGCGTGTACAAGGAGGTCGGCGCCGCCCTCCACGCCGGCCCGACGGGTCTCGGGTCGCTGACGACGTGCCGGGCCGTCGTCCAATCCGCCTGTTACCCGCTCGCCGCCTACCTCGCGTCCCGCCACAACCGTGCCCACATCATCGCCCTCGGCGCCTTCCTCTGGGCCGCCGCCACTTTCCTCGTCGCTATTTCCTCCACTTTCCTACAGGTCCCCTCTATCTCTATATAACTTCGTCGGTGGGATTAGGTTTGGCAAGGGAGTGATGGGTTGGGTTTAGTTTGATGAATTGCTTTCCGTTTTCGTCGTTTTATATTTCCAGTTGCTTGTTCTTGAATGACAATTGGGCGGAGACGTGGATTTTGTCTGATAATTTCTTGTTTTCCAGGTAGCGATTTCGAGAGGCTTGAATGGGATCGGACTTGCCATAGTGATACCTGCAGTTCAGTCTCTTGTCGCGGACTCTACAGATGACAGCAACCGTGGGATGGCGTTCGGATGGCTACAGCTGACGGGCAACATGGGCTCCATCATCGGATCGCTGTGTTCTGTTTTGATAGCCTCGACATCCTTCCTGGGAATCCCCGGTTGGAGAATTGCTTTTCACCTGGTCGCCATCGTAAGCGTCATCGTCGGCATTTTGGTACGGCTCTTTGCTAACGATCCTCGACATTCCGAAGACAGAAATCGAGCTAAAGATCTGAATTCACATAAGTCCTTCTGGTCAGAACTCAAAGACCTGGTTAAAGAAGCAAAATCGGTCATGAGGATCCCGTCTTTCCAGATATTAGTGGCTCAGGGCGTTTCCGGGTCGTTCCCGTGGTCAGCTCTTTCATTCACCGCAATGTGGTTGGAACTCATTGGCTTCAGTCACAATACAACAGCATTACTCATGACAATCTTCATCATCGCCGGTTCACTTGGCGGTCTCTTCGGAGGCTGGATGGGGGATATTCTTGCCAAACGCTTGCCTAACTCAGGTAGAATAATCTTGTCACAGATAAGTTCTGGTTTGGCGATTCCTTTAGCTGCGGTTTTGCTCTTGGCATTGCCTGATGACCCTTCCACAGCCGTCCTGCACGGTCTGGTTCTGTTTATCATGGGTCTGATCATATCCTGGAATGGCCCGGCTACGAACAAGTAAGTGTTTCAAGCAGATTCTATTACCTTTTCTTGCAGGAACACTTGCTTTTTCGATACATTGCTTGTCTAAATAGACTATGCTTTCGATGGTGCTTCCCCCTGTAGCACTGTACTTCTGCAATTCTGTGCGCCAAATTAGCAGCTTTTGCTGCTAAAATAATTCTCCGTTGATTTCTTGCAAATGCACAGTCCAATATTTGCAGAGATAGTCCCTGAGAAATCCAGAACAAGCATCTATGCACTGGATCGCTCTTTCGAGTCTGTCATAGCATCGTTCGCTCCCCCAATTGTCGGGAAACTGGCTCAGTATGTATATGGGTATAAGCCATTCCTGAGGGATCATCCAACTCTGTAGAGATAGAAACTGATAGGGAAAATGCTGCATCGCTTGCAAAAGCCCTTTACCCAGCTATCGGAATCCCAATGATGATCTGTTGCTTTATCTACTCTCTCCTCTACTGCACATACCCGAGAGATAGAGACCGTGCAAGAATGACTGCGCTGATCGAATCAGAAATGCAGCAGATAGAGGTCGATAGCCCTGACTCAGAAGAAAATCTGGACGGCCTTGATAGGGTAGAGTCGAGCAGAGACTATGAGAAGGAGAGGAGCGTGATCGACGTCGATGACAGAATGGATGAAAGTATCGACTTGGATGATGACGATGAAAAATCCTTGCTTTCGAGGCAGCTAACCTTTGCGGACATCCTAGAATAACGCAAACCTGCAAGTCCTGACTCTTCTTGGAATCATCAAATCAACCAACTTCGGAGCACTTGTCTCTGAAAAAGCTTTTCATATGGGGAGGCATTTCTTCTTCAAGAGGCAGTTAATGTAGGTGACTACTATGATAACTATTTTTTTCTACTTCATTATTCTGTTGTCTCCAAGTCAGTGGGTTTCAGGCTGTATATCTTTCAAATATTGAGTGCACCTATATTTACTCGAACAGGGAGACTGGTTTATTTTGGGTCGTCCTGTATGGAGTTTCGGACTGTTCTGTCAATGCTGTTGCAACTGTATACATTGCTCTGTGTTTGCCGCATGGGTAATCGGTTCCTGAGCAGGTAGATTCTCATTCTAAAATTGGGAACCGGACCAAATAGAGTCGGTCCCCCAGAATATGGAACCAGCAACCAACCCTATCCACCTGAAAACCGGCGGTGTTATATTCTTTTCTGTGGTTTTTGCTATAAAAAAAATGAAAAAAATGAAGTGGACTCACAAGAAACTGGGAACATATTGCTCATTCAGGAACATACTGCTCATTCAATATTGTGTCTTCAATTTTTTTAAATCTGGTTTATGCTATAAAAAAGTAAAATAAAAATAATCTGACCTATTTCCGTCAGTTTGGTCTGATCCAGTCGATACAATTCCTTCTCAGGAAAGAGAATCAAACTAATTCCCGTGGGAATCACTTAGAACCAAACGGTCTAATCCAATTGCTTGGACTGGACCAATGCACACCCCTAGTTAGGCCGATGGCAACAACACCTCAATAATGGCACTATGTAGGCAACCACTAATTTTCCTTTCAAAAGTACCATTTTGCTTCTTGTGTTTTCATGTTGGACACCAAATTGCATCTCCCATCGTGAAACAACTTAGATTTATTCACAAATAGCTTGGTTCTTTTCAAATTATCTCCATCCCCAAACTTCCAAATCAAATCCTAAGGTTGCATTTGATGGTTATGATAAAATTCGGGATAGGATAAAATTTATCCTATATTGTGTTTGGTGTTTACTCAAGACAAAATAAAGTCAAATATAAGAGGATATAGGCTAGATAAAATTATCATTGGGGATGTGGGATGAAGGTAAATAGGATTTCTAATTTTATAATAGGAAAGTTAAAATTTCTTAAATTAACAAATCTAAAAATATATTTCAATACAAATTATATTTAATTCTAATATAAGTAATTCAAAATAACAAAAAATAACAATTTGGTTTTTTAATTTAATGTTATTTTTATTTATATAATCGAATTTAATTCTATCTTATAATATAAATTCAATATAAAAATACATATATTTATTACATATTTTAGGTGTTTAAACATTTTAGGTATATTAGTACAATTTTCTATTTAATAAAATAGAGAATGATGGAAGGGGAAGAAAGAAAGAAAATAAAATAAAATAAAATAAAAGTAGACAATAGTATCACGAGAGATTTTTACTATCTCAATTTGTAAAATTTATGGTTCATTTATATTAATATGACGTTTATACCAAAAAAAATAATATGATGTAAATATATTCGATTTTATCATTGCAATCATCAAACGATAAATAAGATATAACAAAATCTCCTAAATTTTATATCTTATCATTTCTTCCAATCCTGGTTAGAAATCCGAACAACCAAATGTAGCCTAATTAGACAATTCTAATCCAGGTACCCTAATAAGCTTTTGCCGTTCCTTCCCACCATCAACCACCTCCAATTTCCATTTGCGTCTTTGGTGCCATAGCCATCCTCCACCCCACCTCAAGTGTCATCGCCATCTCCCCACCCTTAAGGCGAGACCGCCAACCTTCTCTAGGCCACGGGTAGCCCGTGGCCTTGATGACCCTGACCTTAGATGCAGCCTCTTCGTGACCAACGACAACCTTGATCGAGGTCTACCATAGTAGTGCATGTTTGTTATCTCCAAGATGCCATCTCTCTCCTGTTATAGGTAATTAGCGCGTAGGAAAAATAACATGTTTTCACAGTAAAAATGGTTTAAAGAGTTCTCTAAAAGCATTCATTAACAAAAAAAAAAGTGTCGTGAATGAGCCATCAGTCTTTCTGTGTTTAAAGAATCGAGGAATCCCAAAATGGAAAAGTGCCTATGAATTGACGGTTTGACTACATGGGAGCGTGGAGGGTCAAAAGGCACAAGATGAAAGGTTTTATTTCTCGAAATTTATCTATCTTTTTGTTCTTTCATTTCCCATAATAAAAAAGTAAAAATCTATTTGATAACATCAGTTAATTTTTTGTATTCCCTATAATAGACTAGTGGTTAGGGAATAGATTTAGAACACATATAAAAAAATTTAAAAAAATCTACATTTTTGTTCTCCAGAACAATTTTTAAAACAAGGCCATTTTTTGAATGGCCGACTACGATTGGTTAGAGGAGGAAGAAGAATGGAGGAAATAAAGAAAATAAAAAATTCAAAAAAATTCAAAAAATAAGAAAAATCTTAGAAAATTATAAAAAACTAAAACATGTCACAAAAATATTTGATGATCGTATCAAATGCGTCTATGTTCTTTTTTTATTTCGAGAATAGAAATTTTAGGGTCATATTAAATGCACTCATTCAGCAAATAGAATTGGAAAAAATTATTTCTGAACATAAATTTTTTCGAGGAACATAAATGTTACCAAATGCATCCCAAGTATATTTGATTTACAATTTATTGTTCAACCTGAACCTTTGATAAGCAAATAGCACTACATAAAATTTTCAACTTCTCAAAAAATAAATGTTTGAGCATTCTTAGAAGGGTTAATACCCAAAAAAACCCAAAACTATACATATTGTAACACAAATACAACAATTTTTTTGTTGCTAAAAATCCCAAACTTGCCTATTGTGATACAAATACCCTTAACATTTTTTTTTCCATAAAAAGCCTCAAATTTATACCAATATGACAAATATACTCTAAATAAAATTGAAATATGTCATACATATATATGTTCAGTTTTTTTTTTGATAGAAAGAAAGTCGAGGGTATTTATGTTAACGTGAAAAAGTTTAGGATTTTTAATGATATAAAAAAAAGCTTGGGATATATGTGTCACAATAGATATCGTTTAGAGTTTTTTTTGTAGTATTTACCTTTCTTATGGAGCATAAATTCATGTTTGTTTCAATTTTTTTTATTAATTCCCAAAATGAGATTCTCTCATCAAAGTTGGACTCAATCTATACATGTATTCCTTCGTTATGGTTAAAATTGCGATTACTTTGCGAAATGAAAAAATAATATAATTTTTGTTCATGATTATCGTCAATGACAACATAGGACTCGATTAGATGTGGGTCAAAAGGTTTATATCTAAATTGACTGGAAAAAAAAAGGGTTCGTCAAACATGATACTGAAATACAAGTTATGAGCTCAACCGTGGGATTCCTTCATTATGAATATGGCTCACTTTCCATTTTTGTCCTTTTCATACCTCTATAGTTGTTTATATGATGTGATTACGTTCACAATTTTATGCATTACATGTAAGATTCGAATTGCATGCAACGGAGGGCGTTAAAAATTGTATCATGTAATTATTATGGGCCGAGTTTCTTAATAGTTTATACCATTCGGAAATTTGCTTTCAACAAGATTATAACAAAGCCGATCCTCATGAATCCTCTTGTTGGGCATCATCTATAGTGGTGTTTGGGATGAGTCACGTTGTGATAAATGTTTTAAGATGAGTCAAGACGGTGTAATAAGTGTTTTAGAATGAGTTATGGTGTTTTATTAATTGGAAGTCAGGTGTAAACTATGTATTGTTAGTAAGCTAATGATATAATCCCGCTTGTATTTTCTTTCCCTTGTACCTATAAATGGCATAGTTTGTAATACAAAAAGGTGAACTAGCATTCAACAATAAAATCTTGCGTTTGTACCCATGCAAAGCCAATTTCTCTTTTTTTTCTCTTCAAATTTCTATCCAGTATTAGAGATATTAAAATGGTAATATAACATTTTATCCTGATAGCATATTTTGCGCTCGCTTTCATGAGGATTTTGTACATTAGAAACCAAGACCAAAAGGCCTTATGTTCGAAATAAGGGTTTAGCTGAATGCTAAGATTCGGTCCCAAAGGATAAGGCAAAGGTCTAAAAGAGGCATTGTAGAGGTATTGGATACCTGTATATGCTGGTATGCGTTTGTCATCCTTTTTCTGAACTTCAATACATCACTTTCTGACCTTCTAACTCTTTATCATCTTGAAAATTCAACTCCAAATTACTATAGCTCCTCAAACGTGAGATCTAGTAATCCACCATAGATTTTGTTTGGCAAATCTGTTCTTGTGGAACAATTGTGTACTTAACTTTACTAATACTTTGTTGATTCTTCTTGTTTTCTGAATTTAGCTTTATTCTTTAGTACTCATGCTCTGTTTCGATTTACTTTGTTATAAAGATTATGTATTTCTATATCATTTTGAATAATGAACATAATTTTTTGGAAAAAAAACCAATTATAATATTACTACTCTAGTTAATTTGTTCATTGTGTGAGATCTGAAATGATTCATATATAAGATAGATGCATAGGATCACATTCACGATTGGATCTCAAAAAAAATAAATCCAACCGAAAACTTATTTTTAGAATCCGTCTCTTTCTAAGACCGAACCTAGAAAGAGAAGCCTCTTGTCCGAAAATGGATGGCAAGTCGTCATCCTCAATTTACTTCCTCCCCCTGAAAGGCAAAGTTCCCCAACAGCCCCTGCGAACCATCCCACGATATCTCATCCGTACACGTGGGACGCCGTCCAGATCGTACGGTCTTCGCCCTCCGCTCAGCCGGAGCCCGCACGCTACGTCCTCCCGCAGCCAATCAGTCCTCCGCTGTTGTTCCCACCAACACGCCCAGTCAAACCGGGGGACTTCTTCCCTCGAGGGGAAGCAGAGGCGAAGAAAAGTCTTCCGATCTTCCTCCGTTCTTGGAACCGACGCAAGAACGCGATGAAATCGGAGACGGTGACGCTGGTGCTGGTGAATCTGGCGTCCATCATGGAGAGGGCCGACGAGTCCCTCCTCCCGGGCGTGTACAAGGAGGTGGGCGCCGCCCTGCACACCGATCCGACGGGTCTCGGGTCGTTGACCCTGTTCCGATCCATCGTCCAGTCCGCCTGCTACCCGCTCGCCGCTTACCTCGCGTCCCGCCACAACCGTGCCCACGTCATCGCCCTCGGCGCCTTCCTCTGGGCCGCCGCCACTTTCCTCGTCGCCATTTCCTCCACCTTCCTACAGGTCCTCTCTCTCTCACTCTCTATCTTTGTGGGTGGGGTTTAGTTTGGCGAGGGAGTGATTTGGGTCGGGTTTAGTTTGATGGGTGGGTGGTTGGGTTGTTTTCTGTTCCATTGTTTGGTATTTCAGTTGCCTGTTCTTGAATGACGGTTGAGGTTTTTGTGGAGATCTAGTGAAAAAGTACTGAAATTTAAAGTTTAGCATAGTATAATGGTTGAGCAATGGAAGCAATTTACTTCTTGTTCCGTGTTCTAGAGATCCGGTGGTCACGAGCTTGCTTGGTTTGAAAGTTTGATAGTTTTGGCAATGCCCCACTTTGGCACTCTGCTCGGATGATGTAATCACGCAGGTTGCGGCACGGTTGTTTGTCCTCTAAAATTTATTGGCATGATGGAACTGAACTGATCTGGGCAGCGTGTGGAGTAATGCTGCTGCTCAGTCTAGGATTCTTGACCGTCTGTTATTAGCAATCTCGAGTTGATGTGGCCGTGCTCTATATTATCTGTCATTGAATGAGACTTTGTGATCCTTAAAGGAATTCCGAATTTACCATTTTCTTTGAACTTGTCAAATGCACTCCCACTCCCCCCAATGCGTATGCATGTAGAGTTTGGGGCAGCAGCAAAGCTTACATGTAAGGAGCTCTGAAAAGAATCGGGAAGGAAGAGGAAGCTCTAGAAGTGTGTTATGTGAACCGTGACTATGCACGAGAAGTTCATCTGAAGGAAACTCTTTGAAAAAGATTTAAATGAGTTGGCGTAGATCTATTGTGTCAACGAAATTGTTATATGTAGGAGGAAATGGTGGCGTATCAAACGCACAAAATCAAGTGGTTACCAAATCTGAAGTGAGGATATAAATGACAATAGTTCTATACTGCTTCTGCTTCTTCGCTTTCTGTGTTAAAAATGTTGCTATCCAAAAGAAGGCCTTTTATCCAAAAATTTGTGTATGCAATCATAATGTCCCTTTCCCTCTTTAGTATCTTCTCCCTTTTTGTTTTCCAGGTAGCGATTTCGAGAGGCTTGAATGGGATTGGACTTGCAATAGTTATACCTGCAGTTCAGTCTCTTGTTGCGGACTCTACGGATGATAGCAACCGTGGGATGGCATTTGGATGGCTGCAGCTAACGGGCAACATTGGCTCCATCATCGGATCGCTGTCTTCTGTTTTAATCGCCTCGACATCCTTCCTGGGAATCCCTGGTTGGAGAATTGCTTTTCACCTGGTTGCCATAGTAAGCATCATCGTTGGTATTTTGGTGCGGCTCTTTGCTAATGATCCTCGAAATTCTGATGATAAAAATAGAGCTAAAGATCTGAATTCCCATAAGTCCTTCTGGTCAGAACTCGAAGACCTGGTTAAAGAAGCGAAATCGGTGATGAGGATCCCATCTTTTCAGATAATAGTTGCTCAGGGCGTGTCCGGGTCATTCCCGTGGTCAGCTCTTTCATTTACCGCAATGTGGTTGGAACTCATTGGCTTCAGTCACAATACAACAGCATTCCTCATGACAATCTTCATTATTGCTGGTTCACTTGGTGGTCTCTTTGGAGGCTGGATGGGGGATACTCTCGCCAAACGCTTGCCTAACTCGGGTAGAATAATCTTGTCGCAGATAAGTTCTGGTTCGGCGATTCCTTTAGCTGCGGTTTTGCTCTTGGCATTGCCTGATGACCCTTCCACAGCCTTCCTGCACGGTCTAGTTCTGTTGATCATGGGTCTGATCATATCCTGGAACAACCCAGCTACCAACAAGTAAGTGTAACAAGTAGATTCTGTTACCTCTTCTTGCAGGAACTTGCTCTTTTGATAAATTGCTTGTCCAAATAGGATGTTTTCAATGGCGCTTCCCCTTGTGGCGCTGTACTTCTGCAATTCTGTGTGCCAAATCAGCACTATAGTTGCTAAAATACTTCTCCAGTTGATTTCCTGCTAGTATAAATGCAGTGCAGTCCAATATTTGCAGAGATAGTCCCTGAGAAATCCAGAACAAGCATCTATGCATTGGATCGTTCTTTTGAGTCCGTCCTGGCATCATTCGCTCCCCCAGTGGTCGGGATTCTGGCTCAGCATGTATACGGGTATAAGCCAATTCCCAAGGGATCATCTGACTCTGTAGAGATAGAAACAGATAGGGAAAACGCAGCATCGCTTGCAAAAGCCCTCTACACAGCTATCGGAATTCCAATGATGATCTGTTGCCTTATTTACTCTTTCCTCTACAGCACGTACCCGAGAGATAGAGACCGTGCAAGAATGACTGCGCTGATCGAATCAGAAATGCAGCAGATTGAGGTCGATAGCCCTCACTCAGAAGGAAATCTGGACGACCTTGATATGTCAAAGTCGAACGGCAGCTATGAGAAGGAGAGGAGTGTGATCGATATCAATTACGGAATGGAAGAAAGTATTGACGTGGATGACAATGACGAAAAATCCTTGCTTTCGAGGCAGCTAACCTTTGCGGACGTGGAAGAATAATGCAAACCTGCAATTCCTGACTCTCACGGATTCATCAATGCAGCCAACTTTCGAGCACTTATCTTTGTAAAAAGCTTTTCATATGGGAGGCATTTCCGGAATGTGATCTTGACGCTTCTTCGAGAGACAGTTAATGGAGGTGACTACTATGGTAACTATTTTTTTTCCACTTCATTATTGTATCATCTCTAAGTCAATAGATTTCAGGCTGTCTATCTTTCAGATATTGAGTGCACCTAAATTAACTCGAATAGGGAGACTGGTTTAAATTTCAGTACCTTTTGTTTTAGGTATATTAGTACAATTTTCTATATAATAAAATAGAGAATGATGGAAGGGGAAGAAGGAAATAAAAAATAAATAAAAACAAAGATAAAAATAAAAGTAGACAAAAGTGTCACAAGATATTTTTACTATCTTCATTTGTAAAATTTGTGGTTCATTTATATTAATATGGCGTTTATATCAAAAAATATATGATGTGATGTGAATATATCCGATTTTATTACTGCGATTATCAAACGATAAATATGATACAGCAAAATCTCCTAAATTTTATATCTTTTCCTATCTTCCAATCCTGGTTAAAAATCTGAACAATCAAATGTAGCCTAATTAAACAATTCTAATCCAGGTGCCCTAATAAGCTTTCGCTGTTCTTCCCCACTATCAACCACCTCCAATTTCCATTTGCGTCTTTGGTGCCATAGCCATCCTCCACCCCACCTCAAGTGTCGTCGCCATCTCCCCACCCTTAAGGCGAGGCCACCAACCTTCTCTAGGCCACGGGTAGCCCGCGGCCTTGATGACCCCGACCTTAGATGCAGCCTCTTCGTGACCAACGACAACCTTGATCGAGGTCTACCATAGTAGTGCGTGGTTGTTATCTCTCCTGTTATAGGTAATTAGCGCGTAGGAAAAATAACATGTTTTCACAGTAAGAATGGTTTAAAGAGTTCTCTAAAAGCATTCATTAACAAAAAAAAAATTAGAAAGTGCCGTGAATTAGCCATCTGTCTTACTGTGTTCAAAGAATCGAGGAATCCCAAAATGGAAAAGTGCCTATGAATTGACGGTTTGACTACATGGGAGCGTGGAGGGTCAAAAGGCACAAGATGAAAGGCTGAGGGCCTCTTTAGTAACACTTCAAATTTACCTATGTTTTTGTTCTTTTATTTCTCGAAATAGAAAAATAAAAATCTATTTGATAACATCAGTTAATTTTTTTTTATTCCCTGTAATAAACTAATGGTTAGAAAATAGATTTGGAATAGAAATAAAAAATAAAAAAAGTCTACTTTTCTGTTCCCCGGAACAATTTCTAAAACAAGGCTATTTTCCGAAGGGCCGACTGGCGATTGGTTAGAGGAGGAAGAAGAAGGGAGGAAATAAAGAAAATAAAGAATTCAAAAAATTCAAAAAATAAGAAAAATCTTAGAAAATTATAAAATAATTAAAAATCCATGTCACAAAAATATTTGATGATAATATCAAACACGTTTATGTTAACTTTTTCTATTTCGAGAATAGAAATTTTAGGGTCATGCTAAATGCACTCTTCTGCTTAGAAACTCATTCAGCAAATAGAATTGGAAAAAATTATTACTGAACAGAAATTTTTTCAAGGAACATAAATGTTACCAAACACATCACAAGTATATTTGATTTACAATTTATTGTTCAACGTGAACCTTTGATAAGCAAATACCACTACATAAAATTTCCAACTTCTCAAAAAATAAATGTTTGAGCATTCTTACTAGGGTTAATACCCCAAAAAACCCAAAACTATACATACTGTAACACAAATACAATAATTTTTTTGTTGCTAAAAATCCCAAACTTGCCTATTGTGATACAAATACCCTTAACATTTTTTTTCCATAAAAAGCCTCAAACTTATACCAATATGACAAATATAATCTGAATAAAATTGAAATATGTCATACATATATATGTTCAGTTTTTTTTTTGATAGAAAGAAAGTTAGGGGTATTTATGTTAACGTGAAAAATTTTAGGATTTTTAATGATATAAAAAAAAGCTTGGAATATATGTGTCACAGTTGATATCATTTAGAGCTTTTTTTGTAGTATTTACCCTTTTTATGGAGCATAAATTCATGTTTGTTTCAATTTTTTTATTAATTCCCAAAACGAGATTCTCTCATCAAAGTTGGACTCAATCTATACATTTATTCCTCCATTATGGTTAAAATCGCGATTACTTTGCGAAATGACAAAAAAAAATACAATTTTCATTCACGATTCATCGTCGATGACTACATAGGACTTGATTAGATGTGGGTCAAAAGGTTTACATCTCAATTGACCGGAAAAAAAAAGGGTTTGTCGAACATGATACCGAAATACAAGTTATGAGCTCAACCGTGGGGTCAATTCCAAAAAAAACCCCAAACTTTAGGTTTAATCCCAAATATACCCCGAACTTTTTTTTGTCTCAAGAAAAATCCCAAACTTTAGGTTTAGTTGCAAATCTACCCCGAACTTTTCTTTGTCTCAGAAAAAACCTCAAACTTTAGGTTTAGTCTCAAATCTGCCCCAAACTTTTCTTTTGTCTCAGAAAAAACCACAAACTCTTAGTCAATTCCCAAATCTATCCCAATTTTTTTTTGTCAAAAAGAAAATCATAAAATTTTACTATAATCCAAAATTTTCCCTCATTAGCCTCTGTCCAAAAGCCGTATTAGTAATCCCTAATTTTTTATGTCCTAAAATGGTTTTATTTTGAAAATAATTTTCTATGACATCTTACTTATTTGTATTTATTATATATATGGAAATGCCATGTTAAGTTGAGACTGGACCATGGGGTATATTTGAGAACTAATAAAAAATTGGTGATTTTTTTAGTATAGACAGAGGGTAAAACTCCAAATTAGTATACCCGTTAATTGTGACATGTTATTTAATTTAGCAATTTGATAGTAAAATTTAACGGAAACTAATATATGGTAATTTATTTTGGTGGTCAAAAAATTAATTTTGGGTAAATTTGTCATATTTGTACTAATTTGGGATTTTTTATGATATTGACTCTTTTTTTAGACAAAACAAAATTCATGGTAGATTTGGGACTAAAATTAAAGTTTAGGGTTTTTCGAGACAAAAAAAAGTCAGGCTGATTTGGGGCGAACCTAAAGTTTGGGATTTTTCTTGAGACAAAAAAAAGTTCAGGGTATATTTGGAACTGGACTTAAAGTTTGGGATTTTTTTTGGAATTGACCCCTCAACCGTGGGATTCCTTCATTATGAATATGGCTCACTTTCCATTTTTGTCCTTTTCATACCTCTATAGTTGTTTACATGATGTGATTACGTTCACAATTTTATGCATTACATGTAAGATTCGAATTGCATGCAACGGAGGGCGTTAAAAATTGTATCATGTAATTATTATGGACCGAGTTTCTTAATAGTTTATACTATTCAGAAATTTGCTTTCAACAAGATTATAACAAAGCAGATCCTCATGAATCCTCTTGTTGGGCATCAATAGTCTTCATCTATGATCTATAGTGGTGTTTGGGATGAGTCACATTGTGATAAATGTTTTAAGATGAGTCAAGACGGTGTAATAAGTGTTTTAGAATGAGTTATGGTGTTTTATTAATTGGAAGTCAGGTGTAAACTATGTATTGTTAGTAAGCCAATGATATAATCCCGCTTGTATTTTCTTTCCCTCGTACCTATAAATGGCATAGTTTGTAATAGAAAAAGGCAAACTAGCATTCAACAATAAAATCTTGTGTTTGTACCCATGCAAAGTCAATTTCTCTTTTTTTCTCTTCAAATTTCTATCCGGTATTAGAGATATTAAAATGGTAATATAGCATTTTATCCTGGTAGCATATTTTGCGCTCGCTTTCATGAGGATTTTTGTACATTAGAAACCAAGACCAAAAAGCCTTATGTTCGAAATAAGGTTTTAGCTAAATGCTAAGATTTGGTCCCAACAGGATAAGGCAAAGGCCTAAGAGAGGCATTGTAGAGGTATTGAATACCTGTATATGCTGGTATGCATTTGTCGTCCTTTTTCTGAACTTCAATACATCACTTTCTGACCTTCTAACTCTTTATCATCTTGAAAATTCAACTCCAAATTACTATAGCTCCTCAAACGTGAGACCTAGTAATCCACCATAGATTTTGTTTGGCAAATCTGTTCTTGTGGAACAATTGTGTACTTAACTTTGTTGGTACTTTGTTGATTCTTTTTGTTTTTTGAATTTAGCTTTATTTTTTAGTACTCATGCTCTGTTTTGATTTACTTTGTTATAAAGATTATGTACTTCTATATCATTTTGAATAATGAACATAATTTTTGGAAAAAAAAAACCAATTATAATATTACTACTCTAGTTAATTTGTTCATCGTGTGAGATCTAAAATGATTCATATATAAGGTAGATGCATAGGATCACATTCACGATCGGATCTCAAAAAAAATAAATCCAACTGAAAATCTATTTTTAGAATCCGTCTCTTTCTAAGACCGAACCTAGAAAGAGAAGCTTCTTGTCCGAAAATGGATGGCAAGTCGTCCTCCTCAATTTACTTCCTCCCCCTGAAAGGCAAAGTTCCCTAACAGCTCCTGCGAACCATCCCACAATATCTCATCCGTACGCGTGGGACGCCCTCCAGATCCAACGGTCTTCGCCCCACGCTCAGCCGTAGCCCCCACAATACGTCCTCCCGCAGCCAATCAGTCCTCCTCTGTTCCCACCAACACGCCCAGTCAAACCGGAGGACTTCTTCTCTCGAGGGGGCGCAGAGGCGAAGAAAAGTCTTCCGATCTTCCTCCGTTCTTGGAACCAACGCAAGAACGCGATGAAATCGGAGACGGTGACGCTGGTGCTGGTGAATCTGGCGTCCATCATGGAGAGGGCCGACGAGTCCCTGCTCCCGGGCGTGTACAAGGAGGTGGGCGCCGCCCTGCACACCGATCCGACGGGTCTCGGGTCGTTGACCCTGTTCCGATCCATCGTCCAGTCCGCCTGCTACCCGCTCGCCGCTTACCTCGCGTCCCGCCACAACCGTGCCCACGTCATCGCCCTCGGCGCCTTCCTCTGGGCCGCCGCCACTTTCCTCGTCGCCATTTCCTCCACCTTCCTACAGGTCCTCTCTCTCTCACTCTCTATCTTTGTGGGTGGGGTTTAGTTTGGCGAGGGAGTGATTTGGGTGGGGTTTAGTTTGATGGGTGGGTGGTTGGGTTGTTTTCTGTTCCATCGTTTGGTATTTCAGTTGCCTGTTCTTGAATGACGGTTGAGGTTTTTATGGAGATCTAGTGAAAAGGTACTGAAATTTAAAGTTTAGCATAGTATAATGGTTGAGCAATGGAAGCAATTTACTTCTCGTTCCGTGTTCTAGAGATCCGGTGGTCACGAGCTTGCTTGGTTTGAAAGTTTGATAGTTTTGGCAATGCCCGACTTTGGCACTCTGCTCGTATGATGTAATCACGCAGGTTGCGGCACGGTTGTTTGTCCTCTAAAATTTATCGGCATGATGGAACTGAACTGATCTGGGCAGCGTGTGGAGTAATGCTGCTGCTCAGTCTAGGATTCTTGACCGTCTGTTATTAGCAATCTCGAGTTGATGTGGCCGTGCTCTATATTATCTGTCATTGAATGAGACTTTGTGATCCTTAAAGGAATTCCGAATTTACCATTTTCTTTGAACTTGTCAAATGCACTCCCACTCCCCCCAATGCGTATGCATGTAGAGTTTGGGGCAGCAGCAAAGCTTACATGTAAGGAGCTCTGAAAAGAATCGGGAAGGAAGTGGAAGCTCTAGAAGTGTGTTATGTGAACCGTGACTATGCACGAGAAGGTCATCTGAAGGAAACTCTTTGAAAAAGATTTAAATGAGTTGGCGTAGATCTATTGTGTCAACGATATTGTTATATGTAGGAGGAAATGGTGGCGTATCAAACGCACAAAATCAAGTGGTTACCAAATCTGAAGTGAGGATATAAATGACAATAGTTCTATACTGCTTCCGCTTCTTTGCTTTCTGTATTAAAAATGTTGCTATATGAAAGAAGGCCTTTTATCTAAAAATTTGTGTATGCAATCACAATGTCCCTTTCCCTCTTTAGTATCTTCTCCCCTTTTGTTTTCCAGGTAGCGATTTCGAGAGGCTTGAATGGGATTGGACTTGCCATAGTTATACCTGCAGTTCAGTCTCTTGTTGCGGACTCTACGGATGACAGCAACCGTGGGATGGCGTTTGGATGGCTGCAGCTAACGGGCAACATCGGCTCCATCATCGGATCGCTGAGTTCTGTTTTAATTGCCTCGACATCCTTCCTGGGAATCCCTGGTTGGAGAATTGCTTTTCACCTGGTCGCGATAGTAAGCGTCATCGTTGGTATTTTGGTGCGGCTCTTTGCTAATGATCCTCGAAATTCTGATGACAAAAATAGAGCTAAAGATCTGAATTCGCATAAGTCCTTCTGGTCAGAACTCAAAGACCTGCTTAAAGAAGCAAAATCGGTGATGAGGATCCCATCTTTTCAGATAATAGTTGCTCAGGGCGTGTCCGGGTCATTCCCATGGTCAGCTCTTTCATTTACCGCAATGTGGTTGGAACTCATTGGCTTCAGTCACAGTACAACAGCATTCCTCATGACAATCTTCATTATTGCTGGTTCACTTGGTGGTCTCTTTGGAGGCTGGATGGGGGATACTCTCGCCAAACGCTTGCCTAACTCAGGTAGAATAATCTTGTCGCAGATAAGTTCTGGTTCGGCGATTCCTTTAGCTGCGGTTTTGCTCTTGGCATTGCCTGATGACCCTTCCACAGCCTTCCTGCACGGTCTGGTTCTGTTTATCATGGGTCTGATCATATCCTGGAACGCCCCAGCTACCAACAAGTAAGAAGTAGATTCTGTTACCTCTTCTTGCAACTTGCTCTTTTGATAAATTGCTTGTCCAAATACACTGTTTTCGATGGCGCTTCCCCTTATGGCGCTGTACTTCTGCAATTCTATGTGCCAAATCAGCACTATAGTTGCTAAAATACTTCTCCAGTTGATTTCCTCAAGTATAAACGCAGCGCAGTCCAATATTTGCAGAGATAGTCCCTGAGAAATCCAGAACAAGCATCTATGCATTGGATCGTTCTTTTGAGTCTGTCCTGGCATCATTCGCTCCGCCGGTGGTTGGGATTATGGCCCAGCATGTATACGGGTATAAGCCAATTCCCAAAGGATCATCCGACTCTGTAGAGATAGAAACAGATAGGGAAAACGCAGCATCGCTCGCAAAAGCCCTCTACACAGCTATCGGAATCCCAATGTTGATCTGTTGCCTTATTTACTCTTTCCTCTACTGCACGTACCCGAGAGATAGAGACCGTGCAAGAATGACTGCGCTGATCGAATCGGAAATGCAGCAGATAGAGGTCGATAGCCCTCACTCAGAAGGAAATCTGGACGACCTTGATATGCCAAAGTCGAATGGCAGCTATGAGAAGGAGAGGAGTGTGATCGATATCAATTACGGAATGGAAGAAAGTATTGACGTGGATGACAATGACGAAAAATCCTTGCTTTCGAGGCAGCTAACCTTTACGGACGTGGAAGAATAATGCAAACCTGCAATTCCTGACTCTCACGGATTCATCAATGCAGCCAACTTTCGAGCACTTATCTTTGTAAAAAGCTTTTCATATGGGAGGCATTTCCGGGATGTGATCTTGACGCTTCTTCGAGAGACAGTTAATGGAGGTGACTACTATGGTAACTATTTTTTTCCACTTCATTATTGTATCATCTCTAAGTCAATAGATTTCAGGCTGTTTATCTTTCAGATATTGAATGCACCTAAATTAACTCGAATAGGGAGACTGGTTTATTTTGGACCGTCATGTATGGAGTTTCGTTTTGCTCCGTTGATGTTGTTGCAATCAAATAACATTGCCCCATGGGTGATGGGTGGTTCCCACCCTGAAGTTGTGAACTGGACCAAATAGGGTTGGTTCCCATTTTGTAGAGTTGGCAACCGATCTGTTCACCTGGAAACTGGTGGTGTTATTATTATTATGATTTTTTATGGTTTAGGTCCAATTTTTGGATTGGATTGCTACTGATGCACACCCCTAATTTGCCTTATAAAGGATGATGGCGGGGGCAGCTTTTGGGTGGGGGTGGGGGGGGGGAAGGTTATTTCTCAGGTCAGTGTTTGGTAGACACGTGGCACCAATGCTTGAGCACACATGAAGTTATGTGATTGTCTATGGAAACAAATAATTTTTTATTTTATTTGTAATATTATAACTCTCAATTCATTCTTAAATTTTTATTATGTCTTTTTGCAAAAGGTGAGAATCGAACTTTGCACTTGAAATTAAACATCTCTACCCTAACCCTCCTTGAAAATTCTCTACTTCTTTCTTCCCATGTGGAAATGATGGCTATTGGGGAACCCTAATGGTTAATTGGTATTTTAATGTGTGAGAACAGGAGTTAAAATAAAAATAGAGTAGGACTAACCAAAAAAAGTATTATTTTGCATCCTATGCTTTCATGTTGGACACCAAATTGCACCTCTCATTGTGAAACAACTTAGATTTATTCATGAATAACCCTTTTCTTTTCAAATTTCCTCCGTTCAGCTTCTAAAATCCCCGACCTTCCAAAACAAACCCTAATTAGACAATTCAAATCTAGGTACGCTAATCAAGTTTTCACGACTCCTACCTGCTATGGGACCACCTCGGATTGCCATTCGCATCTTTGGTGCTACGAACATCCTCCAACCCACCCCATCTCTAGCGTCATCGCAATCTCCCTCCCTTTAAGACAATGTCGCCAACTCCTCCAGGCCATGGGTAGCCTGCGACCGTAGATCAAAGTTGCAGCCTCTTCTTGACCACGGACGACCTTGATAGAGGTCTACCATAGTAGTGCGCGTCCGTTGTTTCAATATACCATCTTGCTCATGTTATAGGTAATTAGAGTGTTGAAAAATAAAGTGTTTCCATAGCAAGAATGATTAAAGAGTTCTCTTAAAGCATTTGTTGATAAGATCCAAAAAAATAGGAACTGTTGCCAAATTAGTCATCTGTCTACTTTTCCTTTCCTATTAGAGAATTTCTTCTCTAGACTCACATTCACCGGACAAGGGGAACCTAATTTTTAATTTTGTGGATCTCAGTGCGTTCCACCTACGGATCCTACAAGGTCAATGGTCGTGAGGCATTGGATTAAGTGATTTTGGTTTCAGGCAATGGTGGGGGAAAAATTGTTCAAAAACCCTAAATTTATAACACTTTTGCTAATTCAATCATAAACTTTTAATTTTACCAATTCAATTATAAATTTTTTTGCATCTTATCAATTAAGTCTATTCAACCAATTTTTGGCCAAAAATTATTGAAGTAGACAGACCAATGCTAGCGTGGCCTTTTTTAGTAATATTTTAATTTTTTATGGTTTTTTTTACTTTTTTGCTCTCTTTTTTTTTTTTTAGGTTTTGGATTGGCTGGCAAGGGTTGTCGGCCAACCCTCACCTCTACCTACCGGCCAGTCCAAAACCCAAAAAAAAAAAAAAAAGAGGAAAAAACCATAAGAAATTCAAAATATTATTAAAATATTATGAAAAAGTTTGCAATGTCAGTAATTTCCGATTAAAATTAGCTGGATGGACTCAATTGGCAAAAAGTGAAAATGTTTAAGATTCAATTGACAAGAAGTGAAAAGTATGATTAAATTGGTAAAAGTACAATAGGTTTAAGATTTTTTGGATAATTTTCCCCAATGGTGGGTGAAAAATGAACAATGGTCGGTGAACTCCTTTCCAATGCATCTACAATGATTGAAGACGCACGCCAAACCTCTCTAAAGAATAATTTGTGCATACCATTCAATTGGTTTTTACAGGGAAAAGAATGGCCCAAGTGCCAAAACTTGGCACGATAGAACATTTAAGTGCCAAAAGTTACGAAATGTATACTTAAGTGTCATTTTTTTAAAAAATTAAATCACTTAAGTGCCAATTCTAGTGAAGGCCGTCGGAAATTCAACGTGGCTTGCCGAAATTCCATGTTAGCTCATCTTAACAAAAAACGACATCGTTTTAGCCAAAGTTTGATTTTTTTATATAAATATTAATTAAATAATATTTAAAATGAAAATTTAAATAAATAAAAAGCAGTAGTAGCATAGGCGGGGGAGCCTCCCTCGCTTGTGGCCACCGCCGATGGACGGCGAGGGTTGTCGACGCTTGGGCGCGGGTCGGCGACCTTTGCTGACTGGAGGCGAGGGCCGACGCTAGGAGAGGGCGGCAACCCTCTCCTAGATTTGGGCAATGGTTGCTTGCCCTCGCCCAGCGTCGCCCAGATCTGGGAGAGGGTCGCCGCCCTCTCCCAACGTTTGGCAAGGGCCGACCAGCCCTTGCCTCTAGTCAACGAGGGTCGCCAGCCCTTACCCAAACGTCGGCGACCCTCCCGGCCAGCATCGCTACCCCACCGACGATGGGGCAGTGGCCACAGGCGGGGAGCCCCTTCGCTTTGCCTTTTTTTTTTTTTAAAATTTCGTTTTTAATATTATTTAATTAATAATTATATAAAAATCTAATTAAGTTCAAAACGGTGTCATTTTGGGCTAATATAGCCATATCAGCATTTAAAACGACATTGTTTTGGGTTTATTTGGCCATGTCAACGCTCAAAATGACGCCGTTTCAACCTTAACTCACCGAAAAAGTGTCATATCAGCATTTTGGCGGGATTTTTCGCCGTTGGCATTTAACCGATCATTTTTGCTTCAAACTTGGTACTTAAGTGTACATTTCTAAATTTTTGGCACTTAAAAGTATCTACTCATACCAAGTTTTGGCACCCCAGGGGTCCGCACGTCGGTTTTTACCACTTCAAGCTCTTACTTCGTGCTTTCTCATGTTTTCTCTTGTCTTCCCCCTTTTTAAAATATTTTTGTACCCTTTTTTTAAAAATGTATACCCACCAGAAAATTAACTTTTGTACATGTTGTAAATTAAGTAATTAACCATTACGTTGATGTGAAAATTTATGTTACGCATAATTGACACATTCAACTTTGTTTGCACATTTCCAAAAGGCAAACTTTCAGAGTTTGTTTGGTTTTTACAAGTGGCAAGGAAAATGTGGGGAAAAGGATATAAAGGAAGCGGGAGGTATATAATGGAATATAAATATATATAAAGTCCATTATTGATGTTAATAATAAGTTACGCGTTCACCGTATTGTGGGACAATTGACATGTGAACAAATTCAAAAAAAAAAGAAAGCCTAACACACATGTCATCCATCCAATAATTAACGCGTAATGATTTTCCTACATAAGCAATGAACTTAATAAAAAAATTTAATCATTCGGATGTGCATTGAAGGGAAATGAAGTTAGTAAAATTTACATAAATATTCGTTGTCTTCTCTAGATTTGAGAAAAATGAGTCGCAACAATGAAAAAGAAAGGGAAATAAAAGTATGAGTTATGTGATTCTTTTAGGGAAAATGACACAAATAATCTCTAAACTTTAACTCAATGTATAATTTGGTCTCCGAACTTTAACCTAATATGTAATATAATCCATGAACTTTTGATTTATTTAATATAATCCTTGAATATGTACCAAAAAATGTTCAATTTCCCTAGTCACTACATTGAACATTTTCGTACAGTTCATAGACTATGTTGAACTTGTACCAAAAATTCAGAGACTATATTGAATAAATTAAAAGTTCAGAGACCACATTATACATTATGTTAAAATTCATGGACTACATTGAATAAATTGAAAGTTTAGGGATTAAATTACATATTAAGTTAAAGTTTAAAGACTTTTTGTCATTATCCCTTTCTTTGGGTCGTGCTTTTTTCATTTTTCATTTGACTCAAACACCCATTTTACACTATAGTGGCCATGTCACCCATTGCTTTTTTATTTATTTATGTTGTACCCGCAAAGAGTCAAAAGTGAGGCCTATTTTGGATTTTTTTTTTGTTTCTTTTTTTTCTACCTTCCTTTTTCATCTTGGTGTTTTGTTGATTAGGGACTTCTAGATATGACCATGTTGTCATCTCCCATGATTTCTTGATAAGAGTGTCAAGCTCTTTATTCCTCATGGGTGGCTAGTTATAGATGCATAAAAGTTGTCATTTTTACGTTCTGGCCTTTGCTCATGTTATTCGTGAGCTCAAGCACCTTGATCTTTTCTGATTTTCAAAAATCATCACAAGAATCAAAGGATCATTGAAGAGAATCACATATCGAGGAAGATTATGCTAGCATAGGGGTGGTTTTGCCAAACATGCAAAGGGTTTGTGAGGGGCAATGGTAAGGTAGAGAGGAAGCTTATGAGGCTGTGTGAGACCGCCCAATTGTTGGGATGCATGAAGGTGTCTGAGGAGGAAGATGAAGAAGCGCCAAGCAAGAACAAGAAGAAGGAAAGTGCAAGAAAAAGAAATAAATTCAAAAAAGAACCCCACGCGGGCCCCACATTTGACGATATGGGGTACAACATTTAAAGAAAGAAAAAGTGAGGAAGATATGTTTTTTTTTTTGTCAAAACGGGGATAATATGGTTAATATACTGTAAAATGAAGTATTTGAACCAAATAAGTAGTGGAAAAACGCGACCTTTCTCTTCCACCTCTATTATCTTTTGGGAAAATAACATAAATGATCCAAAAAACTTTGGTATAATATGAAATTTGGTCCATAAATATTTAATTTGTTAATTGTGGTATCCGAACTTTAACTTAATGTACAATATAATACATAAACTATATGTAAATATTCAATGTTGTGCTTGGGTTGGCGACCTGGATGTGCAACCCAAGCGACCACCGCCTGGGTTGTCGGACCTTAGGCGACCACTACTTGGGTCACGCGACCCAAGCGACGCTTGAGGTTGCGCAACCAAGGATGGCAGTCGCTGGGGTTGGGCGACCTCTCAGGCGGCAGTCGCCGGCGTCGAGGGCCCCTTGGCCGATGATTGCCGGCTTCATTAGCTCACGAAGAAGATGAACAATACAAACTTGCATTCCAAAAATGCAACTTCCCAAAGCACCTCCCACCCTGCATTAAGCCAAAGTCCTTTGAAGAGCCTTGGAGATGCAATTGCATTTTCCAAAGTGAGTCCAAAATTTTAACCAAACACATTTGTATTTTGCTAAGGGACTTTAAAGCCCCAAAGCTCATTTCAAATGCCGAACCAAATGCACTCAATCAAAATTTTGACTGTAAAATTTAACGAAAATTAATGGAAAGTAAAATGGTCATAAGTATATCAATTTAAAGTTTTTGGTTTCAAAAAACTAATTTTGGGTAAATTTATCATAAATGTATCAATTTGAGATTTTTCGTTATATCAACCCTTATATTTATATGATTAACATATACATCTTCCCATCCTCGCCTTTGGAAACATGATTTTCATTAATCTTTTGGTTCCAAACTCACAATGCTAGAAATGCTAAATTTCCATATTTTTGATGCAGTGTTTCTTTGATAAAGGAAAAGAATATCACTTTTCTTTGTAAATTACTAATCTTCATTTGATTATACCAATTTACAAAATTCTTTCTCTAAAAATAATGTATCGCCATCCCAACCTCCATCCTACCCTTATTATTGCGCCGCGTTGCTATTATATTTAGCTGGGAAAGATAGGAAAAAATTATTGATTGCATGTTCGATGTTAGTACTATAATGGAATATTTGAAAAATAATATCTTCAAAAGTAGGAGTGCGTTTATACTAATGTACACAGTCGAGCGGGAGCGGGTTTTTCTTTTTCTTGAAAAAGAAAATTTGAATTTCGATTTGAATCAGCTACAATCTTTTACAATATGTTCTGAATTTAACTCTTAAAAACTTTGAATTTGTGAAACATTCAAAATTTTGATAAATTAGCTTTTGATCTGAGTTTACGCCTATATTTATAGCTGCTGTACTTGTTAATTATTAATAAATGTGATTATCAATTTGATTGCCAAAACAAATTGCCTATTTATTTAATGACATTAACAAATCTAGTTGTAATTTTTTGGCTTATAATGATTCTTTTCTATCTTAATAACAATGTCAAATCTTAAGTTAAGTTTCCTTCCATACTAAAGTTTATCTTTTACATTTCCTGTTAGTTATATTTCATTATATCAATTTTTACGCATGAAGAAAAAGAAATCTTATGTTGTACATGCATGCCAATTTTTTCATGTCATTTCTATCTTAGAGTAACGCAAGTAATTTACGTGGTGCTCTTACTTATGAAAACTATCGTGCGACGTAATTGTTTATTTTTTCCTATTTGCATTGATTCTGTTCATGACATTTTTAAAAACCACAACAAATTCATAGTTCTTGTAACAAAACCAATAAATGTAATTATTGTTATTTTGATTACATTGACTACATTAGCAAAAGTATTTTTGAGGGGATAATCGTCCAAAAGGTCCTAAATCTATTATGCGATGACCAATTAAGTCATAAACCTTTTAATTATGCCAACTTAGTCTTAAACATTTTGACAATTTGCCAATTTAATCATAAATTTTTAATTTTTTAGTCAAAAGTCTTAAATCTTTCCATTATATCAATTTAATCATATATCTTTTAAAGATTTGCTAATTCAGTCATACACTTATTATTTGAATATTCACTCAAGAGGACTACAGTAACAAATTGTCAAAAAGTTTAAAACTAAATCGATAAATTATCAAAAGATTTGACACTTAATGGACATAATTGAAAGGTTTAATACTGTATTGACAAATCGTCGAAAGATTTATGATCAAGTTTGTATAATTAAAATATTTATGACTGAATTGGCTTTCGTATAATAGATTTATAATCTTTTTGGACAAATTTCCCATACCCTTACCCATCATATGTTGATTGCAATAATTCATAGCATCCTAATCATTCGTTAGTACCTGATTTACAGAAATTTAAGAGGAAATTATTCTCTTCCCAGTCCTTTTCTCCACTTGCACAAGGTCCACATTGAATGGACAAGAGCGGCTAATAATGCCTCGGGGGGGGGGGGGGGATGCATCATTGAATAGAAGACAAATATAATGCTGTTGCATCTTTTTTTATCTGTTTTATAATAATGGCTATCCACAAAATATTCACCTGAGATCAGGACAATAGATTGATGTGCTTTTTCTTTAGCTATAATAATACGCGAGATAATAAATTTTATCACCTAATTTTTGACCAATATCCTAATGGTTTTTTTTTTATATATATTTATTTGAATAGAAGACAAAAATATAATGCTGTTGCATTTTTTTTTTTGCTTTTTTATAATAATGACTATCCACAAAATATTCACCTGAGATCATGACAATAGATTGATATGCTTTTTCTTTAGCTATAATAATATGCGAGATAATAAATTTTATCATCTAACTTTTGACCAATATCTTGCTTTCCTTGTCACTTTCACGTATACGAGGATGCAACCCTAAAGATTAGGAAACCTAATGTTTTTTTCTTTTTATATATTTATTTAGTACAAAAGCATCATATTTATTTATGCAGACCTTAGTACGATGATTCCCATCGTGCTGTCTTCACTCATGGAGTCAGTAGTACGTCACATCGAGCACCCAAATTACAAATCCTTATCCTATGTTGCAATGAATTGAAAATTATTAATAAAAAAAATTAAAAAAAAACAAATGGTACCCTAGAACGTGAAACTAACTAATTTCAGGTTCGAATGAAGCTGTGGGGTCTAGGTTCAAAGGGTTTGGAATCGTTACAAGTTTTGAGGCAGGTCAGATTCACTATCCGCTCTTGCATTCTGGAAGGTTTTATAGTGACCCGTCGACCTGTGTTGGCACAACACGAGACGGGGCTTGTCGAGCTCCATAAAAGAGAAAGGGAACATCACATCAACAGGTTTTGTATGAGTACATCGATCCTCAATTTCATTTAAATGAATTACCTAATACTGATTGGACAAAGATTGTCGTCATCTAATCATATCATTTGAGTGCTTTAAGAGATTCAAACGCTTAAAATATGTCATCACTAATAACGTTGTGTAGTGGTATTTCGACGGATTGAAATTCTTGACAAGTCATCATCACCTAGTCGCTCTCATGCAGCGGATGGCTTCCACATGAACGAGGAATTCGAGTCAAGATAGCCATTTGGTCTTCCACCAATGTCGGTTTTCACTGGATGTTGCTCTTCTTTCTGGTTATCTAATCAAATAATTTCTAAATTGTAGGAAATAATTTATAGTATATATGTATTTATCAAATTTGATATGTTTTATACACATGTAATGAGTATTTTTTTTTTCAATTGCTACATTTTTGGGATATGATGGATTGGGATTCAACATATGAATGGGAAAATTATTCAAAAAATTATGAATCTATTGTCTAAATCAATTCAATATTAAATATTTTAATTGTATCAAATTAATTTTAAACATTTTGACAATTTGTCAATAAAATCATTCATGTTAGTTTCAGTAAGAAATTGTTGATGCGGACGACGACTATCCACACAGTATGATCGATGCTAAATTGATATTTTTAATTTTTAATTTTTTTCAAATTTTCTTAATTATTATTCTTTTTATTTTCTACTGAAGCATCCTAGGAGCCCTTAACAGCTAAAAAGTAAAAGAGAATAAAAATATAAAAAATAAAAAAATTCAGAAAATTCAAAAATAAATAAAAATAAATTGGTGTCGTACTGTGCGTTTAGAACTTTAATTTGACAATTATCCCATATATGAATATTTTCCTCGATTGAAGAAATTAAATTGGCATATTGAAAGTTCTTAATAATTTTTTAAAAGCAAAGGGTACCCTAAAATGTGAAACTAACCAAATTTCATATTCGAAAAAAGCTCTAGAAGCTTGGAAAGTCGGGGTCTATAGGTTCAAAAAGTTTGGAATCGCTAGAAGAGAGTCTAATACTAATGACATCGTCGTTGAGAAGATTGTGGCACATTTCATTTGATGGATCAAAGTTGTTTCGTGATCATCATCAATTGGTGATCACATAATCTCACTCATGCATAGGATGCTTCCACAACTGGAAATTTAGATAGGTCTTGAGGTACGAGATTAGACCTTAGTAAGTTTATAATTAATATGTATGAATCAGGATATGTAAGATTCGAGGTATACTTTAAGGAGGGAAAAAAAAGACACTTTACTTAATTGATAGCAAAAGCGTGCAAGTATCAATATGTTAAAGTAAAGGACAACAAAGTCTTGATAGCACTTTGCCTTCCACTTACGTCGGTTTTGTCACTTCAACTTTTTATCGCTCATTCTTTAATGGCCGTCTAAAGAGTCACGTTGCATGCGCAATACATCCCTCGTCGCTCTTCCATTTGCCCATCCTTGTCATTATTTTTTTACAAATTATACCTAATTTGTAGGAAAACAAATTTTTTTTTTTCTCCTTATTTCTTGTCTTCTTTCCCTTTGTCTTTTCCTAACTTTTTCCAATTTTTAGTAAGGATTTTTTTCTCGTACATTTATATAGGTCTTTATCAAATCTGACATGTATTTCACATGCGTGACGTGTAAAGTTTTTCCAAACGCTCACATTTGTGGGTTTTGTGATCGAATATGATTTAATATATAAATAGTTTCCTCAATTAATATAATTATAATTCATTAGACCAAAAATATATATAACTATAAGTCGAATCGAATACAAAATCTAGAGTTCTTCCTTCACACTTGTCGACGGGATGAAGCATGCATTACCATAGTGCCATCACGAGTGGGGTTGATGGCGATAGATAGGTCGAATCTAGACAAAGCAGAGGCCAGATTCACAGGGACTAGGAGAGACACCACTTACGAAAAAAAGAAAAAAGAAGAATATGGACGCATTAACGGCGGGGTTCATTCATTGATTTCTCTTTCAGTTAAAGGAAAAACATCTCCGGACATTACTACCCATCACACGAACAGATTAAGTCGAAAATGGTACAATCAAAATTGATCTACTTAACTCGTTTTGATTTATTTTTATTTTTATGTACTGTAAATCTAGTGATTTATTCCGAATTCAATCCTTATTTATGTCTTACCTGATATATATATTACTAAAAAACTCTAGATATAACTTAATTTAGGAAAATTCACACAAAAGCAAGAGTGAACAAGTGCGAGATGGAGTTAGGGTGAGAGAGAGTGAAAAGAGTCATTAATGTGAGTTGAGTTTAAGTATGATGCGAATCTATTTAACACCCATATTATTTTGGGTTTACCATTCTAAACCCATCTATAACTATTTAATGAATATAACTAACTCATTTAACAATTTAGCCTATTAAATATGCACTAATAAATAGATTTATGACATATTTTGACAGGTATAATTACTATAGAGATTGATAATGATAATTCTTTTTAGAATAGGTATATTAGACTTTGCAGCTCAAGGTCACATGGCCTTAATATATCTAATGTCCATATGAAGACCAAATTTTCAAATGATAAAATACATATTCAAAGTAGTGAAAAATCAGCTGCTTAGCAATCTGAATATCATAGTATCGGAATATTGTTTAAAGGTAAATTACTTTCTTTTTCTTAGCAAGTGATAAATTAAAAAATGAGTTTGAAATTAGCTTGCTTATTTGCTAATAATGTTGGACCGATGATTAGACTCCGTCTAAAAAAATGAAAAGGAAAACCGATCTAATACGCAAAAAAAAGGAGAAGAGTTAAAAAATAAAATTGCATAAACGCCTAGATCAATAGCCGTTAGATACGTCCAAAAACTCGGAGGTTAGGAATATTACAAAATTCATTAGAAAAAGACTATTAATCGAAAAGTATAATTGAAGGAAAAAATAATGAAAAGAAAAATGTCGGCTTTTCCCCCTACGAAATTTGAAAACGATATTATTGGAAAATGAGAGGCTGATGTACGTGTCACTCGAGGGTGGTGACGTTTTAGAAATTCTGATTTGTTATCCTTTTTTCTGTCCCAATTATATATTTATAAAGGCAAAAAGAAAAAAAAAAAGAAAGGATAATGGCCAGTATGATTCCAAGACAAGTGACCTCGGTGAACACTAGGAACCATATTCCCATTTTTCCACGACAACGTCAATTGTCATATCAACTATCAATATGCCATTAACACGCTGAGTGAATACATTGATTTCGAAACAAATTTATTCAAAATTAATTTTTTTCGTAAAAAAAAAAGTCTAAACCAATATGCCATTAACACATTTATCCAAAATCAACTTTCATTTTTATAAAAAAGAAATCTCACATTACATAGTTATCTCAAACTCATTTTTATCTCACAAAGCCAAATTGAAAGTGCCAATTTGAATCTACCATCTATCTAAATTCATACATGTCAACGTGGATTGACAACGTTAGATTCACCATTCTTCACGTCACATTTATTGTGCAGTTATTTGTCACGTGTCCTGATACATGTACACTTTAATAAGATATTGAATGTAATGTTAATCGAAGGTAGATTTGGATCAAGAGTATCAACATTTTCTCTTAGACGAAAATTAATTCGTAGGAATTGTCCCGTGAAGTATAAGCTTGAAATTTTCAATATTATCAACCCTTTTGTAAAGTCAGAATATACGAGAGAGTAGGGCATGATTCGCATCGAATTCTTGTTACTCGCTATAGGCTAGGAATATGGGATTGCTCAATAAGCAACTAATTAATACATTAGATTTTAAAAAATATATCAGGGATGAAATGAGCCTTCGAAATTGGGACAAGTCACAGGTAACTTTAACAGAAAGAAATGACGTGTTTGGAATGTTTTTAGTCATTCATGGATGCGTTTATCAATCTATCTCTCTCTATATATGTGTGTATATATATTTATATAATATTTATTTAAATATATTCATTCCCACTATATTAGTTTTCTTGCCATCTTTTCCGCCCTTTCGAGCGTCTATCCTAAGTTTCATCTTCTTTTTTCTTAAATAATAATAATTATAGTAAAGTCTTCATATGTGAGTCACTTGTCGCTTTTGCGGTTGCTGTAGCTTATCTTTACACGTCCGATTGCCAAGCAAGAGTGTGCTTGCTTGTGGCTTCGTACATCATTTTCTTTTTCCATTTTCGAGTATGTGCGAACGTCCGATGTTGTCTTAAGATTAGATAGCTTGAATTGGAAGTTTAAATTTAATAATTTGTTAAAGAATGGGGAGGGTTCAAAGTTAAGGGCATAACATAATAAATATAGAAATAATATCTCGAAATATTACTTCATGGGTATGGGTATGGGTATGGATATATATATATATATATATATATATATATATATAAATTTTAATAATGAAATTTTTAATATAAAATATTTCCATAAGGCCAAAGTCCACTCAAGTCCCGAATGGTGTTGCGACAACTTTTAATTCTAATTAAATAATGGAAAATATCGTTATTCTTAAAAGTTGAAAAAAGCAATTAGAAAGAAATTTCTAAAACTCCCAACACTTTCTAAAATTGAATCTTTCTTGCACAAATTCTAACATAAATTACACAAAATCGCAAGAGATATCGATACATTGGAACCGTGAAGTTTTCTCGAACTTTAATTTGCTTAATCAAAATCTTCAAAATATTAAGTAAGAAATATTTTTGTATTTATTTATTATTTGATTTTAAGTATAGATTTCGATTTTCATGCTCTATAAAAAGGCATGATAAAAATTCGACAGTGAATTCAAAATTATGGTAATACATTTAAATGTGGACAAAAATAGCCAATATTCCGCCGCTACAACTCTTGTCTACTCATCAATCTCCCCGGCAAGGCCGGAGTAGGTACAGGATAGGCCAAGCCAGGGGCAAAATAGTCATTCCGCATCCATCTCCCCACGTTTTCTCTATAAATACGTCGTTGCCCCAGGTCTCTGCATCTGCCATTAGCTGTCAGCTTCTCCTCTCCTACTCTCTCTCTCTCTCTCTCTGCAACAAGAAGAAGGAGGAGAGCAAGAGCGACGACGTTTCTGGGTTTTCTTCCGAGCGCAGAATCCCAACGACCCTCTTCGTCATCTCCTTCTTCTTGCTCTCCTTCGTCCGGCACGGGAGCATGGGCCTCGTCACCGGGGACGCGCCGTCGTTCATGCTGGACTTCCTCAAGCGGTGCGGCGGCCACGCCATAATCGACGGCGGCTTCGCCACGGAGCTCGAGCGCCACGGCGCCGATCTCAACGACCCTCTCTGGAGCGGCAAGTGCCTCATCACTTCACCTCAGCTCGTCAGAAGAGTAAGAAAAAGAAAAAGAAAAATCGCTCCTTTCCGTCCTGTTTTCGTTGCGGAATCTTCTTCGAAAAATTGGACTTTGTTATTCGTATATGGTTGTCGTTTCTTTATCGCATTGGCTCGAGAGTTCGCGGGTCGAGTGAAATGGTGAGATTTGGGGGAGTTTGGAAGTGAGGGGGGCGGTGTTTGTTTAGGCCTGTGAAGTTGGTTTTGGTTTAGAGGTTGAAGACAGGCATGATCTACTGGGTTTTGTTTAGAGTGAGATCGTGCAAACTATGGTTTTCTGTTTAGCTTCTTTTTTTCCCGGGAGATTCTTAAAGATTGCACCTTGAAAATGATGTGTTCATAAATTTTTCCTATTCAGCATCTGACTTTGAAAATATAGAACGAGCTATTATGTCATTAGACCAAGTGGGTAGCATTTTTTTTACCGTTTTATGTGCTCTGCACGAGAATTTATTCGTTCTGACAATGACTTGGATAAGGATGTTCTGCCCATCTAATTGTGATACTCATGGTATCCTTTGGAATTTGTGGGACGGTTGTCTTTTCCTGCTGGATTGTTTTTATGGTGGTTTTGATGAACCTGCCAGGTTTAATAGTGAAATGTGATATAAAATCACCACGTGATTCTTCATTGTGCTGTTTTTCTGCAAAATATTTTAATGATATAAGGAGAAGTAGGAGAAGAAAAAAGTATTGATTCCTCCCACTGGTTTGTGCTGTCTCTGATGCTTTTAAAGACCTGGGGAAGGTGTTGTACAGGAAAAAAAGAAAAGGATAGGGTTCTGGGAAGGTACTGGTTGCCTGGTTATATGTGAATTTTATAATGTTCCGGGATCTTTTGAGAAAAAAGTGAACCCTCTGGCAAAATAGACAATATTCTGGAATTCGTCATGCTGTGGACAAAAATGTGAAGTACTAGAACTGTTAATCTCACATGTCCTGTTCAAAATCATGAACATTGTTGTCCTGATGAAGTATGCGCATTTGAGCCCATGCGTAGCCATAGGGAGCACCATGAAGAAATTTATCCTTTCTCTTGTTATTGTGTTGACTGTGCTCAACATTATAGGTTCATTTGGACTACCTTGAAGCTGGAGCAAATATCATATTAACGGCATCTTATCAGGTAACTTTTATCTTCTCAATACTCGTGCAAAACATTAGCCAAAAATATGGATTATTGGATATTGATGCTGCATGAGTTGTTTAAAAACGACAGGCCACAATTCAGGGTTTTGAGGCCAAAGGATTGTCCAGAGAAGAAGCTGAAACTTTACTCAAAAGAAGTGTTGAAATTGCACGTGAGGCAAGGGACATACATGAGGAAAATTGTGCAAAGGATTCATTAAACTTCACGGAAAATGGAAGAATCGCAACACGTCCTGTTCTAGTCGCAGCTTCTATTGGAAGCTATGGAGCTTACTTGGCTGATGGGTCTGAGTATAGGTAAAGCTTCTATGTATTTTTTTATCTGAATGATCTTGCATTGTAATCTTAACTATCCCAATAGACATGCATTCACAGAGGGTGTAGAGGTCTGAACATCTTGCTTGTGTGCATTGGTTGCTGATGATTTATGTATCTTCAAAAAGAATATAGTGCCTACAATAACAGCTGTTACTTCTGCTCCATTCTATAGCGGCGACTATGGAGATGCAATTACTCTTGAAACATTGAAGGAATTTCACCGGAGAAGATTACAAATTCTAGCCAACTCAGGGGCTGACATAATTGCATTTGAAACTATCCCAAATAAGCTGGAAGCAAAGGTATGGCTTACGATACTTCTGCATTGTTGGCATGAGGTGGCAAAATTCTCTCTTTCTGTGCATGTCAATTAGTATTATAAAGTAATCAAGCCATACTGACTATGGAGCTCATTCATCTTTAGACTTCTCTATGTTGTGCTTTATACGATTGTTTATGTTGGTAAAACCACTACATCCAACCTATTCTTAAGGAATCTCAATTTTTGCTATATGTAAAATTTACTACTCTTCATTTAAGAAAAGCTATACATTCTTGTTAATATGGTACTGTTTGACCCTTGTAATTCCTTGAGATCTTCCTTATTTTGCTTGTCTGAAGCTTGCAGTCTTAGGACAATGCAATTGAAGAGTTGAGTAAAGTCAGCTTTATATATTTGTTCGGTCCATAAATCAATCATTTCTGATAGGATGCCTTGATATTTTTTCACAACTCATTACCATCTGCAATGGATGCTTGGGCAAATATAAAATTGCTATATCATTTTTGTTACTATGCCACTGCTTGACCCTTGCAATTCCTCGAGATCTTCCTCATTTTGCTTGTCTGAAGCCTACAGTCCTAGGACAATGCAATAGAAGAATTGAGTAAAGTCAGCTTTATACATATGTTCAGTCCATAAACCAATCACTTCTGACAGGGGATGCCTTGATATTTGTTCACAATTTTCTGATCCTTGGGCAAATATAAAATGTCTGACGGTGTCACTGATGCAAAACTGAGTCATTAAGTAGTTTGTCCTCCTTTTCCAAAAAAAAAAAAAAAGTAGCTTGTCCAATTTTGATAATCAGGGTATCCTTTTATCAACTATCATATAGCAATTTGGTCTGATGATTTGCCTTCTAGATGCAAAACTAGATATGCTTTCTAGAATTGGTGGATTTGATTACTTTGCACCTGTGGATGTCATGTGGTCATGTCTTATGCAGCCTTGATGTATATATTGGGTAGATGTACTTATATTTCTTTCTTTTATTGCAGGCTTATGCCGAGCTTCTTCAGGAGGAGAATATAACAACCCCAGCATGGTTCTCTTTTAACTCTAAGGATGGAATTAATGTGGTCAGTGGTGATCCTATGGTAGATTGTGCATCCATTGCAGATTCATGTAATCAAGTTGCTGCTGTCGGGATCAACTGTACCCCTCCTAGATACATTCATGGGCTTATAACTTCTATTAGGAAGGTGTAAACTGTAAATCCGATTCTGTGTTTTTTGTTACCTTTTTAGCTTATTTCTCATTGTTATACCTGTGCTTTGTGCTACTCTTTTGTCAATGACTTTTCCGATGTGAACTTACTAATTCTTTTTGGCATCAATGAATTCGGCAGGCAACTGAAAAACCCGTGCTCGTCTACCCAAACAGTGGTGAGATGTATGATGCAAATCGCAAAGAGTGGGTGGTAAGTTTTTGCTCCATAAACTTCACGGCATGTACACTTTCATTGCTATGTCTTGGTGACCAGTTTCCACTTTTATGAAATCTCTCAATATTACATTCTTGCAAATTAATTCTAGGACAATTATCTTTTGTGTGCCAAACAGCATATTCTGTTGTTGCTGCAAAACCAGTATATGCTGAATGCTTTGAGAGAGAAGCTTCCTTAGAATGTTTTTGAATTGATCCTGTTCCTAATGTGCTGTTCAGAAGTCAATTAAGTTTGTTTAGGGATAGAACCATGGTCAAATTATTGCATTTACGCAAATCTCTCATTGAAGACTATAAAAGTGACCCGGGATGTTGTATTTGGTTGCAGCCATCAACTGGAGTGGTGGATGAGGATTTCGTATCGTATGTAGGCAAGTGGCGTGAGGCTGGCGCTCAACTTTTCGGAGGTTGCTGTAGAACCACACCAAATACCATAAGAGCCATTTCTCGAGCTCTCTCCAACAAATCTTCTGCTTGTTCCACTCTAAGCTCCAATGTAAATAACAAGTAGTTAGCTCTTGGGAGCACTTTCCCTGTTTTCAAGTGCTGTTTTCTTAGCCTTTCTTCTGCGGTGTTAAGACATGGAAAATAAGAGCAATCAACGGTAAGGGTATCAAGTTCTTCTCTTGTTCACGCAACGCGTCAGCCGGCTTTGTGGGAGAAAAGATAAATGCACATATATTTGGTCTCAGAATCGATCGACCATGCAATAAAGGGTCTATGTAGTCCCATTGAACTTGTCATATAACGTGTCAGACATGAAACAACTATAATTCGAATTCAAGACTGAGAATGAACGTAACACACCTTAAATGTTTTTGGTTGCTTAACCATGAAGCACTTTATTAGCAGATGTTGGGCTGAAGGGTGTTCATTAGAGAAGGTTTGAAATCCTTTTGCAAAAATTTGACTCATAACGACACCATAGCTTATGAGATCATGAGAAGAATACATTGAAAACTTAGGCCTTCCTAAATGCAGAACATTTCAATCATCAGAATGTTTAAAAGAGCTTGTCCATGCTTGGAATGTCATGCTCTTAATGCGTTGATGAGACGAGGGGTCCTCCTCTGATTTATGGCTGCTGGAGCCTGGACCATCGATATATGTAGGCATGGGCATGATCCATCAGCGTTTGTCCTCCTTTTTAGAACACTTAAGTCAGATGCATCATGTGAAAAATAGTAAAACATGTATGCTAACACGTTCAGCAGCAGCCGTAATTAAGATCATAAATTCACAAAGCAAAGAGTAGAGAGACGGACAGAAAAGAAAAGGACCCATTTGAACAAATCCATCTGGTCCCCCCTTCAAGTGGATTATCTAAGCAGAAAAGTAGCATCCGCCAAAAATATCTGTACCCCAGACTTTTCAAAGACACGAGAGGGGGTACAGTTCAGTGAGAGCTATAGACAAGGAAAGGATTACAACACAGTCTAGGACTATTGGGTAAGCAAAAGAGCAGGTCAATCAGTCTGAGAATGAGGTTCATAGTTCTGGGAAAACAGAATCAACAAAGGTATGGTACAGCGGATCTAACTCCCAGAGCTTAGCAATGTAATAGTGAGACGATGTGCGCCGGTGAACTTCTTCAACAAGCCAAATCATTGCTTCGGCTTTAGCGGGATGCATGATGGTGTCAAGTGGCTCATCTTCAGCCCCCGAGCCAATTCTCTCTTGGTCCCACTGCTTAAGTTGGACATTTGTCAGGTAATGCAATGGCTGTCTGTACAGTTGCTTGACCGATTTGCCTAATCCCATCCAGGTAGTAAATGGGATCACGGAGCCACGTCTAGTGGGTACTGGGATCTGGTTCATGTACTGCTGGTACATTTCTGCCCTTTTGATCAAGTTACCTGCATTAGAAAGTTTTGACCAAGTGGTTCAGTCAAACTTCATGAACCCCCTACTTAAAGAAACTTTATCATCCACTGCCCATGTCTTAAATTGGCAAGGCTTCATTAATTATCATTGTAAATGACCACTATTCTGATCACTATTCTGCATATAAGTACCTCCAGATGTTGCGTCTTGGGAATGATGTTCTATTGGAACAGCAATTGCAGGGAACTTGCCACGAGGTGCATCAGTAGCCTCCATCTCAACATCTGAGGAAGAAGATCCGTCAGATGATATCACATCCACCTGTTCACTCCATGGCAGGACCCTTTTCATTTTATCTAGACAGAAAAAGCCACGAGAGTTAATTAGCTGTCACTGTCATCTGTCAACACAAGCCTCGATCTTAGCCACAGACCACTTGAGCAAAGTGTCGACTTGGTACAGGAGCTCGCCTAAGCGGTGCCTACGCGAAGGTGATTTACCTCACGGCAGGCAAGGCGACCATGCTTTGGCTAGCGCTTTTGACAATACTACCTATGAGGTAATGATAACGCAAAAGCATTGTCTTTATTAGCAAATAAAAAGATCATCTACCCTGTACAAAAGCTTAGTTATGATGAAAACTAAATGAATGCGATAAAACAAAATATCTACACGAGTACTAAAAACAGTGAAACAACGAAAGGGTGATGCAAGTGGCCATTTATTCTTCAAGCACGCCACAAAGAAATCCTCACACGCAACACAACATGCGCAGCCGCAGAATCAGATTTCTTTAGAAGAGTAGCCAAAATATAAATGGACAAAAATGGATTGTCCTTTTCTAGCTTTAACACCTATTATCTCACAGCTTCCCCACTGAAATTATAAGGCTTTCAAAGAAAGAAATGGCAGAAGTAATAATGCTGGTGGCTATTCATTCTCTAACAGGACAGTGCAAGCATCACATGCCCAAACACACGTAGTCATTTAATTGAATTTCAAAGAAAGAGGAGCCTAGATGTGAAATGGACCATCTTCCTATACCTTTAACACCTAGTATAGTCATGCTAATCCCACATTCCATTCACAGCACAGGTCAACTTCTGTAGCCAATAATAAAATAGAGGAACCATTTGGGAGACATTGAAACTGCAAATTCCTTTGAGTAACAAAAAGTACAAATCCGAATAGCTTTTTCCTGTCAAACACAATTAAATCTTCGCCCACTCTTTTGCCTCTGACATTAGCTTCTCAATGTGCTCCCTTTGTTTTCCCATGCTCATTCCATCAAACTTCTGTACCAGCAATTTGTTTGTGGTTTCCCATGGGACTATTCCTCTCAACACCATTTCTTCAAAGAACAAACAAGCCTCCTCAAGTTTCCCAGATTTGCAAAGCCCACGTACCAAAAGAGAGTAGGTTGAGACTTCGATACTGACATCGTTTTTAAACATGTGGTTCAACAAAAATTGGAGAACCTTCATTCTCTTCTTTCTGCAGCACATCTTTATTAGAGATGCATATGTCTTGAGATCTGGCTTACAAGAATCTTCTTCCATTTTCTTAAGAATCTTCAAAGCAGTCTCTTCTCGCGAATGCTTGCAAGCAGCAGCGATTACAGTGTTATATGTCAACAAGTCTGGTTTAATTCCTTGTTTCCCCATGTCTTCATATACATCCCACGCATCCTTAAATCTACCAGCTCTACTCAAGATATAAATTAATGAGCTATAAAAAGATGGATCCAGAGCACAACCAATGCTCTTCATATTTTCATAGACCTCCAGTGCATCATTTATTTGCTTTGCTTTCCCCAAACCTTGCATTAAAATAGTATAAGTCACTGTATTTGGCGAACAGCCCTTTTTCTTCATTTCATCCAAAATGGCATTCACACTATGAAAATCCTGTTCACGACAATACCATTCGACAAAACATGTATAAGAAACGACATTAGGTTGAAACCCTTGTTGCTCCATCTCTTCCAAAACTTTTCTTGCATTATCGAATTGTTTACATTTACAGTATCCATGTATCAAAATATTGTAACTATGGATATCACATGGGATACTTGCCTTAAACTGCAAAAACACTTCACGAGCATGCTCAACACTGTTTTCCTTAGCCAATGCATCCATTAGCACATTCATTGCAGCAATATCCCTCTTAACACCAAATTGCTCAATTTCTTTAAAGACCTCTATTGCATCTTGATACTTACCTGCTCTAGCAAGCCTTCTCATCACCTTACTCATAGTTGCCAGTGTAACATAACCTTCTAATGTCTTCATTTCCTCCACCAACTTCCACATCAAATGGAACTTACTTGATTTTCCTAATATGTCAACCATTAGATCATATAACACGGATGGATGATGGTGACCCATTTGGAGTTTTGCCCAAGAGAAAACACCAAAAGCTGGGATCCAATCATTGCTAAATTTCTTCAAAATTCGCTCAATCATCCCGCTTGAAGAACCAACACCACTAGCATTCAAAGCTGCAACGACACAATCTGGTGATGAATACCGGTTCGTCAAAAGTTTGCAGAGTTTCTCAACATTGATTTCTTCTATGTCACTCGATGTAGCCTTAGCAACTTCAGTATGACCATATGGCCCATAACTCTCAACCCAAGAAGCGAGGGAAGGAATCACAAAATTATCATCAGCATCAGGACTTCCATGGCTCTTGTCATCAAGGGACTTCACCCAACTTGGGA
Organism: Corymbia calophylla; assembly: GCA_014182845.1. Lineage (NCBI taxonomy): Eukaryota > Viridiplantae > Streptophyta > Magnoliopsida > Myrtales > Myrtaceae > Corymbia > Corymbia calophylla. Next base: position 45,375,767 of record CM024700.1, on the reverse strand, counting down.
TCTCCGGTGACTCATTTCTCTCAGGTGGCTTAGCGAGAGTACAAAACGAGTTGCACAAGTACCAACTTGAAGCAACATACAAATCAGTCTTTCTTTGAGAAATCGAACAGGATAAAAGCTTTGCAATTTGGGACTTTGAAAGCATTTTAGATGGCCAGACCTGGATAAGACAGAGATTGCTCAGAAACTACAAAAATTGCCACTTGCTCATGCAAACAAGAGGTTTCCCCCCCCCTTGACTAATAAAACCATCGAGAGTAACCATTTGTCCTATACGACATACAAGCCCCGCTGAAGTGAACTCCCAGTTTTTCAGCTAAAACTGATGGAAGCATCAGAGCTACGCAAGCACTGCTTCGTCCACGACAATCCTCTTCAGGCTAAAACCGCGGCATGCTCCGCCTTTATAAAGACAATTCGGGAGTGTCCTGAGCCCCAACAATTCAACAAAATGCGAATAATACAATTAGCTATTAGCGAACGCGGGCGCCCAAATTCTGGTCCATGCAGGCGAAGATTCGCATTCCTCAATAGCCCGGCAAGCCGAACAGGTCGCCCCGCCACACAACAAAATTTCACCATTTCTTTTACCGTTTGAGAAACGACAACCGCGACAACGAACACAATAAACGCAATTTGAACCACGGACAGCGCGGGCAACCAAGCAAGAAACATACAGAGCTCGAAGCGCGTTCTTTCCCGACAACGGTAGCTGCCCACAAATCGGTGAAGGGAAAAATGAAAAGATCGGACCACGGGCCGAGAAAAGAACCCGCTCCGAGCACCTGGGTAACCTGTCCGAGAAGAGCAATCTAGCCACACGCACAGAGAGAGAGAGAGAGAGAGAGAGAGAGAGAGAACCTGAGCAGGAAAGGAAAGCGGACGAAGGACAACTGAAGGCGGCGCAGCTTCCAGAGCCTCGGCGGCGGGCGAGGTCGGCGGGCTACTCGAGGGGCGGAGGGCGGAGGGCGGCGGGCGGCGGGCGGAAGAGCGGCGGAGATCGGGCGGCTCTGTGAACTGAGGGTGAGAGTTTAAACGAGTGAAAACAGACGGGGTGTAGAAACTCAATTTCAGCTTTTGAGCTAATTTTCCTAACATACTGAAAATGGCCAATATAATTTCTTAAATTGGCCCCAAGTTATTTACTTTCCTGTTTATTTGGTTTTTCTCTCTTTTTTATAAGATCTAATTACCATAATTAAAAATTCTCATTTATTGTAGGGAAAATGTCAAATAAGGGCACAAAGTGAATGTGTTTTTTCAAAAAAGGACTAAAGTGAATTATGTCTTAAATAAAGACTTGAAGTGACTAATTTGGTTTCAAATGAGGACCTAGCTTTCTGGTTGGCCAAACGTTCACCGGCCGGTGAGCACATGCATCTCACATGCTATTTTTTAAGTCATCTAAAGAGCATTTTTGTTGAAAAGACTCTTTTTATTTTTCTTTTGCATTCTTTTTCTTTCCTTTCATTGTTCATCTTTTTCTTCAAAAGTTTGTTTTACAAACAGAGGGTATTGGCAGTGAAGCTGACAACAGCAAACAAATGTTCATTCAAGATGAATCATCTTCATTAACAAAGTTAAATCACTTCCATATTATCCCATTATTAATCAAGAGTCCGATCCCCAATCCAATAACTTTAGCAAAATTTAACCGAACACAATCTAGCCAGCCAACCACCATCCTCCGCTTTGTTGCTGCTGCATCCCCATGCTTCTAAAAACTGTTTCTCTCTCCACGCACTCACCCCAGCAATATACAGAGCTCACGACGCAAAGAGTTTCTCGATGGTTGATGTTTCATCAGCGACTAATTCACTAGAATCTGTCCTCCGGTTTCAATTGCTCGAAACAGACTTGAATTGCACCATTTGCATGCCAAAACAAAGCCATCCTAATCCTTGACTTGCCGTAGTTCAAACCACCACCACCATGAATCGAAGCAAACATTAGGACTCCACATTGTGGCCATTGTCGTCTTAGTCCCACCAAGTCTCAAACAACAAATACCAAATCAAAATCTCACAATCCATGCACCTAAGCCGAAAATCGCCCAAAATCACCACACACAAGTAATATACTTATCAACGAGTTGCGTTCATTAGATTTCGCCAAGATGCTGTGACAAAATCACCGCCAAAATCGAGCCCAAGGACATGATTTGAGCTGCACAAAGCCGAGAATAGCTAGCTTTGTCGTCATGGAAGCCACTCAGGCCAAAATTGCCGGTCGTTGATCGTCACCACCATCGTCGAACGGCTTGTTACCGCCTAGTTTTCAATCACCCTAAAATCAAGTCTTAGGGTTTGTTTTTGGGTTGCTAGTGTGCGCATGTCCTCTAGCCGTCGTTATTGATCGTTGCCAAGTTTGTGCCATTGATGAAGGGTTGTCTGTGTTCCAAAAAGAAGAAGATGAACTGAAGTGGCTCAGATGAAGAATGAAGAAGATGAATGGAAAAGAAGAAAGAAAAATAAAAGAGCTTTTGGACGAAAATCCCCCTAAAGATGACTTAAAAAATGGCATACATGCTTACTAGCTAGTGAATATTTGGTTGACTGAAAAATTAGGTCCTTATTTGAAACCAAGTTGGTCACTTCAGCCCTTATTTGAAATATTATCCACTCCATCACTTTAGATCCTTATTTGAAATTTTCCCTTTTGTAAAAAAGACAAGGCACTTTAAGTTCTAGTAGATTTTATTTCCATAAAATTTGGTTTTGTTGAAAGGATAAATTAAATCTAATTCCTTATTACATCGTTGAGCAAATTTACAGCTATTTATCAAGTTGAATTTATAATTTTTTTTTTTCACATTGACAATTTTTTGACACAATCACTTGTTTATAAATTTTCACTTTTGCTATGCACAATACCATCGAATCCATTCTTATTACTGTTGGATCTTTGTGCTATGCACAATATAATTTCTTAAATTGGCCCTGGGTTATTTACTTTCCTGTTTATTTAATTTTTCTCTTTTTTTATAAGATTTAATTACCATAATTAAAAATTCTTATGCATCTCATGTTTATTAAAAGGCAAGGCACTAAGTTCTGGTAGATTTTACTTCCATAAAATTTGGTTTTGTTGAAATGATAAATTAAATCCAATTCCTTATTACATTGTCGAGCAAATTTATAGCTATTTGTCAAGTTGAATTTAGAAAAAAAAATTTCACACGGACAATTTTTTAACACAATCATTTGTTTAAAAATTTTCACTTTTGCCATGCACAATACCATCAAATCCATTCTTATTATTGTTGGATTCACCTAACTGACGTGAATAGGTGATTTTAACATATCTTGACAAATTTAAAGTGAAAGTCAAATGGTCAAGATTTGAGCATGAACAATGACGATAGAATGAGGATATACACTCAAGTGCAAAGTTGAGATTCTCAACAGAGATTAGATGTAATTCACTAGTGCGCAAATTTTATAAAAAATAATTAATAAGAGTTTAGGAATAAAAGAATTTGCACATACAATTTATAATGGTTCATTAGATCCACTTTCCTACATTGACAACTTACTAGCTATATTTCTTTAGATGATCTATAAGAGATTATAAGAATGAGTGAAAATTCTCAATGTATGATAGATTTTACCATCTCACTCAATCACTATTTCAATATTTTTTTAAGATCACAATTTGTAGCTCAAAAAACATAAGTAGAATTGAAGTTTTCTCAAACTTTGGAATTTTTTATTCGAGGCTTTGTCTTTTCTTGTACCTTGGTCTCCTCTTATTCTCTCTTCTAGTTCCAATCTAGTCATTGGATAGTTTTCAAAGGATCATTTTCCAATTTACCCATTGGACAGAATTATTCAAGAAAATTAAGTAGCCGTTGAGGGACAAAATTTGAATCTCCATTGATTCTGGTTGCCATACAAACAAAGTCTTAATTTTCAAAAGTGGAGATCTTCATTTTTAGAAGGTAACTTGTCTCAAAATTGATTGCTAATCAATTAAGATGTTTTGCAACCTTTAAGATTGAGAGCCAATCAAGTTTTTCTATGTATGAAATCCAAACTAGATTATTAGCCATTGTCTGTGCTGTATTTGAGGTGTATTGTTTTGCTTAGAAGGCATTTGTTTCTTTAACTAGTCCTTGCTTTTTAAGTTTGGGCTTTGGCTCCCAAAAGTTGAGAGGAATTTGCACTCATGGCATGAAGTGTCAAAACTAACATGTGATCATACTTATAATGAATAGTGGCTGTCAATTTCTACTTATGACAGTAAAATTGAAAGTTCTTATTCATTATTCTTGTATAATCACAGTACCGGGTTCTCTGTTATTAAATAAAACGATGATCTTATAACCCATCAATGAAAATTATATAATTGCATGAATCTTTCGTAAATTCCGCACAAACTGAAATATATTTGTTTCCAAATAATTTAAGCAACAATTTTTGGCTTTATTTTTGTCGTTCTTTGCACTTACATGAATTTGTGCTATTTTCTTTTACGTGAAAACAAAGGTTAACAAAAGCTATATAATAAAAATTCGCCTGCATGATTGGAAAAAAAAAATTAACCCAAGAATTATATTATATAATTCACTAGAATCTATACACTTGCAAAATTACACAACATGTACCTTGGTTATATTTCTATCTGATTGCCAAAAGAAATATTTCGATATTTACTTCGCCCCATAAAAAAAGCCTGGAAAATATTCCGGGGCCCATTTCGATAAGCCCAAACATCAAAGATGTACACAAGCACTGGGCTCGGAAGGCATTGATGGGCCGGGCCGGGCCGAGCTGGCTGTTCTGGATGTTGCGCAACCCGGTCGAGACTGAAACAAATTGACATGGAAAGGCCACCGAGGAGTACCATTTTCATACACAAGGCAACTGAGGATGGTCTATCTCTACGCCCATTTAAAGTACGTCGACCACTCATGAATTGCCACGTGAGATACTTAGACACATTTACAGGTATATTGAAGTAATAAAATTTGTTATTTAACAAATTTTGAGTGGTGGGTGCACCTAACGATACGTGATCCTCAGACTGTCTAACTTTCCGCCTTGAACATCATGGTTTGATTTTCCAAAAGTTTCATGTGTCCGACACCTCTCCCGGGCACATCTGTTGATCGCGCATCACGTGGCTCGGTCAGTGGGATCACGAGAGGCTCATGACTCGATCGAGCCTAGAGAAGGAGGCCCTAGACATCGAAAACGACCTCTCATCGAACAGTGAAAGCCCTCGCTCCTTGGGCCATCAGCTTCTCCACGCATCTTTCGTCAAAATTAAATGCATGCAGCCAATCCAAAGGAGGGCATACCTTTCATGGCACCATCCCCCCCATGAGAAATTAAATGCAAAGTGTGGGACTTCATAAGGGGGAGGACAAGACCGAGGAACGAACGGCCACCTCACGATGATCCTTGGTGGGCAAAACGGAAGGTGAGCGTAGTATAATGCTCGAGAGATATACACATGGGGAAAAGATTGAGTGGCCACCACAAGATCTTCAAAGAGGGAGGGGGATTGGAGGGAGTGGCTCCTCGTCCCGGCCATCTTCTCTTTCTCTTCTCGTATGTCCACATCCATGTCTTAAATTTCCATCAACTGTCCATGTTGGGGCACCGGCTAAGGTTGATGGACTGACATTCTCTTCATTTGGCCATTCCTTCATGCCCTAAAGTTTTATCCATGAAATTAAGCGAGTGACCTGTGCCTTGAGCCTCCTCGGCTGACAGATATGTATATGCGCACATTCGCGATGAGAGAATCGCATAATTGAGTGGAATCAAACAGGATATGTAGGTACATTGATTGAGCTTGATTCATATGAATTTGACGTGATGAGATTCTTGATGTGTGAATTGTTTGATTTTCGTAAGAATAAATTTATCCTACTTGTAAATTCCAGTATTGGCTTACTTTTGAATGACATTACAAGCCATTTCCACCCGATTTTAGTATCGGCTTATGTATTGTGAATGAAATTTTTAGCACGATACCTCGTGAAATTTATATTTCATAACTTGTAGAATATCTGCCTCTTATCTAAGCTTACATTTTCACATTACCATTTCCCTTCAAAGGTTGCAGTTTCTCTTGTAAAATTTAGAACAGTGGTCCAAATTCCAAAAAACCAACAAACCCAGATTTCTCGAAAAAATTAATAAGGAAGTTATAAATTTATTACACTTGTGCCAAATTAGACATAAAATTTTTAATTTGGCCAATTTAATTCTAAACACAATTTGTTGATGTAATCAAATTAACCAATGGCCCACGAGGGCTTGTAGGCCCTCACTAGTGGTCGACAGGGTTCGCTGGGCCTTAACAATTTAAAATATAAAAGTAAAAAATCAACAAAAAATTCATAAAAGATTAACAATTTTAAAAAAATTCACGTTAGTGCCGGCTATGCCACGTAAGACGACTATTGTCAATGTTATCAATTTCGGGCTAAAATAGGCACGAAGAACTGTATTGACAAATTATCGTAAAGTTTAGGACTAAATTAGCCAAATTGAAAAGTTGAAGATTGAATTGGCATGGATGCAATAAGTTTAAAACTTTTTTGATAATTTTCCCTAGTAATTAAAAAAGAGAAAAAATAACAAAAAAGTTAGATAAATCAAAAAAAAGTTAAAAAATTTTCCACGTCGGTAGGACAATTAGCGTCCATGTTGTCAATTTTGACCTAAATTGGATTGGAATGACTATATTAGCAAATTATCAAAATATTTGGACTAAATTGGCCAAATTATAAGTTGAGGACTGAATTGATACAAGCAAAATAAGTTTAGAGCTATTTTGATAATTTTCCCCAACGTTCTCTTTTGCCCATTTATGGAATTTGGCTTCATTTATGAGAAAAGAGTGGTACCAACTTCTAGAAACACGAAAAAAAATGTCCGAAGAGATATTTAAGGTAAGCAACCTAGGCACATATATCATCACTGTTGACCGACCAGCAACTAAATTATTCGAATACCACAATTATTTGGAACTCAAGTAAGATTTGGTCTTCTTTTCCCCATGTAAAGCAAAGGGTTGGTTGTTAGCCTCCAACTTCCAAAGCGGGATAATCATGGGTTTTACTCATTATTGCCAACTTTTTCACCTCACCCATCCGGTCCATTATGTCGCCTCATTTCTCGCGACGTGTTTTTCCCGATTATTTTAGCATGAAAATACATTGCATCTGTATTGGCGCCCGGGCATGATTCTAATCAATTGTACTTTATAAGTCACTTTTGCAAATGAGTCATATTTGATGAGGAGGTTTTGTTAAATGAGCACGTTTTTCCCCCGTGGCGTTTGGATAAATTACTCAGGACTGTGGAAAATCTTAATATTTCATGATCGATTGATCTCTAGAGCCTCATGTCACATGTTCACTTTTGCGTGCAACGGTTGTTCTAAATGGTACTTAAAATGATGCATGTCTGGAAAATTGGCCCTTCTTCTTTGCAATTTATGCTTCTCGTTCCCTCTGTATGTATGTTGCTTATTATCCCAAAAAAAAAAGTACTCTTAGGACATCCTTTACATGAGATAACATTATAAATTCTGAAAATTTACGAATATAATTCATTTTGGGGGTAATTCTTTTCTTTTCTTCGAGTATTATGCAATGGGTTTTTCATCAATCACGCAGTTTCTGGTTCCATTTAAGAAACAAAAAACAGAATTATCGCTAGCTCCCAACAAGCATGCAGATGAACAATCCACAGAAAAGAGAGCTGCGTCTTCATCAAAAGAATGAAACTACGGAATAAAGAAAGCTTGATTCCGGCAAACATTAGATGCTCAAGATAATGACATGTGAATAGAGTTTTTTGGCCCGTCATGAGGCACGGCCCTAGAAAAATAAACAATTAAAAAGAAGACCGCCAAAACATTGCTCAAATCAGATAAAAGTGAAGCCCTGGCAAGACAAAAGGAAAAGCAAGGGAAGAAGAATTATGGGGTGGGTTGTAATCAAAAGCCGCAAAAGGCAAAGTGAAGAGAATCTGAGAGGAAATCAAAAACCAAATGTGGGACTTCCTCCTTTGACTGCCTCGTAAATCAAGATTTTGTCCTTTAGATCGAATTCGACAGGAGGACGAACTGTACAAAGGGCAGTTTAGGAAGGGGAAAAGAGAAAAAGAAAAGCAAAAGTGGCACGATAAGCCATCCAAATCTTCTTAGAATTCCATGTGTTTCTGTTTTTTTGACCTAGTTTTTCACGATATCTTATGCATCTCTGCGTGACGACCTAGATGGGTCCGCGGCTGGGTGTAATCCTTTTGGGTCAGCCACTTGTGAACTTGGCTTTTTCCAACGGCTGCTCTAGCATGAGCCATAATGGTTCAATGATGTAATGATTATTCTCGTCTTTATTGTTAGAAAAACAAGAAACGCATAGCCCATGTCACGTCTCCAAAAGATACTAGTGCTATGCTGGAATTATTTGTTTTGGGCAAGTCTACTCAAAAGAAATCGGAGCTAGAGGGTTAATTTTAGAACATTCTTGTTTTGCTTTCTTGCTTTTTCTATTTTCGTTTTCGGCTTAAGAGAGGATTGATCTTTTTGTTTACTTGATTCTGCTCTAATTAAGTGACACGACTGAAGAAACCAGCCTTTTTCAACTGGGATAAAGGCTATGCGAGCTTTGCAATTTATGCATCCATGTTGGATAATTACTAAAAAATTGGTTTCTTGCCTTACGAGAGAGAGAGAGAGTCATTTTCAGATTCAAGAAGCCAAGTAGGAGAGATAATAATGATTTGGGATGCTCCCAAAGATTTTACTGTGCTCTATTAATTAATCTACAGTGACACGATTGGAAAGGCTTATCTCTTATCTCTATAATTGATGTAATTGATTGAAATCTTGGGAAATTTCCAGCTTAAGAATTCAAATTCCATCAACAGCATATCAATTGCTTTAGATCAAGACCGCATGCGTAGGTGAAAGACATGTAATTAGTCAATCCATGATACTTATAGGGTGTTCAATGGGTCTCCATGTAGCCGGTCTTCGACACTTGTAACCTTGGATTATTAAAGTTGACCTTATTGTCTACTATGTAAATAAAAAAGTTTGTTACTTGGTAATGCCACAAGGGCGGTGTAATATGGGATACATATACTACAACATTTGAAGTTATTTGAATATCCAACTGATTCTCATTGGATGTGATAGTCATCTCGTCCCACACACGGAGATACATAAGCCTATGAACCTACAGATGACCCAAAAGAATATGCAAGAGTGGTGATTCAAACCCTAGCCTTGGGCAAGGAGGACAAACACGCTACTATTTGAGCAATCCTTTAGAGTTCACTAACGTTTAACGGTTTATTGCATCATGTATGGTTTTCCTAAGATGACCAAATTATCCTTATTGTGGAAAAAGTTACCCCAAAACTTGAAAAAAAAAAAAAAAAGCCTCTAGAATCACCTACTTTGCCATCTCTCTCTCTCATCTGCCTTTGCCATTGTTGCAAACTCTCTGTTTGTACCTTCATTGACGTGACTAGGGGTGGGTACTGAAATCAAAAAGTGGATTGAACCGGCTGGTTGTAGGCAATTTTTGGTTCTTAAAATTTGAAATCAGTGATAATCAGTTCGATTCCTAGTTTTAAGTGTGGATCGAAACATTCGGATTCCTTAGATGAGATTGTTAATTTTTTTTTAATCTTGTTCTTACAAAACATTTCTTAAAAGTTGAGTCAAGACTCAAAACCCTAAGCCTCTCATGTGCATGCCTCTACTCTAAGCCTCTGGTTTAGTTTTAGGACTAGATAGGCTAGTTTCTAATTCTAGGATAGGGACCGGCCACCCTGAAACCAATCATCCCTAAACATGATGTCCCCATTGCCAATGCATCACCATGATCAATATTAGTCATCGCCATATTTTTTTTCTTGGTTGGAAGTTGTCGTCATGTGCTTCTTTCTCTCTCAAGATGTCGCCATTGGCAATGTGTCCCCATGATCACTATCAATTTGTCAATTTTTGGTGAACATTTGCCCACTTTTAAAAGAATCAAAGTTGAACATTCAAAATGTATGAGTCTCAATTCTTTAGATAGTATAGAGTGCGTATTATACCTATGACACTTTGTACTTTGTGCTCTAATGGCTATTTTGTAGCGTTTTGACGCATCACTTTGATCGACAAGATTCATGAATTCCCATCATTATGTATCATATCTTCACGGATCACTGTTCCTTGAATCGTCACCCTGCTTTGAAAAGTATAAAACTGACCAAGATTTGATTTTTATCATCATTTGTTCTCGACTGAAACCCTATTCTCCTTTCGGACTAAACCCTTCGCCTCAATGATCCGCTTGTCCTCAACCTTGTTGCTCCGATGGCTCGCAAGGCTTCCAATATTCCTTTGCGGATTATACTGCTAACTTTGACAAGTTGCAAGAGGACGAGTACTGTGACAATTGCTATTTTGAACTCCAGAACTATCCTAGAGAATATCTTGACAATGTTTTTGGGCCCTTGTTTTAGGCAGCATTTTTCAGATTCCAATTACCCTTTGATGTTGAGTGTAGAGAAACATCCTTTCCAGAAGCCTTCTATTGTAGATGTCTGGACCATTGAATCCCATCGATACAGAGGATTTCCTTTTTTTGATTTAGACTTTTTTAAATGGTATTTGAGAATGACGTCCCAAGATCGAATATTTCGTACTTGGAAGGAGGCTGGTATTGATAAAACACTTCAGTTTAATTTGTTTGATTGAGATATGAATCTGTACCTCTTGGGTGCTGTAATAAGCTTTTGGTGTCAGTTGATCAACTGTTTCTTTTTCCCGTGGGACCAATCTTGTTCACTCTCCTAAATGTTTATGTCATAGTTGGCTTCCTCCCTTATGGTGCACCGGGACTGATTTGATGATAATTTCGTTGATGAAGATTTCCAAAAATTCCCTAATCGTATCATGGAAGATGAAATTGATTGCCCTCTGATATGCTGCTCCGGCATTCTTCAATCCAAACGGCATTCAGCCATTTGAACATTCCAATAACCCCTAGACATATGAACATAGTCTTGTGCACATCTTCTTCTGCTCAATAAATTCGGTTGTCTACCGAGTGACCATGCATTGAGGGCATAATTTCATCTCTCGATGCTATATTTAGTAACATATCAGCCATCGGCATCTAATACTTGTCTCTAGGAATCGTACCATGCAAGTCTTTGAAGTCAATACGTATACTAAGGGTGCCTTTAGTAACCATTATATTCTTAGGAATAATTTATGTTCACAAATTATTCTTTTTTATTTTGTTTTTTGGATGAGTTTTTGAGCATTTAAAGGTGTTTGAATCGCTCAAAATTTTTATTTCCGGAATAGAAATGCATTTAATACGATTTTTAAATTTTTTTGTGGCTAGAATTTTTTTTAACTTTTTAATAATTTTATTATATTTTTCTCTTTTAGTTTTTTAATAATTTTATTATATGTATTTTAATTTTATCATATTTTTTAGTATAATATTATTATTTAATTTTTTATATTTTTAAATATAATTTAATGTTATAATTTAATTATATTTTTTAAAAAAATATTTTAATTTTTTAATAATATTATTATATCTTTGCAACCAGCTAGAGAAAGAAGAAGATAACGGACTTAATGGGTGCTGAATCTATCTACATTTGAATGGATTGGCTTGAAATTCTAGCCTAGGTATAGCCTCATGAAGGGCATTGACAATCATTGGTTTGACCACATCGATTATGTATTTTATTATCTAGTGTTTCTCAAACATCCTTCTCATGGTAGCCAACAACATAGGATTTGGCTCCAACTACCTTCGTTGCTTATCAATGAGTTGCCTTGGTGGGTCGACATCTCCATCTTACTCTTGTTCTACCACTAGCTGAGCAGTTGATTACTTAGAACATTCAGTCTTTTCATTGTTTGGTTGTGGTAATAGGTTGCTACTGCTAGCATTGTTAGGATCCAATTGATTCTTTGTTTGCATTATTGTACTCCATCAAATTAACTACACAAGTCCTACCGAGTGTGTCAAAAATATATTTTGTCGGAATTTGACTCGAATTTGACTCCGTAGTAAATATCTATCATCGAAAGTTATTCTTTGACTTTTATGATGGAAGATAGGTTTTGTAGCAATTCCGAACAAGAAATATCACAAGTAGAATAACTTCACTTCAAATGGAATTGGACATACACAAATTTTGTCGAAATTTAATCGACAATAAAGTCTAAGAACATAATCACTTCAAAAGGAACCAAACATACACAAACTATGTTGGAATTTAATTGATGACAAAGCCTAGGAAAATGAAGATGCAATATCAGAATTTAATTGATGATGCGGATTTGGAAACTACACCTAAGAAACACATAGGAACTTATTCGATAACATCAGTTTGGAGACTATAACTCTAGTGAATGAATTAAAAAAAATGGAAAGAAAACATGTTTGCTTGTTTCGTGTGTTGCCGGGGGAGGGGGTTCTACAGTAGATGAATGCTGACATTTATAGGGTTTATGACATAACCATCCAGGAGTAGTCCACTTGCAATTGTAGCTATGCCTCCACATCTTCGAGAATCTTAGGCCCATGTTCTCACAATGCCATGATCTCGTCTTTAGGCGGTCGCTCCCTTAAAATCGCATTTTGATCCTTTGTGTCCATTTATTACCACATCCATTCTTACTCCACAATTGATTGCACTTTGTTGCTTCATTCACTAATGATTACAAATTTCAAAATTCCATATTTGCATCCTGACATCATCTAAATATCTAGTCTTCTCTTGGTATTTCAATTGGTAATCTATCAATCATTTTAACAATATCCTTGTCGACTAACTTTGTTATGACAATCACCAATCATACGCCGTTGAGTATCGGCAGTTGATTAATGGTCATCAATGTATATCAATATCAATATCAATAACTTTCTTCTAGTCGTTAACAATGACTCACATATTTAATAGTAACTTGTATTCTAGCTGCGTGCATATCCATATCGACGACCTGGCTAACACTGTAGCCATTTGGTCACATCGTCATGACATTAGTCTCATTGTTTGTCTCTCTTCCTTCCTCTATCAGCAGATGCAGAGGAGGCTACAGGGTTGCATCCATTGGGAACGAAGTGTGGCCTTGCCCAATCACATATCTGGTCATTTCTGGGCAATGACATTAGATTAGGGTTATGGCATTAGAGGATAAATGTCGTTCAATATACCTAGTAGTTGATGCGCATCTTAAGAGGATAACTACACCTGCCGCAATCTAATCTTAGAGAATCTCAGTTCGCCTAACAATTATAAGAATGAAAGCTAGATTTTTCTGGACGACAACACATGGAAACCTTTAATTGGAGAATCTTTTTGGGGAAGGATGGCTTGTGGTGGCCCATTTGATTTTACGTGAATTTTGATCCCATTCTTGACTTCGAGATACTATCTCAAGAATCGTAGCCCGTCTTATGTGCGCGAGCGAAGCTCAGAAAGAATCACGCAAGTTTATTATGTCTTTGTTGAATTTAAGGACACCGGATGGAATTTTGCTACGCATGCGACGAAGATCACATATCTGTCCATGCATGTGGAAAATGAAAGAGGGAAAGATTCCTGGATTCGCATCGCTTTCTATTCTTGGCATTGCATTTTGTAATGGCAGGAATCAAAAGCTGATCGGGCTCGAGATCCGAGAATCCACCGTCAAAGTGCGGAATAATTATTCAAAGATGCAATTACGTTTGAACGAATTAAAGGATCGGGAGTTACGAGAAGGAAAGCAAGTAATATTCTTTTCCTTTTCGAAGGGAATAAAAGATGGGTTTTGTCATCACCTACTCATACCAAATCCCCTACGATCTATGAAAATTAGGTGTCCCAAGTTTATTTTCTTAGGAAGTGACAATCTCAATAGGCTCTACTAGATTAAGAACAGACATGAACAAATATTACTATTCATTTATTTGCTTGTTCTCTAGACGTATGGAAAAACCCACGTATCGTATGGGTCCACGGCTGGAATAAAATTGTTTAGAGGGGGTCCATGGTCCCGTGTAAGCAATATTTAGGAAAAATGATAGAGGAGTGTGGGATCCGTACTCTTTCACTTTAAAGATGAAGTGACCGGTCGAACCATTCTCCAATAAGGACGGATATCTAAATTTGTACGAAGATTTAATGTCCATGTTCGTTAGCAAGTGGACCATAAAAAAAGACATCACAAGTATCATGATTTTCGTACAACATTTATAATTATCATAACTTTTTATTTTCGTTTATTTAAGTGTTATAACTTATGTACGTGCTCACTTAAGTGCCATTATTTAAGTGCTATAGTCTTTTAAAAACATTCACCACAAATTTCATATCACATTGGATTTTCAGTACTTTGGTGAATGTTTTTAAAAATGTTATAGCATTGAGTGCTTAATTAAAAGTAATGACACTCAAGAGAATATATAATTTTTTTTTATAGAAATTATGACACTTCTCAATTGGTTGGAAAAAAAGTTGTAATATTCAAGTGAGTATCATAAGAAAGTTATGATATTTGTGATGTTATTATTATTAAAATATGAAAATAAGACCATGTAGAGAATACTTTGTTAATGAAAGTTGTTTTCTTTTGTAAATTTGATGGCACCCTTATTCTTTTCGCCTTCCTATGGCATTTGTGCGTAAGTTTATTCAAGTCGGTTTCCCATTGAATGAACAACCATGGAGAAATGTAATTCAAAGGATTACGTGCAGACCCTATTACAAATTTACAATACCTTCGATTCGGTATACCGAGTCAATTGTACATGCATACTGACATTTAGGGTTCCCAAGAAACCCCTCCGCCGGCTATTTATGCATATGCACCAAAAGGAATTAATCAAGAGAGAATTGCTCGCGTACGCAAAGTTTGTGTGCTGCTCTTCCTCTCTTTGGTCCTTGAAATGACATAACGAGGTAATGCGCACCCGAATATACGCCTCCTCCATCATGTTCCCATTGACCCGTAAACCATTAATCTCACTTTGATTGTCGACGGGATCGAACCGAAACCATACAATTTCGTGTGAAAAAAAAAAAGAACAAACATGGTCTCAAGCTTTTCAAACGGAATATGTGACGCATTGTCGGGCCATGACCCCCCCCTCTCTCTCTCTATTATATTCTTTTGCCTGAGATGGCCCATTAGGGTTTACTCTTTGACGCAAAAAAAAAAAATTGGTTCACTTTAAAGCCCCCCTCTCGGGTTATTATGACTAAGTGTTTGCTTTCTTTTTCCTTGTCCCTCATAGATAACATCCCATGACCCACTTGAGGAAAAATCAAGCATTAAAGTGAGGGAAACGCAAAGGAGAAGAGAGGGGAAAAATGGGAATTTTGTTTTGAGATTGATAAAGAGGGAAAGGCATATTACCTACCTCCTCTGCCCAATGGGGTACAATCTCCTTCTTCTCCTTCTTCTTTTTTTCGGATAAGATAACCTTGATCGAGCTAAATGGAAGTCCACTCATAAGACATGATTAGAAAAGAGCAGAATCATAAGCCATGTATTCTGCATGCACCGGGGGGAATTGTACTGTGTAGTGAAATCATTGTGATATGCGAGTGACGCTGCGCATTGATTGCCCATGAGATGCCTAGATGCATGTGCTATACACGTCGTGTATATGATCAGCATATGTAGAGCAGTCAATTGGGCATCATTCCTTGCTAATTATATCAGTAAAAACTTGATTGATGTAACATCGATTGGGTATCGTTATCATGATAAACTTGATCAGCAAATCTTACCAATAATAAAAAAAATAGTTGCTCGATGTTTTACTTTTCACCATCTACCGTTGGACTGGCAACTCTCTTTTCAAATTCGAAGGTCTTGAAGTAGTTAACCGGAGTAGGAAGAAGGTTCTAAAACTAGAAGGATACGCTGCTTGAATGACGTCGACAAATTTGCAACATGGTACCATAGGGTGTCGTGATACAAGAAGATTCGGTTGACCGTCCTTGATGGAGAAAATAGACAAGGCTTGAATTGAATAGATCATATCCACTAATTTTGCAGTGTTGAACCGTTTTTGGCAATGATATTGGGATCCTCTAGATTTAGGAAGTGAGTGGACATTCGGTTCATGCAGATTGGCCGACTAGAGTTTCCATCCCCTTAAAATAATGTCATGTAAATAAAGGATGATCGAATGTTGAAATTTGAAACACATTATTATCAAATTACCCTCACCCATCAAACACGCTAAGCAGTCGCCAGCCATGCCACTACCCACGAAGCTCAATAGCATATCATCGACAAATGTTGCGGCCTTCAACGCCGTGGATTGAGATCACCGCCGTGGAGGCCCAAGGGTGGTAGCAGCGGTCAGGAGGTGGATGGTCTGCCACTATCGTGGCGGCACGTGTTCGACATATTAAGGTTCGAAAAGAATCTTGACGTGCCGCCTTCTCAAATTTACCTTCTAACGAAAGTGAGAATGATCCCAGTCGTTTTAGATTAATTCACCCTAAAAATCATGAGGCATACAGTTTCTCCTATCCTAAGTCCTGTTGGAGATGGAACGGACACATCCTTCCCACAGTACATTCCAACAAAACAAGGACTATGGAATCTACACATCATGCACCCATTATTCGCAAAAATTCCCTCAAACCCACACCATTTTCCATCTTCTTGTGAGCTGGATAATTAGGAAAAAAAAAGGGTCGAAAAGAAAAGGAACGAAACACCCCATTGTGGGACAAACACTTGTAGCATCATCTCGATAGCAAAGCACCACAAGACAACTTTAAGAGGAGGAGCTTGTTGATCCACCCATGATTGGGACCCGATCGGCCCTTAAAACCAGTGGAAAATCAATCGGCACTCGGCGTTAGTGAGGTTGTAAAGCTAGATCCCCATTTGGAAGATAAACAAAAGGATGTAGGACTACTTCAATTTCAGGTAATCAGTATAATTGTTTTTGGTACCCCAATGCAGCAATTGGTCCGCCGTCAGCTTTTGATTAAAGAACAATATTAGCCTCCTTAAACGCATATAAAAAACATATTGCTGGTCCCTAATCAATGCCCGAGGCCGGAAGACAATCATGAAGGGTTGGGCAAGACATGCTCCATCATCAAAAAAGGGCGTCCTCGGAGAGCGTATGTGCGTGTCAGTGTGCTTCACGCAGGATTCAAAGACTGGTCAAAACAGCCGAAACGCAGGTTTACGGAGTCAAGAGCTGAGAATTGGATTAAAGAAATCTGGTGTTTATATGTACTTTAGGCCGAAGGTCGGGAGGGCCATTTGTCGCCGAACGCCCGTGGCGGAGCCGCCTATGGTAGCGTGGGCGGCGTGGGGGGCATATTCCACTATCGAGTGTAATGCTTTGGTATTCTTTATCGTCAAGTAACCGTAGGCCTAGGACTAACAAAAGAACATGCTATCTCTTTCTTTTCTTTTATTACTTAAAGAATTGGTTGAAAAAATTATATTAATAAATCGTCAGAAAGGTTTTGAATTAACTTGGCAAATTGTCAAAAGATTAGCGATAAATTGACATAATTGAAATATTTAGGATTATATTGGTAGCCATATGATAAATTTGTGATTTTTTAAACAATTTTTCCTTAGGTTGTGTATAAAGTCAGTTTTCACGCATGCTTTCTCTGTCCAATCGAAAGCCGATTATGTATGTAGATATTTGTAAATTCAAGAGCAGTTTTTCTATTTTTAGTCTAATCTCAAGGGGGTGGCATCAGCCCATCCTAATCATTTTCAGGAGAAATTTCACATTAACGTACCTTGAACCCTCATTCTTTTGTGGTGGTAAACCCTAATTTTCAAGTCCATTTAATCACCTCTAAGCTCTCGTTCCTTTATATATTGAATCCAGATTTTAAGTTAATCTCAATTTACCCTTTAAGCTTTCGCCTCTAACGCATCAAACCCTAAATTTTAAATCTTTACACGTCGCTCCCATGGACTTACAAATTGTATTAGCCATTAACATCATCAAATTCAATGTTGCTAATGACTAAAACAATGCATAGGTTTGGGAAAGTAAAGTAAAGAAATTAAAATTCAGGATTTAACGTTTAGGGGAGTGAGAGATCAAGAAAACAAAGTAAAATTACACAATATTCTTGTTTGTCATAACCTTTTGAATTACCGCCGCAGGTTTTGAAAGAAGTTCTCCATATTCAACTGGGGTCCAAACACGCGCCTTTGCGCATGCAGCATTTTTAAATTAAGTGTGATTGACCGTATGTTTTGGTGGAGTTTTGAGTGAAGTGTGGAAGCAAATGCTGGCAAATGAAGGTGGACACTCCGAAATTCGAAAGTTGACTCCACACTCAGTACGAATAAGCGACATAAATCTCCCATTACACAAATATTTGAGGAACTGAATCACTATAGAACAAAACCATCTCATAACCCCAATTTCAAGACGTTGTGTTTTTTAATGTTGTCACGAAACGAATCAATACGCAATAACTCCAAAAATGTTATCACCAAACGGTAAACTTCGTTAATCATTTCATGTGTGCACAAGTTTCGACCCTTCCCCTTTAGAGGAAGGCAGTCAAACCACATGGAAACTCCATTTTCACCAGATCGTGCAGTCACCGTGTCTGTGCCACAGGGTCGGGCAAAAAGGAAAATTCTAGGGGTTT
This sequence comes from Corymbia calophylla, assembly GCA_014182845.1. Lineage (NCBI taxonomy): Eukaryota > Viridiplantae > Streptophyta > Magnoliopsida > Myrtales > Myrtaceae > Corymbia > Corymbia calophylla. Next base: position 45,357,117 of record CM024700.1, on the reverse strand, counting down.
GGACTTTTTGGGGGTCATCAAATCATTCAATAAGGCAAAAGAGGAAATAAAATTAAAATAGAGTGGAGGAACCCAGCACCTTGAATTTCGGAATAGTGCTCTAATTTTGAAGGACACAAGAGAGTAGGGGACCATTAATGGCCCCAAAATATAGATTGATGCAATTCCATCAAATTCAACGCAATTACAAAAAATCAATCTAAGATAAAAGGTTGTTAAAGGAGTAAACGGCACAATTTCAAGTTGAATCAAATAGATAGTTCAAGCCATTTTTGAAGAAAGAAAGAAAGAAAGAGAGAGAGGTTTCCTACTCTAGATAGAGTCGTTGATCCTTAGAATGCTTTCAAGTGAAACTAGATGAGGCAATGTAGCTAAGCTAATGGGCATTTTCATAATTTTAGTTGTACGAAAGCAGCGAAAAAAATTGCCACGATCGATTTCTAGACCTTCTCATAGATCTATCTTTTGCACGTTAATTATCTGAGACTCTTCGAGTATCCGAGTAATTTCTATCAAGTGTGGGAGTTCCTCATTCTATGGATGCCGTTGTCCTTATCAAAGTGACCTCAAGAGAATGCGCAAGTGAAAAGGGTGAACACACTCACCACTTTAATGAAATAATTTAAATCAATTTTAATGCAAACAATCTTGAGTGAGATGTTAGTGGTTGAGAACAATGAATTCTTGAAGCTTGTTATTCCTTCCGAATTCAAATCTTTTCCTATATTTAGTAATTTCCTACAAAAGATCAATAACGAATCTTTCTTCATTGTAAACTACAACAATTCAAATATCGCGATAATTCGAAATTCAAATGCAACGGATCGTGAAAAGATTTCAAGAGATTTAAATCTCCAATGTGCACAATGAGTTTGAAATGAATTTGTACAAAATGAATGTTCTATAGAGCAGAGTAACGTTTCTTATGATACCCAAGAAAGAGGAGAAAAAAAGAAAGAAAGGAAAGCCAAGATATGATGCATTACGCATACACACACAAAACATTCATTCCAAATTATATGAGAGAGAGAAAAACAGTGCGGAACAATGTACTGCTCATGACTCGCCCTTTATCTTTTTATCTCTTTTTATATTATATTTTAGTTTGTGATTTTCTTTCCCCTCAAATGACTGCTTTTTCACTTTGAAGGGAAGACCAAGAAGCTGAATGTCTAGGACAGTCACAACCACAGGGTACACATCAGAGAGAGAGAGAGAGCCCCCAGATATTGCTGGCTGCCCAAAAGACCAGATGGGCAGGTCGTTTTCAAGCTGAGGGGCGGTCGTTTCGCCATCGATGGCTATCCAAGAAAAGAAGGACCTGCCCGTTGGTCTCTCTTTTGCCCCATTATCGTCCTCTTCTTTAGAAAAAGAACATCTGGGACTGAATCGGTAAATCGCATTTTGGAATGGGGGGAAGAAAGAGAAAGAAATGAAAAACCAAAGAACACCCTTACGACCAATACCCGCTCTCTCTCTCTCTCTCTCTGGACCCTTTTTTTTTTTTTTTTTTTTTTTTTTTGGTGGGTCGAGACTCTCTCTGCACTTTATTCTGTTCAAAATTTGTTACTTTGCTGTTGCTGAGAACGAGGCTGTTTGTTTCTTGGGGGGAGAGAGAGAAACAAAGGCAAAGGGGGAGAAAAAAAGCAGCTAGGCATTCTTTCTTTGTTTCTCTTTTTTTTTTCCCCCTGCCTCTGTGTCTGCCGCATTGTCTTGTTTGTTCCACTCTTAAGACGCCCTCTCTTTCTATCTCTCTCTCTTCACTTACCATTGCGTTAAAGTGTTCATCCTCCCAGACACGCCGCCCTGCGCGCACACACTCTCTCTCTCTCTCTCACTAACTCATTTGCTGATTCTTCCATTGCCTTATACAAACAAACGCAGCTCCAGAAGAGGGTAGACCTGGAAGACCCAATTGGTGTTTAGCCTCTCTCTGCAGCTGTTTCTGGGCTTATTTTGGTATTTGTCCCGAAGCTGCCTCACATACGAAGGGGACAACACAAATCCAAAATTTTCCCCCTGGTTAAGGAGTTCTGCATTGAGAAGTTTTGTGGAGCGAGAAAGCATCTGAAGGAGCTTTTGGGACTTGTGTTTCTGATTAACTTTGATGATTCCAAGCAAAAGCCAGAGGAGGAGGGAGAGCAGAGCACACTCCACAGCTGCATGAACTGTTGTGATACAATGACAGATGGCAACTCCCAGAAAAGCAAGGTGTGTCTTCGATAGTCATTTGGCTGAGATCATAGTTCTGTGTTAATGATAGGTTTGATTGTTGTATGCCTACGATGAAGTTGTGCCATCAGCTTCCTTTGAAATGACTACTGACTTTTACGTATGCATCTCAATGATGAAGCTCTCATGGTCAAAGAGGATGGTCAGGAAGCTGTTCAACATCAAGTGCAAGCCTGAGGACTTTCAGGCAGACGAAATGGTTTCTGCAGGTGGGTCTCTCGATTCCTTTCATGGCGTTAAAATTTTCTTTGGGTATCTACCATTTCTTCTCCCCATGAAATGGTTCTGTCAAGTCTGAAGCATAAGTCTTGCTCTTAGCATGTTTGTGGATTTTAGGCTCAGCCCAGAAAAGATAATCAATTGCTCCAGTATATACAACTCTGAAGTTCGCAACCACCAGAACATGGGAGACTTTAGAGTTGTTTTTTGCTTGCCTAAACCCAGAAAATTGCTTTTTTGCTTGCCTAAACCGATCAAAGTCGTGTATATGTGCGCATAGAAGCTCAATTCTTGTTCAATTTGTGCCATTTTCCTACTACCTTTCCCTTTTTGTTAGATGCGGACGGTGCATTTACCCGCCGGGTTTCTTTTCAGGAGGTGATGTTGAATTCCGAACCAGCATATCAGGGAGAGAACCGGGCACAGTCAAGAAAAGCAGAACAGGTCAAGTATTGCTGAAATTGTATCTTTTGGATTGCACTCAGAAATTACAGCGTTTCTTTTTTGGCCGGATAATTCCTGAAACTGTTTTGTCCATTATCTGATGCAGAAAAGATCAACAAGAACCCAGAGCACCGGAGAAGGAGAATGAATCTTGATAATCCACGAGTTATAGATGTGCACAACTACAGGTACTTGTGCCCCCAGAGTAATTTGGATTATTACCGCACTCTTGTGCTTTTATCTGCACTAAGCTTCTTGAATTGTTGTTGTGATTTTTGGAGCAGCATTTTTGTGGCCACTTGGAACGTAGCAGGAAGATCTCCACCTCAGAATCTAAACCTAGATGAATGGCTCCATGCATCTCCTCCAGCCGACATTTATGTACTCGGGTATGATCTTGTAATTCATCACAAAGAAAAAGAATGCTTCTATAACTCTATTATCCCTAATCACTAATAAGAGAATTGTTATTCAGATTCCAAGAAATAGTTCCTTTGAATGCTGGTAACATTCTGGGAGCAGAAGACAGTGGTCCAGCCAAGAAGTGGCTGGCTCTTATTCGTAAATCTCTAAACAATCTCCCAGGAACCAGCGGAGGCAATTTTTGCTACACCCCGTCTCCAATCCCTCAACCAGTTGCAGAAATAAATGCAGATTTTGAGACATCAGTGAGGCGCAAGGCCTCGACTCTCTTCCCTCGCCGATCATTCCAAACAACCCCCAGTTGGAGAGATACTGACACTTCAATTGGCCAACCGCGGCTCGATCGACGGTATAGTGTTTGTGACAGGGTGATTTTTGGTCACAGGGCGAGTGATTTTGACCCCAGTTTTAGATGGGGCCACAGGCCAAGTGATTATTACCGGCCAAGCGATTATTCCAGGCCAAGCGATTATTCCCGGCGGAGTGATTATTCTCGGCGGAGCGATTGTTCTCGGAGGAGTGATTTTTCTCGGAGGAGTAGTTTTTCCCGGCCAAGTGATTACTCGAGATGGGGTTCGTCGGATGATGACAATGGGCTTGGACCTGAAGATTCCCCAAGCACAGTGTTGTATTCACCAATGTCTTGCGGGGGGTTCCCATCAAATGAAAATGGTTATAGAACAAAAGGGAATTCAAGATATTGCTTAGTTGCGAGCAAGCAAATGGTTGGCATCTTCTTGACGGTATGGGTGAGGAGTGAACTGAGGGACCATGTCCAGAACATGAAGGTGTCTTGCGTTGGTAGAGGATTGATGGGCTACCTAGGCAATAAGGTATTTTTGAGAAATATGGCAATTACTTTACTTTTATGTGCTCTTAGACTCAGGTTTGCATTATTGGAATCACACACGAACATAACGTGAAGCATTGGCTGTGGCTTTGCAGGGATCTATTTCAATAAGCATGTTGTTGCACCAAACAAGCTTTTGTTTCATATGCAGTCATCTGACCTCAGGCCAGAAAGGGGGCGATGAGCTGAGAAGGAACTCTGATGTTATGGAAATTCTGAAGAAGACAAGGTTTCCCAAAGTTAACAGTGCTGGGGCTGAAAAGTCTCCAGAAACCATCCTTGAGCATGAGTAAGGCTCCCTCCAATTGAGCTTAAGTCACTTCTGTAACTAAAACAAAAACAGAACATGGGATTTGGAAAAGAGAAAATGGGAGTTTGTGAAGTTTTCACTTCTGTGTTGAAACAATGGACAATCCATGATGAATGTAATTTGACTCGTATTTATTCTCACCAGCTGTTCCAAGTGTGTTCTTTGCCTTATGTGGCTTCATCATCTGACAAAGTTCTTGTTTCAGCCGGATTATTTGGCTTGGGGATTTGAACTATCGTATTGCCCTCTCTTATCGATCTGCCAAGGCACTTGTGGAGATGCAGAATTGGAGGGCGCTTTTGGAGAATGATCAGGTATGTTAGCACATACTCTTCCCAAGATCTTCTGTCCATTTCTATCTCCTCCTTTTATGTTATGATGACTCTTCATCTATTTAAACTAGATTATTGATCTAAACCATCTCTATTTAATCGTTGCAGTTACGAATTGAACAGAAGCGAGGCCGGGTCTTTGTGGGGTGGCATGAAGGGAAAATTTATTTTCCACCGACATACAAGTACTCTACCAATTCAGACAGATATGCTGGGGATGATATGCATCCGCGGGAAAAGCGTCGTACTCCTGCGTGGTAAGAGATTTAATGCAGATTGCATGGACCTATTTTGTCTGGATTAGTCAAATAAGTACAGAAATATCAAAGGTTTCCTTTCTGGTGATTTTGCTTGCTGATCTGTGTCATCCTTGTTTGTCAAGGTGTGATCGAATTCTATGGCATGGGGAAGGCCTTCGTCAGCTATCCTATGTCCGTGGTGAGTCAAGGTTCTCAGACCACAGACCGGTTTATGGCATTTTTAATGCTGAGGTAGAGTCGAGCCATACACGGTTAAGGAAAAGCACAAGCTATTCTAGTTCAAGAGTTCAGGTTGAGGAACTGCTTCCATATTCACATGGATACACTGAATTAAGCTTTTTCTGAATGACAGTGGAACAACGCTACTAATACCCAGGTACTCTCTCTCTCTCTCTCACTCTTATTATTCATTAAGATTACTTGCTTTTTTTATTCTGGTTTATATTGGAGATGGGCCTTAATGGTGAACTCCATTCCTCTTTAGACATTTTGATTCTCAAGTATCACTTGCATTATGTAACCCAGGCACAATACTGGAGCTCTATCATATTCCTTGTCTTGTTTGGTGGCCTAAAATTAAGATGGGTTGGGCAACTGTTTCATAAACATGAAGGAAATACTTTTCTAAAGAGGATCTGAATTTTGCTCATCTTTTGGAGACTTTCAGAAGCATTTGAAGTGTCTATGGCAAAGTCACCTGAAATCACTCCTTCAAAAGAGGTACGACTTGTTGGCCAACTATTCTAGTCTTTTGTGTTTGGATGCTCTTCCGAGCGAAATTCTTGAGTTTTCTTGCATGTTCTTATTCATATTTTAGGACTTCTGGTCCCCATTTGCAGGCAGAAATTACTTGAGAGAGTCTCCTTGGAAGGATGATGGGGACATTGCCTCACCCACTAACCGAAAAAGGTTCAGCTCTCACTTGTTTTACCTTTATTGGTTTTGCCGTAGAGCTTTATCTTTTTCCTCACCTTGATTAATTCCTTTTTTCCTTTTACTGACCAGGCGTAAATACTACTAACTTCGCTAACCTACTCCGACGATAAAAGCTACATAGTCTTAGCTGCGGAGCTTACAGCTTCAGTACATATCAAAACAACAGATGCAATTAAAAAGCCATATGAATTGTCGCATAATCTTCAGTGACAGCAGTTTCCAAACTCCACGATGACTAGGTAATTAATCATCTTTTGGTATATTTTTATGCTTAGAACTAAATTTCTTGAACTTTGCCACTTAAGAAATAACTGTGATTTCTATCATCTTTATGCAGGATGAGACTTCACCAGGCCAGAGTTGCAAGTTCCAGACCAAAGATTATTTGATTCTTTATTCTAATTTCTTCAGGAGATTATTTTTTTTTAACCCTTTTTGTGAATTTAAAAGAGAAGGAAGAGCGGGCAAACAGAATCATTTGGGTACTCCCCCTTTCTGTTTTAAATGCTTATAGAAGTGAAGCATTTGATGATTTTTGTAAGGTTCTTCATTATTAAAAGTGATGAAGGATCATAGAGAAAAGAAGGAAAATGGAAAGAAAAAGCTGAAACCCTCTTGTTCTTATGCTTGTCTTGTTGCTGATGATTATACTGAAAAGGCAGTTTTCTTGATCCTCTCTCTTCTCACACTCTTCTTTTTTATTTTATTTTTTATTTCAATGCTCCTTTAATTTTAGGGTATCCTCTGCGAGTGTGAAATAACAAACTCCAAAAAGCAGCAAGAGGACAATCCTCGCAGCTTTAGCAGATATAATGGATTTCATGATTGATGAGCTCCCCAATGGAGGGTTCTATAATTACTTTATTTGGAGGGGTATGTGTGTGACTTTGTACCCGTTTGTCGATGTCTCAAAAGAAGTGCAAGTTTTGCTTAAATACTATTTGCCAGTACTTTAAACGGGACGAGAGCAGAAGAATGAAACTTGGATGCCCCACGCCTGAATTTACAAGGAGATGCTCCCGTTGTGAGGAGAAATAAGGGCATGCCTGCTCTGCCACACAGCAGTATGCCGAGCCAGAGCATTAAGCGAATAGTATTATACTGATCTTTCTGTAGCAATTGACTGTGCGGTCCTCTCCTTCCAGTAAGTTTTATGCAAGTGTGGGAAAGACCAGGAGGAATCCGCATCTGTGTGTGAATTAGACAAGTTAACATTGGATCGATAACACAAACTACTATGTGCAAACAATTTCGTAGTTGGGCCACCACCGAGTTTCGGCTTGCATTTTACTGGACCCATTAGATGAGTGAGGTGTACTTACGAGGCAGAGTTATTCCGCCGGTACAATGGTCAGATGGTATCTTGAGTTAGCCTTTATAATTCAGACTAAGTTTGTCTCTCTGTCTTGTCAAAAATATATTCCATGTTGTTGTCGGGGCATTGTTGTAGCTTGAGTTCAAGTTTGCACCGACGAAAATTACGCCACTTGACCAAGTCCAAGGGACATCGGTTTGAATTACCTGAGTTCCATGCCATGAAAACAACAGGGTCCAGAGATGGTCTCTGATAGAACACTTACCGTAAGTGATGACATATTCCCCTGGTCTTTTTCCTTGGAAAGGCAATTCAGTTTGGCTCGATTGTGTTCCAACTTGGATTGGATCATTTTGGCTTTGCTTAATCATGCCAATAAGCTGATGTGCATGGCAAATGAGGTTATCTAAAGATGTGTTTCAAATTGAAAAAAAGAAAGGCTTATCCTTGCCTTGCGCCATGGCAAATAGGCATGCTTTATGAATGAATTTAAAATGAAAGAACCTTATTTTGGTAGGTTCTGAATTCTCATGCACGTATTTTTTTTTTTTCAATGTTTAGAGGGGCCAGGATTTCGACAAAAAAGAAAAAGAAAGGGCCAGGACCAGCAAGAAACACTCTTTTATCAGCTGGTTTTGGATGACTTTCCGAGCAAGAATGAAGTCAAAAGGCCCAAAACCAAGTGATTGATATGCACAAGCAAAGAATAAAGTTTATTTATGAGTTACTGAAAGATGCTTCTGCCGCTTTTTCTGACCCACCGAAATTATTTTTTCAGAGTGATTTAATCATACTCACAGCTACAGAGCATAGAAATAATGAAGTAAGTTGTGCGGTCATTATTTTGTCACTTGATCATGCTTTGGATCTGACACTATAGACCATTTAGCAGAAGTCCTGGAGACTGGTTCTGATAAACAGGGACTAATTTTGCTCAGTGCATTTGTTGTGTCCTCCAGCATGTGTGCATAATTGCTGAGCATTGCGAAAGCCTGGATGACAAAAGCTGCTTGAAATGTCAATTGCCTGCATAGATCAACCAACTTGTGTTTTTATTTCAATTTTTAATCAGCTCACTAGATCTCAGATAAAATTGCTCGAGCTGAGACTTTTCCATCAATCCTCTGCAATTTGGAGCCGTTTTTCATTGTTTTCCAACAAAATTCCTGGACTTCCATTGTTAAGTCACGGAGCAATCATAGAATTCCATTCTAAAATCCAATTTCTAAGTGATCGACATTCCGACCCAAGATCAAGCTCTACTCTAGTTTGCCGTGTACTGTGATGAAATTTGTGAGTATTTTCGCCTCCTTCCATGTTGTTTAAGGGCAAAGTGAACTCTCACTGCTCTGGTCCAAATCCAAGTGAAAACCCATGTTTGTTGTACAGCTTTAGGCCTTATCAATTAAAAATTTAATTCAGGCAGACAAGTAAGAAACATCTCATTTTTAGAATCAATCGGTCCCCTGTGGCAGCAAAAACATGGCTTTGGGGGAGATTCACTTTTCCTCAAGAAGGGGATGATGGAGACATTTCATCATGTATATGCCTGTCAAAGGCTGGTCCTCTTTTTTGACTCTTTTTTGGAGTGTTTCTGCAGTGAATGTTGAAAGCATATAGCAGTCACTTTAGTCCTCAAATTTTCAGTCAATTGTTCGCATTTGTCCCAGACTCTGCTGCACATAATTCACTCATTTGCTGTGCAAAAAAACAAAAAACCTTATTGAACTCCCCTAAACAAGCACCCCGAGCCTATGAGATCAGTTTGGGGCATAATTCAGCTATCTGCTTAAACAACCTATCTGGGTTTCTTCTCTGGTTATTGGGAAAAAAGGGATTAAAAAAAAAGGACTTATGCCTGAGCACAACATGTCTTCCCAATTGAACCAGACCTAGACCAATCTCAGTATGATCGTGAACTGTATGAATATCGCAAACAGGGTATTGTCTGATATGATTTATATCCGGTGATTGATTTCATTGATTACATCGGTGATTTGTTAAAGTCTCAAGGGAGGTAGTGTGCCATGGTAACTAATTTTGTTGTCTGCTGCTGGGAAAGTTAAGAGTTAAAAATCAGACAATCTTAATGGCCTAGATAAAAATGAAAAAAAAAATGAAAATTCAGAGATTTTTTTTTTTTTTTGGAGAAAATTCAGAGATGGAAAGCTAAATGATGCGAGCTTTTCCCCTTTCGCTGAAGATGGGAAAGAAGGGTAAAACCTTTTGGGTATTTGACTCAAGCATGAGCATGCACACATGTCACTGAAGCTTTTCTGGGAGCTGTTCAAGCTCTTCTCTTTCTTTTAATCATTTTTCTTGGACAAGTAACTTTTTTTTTTTTTACCGGGGAGATAATAAAAAAAAAAACGTGCTCTCTTGGCTCTTCTTTTGCCGTGACTGTGAAATGAATACCTATGTTGAAAAGAGCTGGACCAGTGTGCTGATCTGACAGTTAAAATTGGGGAGTCACGATCTGGGGTGCTTTTTAAAAATTTTCTTTGGATTGTTATGTACTTCCACCTACACTTTGGCTGCTTTTGCTGGACAAACCATAATTTCATGTTGCAATACCAGAGAAAAACGCAGGGTTGTGTAATTAGCAGAATGAGCAGGGTGCTCATGTTGGTAGCTGGAGAAACAACTCAATCAGGTCCTTTTGATGGAAAAGTTTGAACAAAAAGAGGGAAAAAGATCGAGTGTATGACTAAACTTTACGAGATATCATAGAGGCATTATGAGGATTAAGCCTCTAATACTCTCGCTAATTTATATCAGTCCAATTCTGCATCAGAATATAGTTAGCTTTCATTCTTGCCTGCTAGATTAGCATGTACTTTAAATTTGGGTATCGATGGAGGAAAGATTGACATAATTTGATTTAGAAAAAAATGTGAAATACTTATATCAGTTATTTGAAAGAGTCCATCTCCTCTGGTTTTTTTAGAACCCAATACTCTAGATTTTGGCATCCTTAGCATCAATCACAAGTCACTAGTAATCAGCCGTGGAATTGCAAAAGGAAGGTGGGAATCTGTTCTGCAATCTTCATGCAACTCCAGTAGTTGGGCTATTCAATGGGCCAGAGAGGAGCTCTTCTTCAACTTTGAGCCCGCCCCAACAGCTATCAATGAAAATGACTGAAGAAGTAGTTGAGTGGTGATTGCGAGACTTTGATTAAATCATCATTTAACAAGCTCTTTCCCAATCTAATGTGGCAAAAAATAAAGAAGAACAAAAAATTAACCGGCCTCATTATAGCATGAGCTCAGTCCATACGAGACTACTAGTTCATCTCGACTGTCGGTCACCTTGGTTACACGATCTAACACTTGATATATTTTAAGCCAATGTTAGAGAAAGTACAGGGGATATAAAACTTGAAATGACCCATATGTGAATATACATATGGAGGTGGTTCATGTATGGATCTCAGACTCGGAATTATAGATATAGGTGAAATAGAGAAAAGAATCACCTTATAAATTAGGGTTTTTATTAGGTCTACTATCAATGTAAAGGTTTTCTTTATATATTTATCGTTGGATGGATGATATGTATAATTCAAAGATAAACATATAACTAAATTTATCTTTTTCATGCATCCCACAATGAATGAGTAAAAGACTTTTTACATAACAATATTTAATATATCTAATACAAAAAGGAGTTATATTATGTCCATTTTTTATAATTCATTCTACATGAGTTACGCGTTGTTAAAGCCTCAAATCCATTATTTAGGCCTCTGGATTATATATTATATTCGCATAAGAATCACTTTGCCATCAAATCATGTTGAGTTTTCAGATCCAAATTAAATGAAGTAGGGATTCTCGCTTATAACTCCGTGCTTTATTCCTAATATTATCACCGATTGGAAAATAAATATGAAGTGTGGGCTTTCCTCAACAGAACAACACAAATAACATATCATAAAAAAAATAAAAATTGAAGCAATGCAAGATATTAAGAAAAAGATGTACATCGCAGAACAATTTCTATGGACATTGTCAAGATGTACATCATTGCTTTCTCCCCCTACTTAAGTCTGAGATTCTCAAAGAAAGTCTGCAAAAAATGGTGATGGACGACTCAATCAGATGTTAAGGATCCATTTGATCTCTCTACTTAACAAGTGTCCGTCGCATCGGTTCTAATTCACGACATCTAAGAGCACACCTAGCATGCGAACGCATATGGATGAGCAAATTCAGAATCATTGCATGTGAAGGTTGCATCGATGTGCATGATCTTCGACTTGGTAGCCGTCCAGTGCCATTTGCTTCTTCCGACATTCGGCCGAGCAGTACACCCCGAGGTTGTAACTGCATTTGAATAGTCAAGCATTTTCAAAGATTCAGAACACGCTAAAAGTTATGAATTACCCTTTGGTAGCAACTAATTATAGAGACAAAAATCCTTATGTACAATCAGATTTGGAGCAATTTTGATGTCAATGACAAATTGGTTCTTTTTGGTTATCCAGCAAGGTCGAAACTAGTGCTTTAATTACTTCAAAAGTAAAAACTCTGGTAGATAATTCAAATATTCCTGAAAATTGCTCTTGTTAAGAAGGTCTCAAACATATGTAAAAGTTATTATCCCAAAAAAGGATTTCACAGAAAAATAAAAGAATTTCAACTTGGAAAATATATACGACAAAACACTAAAAAAAAAATTTAGAATATGCTCAGTTAATATAAGATTTTTTTGCAAGCATAGAAAATATATACCATAAAAATTTTATAATTAAGAAACGAAAGAAAAGATCATAATCGGTAATTACAAGGCAAGAAAAGAAGCTCTAGATAAAAAGACTCGCACCCGTACATATACAGGTCGGTGTTCTTCGGAAGCTTCTTCTTGCACCACGAACATCTCTCAAGAATCTCCTCTGGAAACCCTACACGACGAGAATGGCTCTCGCTGATATTTGAATGTGATCTGACCGCGTGGCTCTTCCACGTATCGGGCGACCCAGTAAATGGTGTCGAGGATGTAGGCGGGTCTCCATTCCGTGTCGTACCCGCATTATTCTTGATGGCCAAGTCTTGACCGTGCTGATCTTGCTCTTGTCCGGCCAAGATGAGCCGATCTCGGAGATGCTCAGCCAATGTTGAGTTGGCGGCGGGCCTTGTGCCGGCTTCTTGGATGCTCTCGGAAGGCTTGACGTTGATGACGTGATGTCTCGGGGACGGCATTATGATTGCTCGCTAGCCTGTGTTGTTCAGGTGGCTTCTCAGGGGATGAAAGAGGATGAAGGTCCTTCGAATGTGAAGAAGATTTGGTTTTCTTTTTCTTTTTTTTTTTGTTTTTGGGGGGACAGAGGGAACGCAAAGGGAAGATCTTATGATAAGATCAAAGATGGATCTTGGAGAAGAAACAGCGCAAAAGAAATGAATTCGTGGGTTTGCGAGAAGGGTTTTAGCAGGGTTTTTACTTGGAAATCTTTTGTATAGAAGGATTAAATAAGGCTTGAAGGATTCGTGAAACAAAACTGTTTCTTAACCTTCCTCTTGACCAATCCCTTCGATTGATGTACTTTTCTTGAAATGCTTTAGCATCATAACGCACGCACACAGTTTTTGTTTGTATACATTTTTTTTTTTTTATAAAAATTAACAAGCTTTTTGACTATTGACACTTAAAATTTTGATGACGCAATCATTCATTTGTTGCATTGAAAATTAAGAATTAATTTTTAACCTCCAAACAAAAAAATAGAAATAAATTGCTTAGCATATAGTTTTAGGAGCATTTATCATTCACCTTGTATTTTTCAATCAATTGCATTAGTGTTGGACTGATGGAAGATAGTTTTGAGCTTAAAATTTGATAAATTGAGCATGTGAAAGGAGAGAAAATTCAACTAAGCCTAGGGGAGGTAGTGGCCGAAATTCATAGGCTTGAAGGGCTTTAATTGGCCTAATTTGAACTTAATTCAGCCCATCGAGAGTTTAATTATGGACAAACCTTAGTTATCAGAGCCCATCACATTAGAAAAAGGCTTAAGCTAAGCCCATGATATTGAAGTTAACCTAAGTTTGCATTATAAATAGAGCATTATGCCTCACAAATTAGGAGGGAGGAAATCAGAATCTCACAATACACTGAAGAATACACATGAGAAAAGGAGAAAAGAGAGGGAGAGAACTCTCTCGGCCACCTTGGCCGAGACATTTGTCTTGTCATGTTGCACTATTGTCGCGCCATCGACCATCGATAACGTAGCTGCTAAACTCGAGCCCAAGCTGCTCCTTCCCTTGGCCGAACATTGCTTTCTTCTGCCTTGTGGCCACCTAACTAAGCCTGTTGCCGCAAACAGCCTACAAACTCAACAACGTTTCTTGACAATCACTATTGAGCCATCAAGATCCCAATTGGTTTTTGTGGGCTTCCCAAGAACGGTTAATACTTCTAGATTGTTCGACGTTGTTGTTGCTCTTATTGCTCTCAGGACGCATCTTTCGATCATGTGTTGTTGCCCTCATGACGTCCAAGTTTTTAGGTTGCATTTGGTTATCTAAATTTTAAATAGGACAGGATTTTATAAGATAGGATAAGAAATCTTTGTTTTGTGACTTACAGATTGAAAGTCAAATATTCTCAATAACAATAACATTAGGCAAATACAAATTTGCAGGTTAGATATTAGCAAAATCATCCAAAACTATATATCTTTTTCAAATTAACATATTCTTACCAAATCTTTTTCAAAACAATAACATGTTAAGATTAGATATTAATACCACTTTTGTCTCTGTATTTGACAGCAAACATCACTAGCTAACCATTCCATCAATGGATGGAACAATTATTGAGTATGACACATGACAACAGGTGACAATGAGTCAATAAGAGAGTCAAGTAAAGAAACTAAAAGAAATCAAACTGTTGGACAAAATGAGTAATATGGAAATGCATTAAATAGCAATCCACTTCAAATATCATATGATTCCAATAAATAGCATAAAGAACATCATTTGATGATGTTAATTGTCATAAAACAACAGAGAGACTCTATAAGAAACCTATTACTTAAAGATAAAATTGACTACAACTTTCCCCTTCCAACTCGCACAAATCCACTACGACTCATCACTCCAAACCATTACTCATTCTCTTCTCTCATCTCTTGGAGAAGAAATTCCATAAATGCCTTCCTGTTATCTCCTTGAAATCCCAAAAAAAGATGAATATTTCAGGATCCTTCACAATTTTTATACATGACTTTATTCTATCCATAGTACCTAGAGACATTTGAAGAAGCTCCTCATTAATTTTTTGCTTGTCATTATCCAAATTCTTAGCATGTCCGATGCGGCTAGCAATCATCTCCATCCTCTAGTTAGCTTTTTGCAAGAATGAGCCAAAAGTTCCTACCATCTCAACTAACCTAGCGGTATGTGTCAATTTTTTTAGCCCTTTTTGTTCTTGAACAATTAGCAACATTTCATGTGCGAAAAATGATAGTTGCAGTAAGTTTTGACTTACACCATTTGTTTTCACATCATCATAATTTCACCTTCTTTATGATCTACTATCGAATGAGCTTCTAAGGGGTATTCATTGAGAATACCCTTGGCATGGTCTTTTCCAAATACGGTTGCTAGTTGATCATATTGAGGGAAGGACTTCCCTCTCAAAGAAGCGGCTCATGGATAGGCCTACAAAGAAAAAAAACATTGTTTTGTTAAAATATAAACAAGTAATAAAGAAGAAAAATAAGAAGAAGTGATACAAACCTTGCAATATTTTTGTCAACTATCCTCAGAATGAATATTGGCATAGTGCTTTTCACAATCCCACCTAAAGCCACTATGATCCCTCAAGTCATATATTTGATTGTACAACTTTTTCAAGTTTTTCATCTTCAACTCTATGTGAGAATTACCTTTGATGCCAAAGCCAGGGTGGCACTTTTCTTCAAACCACTTATTTAACATAATCATATAACCACTCTCAAAGCTGTTATTAGCTTTCATTTTTTTCACGCAACTAATTCTTCAAGATCACTCAACTAATTTTTTTCACGCAACTAATTTTTTTCACGCAACTAATCATATGTGACATTTTGAAATTTCTATCCATTTTGAAATAAATGAAGAGTTATTTATCAATGCGTTGTTAGTTACATTTACTTCAAATTGATCACTCACGAGTTAACTAACATATTCGGGAAGACAATTAAGGATCGATATGCATATGACTAGAAAATTCAATTGGGAATATACCCTTCGACCATAAGGATTAAAGATGGATAATATCATGCATTCACAAATCAATTAGTGATTGGAAATAAATTGATTTGATGAAAGTACGAAGTCGGATTATGGGTGATTCCACATGACTTCGATATTAATAATGAACGATGGTAAGCCGATTCCTTTATAATTTTTGTACTCAGATGGAGTAATTGATCCTTCAAGATTACATAACAACCAAGGGTTACTCATGAATTAAAGATGCACAAACGTGGATTGAAAATTGTCAACTATGGGTCAATTTCGCGTGAAAACCCTAAAAGTCATATGATAATTTAGGTTGTACTAAAGTCACAGTTGGTGGATTTTAATCTTGATTTTCAATTCGATTTCGGATATTGAACTTTCAATAACCTCACGATTAACCTATTGGACATCACCTCATTAATTCTCAATTTTATCGAAAATGCTGAAAATTTTGGAAAGGTGAATAACGGGCTAAGAAATTGGAGTTACAGGAAGTGGGCCCAATCAAAGGCCCATTGGGCCTTGTGGCCACTGTGGCCAGCCCATCAAGGGCCCATAGGGAGGGTGAAATTACCATGTTGCCCTTGACTTCTAGAAACCTTTAATTATGTGGTCCTAAGGCAATCTTGAAGGCTAGGTCCACATTGAACCTTAGAGAGCAAGTTGGGTTCAACTTGCCCATCAAGTTTTTCTCTCTCTCTCTCTCTCTCTCCTCCCTTATGCTGGCCGACCACCTTTCAGCCCCCCTCTCTCTCTCTCTCTCTCTCTCTCGTTTTCTCTCTCTCTCTCTCTCTCTCTCGTCTTTTCTCTCTTCCCCCTCATTTTCCTCCATTTTCCGTCTCCCGCTATCGTTTTCTGCCCTTGCCATTTGTTGTCATCGCTGGTCAGACCTTCTACTACTTGCCAGAGTCGCTGGTCATTGTCTGGAGCACCACCAACCGCCATCCAGCAACCATCCAACACTGCCCAACTGCTGTTTCCCCCTATCCAGCGCATATTAGCCCTTGCCGAAGGCTGTTTTACCGCCGGTCACCACCATCCATCATCCTTTGTTGCCCTCGAGCTAGCCACACACCGTTCTTGTCGCCGCCATTGTCTCGAAACCGTCGAATTTGATTAGCACGTGAGTTAATTTCCTAATCTTTGATTATGGTATTAAACTCTATTGGTGGTGATTAGCTTAAGACTAATCTTGGTTAGGATTAGTTTAGTGCTAATTAATTGTGCTTTGTGCTAATTTTGATTTGTGGTAGATTAACTATAATTAACCATGTTTAGTGATTAATTTATTTATAGTTAATCCTTATTAGTAGTAAATTATCATGTTAATCTTGTTTAGTATTAAACTATGCTATTAATCATGGGTAAAGTTAATTAGCCTAATTAATCTTGGCATGATTGTAATAATTAATATTTTATTCAAATATTAATAATTGTTTATTTGAATATATAATAATTAGTAGTAATTTTGATAATTTATTTTTGGGTATTAATTAATTAATTATTTTGAGTAGTAAATTAATTTTAGATATTAAATAATTAATTATTTGTGGGTGATAAATAAATAATTATTTTTGAATTAGAGTTAATTAATTATTTTGGAGAAATAATCAATTAATTACTTTTGAGTAACATATTATTTTTGGGAAATAAATAATTGATTATTCTTAGTCGATAATCTGCGAGTTATTCTCATGTAATAGTCAATTGATTATCTTAAGGTGATATACATAATTAATTCTTGGAGGTGAATTAATTATTGTGGTTCATTATTATTAACTTTGAATAGTAGGTAAATTTATTTGTAGTCTTTGCTTGGATTATATGCACTTACTTTGCTGTCTGAGGACATGTTTTACGGTTTAAAGTGATTATTCTGCAAGTAAATGAGGGGCATTATTTAAGAAGAATTTTATGAGTTGGTTTATGAGAGATGGAATGTGATTGCCTTATCTACTTATGAAATAAGGTAAGAAAGTGTTTATAAAGGAGGAAGTTTGGAAAGTTGATATGTTTAGCATGTTTGTGTGACTATGTATGAAATATTGTTGCATCGTGTGCTTGAAGTTTGCGATGAACTGTTGTATGCGAGCATGAATCACGCTTGCATTAGCTAAAGTGAAAGATAATGAAATAAGCATGAGTGATTGATGTGCTTGCGTGATCACATAAAAGAACCCATCACCAAGTGGGGGCTGTGGTTGACGAAGTCTAATATATCGAAATTCCCGATGGGATTTTCAGAAGCCGAGTCGCGGTAGAGGCTAGGTTGATGCTTCTTTATAGAATGCCATCTAGACAGTGTCCCATGACATAGCCATGCGCACTGAGGTGGGACGATGCCTGGTTATGCTGGTAGACTATCAACTCTTTTATTGGTAGTTTTTCCCCCAAGGTTATAATGATCGGAATGCGAGTGAGTATATTGTGCATGGGAAATCTTAATGTGTGTTCTGATTATGTGATATATCAATTGTATTGAGATGTGCATGTGATAAAATTTATCATGCAAGTCGTGTGTGCTGAGAGGAGGTAAGGATGCCTGTTGATGCATTTGTTGACTATTAATGACTACATATGAGTTATGACCTAATTGTACTTTTATTAATGGCAAAACATGGGTTTTGTCGCTATTGATATGTTGTTGATAGAAAGACTGCACATTTAGGGCATACCTAAGGTGAGTAGATTTCCTAGCTGAGGCTTAGGTCATTAACTTACTAAATTTATCTCATTTGTTATTATTAATCATTTTTCAGGTTCATAGTATGGAGAATCCCCAAGTGGTGTGGTTTCTTGTGGTGTTTAGGAAAGTTAACCTTGGCTTTGCTAGTCCCTTTTGTTGGCTTAATAGGAAGTTGCTTGTTGTGAGGGCTTGTAAATGTAAAACTTCCTAGGATTAACTAATAATTAAAACAAAGTTATGTCTTTAGTAATGTTGTTGTGATGATTTTTCTTGACTAGCCCTATTGTTATGTTAACTGTGGATTGTTTATCATTTCCGCATATGTTTAATCGAAAGATAAAAAGAATAGTTGGCGAACCGTAAGTGAATAAGGGTTGTTGCATGCTCAAGGGTCAGGGTGTGACAATTTAGAAGGGCATTTTCTTTATTTATTGCCCATACATGTCGATCTCTCTTTGTTTCCCTTCCTTGAATTTGACTGAAATTGCTACCCTTCATTCTTAAACATCTCATTGCAATTTTAGAAAATTTAATGATGGAGGATGGTGTGATAAATAAAATTTAATCAGACTGATAGGTTAGATAATAGTAAAATATCTAAAACAATGTATATTTTTAAATCAAAATATTTTCATAATCTCACCAAATCAATCTATGATCATTGCTAGAAATAAACAAACGCAAAAGAAATGAACTAAAGTTAATACGGTGAAACTGATAACCATAAATGTAACATGATAGACGGACCAAATTTCTCAAATTTGCTTTCAAAAGAATAAAAGTGGGGGCTACACTATTGAATATAATGCATGTTAATTTTTGTTCCTTTTTCAGTGATGATGATGAATACAATGACTAATCAAAGAAACAAGCAAATGTCCCTAAGACTGGCCAAGGCCAAGAAGTAGAAACTACATACACTCTTCTTGACAAGAGGGACGCAATCGGGAAACAAATGAATCAATGATGACAATTCACCAATAAATCAATGATGACATCCAGCCATGAATACAATTGCAAATATGTAATCACAAAAGCACATAAACCGACAAGGTAAAATAATATAGTTCTAACATTTACTTCTAATATACATGTTTTCCCACATTGCACTTATAAAAAATAATACTACACAACCAATGAATATCTCCTGCTGAGATCAAGTATTCATAAAGCATAATTGTGAAAAGATATAGATTGCTTTAACAATGAAAACATTATTGATTGAATCTCACTCCGGATAAACATGAGCTCATTCTCATAAAAACAAGGTATGGATCATCACTCTTTACTACCTATATTTTAATATTGACTTGTTCCCTTAAATTTCGACAATAAGGAACAAGGTAGAATCATAATTGATTACACTGATGACTAGAGTAACTACACCTGTGCACATTGTATTCTACTAATGTATGCTTGACATGCTCAAGAGGAAGTTTTTCAACAAATTGCCCAAGCTCGACCCAAAAATACAAAGCCAATATCACAACCACAAAAAGAGAGAGAGCAAGGGTAACAATTTCACCAATAAATAGTCATTAAAATCAACCTTCACATCACCTTGCATCCACCAAAGGGCCAAGATAAAGATACAATAATGATACAAAACTTTCGCAAAAAGAGACATCATAATCAACAAAAGAAAAAAACAAGCTCGCAAAGTGGAAACATCTGAATGAAAAATTTTGGTCCAGTATCCGTGTCGGCAAACAACGATTCCATCACTAATGAATATTCTATCGTTTACTTACTGTAATTGATGACGGCTGGTCATTGTGAAGTCTACACAGAGAGAGAGAGAGAGAGAGAGAGGAAACTATAGTGGAAGATGTTAGTTATGTATAGATACCACATCAAGGAAGGAACTCATGAACCTTGTAAAGTGTGCAAGTATGGATGCATAGAGAGATGAAACCTCATGAGGAAGCAAAACTGCTTGTGGCTCCTCACTGGAAATGGTGCTTCAATTAACAGCAGAAACTTCTCTGTTTTGCTCAGAGAGAAGGAATGAAAATAGAGCCTTGAACTTCATTCAGCATATAAAAAACTGTCTAGTACAAGCTAAATAAGAACCACTTTTGGAATTGCACACAAACGTGCAAAATAGAACCACACACAAACGTGCAAAACATACTTGTTCCACTTCCTGGAAAATAGCTAACAAACCAACCGCCTAATAAATAAACTTGATTGAGTAAAAGAAAAACTAAAATAACAGCACATCAACAGCAACATTGAGACACAACTCCAACACTATCCACCAGCCATGCATAATTCTCAACATAAGAGCCAGAATAGGAAGCTACAAACAAGTGTTCTTCCTCAGTCTCATTCACCGCTATCTGTGCTTCTCCTACTTGCTAGTAATTGTTCTCTTTGCAGATCGCTTCCATGTGGCCAACCTTGTAACATCTTCTGCACTTAGCATCAGGTTTCCTCCAGCATCTAAAGGACTAATGATTGGTTCCATCACAGTGTTGACAAGGCTTCGTGTTCTTCTTCCATTTGCCAGACCTACTAGAACTTCCTTCTTTTGCTGCAAACTTGGAGTCACTTGCATTTCCTTTGGACTGATTCCATTTCTTCCCTTTGCCTCCATCATTGGACTTCACTTTAGCTTGCAATGCACCCCCTACATGCTCTTCTCTTCTCATCAGTCTTCTATGCTCCTGTGCCTGCAGGGCATTTAACAATTCTGCAAGCTTTATGTCAGCCAAGTCTCTTATATTTTCCAAAAAAGCTACGGTGGCTTCAAAATTCTCTAGAAGAGACACCAGGATCTTCTAAACTAGCCTTTCATCCTTCAAGTCAGTCCCTAAGATTCTGATTTTTTCAGCTATCTCAATTAGCCTATCAGAATATTCCTTCACTGACTCTGAATCCTTCATCTGCTGTCTTTCAAACTCTCTCAAGAGATTCAGCACCTTCATGCTCCTTATCTTCTCATCTCCCTCGTATTCATCCTTCAAGAAATCCCATATTGCCTTTGCAAAATCACATCTCATGATCCTTGTGAAGATAGGGGGTGAGATAGTAGCATACAGGCAAGACTTTGCCTTGGCCTTCCTTGTGATTCTCTCTTTATGGTACTTTATTTTATTCAAGGTCGGATTGTTTGGAAGTGGATCAACCTCATAATCATTCTCCACAGCCTCCCATAGATCATGACCCTCCAAGAATGCTGTCATCTTGACAGCCCAAGCTTGATAATTTTCCCTAGTAAAGACTGGAGTAGCCATTGTAGAGAATCTACTCGATCCTGCCTCCATTAGCTTTTTCTTTGCAGATTGGAAGCAGTTTTGATTCACTTACCCTCACTTCACAATCCTTTAAGATCCCATAGAGGCTCTGATACCAATGTTATAGCTAATATAATCAATTAATAGTAGAAACTTCTTTGTTTTGCTCAGAGAGAATGAGTGAAAACAGAGCATTGAACTTCATTCAGCATATAAAAAACTATCTAGTACAAGCTAAATAAGAACCACTTTTGGAACTGCACACAAATGTCCAAAACAAACTTGTTCCACTTCCTAGAAAATAGCTAACAAACCAACCGCCTAACAAATAAACTTGATTGAGTCAAAAGAAAACTAAAACGATAGCACATCAACATCAGCACTGAGACACAACTCCAACAAACTCCTCCTTGGATCAATTGCTACTGCAAACTCCTATTTTCTCTCTTAACATCTCAAATCTTCCAGCCTAAAGTGGCTTTGTGAACATGTCTGCAAATTGATCTTCAGGTCTGCAATAGACCAAGTTAACTTCACCACTTTGTTGCACTTCACGCAGAAAGAAGAATTTGACTTTAAAATGCTTGGTTTTGCCATGGAAAACTGGATTTTGTGATATTGCTAATGCAGCCTATTGTCACATTAACTTCAATGCAATCACCGAATTCAATTTTCCATGGCAAAACCAAGCATTTTAAGGTCAAATTATTCTTTTTGCGTGAAGTGCAACAAGGTGGTGAAGTTAAGTTGATCTATTGCAGATCTGAAGATCAGCTTGCAGACATGTTCAAAAAGCCACTTCAGGCTAGAAGATTTGAGCTATTAAGAGAGAAAATAGGAGTTTGCAGCAGCAACTGATCAAAGGAGGAGTTTGTTGGAACTGTGTCTTAGTGTTGCTGTTGATGTGCTCTGTGCTTTCTTTGTTATGCCTGATGTATGCAGAGAAGTGAAAAAAATGCCAAAGAGAAGAGTACCCACACAAAAGAGATTTCACCGAAACAAGGGAGAAGAAAATAAAGGAGAATTGAAACTTTACAGCTCTATTTCGAAAGCCAGACATTAATGGAATTGGCTTAAATTTGAGTATGTTGTTTGTGAGATCAAGGGCTACAAGTTTATGGTTTTCGTTTGTCGAGAATTGCCTTTGATTCTCCGATTGTGGTTAAGATTTTCTCACTTTGAATTTGTTGATTCACCTTTATGGTGAGGAAGTATGTTTGTAATGTTGATGTTGATTCTATAATGTGTGACTAGAGAAGAATACTTTATATATCATACTATTCTTTGTGATTAATGGAAGATTTTGGGTAATCAGTAGTTTTTTCCGGTTGGGTTTTCACGTTAAATCCTTGGTGTTCTTGTTGGCTTTGTCTTATTATTATTTCTGCATTATATTTGCATATTGTGAGGATATAATGGTTGGTTATTGTTGAGGTTAAGTCGATTCCAATCCGTCTAATTTTATGGAAGAAATGGATCTTGATTAAATTTTGCCATGGGTGAGATTGTTACCTCAAGTTCTCCCTAACAAAGTGATATTAGAGTTAGCATTGAAACTCTATTGATTAATAAAGGAAACTAGTAGCATCATGTTTAAGTTGAATGCCTCAAATTATTCTATTTGGAAGCCTCAAATGAAAGATGTGTAATGAATATAATCAGGCTATATGCTTGAATGCTCCACATTTTTATTGCTAATGTTTTTACTATGCCTTCTTAATATCGATTACCGTTCGAGCATACTATAAATAATTGAAATAATAATTTGCAAGCTTTAAGTGTGATAAATAGAATGATTGCTAGATGTCTTTAGCGGGTGGTTCTAATGTCATAAATAGAAGAATGAGATCTATAATGTTAGGACATTAAGATTTTTGGTGAAGAAAATGATGAGTATTTATATTGTAGGAGCCTTATTGGTTGTGTTAATTGTCAAAGGATTAGCTCAATGCATAATCATCTAATGAGATGAAAGGAATATCCATATGAATACGTCGGAAAAAAAGGGGGAAAAAAGTGCCTCGAGTCAATTTGTTAGGGTTGGTAGTTCATTGGGTCCATGGAAATTTTGCGAAGGATTTGGAGGACCATATGGCATTAATTAAAGAGGTTCTGCAGAGGAATGATGCATTGGCAAAATCTAAGGTTCTAAGCAAATTAATGGAAGAAATGACTTGGGAGATGAGCAAATTTGGTAAAGGCCACATGATGAGCAGGGTTTTGAATTTAATGAAAGGGGTCAAATCTTCTATAAGTATGAAAGATGTTATGAGAAAGTAGAAAGTATCATCTACTTATGCACAATATTTAAAATCTACTACTGATAAGGCAATTACCATTGAGAAAGTGGAGGGTTTAACTCAGGCTCTTCAAGCAACTTTGTAGTGGCTAGAGAAAGGAGGCAGCATTGAAGATGTGAATGCCATCTGTGGTTCAGATGTCCTATCCTAGATATTTGAGTTGAAGGACAAGTATGTAGTAAATCTTGCACCATTCATACATGGTATGCGCTACACTTTCTGTGGTCGACATTTTACAAAAGTGGATAAACTTTAAGAGATTGTTGACAAGCTTTATTATTATGTTCGGGATGGTGATGTAATTATTGACTTTTGTTGTGAGGCTAATGAATGTAATTGGATTGTATGCTTGAATACTCTACACTCCATTGCTACTGTTTTTCTATGCTTTTAGGGTCTCGCATAGTATAAATTATTGAAATAATAATTTGTAGGCTATGAGTGTGATAAATAGAAAGATTGTAAGATGTCTTCAGCAGGTAGTTCTAATGTCACAAATAGAATAAAGAGATTTACAATGTAGGGACATTGAGATTTATAGAAAAGAAAAGGTTGAGTGTTTATATTGTAAAACCCTTATTGCTTGTTCTAGTGGTAAAAGGATTAGCTCAATGCATCATCATTTAGCAAGATGCAAGGATTATCCATATGTAGACATTGGAAAAAAGGAAAAAAATTTCTCGGGTTAAGTTGTCAAGTTGTCAAGTTGGTAGTTTATCCGATCCATGGAAATTCTGTGAAGGATTTTAGAGGACCATTTGGCGTTTAAAGAGGCTATGGGAGGGATGATACATTGACGAAATCCAAGATTCTAAGCAAATTAATGAAATAAATGACTTAGGAGAGGAACAAATCTAGTGAGGGCTCCATGATGAGTAGGGTTTTGAATCTAATGAAAGAGACCAAATTTTTAATAAGCGTGGAAGATGTTATGAGAAAATAGAAAGTGCCATCTACTCATGCACAATATTTGAAGTCTATTGATGATAAGGCAATTACTATTGATAAAGTTGAGAGTTCGACTCAAGTTCTTTGAGCAGCTTTGTAGTGGCTAAAAGAATGCGGTAGTATTGAAGATGCGAAAGCTATATGTGGCCCCAATTTTTTGATCCAGATATTTAAGCAGAAGGAAAAACTTGAAGTATGTCTTACACCATTTATACATAGTACGTGCTACAATTCCTTTAATCAACATTTTACGAAATTGGACAAATTTGAAGAGATTATTGACAAGCTTTAATGGTATGTTCGGGATGGAGATGACACTTAAATAACTGGGCTAGCACATTTAGGCCATAGATAGCTTTCACATCTTCAATGTTGCCTCCTTTTTCATACCACTACAAAGTTACTTGAAGAGTCTGAGTCGAACCCTCCACTTTCTCAATAGTAATTGCATTATCAATAGTACACTTCAAATATTATGCATCAACATATAACACTTTCTGCTTTCTCGTGATATCTTCCATACTTATTAAAAATTCAGCATCTTTAATTAGATTCAAAACCCTACTCATCATGGGCCCTCATTAGATTTGCTCATCTCCCAAGTCATTAATTTGCTTAGAACCTTGGATTTCGCCAATGTATCATCCCTCCTCAAAACCTCTTTACTTAATGCCACATGGGCATGCAAATCCTTTGCATGATTTCCGTGGACCCGATAAACTACCAACCCCAACAACTTGACTCGAGGCACTTGTTTGTTTGTTTTTTTTTTCTTCTGGTGTCTGTATATTGATATTCCTTATCTCTTGTTAGATGATAATGCATTGAACTAGTCCCTTCACGACTAGCACAATTAATAAGGCTCCTACAATATAAACACTTAGCATTTTCTTCACCAGAAATCGCGATGTCTCCACATTACAGATTTCCATCTTTTATTTGTGACATTAAAACTACCCGCTAAAGACATCTAGCAATCCTTTTATTAATCACACTTAGAGCCTGCAAATTATTATTTCAATAATTTATAGTTTGCTAGACCCTTAATAAGTATTAGGAAGGCGTAGAAAAAATAGTAATAATGGAGTATGGAACATTCAAGCATATAATCTAATTATATTCATTAACCCCACAATAGAGATCAACAATCATGTCACCATCCCAACCATATCAATAGAGCTTGTTAACAATCTCTTGAAATTTATCCACTTTTGCAAAATATTGACCAAAGGAAGTGTAGCGTGTACCATGTCTGAATGGTGCAAGATATACTCCAAGCTTGTCCTTCCACTTAAATAATCGAGTTAGAATATTTGGGTCAGATAGTTTTCATATTTTCAATGATGCCTCCTTCCTCTAACCACTACGAAGCTGCTCGAAGAGCTTGAGTAAAACCCTCCACTTTTTCAATAGTAATTGCTTTATCAACAATATGCTTCAAATATTGTGCATAAGTAAATTACACTTTTTGCTTTCTTATAATATCTTCCATACTTATTGAAGATTCGATCTTTTTTATTAGATTCAAAACTCTGCTCATCATGCAACCCTCACCAGATTTGCCTCTCTCCCAGCTCATTTCTTCTATTAATTTGCTTAGAACCTTGAATTTCGTGAATGCATTATCCCTCCCCATTGCCTCTTTAATTAATGCTACATGGTCTTTCAAATCATTCTCTGAATTTTCATGGATCAAATGAACTACCAACCCCAACAGCTTGACTCCAGGTAATTTTTTTCCTTTTTTTCGACATCTGCATATGGATATTCTTGCATCTCGCTAGATGATGATGCATTGAGTTAGTCTCTTGACGACTAATATAATTAATAAGGATCCTACAATATAAACTCTCAGCCTTTTGTTCTACAAAAATTTCAATGTCCCCACATTACAAATCTCCTCCTTCTATTTGTGATATTAGAATCACCTATTGAAGATATCTAGCAATTCTTCTATTTATCACACTTTGAGCTTGCAAATTATTACTACAATAAATTATAGTATGCCAAATGCTTAATCAGCATTAGGAGCCATAGAAAAAATACTTGCAATTGAGTATGAAGCATTCAATCATATGGCTTGATTACTTTCATTAATGATAAACTTGGAATATATCTTGCACCATTCATACATGGTACACACTATACTTCCTTTGGTAAACATTTTACGAAAGTGTATAAACTTCAATGGGTTGTTGATATGCTCCATTGGTATGTTCAAGATAACCATTTGATTGTTAATTTCTATTGTAGGGCTAATGAATGTAATTTAACTGTATACTTGAATGCTTCATACTCCATTATTACTATTTTTCCATGCCTTTCTAATGTTGATTAAGGGTTCGACATACTATAAATTATTAAAATAATAATTTACAGGCTCTAAGTGTGATAAATACAGATGATTGATAGATGTTTTGAGCTGGTGGTTCTAATGTCACAAATAGAAGAAAGAGATCTGCAATGTGGGGTCATTGACTTTCTGATGAAGAAAATGCTAGGTATTTATATTGTATGACCTTTACTAGTTGTACTAGTGGTCAAGGGACTAGCTCAATACATCATCATCTAGCAAAATGTAAGGATACCCATATGAAGACGCTGGAAAAAAGAGCGGCAAAAAAGTGCATTGGATCAAATTGTTGAGGTTGATAGTTCATTGGATTCATAGAAGTTCTATGAAAGATTTGCGGGACCATGTGGCG
Organism: Corymbia calophylla; assembly: GCA_014182845.1. Taxonomy (NCBI): domain Eukaryota; kingdom Viridiplantae; phylum Streptophyta; class Magnoliopsida; order Myrtales; family Myrtaceae; genus Corymbia; species Corymbia calophylla. Next base: position 45,329,684 of record CM024700.1, on the reverse strand, counting down.
TTAATTAAAAAGGTTGTGGGGAGGGAGATGCATTGGCAAAATTCAAGGTTCTAAGCAAATTAATGGATAAAATAACCTAGGAGAAGAACAAATATAGCGAGGTTCTCAAGATGAGCAAGGTTTTGAATCTAATAAAAGAGGTCGAATCTTCAATAAGTATGGAAGATATTATGAAAAGGCAGAAAGTGTTATTTACTCATACACAATATTTGAAGTCTACTGTTAATAAGATAATTACTATTAAGGAAGTGGAAAGATCAACTCAAGCTCTTCGAGTGACTTTGCAGTGGCAAGAGGAAGGAGGCGGCATTGAAGACACGAAAGCCATTTGTGGCCCAGATGTTCTAACCTAGCTATTTAAGTGAAATGACAAGCTTGTAGCATATTTTGCACCATTCATATATGGTACGCGTTATACTTCATTTGGTCGACATTTTATGAAAGTGGATAAACTTTAAGAGATTGTTGACAAACTCCATTAGTATGTTCGGAATGATCACTTTATTACTGACTTCTATTGTGAGGCTAATGAATGTAATTTGATTGTATGCTAAGTGTTTTGTACTCCATTACTACTATTTTTTCTATGCCTTTCTAGCTTTGGTTAAGGGTTTTGCACACTATAAATTATTGAAATAATAATTTGCAAAATCCAAGTGTAATAAACAAAAATGATTGATATATGTCTTGAGCGGATGGTTCTAATGTCACAAATAGGAGAAGGAGATATGCAATGTGGGGACATTGAGTTTTTGGTGAAGAAAATGTTGAGTGTTTATATTGTAAGACCCTTATTGATTGTGCTAATATTCAAGGGCCTAACTCCATGCATCATCATCTAGTGATATGTAAGGAATATTTATATGAAGACACCGAAAAAAAGGCAAAAAGGTGCATTGAATCAAGTCGTTGAGATTGGTAGTTCATTGGGCCCATGGAAATTCTACAAAAGATTTGCAGGACCATAGAGTGTTAATTAAAGAGGTTATGGGGAGGGATGGTATATTGGCAAAATCCAAGATTCTAAGCAAATTGATAGAATAAATGACTTGAGAAGGTCGCAAGTCTGTTGAGGGTCGCAAGATGAGCAGGGTTTTTAATCCAATGAAAGAAGCCAGATCTTCAATGAGTATAGGAGATATTATGAGAAAGTAGAAAGTGCAATTTACTCATGCACAATATTAGAAATTTATTGTTGATAAGTTAATTGCTATTGAGAAAGTGGAGAGTTTGACTCAAACTCTTCGAGTAGCTTTCCAATAGCAAGAGAAAAGAGACAACATTAAAAATGCGAAAGCTATTTGTAGCCCAAATGTTCTAATCCAATTATTTAAGTGAAATGATAGGTTTGGAGTATATCTTAAACAATTTATACACAGTACATGCTACACTTCATTTGGTCGACATTTTATGAAAATGAATAAATTTCAAGAAGTTGACAAGTTCCATTGGTATGTTCGAGATGATGAGTGATTGTTGACTTCTGTTATGGGGCTAATGAATGTAATTATGCTTATGCTTGAATGCTTTATACTCCATTGCTACTGTTTTTGCTATGCCTTCCAAATGCTGATTAAGTGTTTGACACACTATAAGTTTTTGAAACAATAATTTGTAGGCTAGATGTCTTGAGTGGGTGAAATGATAGGTTTGGAGTATATCTTAAACAATTTATACACAGTACATGCTACACTTCATTTGGTCGACATTTTATGAAAATGAATAAATTTCAAGAAGTTGACAAGTTCCATTGGTATGTTCGAGATGATGAGTGATTGTTGACTTCTGTTATGGGGCTAATGAATGTAATTATGCTTATGCTTGAATGCTTTATACTCCATTGCTACTGTTTTTGCTATGCCTTCCAAATGCTGATTAAGTGTTTGACACACTATAAGTTTTTGAAACAATAATTTGTAGGCTAGATGTCTTGAGTGGGTGGTTTTAATGTCATAGTAGAAGAATGCGATTTGTAATGTGGGGACATTGAGATTTCTCGTGAAGAAAATATTGAGTGTTTTTATTATAGGACCCTTATTAATTGTGCTAGTGGTCAATGGACTAGTTCAATGCATCATCATCTAAAAGATGTAAGGAATATCCATATGCAGAAAAAAAAAGGCAAAAAAATTGCCTCTGGTCAAGTTGTTAGGGTTGGTAGTTCATTGGATCAATGGGAATTCTATGAAGGATTTACAGGACTATGTGCCATTAATTTAAGAGGCTATGGGTAGGGATGATGTATTGGCGAAATCCAAGATTATAAGCAAATAAATGGAAGAAATGACATAGGAGAGGAGAATATCTGATGAGGGTCGCATGATGAGTAGGGTTTTGAATCCAATTAAAAATGCTAGATCTTTAATAAGTATGGAAGATATTATGAGAAAGCAGAATGTGTTATCTACTCATGTATAATATCTGAAGTTTAATGTTGATAAGGCAATTATTATTGATAAAGTGGAGAGTTTTACTCAAGCTCTTCGAGCAGCTTCGCAGTAGTTAGAGGAAGGAAGCATCATTGAAAATGTGAAAACTATCTATGACTCAAATATTCTAACCCAGATATTTAAGTGGAAGGACAAGATTGTAGTAAATCTTGTGCCATTCATACATGGTACGCGCTACACATCTATTAGTCGACATTTTACAAAAATGGATAATTTTCATGAGATTATTGACAAGCTTCATTGGTATGTTCAAGATGATAACGTGATGGTTGACTTTTGTTGTGGGGCTAGTGAATGTGATTGGACTGTATGCTTGAATGTTTCATGCTCCATTTCTACTATTTTTTCTATGCCTTTTTTAATGCTAATTAAGGGTCTGGCATACCACAAATTATTGAAATAATAATTTGCAGATTCTAAGTTTGATAAATAGAAGGCTTGCTAAATGTCTTCACGGGTGGTTCTAATGTCACAAATGGAAGACAGAGATCTACAATGTGGGGACATTGAGATTTTTGTTGAAAAAAAGGTTGGGTATTTATACTGTAGGAGCATGATTGGTTGTGCTAGTGGTCAATGGACTAGCTCAATGTATCATCATCTAGTGAGATGTAAGGAATATCTATAGAAATTCAAGAAGAATTTGCAAGACCATGTAGCATTAATTGAAGAGGATATAGAGAGAGATGATGCCTCGATGAAATCTAAGATTTTAAGCAAATTAATGGAAAAAATGACCTGGAAGATGAGCAAATTTGGCGAGGGCTGCATGATGAGTAGGGTTTTGAATCTAATAAAAGAGGCCGAATCTTCACTAAGCGTGGAAGATGTTATGAAAAAATAGAAAGTGTTATTTACTCATGCACAATATCTAAAGTCTGCTATTGATAATGCAATTACTATTGAGAAAGTGGAGGGTTCAACTTAGGCTTTTTGAGCAGCTTTGCAATGGTTAGAGGAATGAGGCAGTATTGAAAATGCGAAAGTTATTTGCGGCCTAGATGTTTTGACCTAGTTATTTAAGTGAAATGACAAACTTGCAATTCATATATGAGACGCACTGCACTTCCTTTGATCAAAATTTTACGAAAGTGGATAAACTTCAAGAGATTGTTGACAAGCTCAATTAGTATTTCGGGATGGTGATGTGATTGTTGACTTCTATTGTGGGGCTAAGAATGTAATTGGGATGTATGCTTGAATGCTTCATACTTCGTTTGTACTGTTTTTTCTATACTTTCCTAATGCTATTAAGGATTTGGCACATTATAAATTATTGAAATAATAATTTGCAAGCTTTAAGTGTGATAAACAGAATGATTTCTAGATGTCTTTTTTGGGTGGTTCTAATGTCACAAATAGAATAAAGAGATTTGCAATGTGGGGACACTGAGATTTCTGGTGAATAAAAGGCTGAGTGTTTATATTGTAAGACCTTTATTGATTATGCTAGTGGTTAAAGAACTAGCTCAATATATTATCATATAGCGAGATGTAAGGAATATCCATATGCGACGCCAAAAAAGTGATTTGGATCAATTTGTTAGGGTAGGTAGTTCAATGGGTCCATTGAAATTTGACCAGGATGCTAGCAAAATAGAATTAGTGATTATGCTTGTTCTTAGTGAATTGCCTTTTAAGTTGGTAGAGCATGAAGGATTTCATCAATTTGATAATATAATCGACCAAAATTCTTAATCCTGACTCGCAAAACAATAAGATGTGGTTGTCATGATTTATACTTGGAGGAAAGAAGTAAATTGAAAAAAATATTAATGTGAAACATCTCCTAGAGTATGTCTAACAATTAATACACGGACTTCTTATCAAAATTTGAATTGTATGTGTCTGACTACTCATTTTGTTGATGTCCAATGGAAGTTGTAGAAGAAAATAATAAATTTTTGTCAAATCTTGAGTTATTATGTTGAGATAATCAGAAAAGCAATTTTGAAATTTTTGAGTGATTGGACATTTAAAGAGTTTTTTCTACCACCATGGATAATACTAACTCGCATAACTTTGGTGTTCAATATCTGAAAAAGATTCTTAACTCTTACAACTCTCTATTATTGAAAGTTGAGTTACTATATGTGAGGGATTGTGCTCATATATTGAGTTTGATTGTGAGAGGGATTAAAATATATTAATGATTCAATTGCTAGAATACGTTCGGTTATGCATTACGTGAGGTCCTTTCCTTGCAAGCTTAAAAAGTTAAAGGGTTATGTTGAGCTAGAAAATATTGAGTCCAAGAGTCTTGTATGTTTGGATGGGGAAACTCGTTAGAACTCGACATATGTGATGTTGGAATTAGCCTTGAAGTTGAAAGAGCTTTTAGCAATATGGACCTTTGGATAGCAAATATGCTGAAGAGCTTTCCAAGGCGAAAGTGTTACCCACTAGTGAGATTAGAAATATGCCCGTCACTTTCTTCCTTTTCTAAAGTTGTTCTTTGATATAACTATAAATTTAGGATTTATATGATAATTGACAAATATTGTGGAAATGAGAACCAAAGTTTGTGGGAAATGGCCAAGAGAATGAAGATTGAATTATTAAGTATTTTGGCAATGTGAACAATATCAATCTCACTTTATGACATAAGTGGGACTATATGAAGTAAATGATTAGTCTTGTTTATGATAGCAAGCAAGTAGAAACTTTACAATAAAAAGTAATAACATCTCTAACACTATTGTTTGAGCAATACCGTACTAGTATATGCCCTCAAAGCAACCCGATCCTAAAAAGCACAAGGATGGTAAGCATGTCAAGGTCCCCGATGGTTGGTGCTGACATTATGATTGAAATGTATTTTAGCCAAATTGGACAACAATATTTATATGAAAATTTGGATTGGACAAGTACTTGGAGGAAGCGTGTGAACGTTATAACTCTGAATTTGACATCTTAAGTTGATGGAAAGTAAATTCATCGAGATATCCTATCCTTTCCACCATTGCTCGAGATATCTTGGTTGTGCCCATCTCGATTGTAGCATCGGAGGTTGCATTTAGCGTAGGAGGTTGCATTTAGCATAGGAGGTCGTGTGCTTAATATGTTTCGTAACTCTTTGACCCCAATCATGGCAGAGGCTCTCATATGTGCTTAAGATTGGTTACAATACGACCCATTTTCACATTCAATTGAGAACTTAGAAGAGATCGAAATCTTTGAGTCAGGTGATAAAATATGGTTATAGAATATTTATACCTTTCTTTTTTTTCAATGCATATGTTAATTCTCATTTTTATCTTGAATTTATTGCAGAGTTGCCAACCATGACCACAGAGCGAAACTCGATATTGACTTCTGTCAATTGTTGACATTCCTATAAGCTATTACTAAATGTGCATGGGGGGTTTTGTTTGGAGGTTTGTTCTTGTTCGAATCTAAGGTTTATTTGGTAAGAAGCTTTTTAATTTTAAATTATTTTGGTCTAAGAAGTCGGTCTAAAAACGAAGCTGCAAATTTCTCCTGAATGGTTCTTTTGTTTGGTGATTGATGTTTAAAAGTGATTTTCTATCCTCCTTTCTTGGTCACCTAAATGTTTATTTTCTATCTCCTTTCTCAGGCACCAACTACATATGTCAAAGGTGAGATAAAGGAGGAGGAAGAATAGAAAAGATATGGTCATGGAGATCTCTTTATGAGCCCTTTATTCACTTACTCTTAACCATAATTGCAGTATCTCGATTCCTTTCTAAGCTTGTCTTTAGTTGATTTCTCTGCTTAGCGATGGCGATTCCATTAGGAAATTGACCCATGGAGCAAAACATCGTGTCCATTTATGAACAAATTGTGCTGTAGTAGAAGCATTTTGCTTGTGTTATAAAGCATAATAATTTTGGTACATATGGCTATATTTTTAGGACATATGTTAAAGAAACTCCTTTATATAGTGTTGTTTTCTCTTTAACATTATAGTAATGTTTTCCCCTTCTTTAAGCAGTTGCCAAGCTCCTATTATTCCTTAATATTGTGCTGGAGTTTCATTTTCTTGATAGTCTTTTGATACTTTTTTCTGTAGTTTCTTGATTAGTAGCTCATATTCTTCTCAAAATTCTTGTAAACTTTGAATAGCGAGATGGAATGCCAGAGATCTTCTTTATTATTTTCTGCCATAGAAGCTTTTCAAATTATCATAACCTTTTATTTAGATCAGTTTGCTCATTATTGTAAGAAACTATTGCGTTGATTTATGTTCTTGATGAATTGCTTAAGGAGGGCATTCTTTGTCCAACTTCTAAGCACACCCGAAAAATATTTATGGCAAAATTTTCACAAGAGATGCTAAACATTTAAAATATGCATGTCCAGAAAATCACTCAAACTACAAAAAGCAAGAGATCATAAAGAATCGAAGAGAGAAAAGCCACCTTAGAGGAAATAAAGGAGAAGCACACTTAAAAAAAAAAAAAAAAAACCCAACCACCCGACCCGGTTTTTCGCTTTGTGTTTCATGCAGTTCAAGTTAGGTTGGGTTAAGTCAGAGCCCACAACCCTATTTTTCGAGTCAGGTCAAGTAACATCAAGACTCAACCCGACCCGACCCACTAACACCCCTATTATCCTTAACAATTTAGATATGATTGTTGGTTATTTCGTGTCCTTATTGAGTTAGACAGTATAAGATTATGGATAGCATCATCTAATTAAATATCTATCCATTGCTTGATTGCTTTCCTTAAAACGAAAACTCAAAAAATATATTTGAATTGGATTTGATTCTTGCTAGAATATTGCTTGTTTTAGGATAGATTGCATGTTTAGATTAGGTAATTTATTTATTCCGAAATTTTAAAATAAAAATACCAAAAATTGTTTTAGGATGTTAGATTTTCCTTTCCTTAGCTTGTTTAATTATTAAGTAATTTTAATTTCTCATTTTAATTAAAAAGAAAAGGATAACATAAAAAAATATCATACATATATCACGTAGAATTAGGTCATCCATTGTATGTCATTAGCATGCATTAAGGTAGTTTAAATGTTTGACATATTAGAATCGCCCCTCATTAGATTATGTCGTAAAATTAATATTGCAAAACATATAATTTACATGTTAGGTTGCACGTTGCTTGCCATCTTAGTTAGAAATTTTTATGCATTATTGGATTGCATTGCACAATCCTAAATATGATTTCTAATTAACAATTGTTACTCAATTTTAGGATTTTCACTCATTTAAATTAAATCTAAAAAAAATTACGTGCAATGCATGCAATGACATACAGATTGTCTATTCTAAAATGAGATGCAACATATATTTAGTGATCTAATATAATGACGGGCAAATATTAATGCAACTATCATAATATGTCACACATTTAAATGATCATAAACATGCAATTGTTGAATGACGTGCAAGCAATGATCTAATTCTATGTGACACACGCATGCTATTTTTTAAGTTTTCTCTTCTTTTTAATTAAAATTCGTAATTAAAATTATCCAATAATTAAACATGCAATTTTAACTATGGAAAATGAAATCTAAATTCTGAAGTAACGTTTTTGGTTTTTTAAAAAAAAAAAATCGGAATAAATAAATTACCTAATCTAAACAGGCAATCTATCATAAAACAAGCAATATTTTAGCAACTATCAAATCCAATTCATATATATTTTTTGGGTTTTCTTTTTAAGGTAAACAATCAAACAATGAATATATATTTAATTAAATAATGCAATCTACAATCTTACTTTAGTTAAGATTAATGAAAGGTTATCCATTTAAATTTAAAAACGGATAAATCGACGATCGTATTCAGATGATTATGTATAGGATAGAAGATTTTCCATACTTGGGCATCATATCTAGTAATTGGCATCCAGTAATTAGAGATCGGATAGCTGTCCAAATAAGTTGTCAAGTCAGGAAACATTTTAAGATTTTGTGAATATTACATTATTTGAGTAAATATCTAACAGAATATACCTAAATACTAACAAAATATATCAACCAATTGCAACATTTATTGATTCACTCAAATAAGCTAATTAAATATTATAAATTTACTAGAGATATGTACCTTACCTAATTTGAGGATGTTCTTTCCAAATTTGAACCAAGCACAATCTGATTGGGATTGCAACCGGCTCCTCAACGGTGTGGCTGTGGCGGCAACGGCAGCGAACAGATGGTGAGCTTGGGCAGCAAGGACATCGAGCTTGCGATGGTGAACCAGCAGCAAGGCGTCACAGCTCACGTTGGCTTGGGACAGCAGTTGAAATTTCGGACGGCTTTCCAGCGAAGGTGACGCTGGCCACGATTTGGGATCGACAACATCGTCAGGTTTTTCCAAGCATCGGGAAACCGGCGAAAAGAATCGGAAAAATGAATGAATCATCGTCAAGAGGGCTTGAAACGCTGGGAACCGCTTGGAGCTGCTCACTGAAAATTGCTACTGGAAGCTGCTGGACGCTAAGCACATCGAGCACGTGTTTGGGCAGCAGATGGGGACAGCAGCAACTTCGGATAGGATACCGGGCCTGCAGAAAATTCGCTGGGTCTGAAACGCTTGACTGCAAAAGGTTGACCAGGAGACCACGTAGATCCCCTGGTGCAACTGTTGAACACTTGGGCTCCTTGGTAATTGCCAAGAAACTCTGCTGGATCACCAAAGTGGAAGAACGCCGCAAAAGAGCAACCAACAACAGAGCAAAGCTTTGCTTTTTTCCGGGGATTTTGGGCCCTCGAGTGAATATCTTATCTGAGATTGAATAGAAAGAGAGAATGGAACGCCAAGGACTCGGATTCAGGATCTCAGTGAGGTTGGAGGCTAGATGATTACGGTGCAGTAGCAGCCTTGTCGGAGGGACTCGAATCGGCGAGTGCTGGTTCTTCGCTGGTCGGGCTGATGTGGCTGGCTGGGGCTAGGGCCGTACAGCAAAGGGAACGGCATAGGGACGGTAAAGGCACAGCTGCGGCAGCGCCATGGGGGTTCTCAGCCAAAGCTTAACCTAGAGCTCTCTCTCTTTTCTCATGTGTCTCGTTCGTGTATTCTAATGAATTGCCGGCCTCTAATTCGTGATGTATAAAGCTCTATTTATAAAGCAAATCTAAGTTAATTTCAATATCATGGGCTTTAACTTAAGCCTTTTCTAATGTGATGAGCTTAACTTTTCAATCTAGCCCTAACTATTTCATCTATTGTATCCATTTTGTATAATTCGTTTACATAAGTTACGCATGTTAAATCCTCAAACTCATTATTTAGGCCTCCGGATTATATATTATATACGCTTAAGAATCACTTCCCCATCATGTCATGTTTTGTTTTTAGATACAAATTATAAGAAGTAGGGATTCTCACTTATAACTCCGGGTTTTTTTTCCTAATATTATCACCGATTGGAAAAGAAATTTGAATCGAGGGCTTTCCTCAGCATAACAACACAAATAACATACCATAAAAAAATTTGAAGCAATGCAACATACTAGAAAAAGATGTACACCGCAGAACAATTTCAAGTGACATTGTTAAAATGGACACCATTGCTTTCTCTCCCTATTTGAAATTGAGACGCTCGAACAAAGATTGCAAAAAATGTTGATAAAGGGCTCAATCAGATGCTAACGATCGATTTGATCTGTCTACTTACAAGTGTCCGTGGCATCGGCTCTAATTCATGACATCTAAGAACACACCATCCCTTGCGAGATGCGTATGGATGAGCAAATTTAGAATTACTGCAGTTGACGGCTGCGTGGAGACACATGACCTTCGACGTGGTACCCATCCAATGCCATTTGCTTCTTCCGACATTCGGCCGAACAGTACACCCCGAGGTTGTAACTGCATTCGAATATTCAAGCATTCTCAAAGATTCAGACCACACTAAAAGTTATGAATTAACCCTTTGGTAGCGACTAATCATAGAGATAAAAATCCTTAATTACATTCAGATTTGGAGCGATTTTGATGTGAAAATAGTGCTCTAATTACTTCAAAAAGTAAAACTCTGGTAGATAATGCAAATATACCTGATAATTGCTCTTGTTAAGAAGGTCTCAAAGAGATGTAAAATTTATTTTCCGAAAAAAATAAAAAAGATATCACAGAAAAATAAAAGAATTTCAACTTAGAAAGTATATACCGTAATCACTAAAATAAAAAAGGAAAATTAGAATATTCGCAGCCAATATAATATTTTCTTTTTCATACAAACAACCTTATGATTTGGCTACGTATATACATACATATCCCTTATAGTAAGAATCATTAACTATATATTTTCTCAGCTTCATCATTCAAAAGGGTATATAACCTTCCGGCCTATAAAGAATATCTCAAAATTTACGTTCAACGCATCTTAGACTTTCTCCAAAAAAAAGAAAAGAAAAACTATTATGATTTAGAAATGAATATAAAAGAGGAAAAAAAAAGGAATCTAATTAAACGAAAGAAACGATCAGAATCAGTAATTACAAGTAAAAGGCAAGAAAAGGAGCTCTAGATGAAAAGAATCGCACCCGTACATATACAGATCGGTGTTCTTCGGAAGCTTCTTCTTGCACCACGAACATCTCTCAAGAATCTCCTCCGGAAACCCTACGCGACGAGAATGGCTCTTGCTGATATACGAACGTGATTCGACTGCGTCGCTCTTTTGCGCATCGGGCAACCCAATAAATGGTGTCGAGGACGTAGGAGGGTCTCCATCCCATGTTGGATCCGCCTTACTCTCGACGACCGAGTCTTGACTGTGCTTATCATGCTCGCATCCGGCCAAGGTGAACCGATGTCGGAGATGCTCAGCCAATATTGAATCGGCGGCAGGTTTTATGCCGGCTTCTTGGATGCTCTTGGAAGGCTCGACGTCGATGACGTGATGTCTCAGGGACGGCATTATGATTGCTCGCTCACCTCCGTGTGTTCAGGTGGCTGCTGAGGAGACGAAAGAAGATGGCGCGGAAAAACAGAGGGAACGCTAAGGGATGATCTTATGATAAGATCGAAGATGGATCTTGGAGAAGAAAGGGCGCAAAAGGAATGAATTCGTGGGTTTGCGAGAAGAAGATGATTTAATCAGGGTCTTAGTGCGGGGTTTTACTTGGAAACCCTTTTATATAGAAGGTGTGTAAATGAGGCTTGAAGGACTAAGGGAAACAAAACGGTTTCTTAACCGTCCACTTAACCAATCACTTTAAGTGATGTATTTTTCTTGAAATACTTTTGGATCATAGCACAAGAATACAATTCTTTTTTTTGTTTTTTGTATACACCTTTTTTTTTAAATCAGCGAGCTTTTCCAACCCAACTTTGGTTAATCTTATGGCTAGCTTGAGATATCGAGCGGTTAAAACTCTCGGATCAATGGCGAATAAAATGACTAGAGTAAAATTTTCCTTCCGATGGAGAGATACAACATAATTACCCATCCCTTTTTGAAAAATTATGTATCCATCATCGCTGTAGAGAAAAAATTATTTATCGGATGATAGATTCTTTCTTTCAAATTCTGATTAAATTCGATTTTCTTCTTTCCCTTCTCTCATTTTTTGAAAGTCCAAGACCCATGATGTCAAGAAAGGACTATTCACTCAGAAAATAAGTTTTCCTAAAAAAAATAATTTACAAGAAATGTACTGTCAGTGTAAAATATTTTGTACACATGCAATTGTGAAATAGAAATTTTCATCTACCCATTGGACCAAACTAATTTAGCAAATGAAAACCTGTAGACATGATAATGACCCCTGATTGTGCAGTGGTTCATTTCCACCATCAGCATACCAAATAAAAGTCAATATAGATACTCCAATTTAACAACCACAAAGACATTTAACTAACGGAGTAATTCCTGATTTTAACCACTAGGCGAAACTCAAAAATGACGTGCTATGTAGATAATTGATTAGCAACTTATTACAGGAGAATTATTGACAATCACACGTAGCTAATTACACTATATGCATATGAAAAATAAATCATTACTCAACTTCTTGGATCACTCCCTAAAATAAATCAAAAATCCTCTCTAAAGATACATTTGCAATTGATTTAAATCTTTCCTTAAGGACTGCATTGTCTTTTGATCATCCTTATCTAGTTCGAAATCCTTTCTGTTGATCCGTCCAACACGATCTGTTTGTTGCAACAATTTGAGGAGCAAAATGGACGATCATTGTATAAATAGACAACCTTGTCTTGCTTGAAGTCTTTCTTGCACGAGGTACACCTCTTGATAAACCCCCCAAATAACCACACTTTGTCATCCTCATGGATCTTCTTTGCCACAGACAACTCTCGCTCTGGCGACTTCATGAAAGATATCCCAATCACTGGAGTTGTGACTGTCGTGTAGAGTGTTGTTCCTTGGCTAGTTTCAGGCCTTTTGACTCCGTGTATGTGTTTTGCGAAGGCTTCACCACGACGGGTTGAGGTCGGATGTTCTTTTTAGTGATTGTTGACATGTAGTCATCATCAATTTACAGTTCTGGACTGAACATTTCGATGTCGCCGGATAACAGTTAATAGAAAGAATATGCCATAGTATTTGACTTTTTATAGCCATAACAATTACTATTTTGATAACGGTACTTCTCTTGACGTATTACTAGAAAATATGCTACTAAATATGGGAATGTGAAGTGGAGCTTGCAGTATCCATATTCATAACGATTTCGTTTGTAAGTTTGAACGCATAGAGTGAGATATTTCACATATCGTCTCATTTATTAATTTCTTTTGGGTTTAGGTGGAATTTTGGGATTCTTAGCCACCGTTTGAATTCATGTTTGTTTTCATTTATTTAAATATTTCTGAAAGTGAGAATACTGTTTAATTACAATGAATCACAAAAGTTAACACTTTTTTAAACGTTATTACTGAAAAGGAAACAAGACAAGTCTGAATGGTTAAGTCCTATATTAGAAAATTAATCATATAAAATCGTTCTCATACAACAATCGGACTTTTAAAATAAAATAAAAAAAAGGACAACCGCTTAATATTCAAGAGTTGAGATGAAATGTCAATGCTAATAGCCTCCCCAACACACAAATGGGTCCTAACAATCCATGAGATGGAAACTTGTTGTTATCGCTATTATTGGATGGAAGAAAATTGATCGCTCCAAAACATATAGAGATGAAAAGTGCAATTTTTTAAAAATGTTTATACAAGTGGACACCACATGTCAATATAGCCAGTGCTGACCTAGCATTTCTAGCGAATTTGGACGAAATTTGACAGAAGGACTTAAATTGTCGTCATGAGTAGTATAAACCAAAAAAAGTATAAGAATCGAATGTAAAATATTCCCTCCAATACTACAAGGACAAGAAATGCATTCCCTAAAGATTTACAAATATTGTGCTAAAATCATAATTCGTTATTTTATTCTATAACCACTGATGTTTTTATTTATTGAAACTTATAGTTAAATTTAGAATATATCATTTTGATTGATTTTTGTAATTGCTAAATAAATTAGCATAGTATCATAAAATTAAATAAACATATCAACTTAATGAATCCATCCAATATCCATAATTATCATTTTAAGTTAACTTATGAACTATATTTAATATTCATCTTTTTAATATAACATTAGTACTATAATCATCAATCATGATAATGAATATATTTTATTATTCACAATTTTTCGTAATTAATTTATTAAATAATTATTTTATAAATTTACTAAATTTATATTTTTTATTATTTTATAATTATAAAATGATCTATATATATATATATATATATATAATAATCAACTATGATAAATGAATTTTATGACTGAAATTAAGAAACTAATTTTATATCAATTATAATCTTTGTTGATTTTTAATCAAATTGCTTAATTTATGTTGGTGTATATTTAGAATGGAATTATGATTCCTTCACATTGGTATGCCATTCCACTCCAAGAAGTCCCAGCCAAATAAAAGTTCAGAGGAATTTTTTTTTTTGTTCGAATCAAAGGAAAGTTGAAATGTCCATTCTTTTGAACAAACAGCAAACAGATTGTTAATCTAATCTATTTCATTAGGAGAAAAACTCTAGAACAATGAGAGCAACCACAAATAGCGGGAAACTGAAAAAGGCTAAAGAGTTCACTTCTTGCATCAATCTCTAAAGCAAAGCCCTATAGGTCCACTCTAAAGACACATCTGCAACTTATTTAATTCTTTTCTTAAGAACTTCATAATCTTTTAGTCTTCCTTGCCAAGCCCGAAACATTTTCTATTGAACCCATCCAAAAAAAAAAAAAATCTGATTGTCGTGGCAATCCGACGAGCAAAATGGGCAATCATTGTACATGTACACTTTTTGATAAACTCCCCAAATGACCCCAATTCATCATCCTCGTCACTCTTCTTTGCTGATAACATCTCTCGCTCGGGTGACTTCATAAAAAATAAAAAAAAATCCTCTCGATCACCGATGCTCACAACTGTGTTGAGTGTTGCTTCTCGTCCTTAGACACACAACTGGCTGTCGAAACATGGGATATTAACTCCACCATGGCAGGCGTGGCTTGTTTTAAGAGGTTGTCAGGATTTTGGCAGGGAACACTAGGATCTTGAGATGGTCTAGGGGCGTTTGATCGCTTGACTAGTTTTGAGTCTTTCGACTCCATGTTTGTGGTCTGAGAGGGTTTCACGATGGTCTAGGGGCGTTTGATCGCTATAGCGTCTCAAAGAGCACAAATTTTCTAGGGAAATTAGGGGTGTGCAACAGGAATCACCCCAACTAGGAATTGCCTAAACTAGCTGGTTCTAGGCGGTTCCCATGGGCATTAGTCCGGTTCGCGGTTCCTATTTTGGAACCAATGGCCGGTTAGTCTAGTTCTCGATTTTAGGGTGAGAATCAAACTGATTGGACCAACTATATATGTGCGAGTGAGTGTGTGTATGATATAAGAAAGCCTAGTATGTATATTGTGATGTTCAAAACTACATTTAATGTTGCTGGAAGATGATATTTGACACTTTGCTCTAACAACTTGAAGCCTGATGTAGATGATGATGACAAAATAGGCAACGACTCTGTAAAGCCAAGTCCAAGAGGAGCTCCCTCCAACAAAGGTGATAGATATTCATTCACAATAAGTGAACTGAAAATTGACATGCCCAGATTGCTTTCTCGAATAGGAAAAATAACTGAGTGACTAGTTCCATTGGGGCCAGAACGGTCGGTTGGTTTGGTTCCTGCTCCCGAGATTGGCCAGTCCAATCCTCTGTCCTAGAAACTGGGAATGGTCCTCCCAGCCCAGTTTCCGGTTTCTTGGTGGGACTAGATTGAATCGGGAATTGATTACCTCTAGGGGGAATCAGCTAGATGACTTAACCAAAATTTGGAGGTTTTCGTTTGAACAACTTTGAGGATTTTTTGGTTCGCAGGAGGACTCAAAGGGATGTGTTTAAGGTTTGAGAGCAAGGAAGCTAAATGTGAGAGAGATAAATAGAGAATTAGCGGATAGAAATAAGAGAACAAATAGGAGAAGGATTATGAGACTGACAGTTGTTAGGACTTTTTATTAGAATTTTAAAGTTTGCTGCAAATTAAATTGGACCAGAAAGGAAACTTGTGAGGAAAGGTTCTATCACTGATTGAGCTCACGTGGACGTGAGGAAAACGTATGGTTTTCAAGAAATACTGAACTTATTAGATACGGTTATCCACCAAGAAAAGATTGACATAAGTTGAATTACTATATAGTATGATATATTAGTTATTTAAACGAGTCTATCTCCTTGTTTTTTTCTTTTTTTTTCAAACCGAATTCTCAAGATTACCCGTTTGAGTCACGCAATTCGATAAATCAAATTAAAAGATCCTGTGAATCTTTTTCTTTTTCGCCCTTTTTTTCCCTCCGTAGCATCAACCACGAGTCACAAATAATCCACCATAGCTCTGCCAAAAGAAGGTACTAATCTATTCTTCAATACAAGTGAAACAAAGAAAAGAATCGACTCTTTATTAATGGGGTTTTAATCGGATCTATTTTTTGGTGAAAAGAATTTTTTGTATATTCACCGTTAGACGGATAATATGAACACTTAAAGATAATCATGTAAATGAAATTATCCACTTGATACTCAACCAATTTGAATGTGAACCGATACTATGTAATCTAATACCCAAAGGAATTATATTATATAGATAGGTAAATTGAAGGACGGTAAAGAGTTATCTTCTTGCATCAATCTCTAAAATAAAGCACTAACAAGTCCCCTCTACAGATATATCTGCAAGCAACTGATTCAAAATTTTCCTCCAGAACTTCATCGTCTTCTCATCCTCCTTGCCAAGCCCCAAATATTTTCTGCTGAACCTGTCGCAGCAATCTGATCATCGCGGCAATCCGAAGAGCAAAATGGTTGATCACCGTACATGTAGACATCATTGTTCGGCTGGAATTCCTTCTTGCACAATGTACACTTCTTGATAAACTCCCCGAATAGCCCCAAGTGGTTACTCTCGTCAATCTTCTTTGCTTCTGACAGCTCTCGCTCGGGCGACCTGATAAAAAATATCCCCTCAATTGCTGGCGGTCGTGGCCGTCTCAAGTGTTGCTCCACATCCTTTGACATAGAATTGGCCTCTGAAGCATGGGATAGTAATTTTGCCGTGGCCGGTGCAGCTTGTTTCAGGAGGTTACCAGGATTTTGAGAGGATCCGCTAGGAGCTTCAGAGGGTCTCGTGGCATTTGAATCCTCAGCTGGTTTCGAGCCCTTTGACTCCGTGTTCACACTTTGAAAGGGTTTCATGTTGGTGGATTGCGGTTGGAACTTCTTCTTCTCAATCGTCAGGATATAGTCATCATCAGTGCACAGTGATGGTTGGACAAAGATCCAATGTCAACTGAGGGAGGCTATCGCAATGGGATGAAAGCATCTTCAATGGCTGGATCGGCTAATAGATACAACTAAATATTCAAGGTTGTCGTTTCAACGAAAGATGAACAGTTTCTGAGGATGTTTTGGCTCGTAGGAAACGAAGGGATGTGTTTAGGGTTTGAGATTAATTAACCAGAGCGAACGTGAAAGAGTGATATATAGAGAAGAAGCGGATCAAAGCAACAGATCCAGCAGGATAAGGATTCTGAGACCGATAATTATCAAGACCTTTAATTAGAATTTGAAAGTTCGCTGCAAATTAAGGTGGACGACAAAGGAAACTAGCTAGGATAAGGTGGGATGTGAGAGAAAAGTTGCAATTTCCACGAAATACTAAACTTGTAATCCCGTTTAAAATTTTGTTTTAGTTGATTTATCAGTTTAAATCGATTATAAATCTAAACTACATCATTCTTCCTTAGCAAAGCCAAACCAAATCATGCGAATAATATGCCGATAATATCTATGATGTACGTAGCAGAACAAATTGGAAAACTATGTTTCTGCATAATGACAATGAGGATTTATGCTTATATTGGGAGCTGTAAGTATGTCTTTTATAAACATGGAAAAGGTAGTCATAAAGGGGTGAATTAGAGAGAAATATAACATAACTTGACCTTTTTAATGTGTTACAATCAAGGGGTATTGAATTTCGAAAATGATATAAATATGTAGCAATGAAATTAGCCATCTTATTTTAACAAGAAAACTAGCTATTTTAGAAAATAGCAAAATATCAAATAATATACCTAATACCTAATATCTAATAATATTTTCTCTAATAGGAGTTTTCTAAAATCCATACATGAAAGTCACTCATTATTAATGATTGCTCCATTCATGTACATCATTGTTTCAATTGGTTCCTATCTAATATGTCTAATACCGAAAGGAGTTCATTTGTAAAGAGTGAAAGGACTCGATCAAAATTTTGAAGGATCAGTCGATTCATCAGTCTATTTACAAGTAGATTTGATTGCGTCAATTTTATACGTCGTGACATGTACATGCATATATGATCTCTAATCACGTATGAATACGCGAATTGGAATATTACAATAGGCGACACCGGCTACTTTGTTGGTCTTCCATACGATCCCCACCATCCGGTGTTGTTGATGCAGCTTCTATGTGATACCCGTCCAATGCCATCCGCTTTCTTCGACATTCAACCGAGCAGTATGCGCCAAGGTCGTACCTGCGCTCTCCAAGCAATCATTTCCAAAAGACTCAGAGAAACGCAAAGTTCAAATTCTGTTTCGGTTCTTTGTAGACTTGACAATCAATAAAAATTCACCGCTTTCATGCATGTGGGTTAAGCAAGAAAAGCAAAGAGAAAAAAGAAAAAGAACATGCAAGTTAATTAAACGAAAGAAATGATCAGCAATAATCACGAATTCACAAGGGCCACAAATAATCTCTAGATAAGGACGACTCACCCGTACATGTAGACATCGGCATTCTCCGGGAGCTTACGCTTGCACAACGAGCAGTTCTCAAGAATTTCTCTAGGATACCCTACTCGACGAAAATGAGGGTCGTCGATCGTTGAATTTCGTCTAATGTCCGTGTCACCTTTTGGGGTATCATCAGGTGTCCCGATAAAGAATTTGGGGGCCAACCTAGGTTGACCTCCATCCCGAGTCGGTTCCGCATTATTCTCGACGACCGACTCCCGAATATTAGGATCTTGCTCATGTCCAGCGATGGCGACCTGATCTTGGAGATTCTTGGCCAATGTCGACTCGGCGGCTGGCTGGTTGCCGGCTTGTCCAACACTCTCGGAACGCTTGACGTCGATGACGTGATGTCTCGGGGACAACATGATGATTGCTCACGAGTTTCTGTGGATTCAGGTGGCTGCTCAGGAGATGAAAGAAGATGGAGGCCCTTCTGATATTGAAGAAGATAGGGAAAAACACAAAGGGAACGCTAAGGAAAGATCTTATGATAAGATCAAAGATGGGATCTTGGAGAAGAAAGAGCGCAAAAGAGATGAACTCGTGGGTTTTGCGAGAAGATGTTTTAATTAGGGTTTAAGAGTAGTTGGTTTTGCTTGGGAACTCTTTTTGTAGAGTGTGGTGTAAATAAGGCTTGAAGGACTCGCGAATCAAAATTTGAGAATGTGCTCTCGCCAATTGCCGTTGGATTTCGGCTCACTACTAAAACGGTTTCTTAACCGTCCCACTTAACCAATCACTTCGAATGGATGTGTCTTTCTTGAAATATATTTTGGATTATGACTCCTGCATTGCAATTTTTTATGTACACACCTTTTTTATCCGTAAGTGAGCTATTCCGATCCATCTTTGATTAATCTTATGGAGAAATCGAGAGATTGAGTGGTTAAAACTCTCATATGAGTGGTTTCCTAACCGATCACTTGAGTAATGTATTTTTTTTGAAATATTTTTGGATTTTAAACACGTCGTACGATTCTTTTGTATACACCCTTTTTTTCCACAATGAGGTTCTTCGATCCTTCTTTGATTAATCTCATGGCTAGATTGAGAGACTAAACGGTTGAAATCTCATATGAATGGTGGATAAATGACCAGAGTAAAATTTTCCTTCCATTTTTTGAAAAATTATGCATAGGTCATTGGTGTAGATAAAAAATTACTTATTAAATAATATATTACCTCTCATTCGAATTCCAATTAAATTCGATTTCCTCCTTTTCCTTTTCTCTCTTTATTTTTAAGATCCAAGACCCACGATGCCAAGAAAAGACCATCCACTCAGAAAATAAGTTTCATAGAAAAAAAGGAATTTATAAAAAAATACCGTCAGTGTAAAGTATTTTGTACACATGCAGTCATGAAATAGAAATTTTCATCTACCCATTGGATAAGCAAATGAAAACTTCTATACATGATGATATATGAACCCTTTTTGTATAGTAGTTTATTTCCACCATTAGTACACCAAATAAAAGTCAACGTAGATACTCTAATTTAACAACCACATATACATTTAGCAGAGTGATTCATAATTTTAACCACTAGACGAAACTAAAAAATAACGTGCCTTGTAGATATACGATTAGCCACTTATTACAAGGAATTATTGACAATTAAACATAGCTAATTATACTATATGCATATGAGAAAAAAAACACACAACTTAGGTCAATCGCTAATAATAAAGGTTTTCAACTTCTTGCATCAATCCAATAAAGTCAAAGTCTCCTCTAAAGATATATTTGCAATTGATTAAAATCTTTCCTTAAGGACTTACAACGTCTTTTCATCATCCTTGTCGAGTCCAAAATCGTTTTTATTGAACCCATCCAACGCAATCTGATTGTCACAATCTAACGAGCAAAATGGGCGATCGCTATAGATGTAGACAACCTTGTCTAGCTTAAATTCCTTCTTGCACAATCTACACTTTCTTGATAGACGCCCCCAAATAAGCCCAATTTGTCACCCTCATGGATTTTCTTTGCCGCAAGTAGCTCTCGCTTGGGTGACTTCATAAAAAAAAAAAAGTCCGAAAACACAAACTAGTCCTTACAATCAATGAGATGGAAACTTACTAATATTGCTATTATTGGACGAATATTAATAAACTATCTATTATATTTTACCTATTAGAGGTTGGGTTAAAGCTATGGTTAGAAAATTTAAAAGTGAGCTACATTTGTTAGTCCTAAATATGCCCGTGCGAATTTCAATAAAAAAAAAAACGAGGATGATATTGTCACGTATAGTGAAAGTAATCTTAATGGGTTGTCAATACTTGCAGACATCGGAGTCACCAACTAATAGTTGATTTTGACATATCACTTTAATAAGATTTTGGATGGAAAGTGATGGAAGTAGCTAATTTTTTGCTAAAAAATCAATGTAACAACTAATTTTGTCACTAACACAAGGTATGGGGACTAAAATTGATTGTTGCTAAACAGAGGAAGACAAATAGCGTAACTTGTTTAAGATGTTTGTATAGGTGGGCGCCACATGTCAATATAGCCGGTGCTAACCTAGAACTTTCTAGTGGACTTTGCAACGGAAATTTGATTAAAGGACTTAAATTGTCATTATTGAGTAGTATAATGATTAAAGTGTTATAACCATGCAAAGTATAAAAATAAAATGTGAAATCTTCCCTCCAATACTACAAGGACAAGAAATTCAATTTCCATTAAGATTTACCAAATATCATGCTAAAATAAAAAAAATCATTGTTTTATTGTATAACCACTGATATAATTATTTATTAAAATTTATAGTTAAGTGTATAGTATATCATTAGGGTCAATTTTGTAATTCCCAGATAAGTGGGCATAATATTATAATATTAAATAAATATATTAACTTAATGAATCAATCAAATATCCATAACTATCATTTTTAATTAACTCATGTCTTTTATTTGATATTCATTCTTTTTAAAATAAAATAAGTTCAACAATATCAATTTGTTTCGTAATTAATTGGTTAGCTAAATAATTTTTAATGATTATTTTATGACAATTTACTAAATTAATATAATATTATTACTTTCTAATTATAAAATGGTCTTGTATTCTAAATATAAAAATCAACAATTATAAACGAATTTTACGACCCAAATTCAGAAGTTAGTATTATATCAATTATAATCTTTATTAATCGATAGTCAATTTGCTTAATTTATGTTGGGAGTTGGGGTACATTTAGAGTGAATCATGATTCCTTCACATTGATGCACACTCCTGAGTTGAATCAAGATCCAATGTCGCCAATGGTAGTTGCACGTTCGAGGTGAAGGCTATAGCGTCTCGATGAGCACATCTTCAATGGGCCAATCGGCCAAAAGACGTAACCAGATTTTGGAGGTTTTAGTTCGAAGACGATGAACAGTATCTAGGATGTTTTGGTTCACAGGACACGAAGGGATATGTTTAAGTTTTGAGAGCAAAGAGGTTGAATGTGAGAGAGATACATAGAGAATTAGCGGATGGAAGTAAGAGAACGAATAGGAGAAGGATTATGAGACCGGCAATTGTTAGGACTTTTTATTAGAATTTTAAAGTTTGCTGCAAATTGAGTTGGATGAAAAAGGAAACTTCTGAGGAAAGGGTTTATCACTGATTGAGCTCCAGTAAGATAAGAGAGAAACGTATGGTTTTCACGAAATATTATTAGATAGGGGTATCCACCAAGAAAATATTGACATAATTTGATTTGCTATGTCTTGGTTATTTGAACGAGCAGATCTCCTCTTTTTTTTTCTAACTGAATTATCAAGACTACCGTTTAAGTCATGCAATTTGATAAATCAAACTAAAATCACGAGTCACAAATAATCCACCACAGAACTTCCAGAAAAAGGAACCAATTTATTCTTCAATGCAACAAGTGAAATAAATAAAAGAATCGATTCATTATTAATAGGATTTTAATCGGATCTATTTTTGGTGAACAGAATCTTCTATATTATCCACTTGATACTCAACCAAATTGAATGTGAACAGATACTTTGCAATCTGATACCCAAAGAAATTATATTATATAGATAGGTAATTTGAATGATGGTAAAGAGTTCCCTTCTAGCATCAATCTCTAAAATAAAGCACTAACAATTCCCCTCTACAGATATATCTGCAAGCAACTGATTCAAATTTTTCCTCAAGAACTTCATCGTCTTCTCATCCTCCTTGCCAAGCCCCAAATATTTTCTGCTGAATCCGTCGCGGCAATCTGATCATCACGGCAATCTGATGAGCAAAATGGTTGATCACCGTACATGTAGACATCATTGTTCGGCTGGAATTCCTTCTTGCACAATGTACACTTCTTGATAAACTCCCCGAATAGCCCCAATTCGTTACTCTCGTCAATCTTCCTTGCTTCTGACAGCTCTCGCTCGGGCGACCTGATAAAAAATATCCCCTCAATCATTGGCGATCGAGGCCGTCTCGAGTGTTGCTCCGCATCCTTCCACACAGAATTGGCCTCCGAAACATGGGATAGTATCATTGGGGATCGAGGCCGTCTTGAGTCTTGCTCCGCATCCTTTGACACAAAATTGGCCTCTGAAACATGGGATAGTAATTCTGCCGTGGCGGGTGCAGCTTGTTTCAGGAGGTTACTAGGATTTTGAGAGGGTTCGCTAGGGGCTTCAGAGGGTCTTGTGGCATTTGATCGCTCGGCTGGTTTCGAGCCCTTTGACTCCGTGTTTGTAATTTGAAAGGGTTTCATGATGGTGGATTGCGGTTGGAACTTCTTCTCAATCGTCGGGATGTAGTGATCATCAGTGCACAGTCCCTAAGTGGACGAAGATCCAATGTCAGCCGACGCTTGTTGAACGTTCAGGGTGGAGACTATCGCGTCGGGAGGAGGGCATCTTCAATGGCGGAATCGGCTAATAGATGCAACCATATATTCAAGGTTGTCGTTTCAACGAAGGATGAACAGTTTCTGAGGATGTTTTGGTTCGTAGGAAACAAAGGGATGTGTTTAGGGTTTGAGATTAACGAGAATGAACGTGAAAGAGTGATATATATGGAGAATAAGCGGATCAAAGCAACAGATCCAGCAGGATAAGGATTCTGAGACCGATAATTATCAAGACCTTTAATTAGAATTTGAAAGTTTGCTGCAAATTAAGTCGGACGAAAAAGGAAACTAGCTAGGATAAGGTGGGATGTGAGAGAAAAGGTGCGGTTTCCACGAAATACTAAACTTACCATCCCGTTTAAAATTTTCTTTTAGTTGATTTATCAGTTTAAATCGATTAAAAAATAAACTACATCATTCTTTCTTAGCAAAGCCGAACCAAATCATGGGAAAAGTATACTAATAATATTTATGACGTATGTAGCGGAACACATAGGAAAACTATGTTTCTGCATAATGACAACGAGGACGGTGTTTTTACTTATATTGGGAGCTATCAGTATGTCTTTTATAATTATGGAAAAGTTAAGCACAAAGGGGTGAATTAGAGAGAAATTTAACATAACTTGACTTTTTTATTGTGTTACCAATGGGTATCTAATTTCGGAAATTATATAAATATATAGCAATGAAATTAGCTTTCTTATTTGAACAAGAAAACAAGCCATTTTAGAAAATAGCGAAATATCAAATAATATACCTAATATCTACTAATATTCCCTCTAACAAGAGTTCTCTAAAATCCATACATGAAGAGTCATTCATTATCAGTAATTGCTCCATTCATGTACATGATTGTTCAATTGGTTCCTATCTAATAGGTCTAATACCAAAAGGAGTTCCTTTATAAAGAGTGAAAGGACTCGATCCATCGGTCAATTTACAAGTAGATTCGATTGCATCAGTTCTATACGTCACGAAATGTATATGTATATACATCCCCCAATCATGTATGAATACAAGAGCTGGAATATTACGATAGGTGACACGCGCAATTTTGCTTTTCTTCTATACGATCCCCACCATCCGATGTCGTTGCAGTGTCGATGTGATATCCGTCCACCGCCATCCGCCTTCTTCGACATTCAACCGAGCAGTATGCGTGCTCTCTAAGCAAGCATTTCCAAAAGATTCAGAGAAACACAAAATCCAAATTCAGTTTCGGTTCTTTTTAGACTTGACAATCAATGAAAATTCACCGCTTTCATGCATGTGGGTTAAGGAAGAAATGAAGGGAAAAGAAAAAAAGAAAAAGAATATGCGAGTTAATTAAACGAAAGAAATGATCAGCAATAATCACGAATTCACAAAGGCCACAAATAATCACTAAAATAAAGAAGACTCACCCGTACATGTAGACATTGGCATTGTTCGGGAGCTTACGCTTGCACCACGAACAGTTCTCAAGAATTTCTCCAGAACACCCTACTCGACGAAAATGAGGGTCGTCGATCGTTGAATTTCGTCTGATGTCCGTGTCACCTTTTGGGGAATCATCAGATGTCCCGATGAAGAATTTGGGGGCCAACCTAGGCCGGCCTCCATCCCCAGTCGGATCCACGTCATTCTTGACGACCGACTCCTGACCATCAGGACCTTGTTGGCGTCCAGCGATGGTGAGCCGATCTCGGGGATTCCCAGCCAATGTTGACTCGGCGGCGGCCCGTGTGCTGGTTTCTCCAACACTCTCGGGATGCTTGACATCGACAACGTGATGTCTCGGGGACGGCATTATGATTTCTCGCGAGTCTCTGTGTTTAGGTGGTTGCTCAGGAGATGAACGGATGCCTCGAATTCGCAGAAAGATGGGGGGAAAATTGAAGGGAACGCCAAAGATGAGATCAAAGATGGATGCTTGAGAAGAAAGATCGAAAACGAAATGAATTTGTGAGTTTGAGAGGGGACGATATGATGAGGGTTAGGGCTTTTTACTTGGGAACTCTCTTTTATATAGAGTGTGCAAATGATCTGACTAGGGTTTAAGTGTTCGCGCCCAAAAGCCGTTGGGTTTAGCCTCCCCGCTAGAAAACGGCTTTTCAACCGTCTACTGAGCCAATCACTTTGAGTAAAGTATTTTCAACGAAATATTATTGAGTAATAACACAATCATAAAAAAAAAAAAGGTTAAAGAGAAAAGGAAGTAATTATAGCCAACACAAATAGCGTAAATGTGTTTTTCCTTGAGCAGAACTTATCCTAGTTGCCTTTGATTAATGTAAAGGATAATTACAATAAAAGCCTTAAAAATTTTACATTTATGCCAATTCAATTTTAAACCTTTCAAAAAAAAAAGAAAAAATTAATAATAATTAGTTTTTCAAAAAAAGTCAAAATGTAAAAAAAAATTGTTCACATTAGTACTATGTCACACTTCGAACCCCGAGCATGCGACAATCCCTTCACTATGGTCAAATGAATGCGACGTCCCAAGACGCGTCGTCGACCATTCTTTTTATTTTGTGATTAAACGCATGCGGAAGTAAATCAATAGAACACCCAATTAATCAAAACGAGGATAGCAGAAAAACTAATGCAACGGTAGCAATGTCGTTTTTATTTGTACTAATTAACCCTAGGAAGTTTATACACAAGTCCCTCAAGTCATCCAAAGATACTAAGCAGAGCTAATCTACTTTCTTCAACCATCGGGCACACAACCCTATTACACTCCACGACGTGCTCCAGTACCGTCCGATCCATGGCGATATAGGTGCCATAACTAACTACCTGAAAATGTTTAACAATGACGAGTGAAATATAATCTTAGTGAGTTATCGCCTTAAGCCCTGGTCAAAACGTCAACTCGCCTCAGGGTACCTATTGCATGGCCAAATTCACTCAAGCAAATCAATGGCAAAACAATTCATGTTTGTCCTAGTCAATGACTCGATCTACTCGGTAATCCCATGAATAACATCAACAAGCAATGAACTCGCAAGCAAACTTACCCAGTCATGCCATACCCTGCACAGTAAGTACACATGCATATCACAATTAATGCATCTTGCACTCTCAGCATTGCATTAATCAATCATAATCGAGTCATATCGCAGGCGATCTTACCTAGCCATTGTCACACCCTGCACGATACCAACTCAAGCATATCATAATCAGTGCAGCCAGCACATGCATAATCAAAACACATCACAATATGTTTCACATGCACCCCTGCATTCACATGTGTTCCGATTATTATACCCTCACCAGGGCCACCGAACTCCCGCTGGTGTGTACAACCGAACTCTCGTCTGTGTCTTTTGGTCTAGCCAGGCATCACCCTGCCCCATCGGGCACAGTTACGTCTGGAACTCCCGCTTGACGGCATTCTTGAAGGAGCATAGGTCCAACCTCTACCGCAACCTGCATCCGGACTCTCGCCAAGATTTTCGATAAATCGGACTTTGTCCCCTAAACTTCCACCAAGGTGACGGGTTATATCATGTGACCACACGAGCACACCACAACAATCCATTTTAATTCATTTACATGCATTAGCCAATGCATACATGGTACATGCTTAACATAATAAATCATTGCACATTTTTATGTAAAAATTGCAGGAAAGAATTGCACGTGGTCACACTTTATTTTAAAACCCTTCCAGCTTTCATGCCTTTTAAATTAAACATGCCATTCTCATTTTTATGGCAAAGCTTGATATATATACATCTGACACCTCTAGGTTTTTCCTTTTATATGTCCATGCAACAAAACACAAACGTCAAAACATAATTATCAGAATAATCGAACACTTGACAAATTCAATCAATCACACGATCAATACCTTATTAATCCAAGCAACAATTCAACATGCTTTAATAAATACAAACTCGTCAGGATTATCCCACTAATCCTCGATTAACCTAATTAACCACCGTTAATTAGTACTAAGTATGATTAACAAATTAATTTAAATTAACCGTAGTTAACTAATCTAACCATGCTTCCACCATAGTTAATTAACTCAACTCTAGTTAATTAACTCAACCATAAGTCAACTCTAGTTAATTAACCCAACCTTGATTAATTAACCCAACCATAAGTTAACCTTAGTTAATTAACCCAACCTTGATTAATTAACCTAACCATAGTCCACTTTTGGGACAAACTCAACCATGGTCATCTTTCTAACCAACCCTTTTAACCATAGTTAATCTTAATCAATTCCTAAACTAAAATTAACTATAATATAATATACTCCTAAGCAAGTTTAATGAACTAATCGAGGGATTAGAGCGTAAACTCATCCGGCGACAATTCCGACGACACAGGCACGATGGCAATGGCGAGGGGAATGCACGGCTACCTCGGGGATAACAACGGATGAACACTAGCGGCTGAAACCTGGCAAAACGGCTTCTAGTGAAGCTAATTTGCACCGGACAGAGGGAGAACAGCGGCTGGCGGGGTTGGATGGTGGCTGGCTAACCTTTGGACGTCAGCCAACAGCTCCAAAGAACGGTAGCAATTCTAACCAGTAGCAGCAGTGAACAACAAGGCCAAAAACAACAGCAACTAGGTCGGAAAACAGAGGAAAATGGAAGAGAAAGAAGAGAGGAAAGGGGGTGGGCGGTCCAACAGTGATTGGACAACTCCTTAGCAACGGCAAGGAAGTAAGGATGGTAGGCGGTGGTGGTCTGGACAGCAAGGGGGCATCCAAGGGGAAGAACCAAGGAGAAAATGAAAGGAAAAGAGAGAAACTAAAAAGAAAAAGTGAGAGAGAGGGTGGCTACCAAGGGGGGAATGAATGAGGGGGAAAGAGGGAGGAGAGAGAGAGAAAAAGATGAAGGAAAGATAAATATTTCTCTCTTCAAGCCAACTTCATTTCCTTTGACTTTTTCTCTCTTTTGTCCCCCAAAATTAAATGCATCTTCTAGAAGGGGTAAAATGGTAATTTTCCAAAAGTTTAGTATACCGTACTATACGCATATACAGAACAGAATTTTATATGGGCTTGGATAAAATTGGTTTGGGCTCAAAAGGAAGAGAAATAGGCTTGAAAATGCAATTGGGCTCAAAGGCTTGAATTTGGGCTTGGTGGGCCTAATTGGGCCCACTTGGGCTAGCTTGGGGCCCACGTGGCTGACCCCTAATACGAGCAAGGCCCATTGGGCCTTCGGTTGGCCCAATTCCTCTTAGTTCCAATTTTTCGGTCTGTTGAATCATTTTCCGATAATTTATGGGCTTACCAATAAATTCGAAAATTGATGAGGCAACATCTAATATTTTGGTCTCGGCGTCCTTACGAGTTCGATACTCGAAATCGGATTGAAATTCGTAGTTAAAATCAATCAATCTCGACTTTAGTACAACCTAATTATTGAGCGGCGTTTAGGGGTTTTTGCACATTTGACTCGTAGTTGATAGCTTTTTAATCCACGATCGTACCTATTCAAACCAGGGCAATCTTCGATTGTCATGTAATCATGAGGGGTTAATTGCGCACGCTGAGTACAAGACCAAAAGGAAATCAGTTTAACATCGTTCGCAATTAATATCGAAGTCATGTGGAATCACCAGCAATCCAACCTCGTATTTCTATCGAATCGATTTATTTCCATTTGCTAATTGGACTGCAACAATGTAGTATCATCCATCTTTGATTCTTACGGTCGAGTGGTCTATCAGATTTAACGGAGAAAATGGTGGTAAATTTGTCATGAATTTATTAGTTTAGAGTTTTTGATGGTCAAAATTTAGTTTTGAGAAAATTTATCATAGATGTATCAATTTGAGATTTTTTGTGGTCAAAAAATTAGTTTATGATAAATTTGTCATAGGTATACCGTTTGAAGTTTTTAGTGGTATTAACCCTATTGATTTTTCATATTAGGAAAGAAATCTTAGTCAAAACTTGTGGGTATCAACCAATACAGCATCGCAATCACGCTGAGGGAGAACCCTATAGTTAATGAGGCGTCGACAATGAAGGAAGGCTCATTTGTGATCATAGACTTTGGATGTGATCGGGTTTGGGTCTAGGTCGATAATTCAAAACTAGTGATTCAAGTGCCTCATATTGGTTGAGTTTGGATTTTGATATGGCTGGGGTGAAGAAGAATTTGGAGTTTCCTACTCTTTTTTCTTTTCGTAAAACTAATGAGGTCCTCTTTCTTGTAATTATGAGTTAATAGCTCAACATGTTTCTTCAAATCTTTTTCTACAATAGTTTTTTTGGTCTTTAATAGACATTAGATAACTTGTCTCTCTAGGTCATTTTCTGCAACAGTTTTCTTTGTCTTTATGAGACATGTCCTTTCAATCTCTATAAATTGAAATCAACTATTTCTTCATTTGTAAAGAGAAAAGCACAATGTTTCCATGCCTCTTCTCTTCAATTTGCTCTTTGGTTAAATCTCTAAGTGTGCAATTTGAGGAAAAGTTGATTGACTCATGTTTGCATAGTGATAATACAAACAATAGCAAAGTGTTGTATTTTGAGGGGCATAGTTCATAAATCCACAAAGTACTGATAGTAAGAACTAATTGCACTGAATGATATTAAGTAATCCGTACCTTGCCTTTTATCTAACTCTGTTAAAATTTTATAACAATTTTGTAAGTCTATATTCAGTTTGTAAAGCAATCCTCTTTGCTTGTTAAGAAGACTCATTCAATATATTTATTCACTGACTTGATCAATTTTATTGGTTATTACTTTCTTAGAGTTATTATCTTAATTTAATTTTACTGGCTACAACAAATAGTATTGTATCACGTCTCCCATTCTGTTTGGTAGCTCGGAATATATGGTAGGGATGAGAGTGAGATATCAACTCTTCCCCTGCATGTAGTCACTTGGAATGAACACAATTGGAGTATCCAAACTTGCATAGAAAAATGCTTCATTACTATGGTCTAGCAAAATAAATGAGAATTAATGAACATACATAAACTTCAATATTGGACCAATACTTGAAATTTAGTGAGCAACCCTTTTTTACCAAAAGCTTATGATAATCAATACAACACCAAATGCGTATTCTATATCTTAACATTTCTTCTAGTCCGAAAGCCAATTAGATGACAAAAGGGCTTAAGCATTATTGCAAACTCGATATGTGCGGGTGGAACAAATCGTTGCTATCATCCACCCATAACGGAGGAGTATAACAAAATGGGGATTCTTTATTTTTGTTGTGCTTTCATATCTTTCCATCAATTGGAAACATTCGATGGCAGTTCTCGCCGCAATATCTAAAATGTTAATAACATCAGATGAATTCTACTATTCCAGCTACATGTGCTCTAAAATTTAAAGGCGACCTTCAGGGGCAATGACCTGATCAGGAAGACTTGTTCTACGCGTTTATGATGAAATTTCATGTTCTTACTTCTTAGTTGGGCAATGAATTGTCCAGAGGGTCATTGCGGCTTGAAATTGATTGGAATTTTGCCTTGTGTTATCTAGAATACCTAGTCGGCAATGACATTAATCGATCGTGTCGATTTCTTACAGGTGAAGGGACTATAAGTTTGGTGTGGCAAGAAAAGAAAGAGTCTCATCACTTGGAGCGCGGAGACGTGATCGCAGTCCCTGCCGGAACTACCGCTTACTTCGTCAGCAGCGGATGTAACGGGCATCTTCAGATCGCCAAGCTGATCCAGCCCGTTAATACTCCCGGCACATTCGAGGTGGTGTACTAGTATTAGGTCGAGTAGATTTCGCTTCTCAGTCATTCTATTAGCCTCACTTTGGGGAAACTAGGAGGTGCACAGTTTACATGAAATTAAGAAGTGCACCAGCTATTATGAAATTAGTACAGTTCTTGAACTTGTGAAGGCTGATAGGAGTGGTGTTACTTCAACCTCGTCGTTTCATCGCAGGAATTCGATCCTGTCAGTACCGAAAACCGGGAATCATACTACGCGGCTTTCAGCAGTGAAATTCTCGAGAGTTCTTTGAAAGTAAGTTCATCTTCTGAAGAGTAAGTCGATAGATACGCTATATCAGCGGAGTCGAAGAAGTATGTTCGCCTATTTATATCTGATTCCATCGTTTCCCGCGGTTAATTTCCCCATTTATCAGACATCAAGAGATCAGATAGAAAGGCTGTTTGGGCGACAGAGGCGGGGCGTAATGATAAGAGCCAGCGAAGAGCAACGGCAGGCATTGAGCGAACACCGTGGTTGGTCAAAGAAGAAGGGCCACGGCTCGAAAGGTCCGTTCAATCTGCTGGGCCAGAAGCCTACCTATTCCAATGAGTTCGGGCAGTTCTTCCAAGCCTCACCCGATGAGTTCAAGCAACTTCGGGACATGGGCATCTCTGTAACTTTTGCCGAAGTTTACCAAGTAAAATGTGCATTAGTATAGTCATTGTCGCACTTCCATTGATTCGAGCGTCTCTGTTCGTATGGTTTATCTATGGTTTATGTCCGACTTTGGCAGGGTTTGATAATGGTGCCGCACTATAACTCAAAGTCGACGATGGTGGTGGTGGTGGCAGAAGGATATGGATGGTTTGAGATGGCTTGCCCTCACCTAGCACGAACACGGCACAGGTGGGGCTCAGGTGGAGAGAGAGAACAAGAAGAGGAAGAGGAGGAGGAGGAGCAAGAGACAGAGCAAGGAGGCAGTGCAAGATACCAAAAGGTAAGCATGACTTCTATAATGTGATTCCGAACCAGCAAGAGAGACCTCGTTCCATGATGTAATCAAAGACGATAGAACTATTTTGGGTAGCTAATAATCAACTATGTAGATGAAAAGACGATGCAAATTGTGGTAAGAGTAGCTCTTGAGGTCAAGTAATTGAGGATATCTTTGGCTTTCGTTGCAGAAAGATCGGCATGTCACATTGCATTTCGTCCGACCAAAATGAGAATACAATCATAGGAAATGATCCTAGAGCTGACTGATTAAAAGAAGTAAATGATGTAGAACTCGCATTCGATTATTGAATGTGCACTTAGAGGGTGATGGCTAGTGGCTTAAATCCAAATGCATTGACGTTTCATGGTGATTATCAGGACTTATCATAGTATGTCGCAATTTGAGATTTCAATTATTTAAGTCTTCTCTGGTTATCCATTAGGTAACATCCCAACTGTCACCTGGCGACGTTTTCATTATCCCAGCAGGTCACCCAATCGCTATTGTCGCGTACCAGAACAAGAATCTGAGAATGGTTGGGTTTGGAATCAATGCTCATAAGAACCAGCGAATCTTCCTTGCAGGTGAAGTCTTGCTCTAGCATAACCGCTCATCGTCAGGACTCATTACGCTTTTAGTGCTCATTTCGCAGGACTAACACAGTGGAAGCAAATTCTTTTGCAGGGAAAGAGAACATAATCAACCAGATGGACAGAGACGCGAAGGAGCTGTCCTTCGACCTCCCTGCGATAGAAGTGGATCGCGTGTTCAGGAACCAGGAAGAGTCCTACTTCGTGCCCTTGCAGCAGCAGCAGCAGCAGCAACCTCAGCACGAGCAGAGAGAGCACCACGAAACTGAAGGATCACAACAATACCAACAGAGCGAGCAGATGGACAAAGGCGACAGTGAAGGGTCAGGTGGATCGTCATCGTCGACTGTGGCATCGGTACTGAACCTGGCCGGAATTTTCTGAGGAGGAACTAGAGGAAGCTTCAGCCATTTTCGTTCTTAGTGGAAGAAGAAGAAGAAGAAGATGTGCGAAGGTATGTAGAGGCACAGAGAGAGAGAGAGATGAAACTTTGAGCCATGTTGAGGAAGCTTTAGCAGCTTCCAAGTAGTTCATAAATAAAAGCCGAGACAGAAACATGGTACAATCTATGCCGTGTTCCGCTCGGCTAGATGGTCTTATTTCCATTCAAACTGATCTGACGACAGATGCTTATAGTCAAACCAGTCAATTATTGAAATTCAAATGACAAAGACGGATCACCACCTCGACTGCAATTCCTGTTTGCACGTCGCGCTGGTGACGTTTATGATCCAGAAAACGAAGACGAAAGAAAACAAAACTTTGAGGAACGATGCATGAAACCAAATATTAGGAAAAACCAATCTCGTGTCCTTGAAATGGCTCCTCCTCCACCTCCTGGAGCTCCTCCAGGCTGTCCGGGGCAAGCTCCTGGTAGGTTTGAGCTTCACCGCAGCCCGTCAAGGCTGCTGCCCGGTCACCTTGGCTGCACACACAAACACACCGAAACCAACTTCATCCAATGCTGGCGACAGAGAACCGGCCGGCGATCGACGGAGTATCCTCGGACCGGCAAGTTTGGAGGGGGGAAGAAGGAAACGGGGGTGCGAATAGTTTCAGTTGGTGACGTTTACCTGCGGTCTTTTGGGCCATGCATTCGCCGTCGCACCTCATCTCGCAGAAGGCTTTGCCGAGGCCTTTGGCTTCGCACGACTGGTGGCAAGTGACGAGGCACTTCCCGTACGCATCTATCAGCTCTCCTATGGCTTCCCCCGTCCCGAACGTCATCGCCAGGACGAGGCATATGGTCAGAACTCCGGCCACCTTGCTCGCCATCTTTCTTCTTCTTTTCTTTTCACTCGATTCGGCTCGTCGTCGAGAGCTTCGATGTCCCCTGATGATGTTCCTTCCGTCTCCGTCTTCTGGAATCCTTTGCTCAGTGGAAGAACGACGGGAGGCGTACTTATAGCCATGGAACTCAGATGGATTCGAGCGGTGAACCTTGAAGGGAGGGAACCGTTTTTTAGCGTGTGGTGCGGGGTTCCCTCCATCTTCTTTAGACTGACTATTTCAGGGCGGTGCTTTTGACATGACCGTGCGGTGAATGGGTGGTCATCCGAGATGGGAGGGCTCGCCCCCATGAGCTGACCGATCGTCGAACTAAGGCAACTGCCCTAAACCCCAACTTCAAGCGCCAGGAGATCGAGGGCTCGCCCCAATGAGCTCACTAGGCCACTTCAATCCGGCAATTGGCCAGCCCTCCCCTCTGGCTGGTTGCCGGAGCCAAAGGATGAAGGAGGGAGGAAGAAGAGGAGCGAAGAGGGAAGAAAAAAGACAAAAAAAAAAAGGAAAAGAAAAGAAAAGATAAAAAAAATTAATAAAAAATTGGAAAAAATAAAATATTATTAAAAAATTATTGCCGGCGTTGGCAGCTAGCCAAATTTGGCCGGATGGACTGAACCAGCATAATTGCAATAACTTTAGGACTCAATTGGTCAACAACAAAAAATTGGAATCAAATCAGTATAATTACAATATGTTTAGAACTTTTTTGGTAATTTTCCCAATTTATAAATTGCAAAGTCCGCTGGAGTTGAAATGATGGATTAGTAGGAAAAAAAGTTAGGAGTCAAGATTGATGGAGTTTGATGGCTTGAGTATGGCTTGGTGGGGAACCAGCATTATTGATTAGACGAGGCTTAAGAATAATTGACCTAGAAAGCTACTTGGTATGGACATAACTGTAGGATCTCTTAATTTCCACTCATCGTGTTACAATCCAGTCTAATCTGGATCATGCAAACTATCTAAGTTCAAAGTCATAATTTCACATCCTTGTTATGTGGACACATATTGAGTAGACACCCGGCGATGGCAACGGTGAGCCAACTACAGGAGCTCCTGGTCGATGAGTCCGTGCTCCTTCGCCACTCTCACTCCAACCTCAAGACCTTCTCTTCTAAAGTCCGTCTCTCGCTTCGGGTGAGTATGTTCCCTCAAGTTCTCATCTCGGTCTATGATGGCGGGAAAGTTTTAGCTTCAGTCTCTGATTCGTAGTTGGACCAAAGCTGATGATACGTTGAATCTGACGAAGCTTGTTCATGTGTGTTCTTGATTTCGCTGCTCATTGGGCAGGCCACGATGAAGGCTGTGAAGGACAAGCTTTGGAAGAAGTGCGGTACGTCTGTAAAATCAATGCACCTCGAGCTCTACAATGACGCCGGGTCCAAAGTC
Source organism: Corymbia calophylla (assembly GCA_014182845.1). Taxonomy (NCBI): domain Eukaryota; kingdom Viridiplantae; phylum Streptophyta; class Magnoliopsida; order Myrtales; family Myrtaceae; genus Corymbia; species Corymbia calophylla. Next base: position 45,294,127 of record CM024700.1, on the reverse strand, counting down.
TCCAACTTGGATGATAACAATAGGCTGCTTGGATTTTACTCTCCGCTAGCTGGGTCAGTTCCGAATTCTCCATTTTCTATTATCTTTCGGAATGGCCACGTGCTTTGCCATCCCAAGTTCTATTTTCTTCCGGAAGATAGTGCTTCTCTTTTGATAGGTACTCGCTTTTCTCCTGATTTTGGTTCGTCATTTTGACTTGGGAATTCACGCATTTTGGTGATAAGGCCATGAATTTCACAGGTCTGATTGTGAGTGGACTAGCTAATGTTTCACATGCTGAGACAAGCATCAAGTTTCTTATTGCACATCTGCTGCACGCCGATCACACGTCCGTTGCACAGCAGTGGCACGCCCACTACTCACCAGCGGTGATTGTCCGATTTGTTAAGACCTTTGTAGATTCAACTTGCAGGTAATGTTTACAATACGTCCACTGTTTCCTTGCCCATACGTCCACTGGCACATGAGGCCCAGACAAACTTTCGTAGACTTCCTCTGAAATCAAGCATATTCTCTCGCTTTATATGCACTATGAATTTTCTTCTCGACGCCATGCGAGAAAGAAAAAAACCTTTGGATTCTTCCTGCTACCTAATTTCGTCATGTAATATATCATTCATTGGGGAGTAGTTTTTCTTCTATTGACAATAATCATTCAGATAGTCCAACCGATAAAGATAGCTATAATATCCGCTCTTCATATTTTTCATCTCCGAACTGGTCAATTTCCATTTCGTCGACCAAAAGAGAAAGAAAGGGAATTGCCATGGCAAACACACCAGTTTCCTTGCCCCAAAAGAGCTTGCTCCATAGGGATTCAGGTTCTTGGATCAATCTCCATGCCGCTGCAAGCATGGCTTCATTAAATGAGATTATGTCTCTAAACCCCAAGCCTCCTGCATCTTTTCGAGTTTTTAAGATCTCCCATCTTTGCCAATGTATACCTTTGTCTTTGCTGACCAAAAATCTACTATTTTTTCTCAATTGCACGAGATAGACAAGGGTATTTTGAAAAACAATCATTACAAGCGAAATTGCTTGCACCCTTTGCTTTAATTAGGATCTCCTTCCCCGCTTTAGACATCAACTTTCTTTCCGGCCTTCCAATTTTGCATTCACTCTTGCTAGGATCCATCTCCTTTTAGTGCCACCCCGGTTAAGGGAGTCCTAGGTATTTCCTTTGTTTTGGTTAACTCTCATTTCGATTTTCAAAGCTTGAGGATCTTTAAGAAAATACCAGACTTGTTTAAATTAATAGCTTGTCCCAAGCATGGCTTCATTAAATGAGATTATGTCTCTAAACCCCAAGCCTCATGCATCTTTTCGAGTTTTTAAGATCTCCCATCTTTGCCAATGTATACCTTTGTGCTGCTCGCTGTTTTTCCACCAAAAATCTGCTATTTTTCCATTATGTGGCTTTGTGCATACCCAAAATAGTTGTAAACCATATACCCTATGCCAAACACACCAGTACTCTCACCCTCACCAGCCCAGGCTTGTAAATATAAAGCAAAGAAAAATAAAGAAAAGAAAAGAATAAAAATTTAGAAAAAAATATTAGATAAAATTTAATCTAGATTAATTTATTAGTGAATTCCAGTCAATTAGTAGATTTTTAGAGTTCAATTTGTACAATTGAAATACTTAGAATTAAATTGATGTGCAATAATTTTATGGTTTTGGTTAATACCATGAAGAAACCTAAATTGGTACATTTATGATAAATTTAATCCAGATTATTTATTTTTTTACAATAAAAAACACCAATTGACATATCTATAACAAATTTACCCTCCATTTATTTTCATTAAATTTTACCGTCAAACAGCTGAGTTGAGTAACACATGACAGTTGAATGGTATACCAATTTGGAGTTTTATCCTTCGTTAATCACTGGTGTACTAATTTGTAACTTTTCATGGTATTAATCCAATTTAACGGAGAAAATGGTGGTAAATTTGTCATGAATTACCAGTTTAGAGTTTTTGATGGTCAAAAATTAGTTTTGAGAAAATTTATCATAAGTATATCGATTTGAGATTTTTTGTGGTCAAAAAATTAGTTTAGGCTAAATTTGTCATAGGTATACCGTTTGAGGTTTTTAGTGGTATTAACTCTATTGATTTTTCATATTAGCGAAGAAATCTTAGTCAGAACTTGTGGGTATCAACCAATGCAGCATCGCGATCATACTAAGGGAGAACCCTACAGTTAATAAGGCGCCGACAGTGAAGGAAGGCTCATTTGTGATCACAGACTTTGGACGTGATCGGGTTTGCGCCTAGGTCGATAATTCAAAACTGGAGATTCAAGTACCTCGTATTGGATGAGTTTGGATTCCTGCTCCTTTTTCTTGCTCCTTTTTCAAGTGCCTCAATATGGCTGGGGTGAAGAAGAATTTGGAGTTTCCTGCTCCTTTTTCTTTTCGTAAAACTAATGAGGTCCTCTTTCTTGCAATTATGAGTTAATAGCTCAACATGTTTCTTCAAATCTTTTTTGGCAACAGTTTTTTTGGTTTAGGTCATTTTCTGCAGCAGTTTTCTTTGTCTTTATGAGACATGTCCTTTCAATCTCTATAAATTGAAATCAACTATTCTTCATTTGTAAAGAGAAAAGCACAATGTTTCCGTGCCTCTTCTCTTCAATTTGCTCTTTGATTAAATCTCTAAGTGTGCAATTTGAGGAAAAGGTTGATTGACTCATGTTTGCATAGTGATAATACAAACAATAGCAAAGTGTTGTATTTTGAGGGGCATAGTTCATAAATCTACAAAGCACTGATAGTAAGAACTAATTGTACTGAATGAGATTTAGTAATCCATATCTTGCCTTCTGTCTAACTCTGTTAAAATTTTATAACAATTTTGTAAGTCTATATTCGGTTTGTAAAGCAATCCTCTTTGCTTGTTAAGAAGACTCATTCAATATATTTATTCACTGACTTGATCAATTTTATTGGTTATTACTTTCTTAGAGTTATTATCTTAATTTAATTTTACTGGCTACAACAAATAGTATTGTATCACGTCTCCCGTACTGTTTGGTAGCTCGGAATATATGGTAGGGATGAGAGTGAGATATCAACTCTTCCCCTGCGTGTAGTCACTCGGAATGAACACAATTGGAGTATCCAAACTTGCATAGAAAAATTCTTCATTACTATGGTCTAGCAAAATAAATGAGAATTAATGAACGTACATAAATTTCAATATTGGACCAATACTTGAAATTTAGTGAGCAACCCTTTTATACCAAAAGCTTATGATAATCAATACAACACCAAATGCGCATTCTATATCCTAACATTTCTTCTAGTCCGAAAGCCAATTAGATGACAAAAGGGCTTAAGCATTCTTGCAAACTCGATATGTGTGGGTGGAACAAATCGTTGCTATCATCCACCCATAACGGAGGAGTATAACAAAATAGGGATTCTTTATTTTTGTTGTGCTTTCATATCTTTCCTTCGATGGCAGTTCTCGCCGCAATATCTAAAATGTTAATGACATCAGATGAATTCTACTGTTCCACCTGCATGTGCTCTAAAATTTAAAGGCGACCTTCTGGGGCGATGACCTGATCAGGAAGACTTGTTCTACGCGTTTATGGTGAAATTTCATGTTCTTACTTCTCAGTTGGGCAATGAATTGTCCATTAGCTTTCATTGAGATCTCAAAAGTCCATTAGATGAATTCAAGCCTTGACTAATTTCGACGGCTTATTATGTCACAGCAGCTCGGATCGAGGATATGCAGCAACAGTTCCAACATTGCCAGCAAAGATGCGAGCAACAGCGCCGCAGAGAACAGCAACGCAGGCAGTGCCAAAAAGAATGCAAACGGTAGTACCAGGAGCAACAAGGAGGGAGGAAGATCGAAGAGCCCTCAAGAACAAGAAGAGGAGGAGGAGGAATTAGGAGAGAGTGGAGAAACCGTGAGATTTCGGTTTCAATTTCCTTAAGTAAAGTCCAGGTCATTAAAGAAAGACAATAGGGTCGAGAGATGGTCTGTAATAGTACGCTTGCTATAGTTAGTGACATATTCTGTCTTTTCTTTGTAAAGGCAATTCGGTTCGACTACATAGTGTTCTAACTCGGATTGGATATTTTGGCTTTGCTCGATCATCCAATAAGCTGATCGGCATGGAAAATAAGGTTATGTAAAGATGCAATATTTCAAATTGAAGAAGAAAAGGCCTATCCTTGCTTTGCGGATGGCAAAGAGGCATGCTCTATGAATGAATTTAAAATAAAAGAACCTTTTCTTGGTAGGTCCGGTATTCTCATACGAGTATAAATGTAGAGAAAGAGCCAGGACTAGCAAGAAACACGCTTTCATCAGCTGGTTTTTGATGACTTTCTGAGTAAGAACGAAGTCAAAAGGCCCAAAACCAAGTGAACGGCATGCACAAGTAGAGAATAAAGTTCATTTATGAGTTGCTGATAGATGCCTCTGCTGCTTATTCTGACCCCCCCAATAAAATTTCTCAGGGCGCTTTAATCATACTTACAGTCAGAGAACGCAGAGATGATGAAGTGAGTTGTGTGGTAATCATTTTGTCACTCGATCGTGCTTTGGATCTGACAATATAGACATTTAAACAAAAGCCCCAGAGACTAGTTGTCACATACAGAGCCTAATTTTCTCAGTGTGTTTGTTGTGTCCTCCGGTTTGTATGCATAATTGCTGAACATTGAGAAAGCCTTGATGACAAAAGCTGCTTGAAATGTCAATTCCCTGCATAGATCGACCCACTTGGGTTTTATCTTAATTTTTTTATCAGCTTGCTTAATCACGGATAAAATTGTTCGAGCTGAGACCTTGCCACAAGTCCTCCACGTATTGGAGCTGTTATTTGTGGTTTTCGCTCTTAGGGATTGAACATGAACCGAAATCCTACACTTCCATTATTAAGTCTTAGAGTCGAAACTGTAGAAGACAATTCTGAATTCCTATTTCAAAGTGATCGACATTCTGACCTAAGATCAAGCCCTATTCTCCTTTGCCGAGCACCCTGATAAGATTTACGAGTATTTTCACCTCCTTCCCTGTTGTTTTAGCTCAAGATCCAGTCCAAATCCAAGATGAAACCCATGTTTGTCTAATAGTTTGAGGCCTTAATCAGTAAAAATTTGGTTCAGCTAGACATGTCTAATATTAGGACCAATTGGTCCCCTGTGGCAGTAAAAACATGGCTTTGGGTGAGATTCATATTTCCACAAGAGGAGCATGATGGAGACACTGCATCATGGACATGCCTGTCAAAGGCTGGTCCTCCTTTTTGTCCCTTTTTTGGAGTGTTTCTGCAACGAACGTTGAAAACATATGGAGTCACTTTAGTCTTACATTTTCCAGTCCAATGTTAGCGTGAGTCATACACATTCTGAACATATTTCACTCATATGTTGCAGAACGAAAACCACATCGAACTCCACTAAGCAAGCACCATAAGCCTATAAGATCAGTTTGAGGGCATAAATCAGCTATCTCATCAAACAATTGGTCTGTGTTTCTTCCCTTTTTACTAGGGGAAGGGAAGCAAACGTAGAATTTATATATCCTCATGGCTAGAAATTTTCCTGCGTTACACTTTGCTCGCATAAGCAAGACAATGTCTTCCTAATTGCACGAGACCTAGACTAAGCCCAATACGACTCATGGACAGCGATTGATTTCGTTGATTATATCAGTGATTTGTGAAAAATGAAAAGGAGTAAGTGTGCCATGGTGGCTAAGTTTTGTTGTCCACAGCTGGGAAAATTAAGAGAATAAAACAAGACAAACTTAACGGGTCAAGAAGAAGAATAAGAAGAAATCAGAGATGGAAAGCTAAATGATGTGAGCTTTTTCCCTTTCATTGAACCTGGGAAAGAAGGGCAAATTCCTTTGGGTATTGGACTCAAGCATGAGCAAGCACATACATAATGGAAGCTTTTCTAAGAGCTGTTCAAGCTCTCCTCTTTATCTATCCTTTTTCTTGGACTAGAAATTTCGATGGGGAAATAAAAAAAGTGCTTTTCTTGGCTCTTCTTTTGTAGTGACTTGGAATTAGGGAGTCACAGTCTAGAGCCACTCTAAAAAAATCCATCCGAAATGCTAGGTACTTCCACCTATATTTTGCCTGCTTTTGCTAAAACAATCAAAATTTCATGTCACAGGTACCATAGATAAAATGAGTTTCCACAATCATCTGAATAACTTTAGTGGTTGGACAAATAACTCAAAACAAGTCTATCTTCTGATGGAAAATTTGAGCAAAAAGAAGGAAAAGTTTGATTCTGTAAGTACAAAATTTTATAAGATTCTTATAGATGCATTAAAAGGATTAAGCTTCTAATACTCTCACTAATTCAAATTAGCTCATATCTGCATCTGATAATAGTAAGCTCCTGTCTTATCTTTTAGATTAGCATTTTATTTAAAGACAGAGCAAAGAGTAGCAATATTAGATATCAGGTACCCAAGGAGGAGATGTTCACACAATTTGATTTACTAAATGATGTGATATATTTATATAGTAGTATTTAAACGAGCGCATCTCCTCATTTTTTTCAAACCCAATTCTCTTAACTGCCGATTAAATCATGTAATTCGATTAATCAAACAAAAAGATTCTGTGAACCTTTTTCTCTTTTAGCATCCGCAGCATCAATCACGAGTCACAAATAATCAACCATAGAATTTCTAAGAAAGGTAGTAAATCTATTCTTCAATGTTTATGCAACTCCAGTAATTGGGCTATCCAAAGGGCCGAAGAGTACTTCCTCAACTTTGAAGCCGCCGAACAGCAACTAATGAACAAGAACATACTTATAATCCTGCATTTATGTATTTATGTATGTATGTATGTAAAGATAAATTTGTAATTGGAAGCATTAGCGGGAAGACTACTTCGTACATTAGAATTGGAGAAAAGTATATCAACAATAAACTTTGTCGAGATCAAATACCATATAGAAGAGATATTTAGACGACTCGTTGCATATATCCTGTCTTGATTGTGTATAAATATATCTGTATCGGTTGTAATTGACAAATGCAAATATCGAAATTGGGTCGTCTAGATATTTATTATCTTAGATAGTGATTCCCATACTCTCTTTAATATTGAATAAATGTCGCATATCACAAATTCAAATATCTCTCTATTCTACCTAATTTATCTCCATATGTACTGTCAAGGGTTAACAATTGTCACAATGTAGTATGTCTTGTCTTATACTTGAAATGAAACTACGTCAAGGATTTGGATTGGCATGGGATCATATGAAAGGCAAAATTCCTTTTACCTTGGTAAAATCAAGCGCCTCGTTTATAGTGGTGTGGTGCCTGAAGTTAATTTCTTGCAGGGACACCACATTCTAAACTTAATGATTAGGAAGTAATCTTTAATCTATTATGAGAATAACTATTATGGATTACACAAAATTAAATAATAAATAATTATAAATTGTTGTGAGATTCATTCCTTTAAGAATTTATGGTTCACGGTAAGCTGTTATTCTCTCATAATAGTCTAAAGACAATTATGCGAGTAAAGTTCAAACTTAAATATAACTGAAAATGAAAAGCAGAAGACAAAATCAAAGGACATCAAGAGAAATCCAATGATTTTTCCAGTCTACTCCATATAACTGTGTTTTTAGTTTACTGTGAGATATACTTTTAGCTTTGTATGACTTTATCATATAATTTTTAATATTTGCATGGTAAACTTTGATCTAACGCAAAACCCAAATATGTTTAGATATTATCTCGATAGAAAATCTCATATGGTAGTTAAATATATCAAGATAAAATATCTATGATTAGGGAAGAATTAAGAAAATAAAATAAAATAATCGTAAAAAAAAAGAGAGAGAAGGCGCGGTTGAGCTCCAAATCACCGTAGAGAGCAAGAGAGAGAGTGATGACGACCCCCGGGCAAAAGCCACGGCGATGGCGGTCGTCGTCATCTGGCGAACATGACGCTCATTGTCATGTGTTCTCTCTGTGACATATCACACATTTGGTGATATATATGAAAATCAAGGGCGATCGTGCAACCTTTGCACTGTTTGGGGCGATCACTGTGGTGGCATGGTTGTGCGATCTTTAGAGGACGGTGACTCGGCTAGGGTATGACCCTTGATGTACTCCAAATCCTGGTCGGGATCAGGATGTTCACTACTCCATGCCCCATGCTTATCTTTTTCTTTTCTCATATCTAAAACTAAATAAATATTTTTAGTATTTTATGGTTGCTTCAATTTGCCAAATACTCATTGGGATGATATATTTACATCCACATTATATATGTCCATGCGCTTATCAAAAAATTTACAGGATATTCAAAATTTTATCATATTTTCATTCTAATCAATCTCGTCAAATGCGATGAAGATGTCTATATGATTAAAGGCAGTTTTAAGATCCGTTGAATGTAATTTTTCGTAAAAATCATATTAGAATTGGACAACTCAAGTGTGTTTATCAACCCTAAAAAGGGTACTCATGTTACACGACAATACTCATAATTGAATAGGAAAAAGCCACCAAAAACATAAAACTTTGCCCATTATAACATATTTACCCTAACTTACTTTTTGTAATACCAAAAATTCCAAACTTATATATACACGACACATTTATCCCAAACTTATACATGTATGACACATTTACTCTAAAATTATTCTTATGTTATCAAAAATTCCAAACTTATATTCATATTATATATTTACCCAAAAATAATAATATCACAAAAAAGGTTTAAGGTTTTTGGTATAACAAAAAAAATTAGAATAAATGTATTACACAGATAAAAATTTAGAGCTTTGGTGTCATAAAAAATAATTTAAAGTAAATGTGTCACGATATGTATAATTTAGGATTCTTGATAGCTTTTATCCTAACAAAATATATCGCTCGTATACATAGTATATAACAATTTTATTCGTGTAGATACATCTAGTCGTAGAGATATAAATGCGCGGACACTGAATTTTGTCGTTCTGACATTTATTCGCTCCTATGATGCACCACGTGAATTGGGCATGTCCCGCCCGCGGGCTAAAAAACTTCGCGCGATGAATAGGAGCACGTTCACACGAAGACAATCGAACTCCCTTTTCTGTCATGCCGAGAGGCAAGAAGAGGAGGGGAGACCCGGAAGCCGAGAGCTCGACCCCCGGTGGCGGCGGGGGAGCGGCGGAGGTGGAGGGGTGGAGGAGGCGAGTGGGAACCGGCATGGGGCCCCGGGGGCGAGTATGATCAGTGCCGACGGCTGTGCGAGCCGTACAAGCGACAGGAGCGGGAGCGGTGCTGGGAGCAGTGCGAGGAGCGGGAGAGGGCCCGGGAGCGGCTGCGGGACAGGGAGAGGGAGTGCGAGGTCAACGGCGGAGTCCGGAATCCCCCAGGGGATGCCTCTCGGCCGGAGAGGCACGAGCGGTGGTGCGAACGTGCATGCAAGAGGCACGCCGGAGGCCAGCAGAGGCAGCTGTGCAAGTTCAGGTGCCGGCAGCGGAGAGAGCGGGAGCAGCAGAGAGAGACACCTGGAGGAGGAGATGTTGCAGCCGCTTTGACCGAAGATCCGCAGCAACAGTTTCAACACTGCCAGCAAAGATGCCAGCAACAGCACAGCGGAGAACCGCAACGCCGGGAGTGCCGAGAAGAGTGCGAACGGCAGTTCCGGGACCGCAAAGAGGTAAGCGAGGATCGACGAACCCTCAAGAACAAGAAGTGGAGGAGGAGGAGGAAGTAGGAGAGAGTGAGGACAATCCATACTACTTCCATTCGCGGACGCTCCGGAGCTGGTTCCGTGCAGAAGAAGGTCAAATCAGAGTGCCCGGGCGGTTCGACAAGAGGTCCGAGCTCCTCAGAGGCCTTAAGAACTATCGGCTAGAGATCTTCGAGGCGAACCCCAATACCTTCGTGCTGCCTGGCCACGTCGATGCCGATTGCGTTCTCGTTGTCTTGATGGGTTACGTCACTGGCAATTCGATGTTGACCAATTTAGTTTCTAGTGGCTGTCAGATGCCGTGTTCTTTGCTCATTGAGATTCATGAAGAAGAAGGGCCACGGCTCGAAAGGTCCGTTCAATCTGCTGGGCCAGAAGCCTACCTATTCCAATGAGTTCGGGCGGTTCTTCCAAGCCTCGCCCGACGAGTTCAAGCAACTTCGGGACATGGGCATCTCTGTAACTTTTGCGGAAGTTTACCAAGTAAAGCGTGCATTAGTATAGTCATTGTCGCACTTCCATTGATTCGAGCGTCTGTGTTCGTATGGTTTATCTATGGTTTATGTCCGACTTTGGCAGGGTTCGATAATGGTGCCACACTATAACTCAAAGTCGACGATGGTGGTGGTCGTGGTAGAAGGATATGGATGGTTTGAGATGGCTTGCCCTCACCTAGCACGAACACGGCACAGGTGGGGCTCGGGTGGAGAGAGAGAACAAGAAGAGGAAGAGGAGGAGGAGGAGGAGCAAGAGACAGAGCAAGGAGGCAGTGCAAGATACCAAAAGGTAAGCATGACTTCTATAATGTGATTCCGAACCAGCAAGAGAGACCTCGTTCCATGATGTAATCAAAGACGATAGAACTGTTTCGGGTAGCTAATAATCAACTATATCGATGAAAAGACGATGCAAATTATGGGAAGAGTAGCTCTTGAGGTCAAGTAATTGAGGATATCTTTGGCTTTCGTTGCAGAAAGATCGGCATTTCACATTGCATTTCGTCTGACCGAAATGAGAATACAATCATAGGAAATGATCCTAGAGCTGACTGATTAAAAGAAGTAAATGATGTAGAACTCGCAATCGATTATCGAATGTTCACTTAGAGGGTGATGGCTAGTGGCTTAAATCCAAATGCATTGACGTTTCATGGTGATTATCAGGACAATCATACTATGCCGTGATTTGAGATTTCCAATTATTTAAGTCTTCTCTGGTTATCCATTAGGTAACATCCCAACTGTCACCTGGTGACGTTTTTGTTATCCCGGCAGGTCACCCAATCGCTATCGTCGCGTACCAGAACAAGAATCTGAGAATGGTTGGGTTTGGAATCAATGATCATAAGAACCAGCGAATCTTCCTTGCAGGTGAAGTCTTGCTCTAGCATAACCGCTCATCGTCGGGACTCATTACACTTTTAGTGCTCATTTCGCAGGACTAACGCAGTGGAAGCAAATTCTTTTGCAGGGAAAGAGAACATAATCAACAAGATGGACAGAGACGCGAAGGAGCTGTCCTTTGACCTCCCTGCGATAGAAGTGGATCGCGTGTTCAGGAACCAGGAAGAGTCCTACTTCGTGCCCTTGCAGCAGCAGCAGCAGCAACCTCAGCGTGAGCAGAGAGAGCACCACGAAACTGAAGGGTCACAACAATACCAACAGAGCGAGCAGATGGACAAAGGCGACAGTGAAGGGTCAGGTGGATCATCGTCGTCGACTGTGGCATCGATACTGAACCTGGCCGGAATTTTCTGAGGAGGAACTAGAGGAGGCTTCAGCCATTTTCGTTCTTAGTGGAAGAAGAAGAAGAAGATGTGCGAAGGTATGTAGAGACACAGAGAGAGAGAGAGATGAAACTTTGAGCCATGTTGAGGAAGCTTTAGCAGCTTCCAAGTTGTCATAAATAAAAGCCAAGACAGAAACATGGTACAATCTATGCCGTGTTCCGCTCGGCTAGATGGTCTTATTTCCATTCAAACTGATCTGACGACAGATGCTTATAGTCAAACCAGTCAATTATTGAAATTCAAATGACAAAGACGGATCACCACCTCGACTGCAATTCCTGTTTGCACGTCGCGCTGGTGACGTTTATGATCCAGAAAACGAAGACGAAATTAAACAAAACTTTGAGGAACGATGCATGAAACCAAATATTAGGAAAAACCAGTCTCGTGTCATCTTGAAATGGCTCCTCCTCCACCTCCTGGAGCTCCTCCAGGCTGTCCGGGGCAAGCTCCTGGTAGGTTTGAGCTTCACCGCAGCCCGTCAAGGCTGCTGCCCGGTCACCTTGGCTGCACACACAAACACACCGAAACCAACTTCATCCAATGCTGGCGACAGAGAACCGGCCGGCGATCGACGGAGTATCCTCGGACCGGCAAGTTTGGAGGGGGGGGAAGAAGGAAACGGGGGTGCGAATAGTTTCAGTTGGTGACGTTTACCTGCGGTCTTTTGGGCCATGCATTCGCCGTCGCACCTCATCTCGCAGAAGGCTTTGCCGAGGCCTTTGGCTTCGCACGACTGGTGGCAAGTGACGAGGCACTTCCCGTACGCATCTATCAGCTCTCCTATGGCTTCCCCCGTCCCGAACGTCATCGCCAGGACGAGGCATATGGTCAGAACTCCGGCCACCTTGCTCGCCATCTTTCTTCTTCTTTTCTTTTCACTCGATTCGGCTCGTCGTCGAGAGCTTCGATGTCCCCTGATGATGTTCCTTCCGTCTCCGTCTTCTGGAATCCTTTGCTCAGTGGAAGAACGACGGGAGGCGTACTTATAGCCATGGAACTCAGATGGATTCGAGCGGTGAACCTTGAAGGGAGGGAACCGTTTTTTAGCGTGTGGTGCGGGGTTCCCTCCATCTTCTTTTGACTGACTATTTCAGGGCGGTGCTTTTGACATGACCGTGCGGTGAATGGGTGGTCATCCGAGATGGGAGGGCTCGCCCCCATGAGCTGACCGATCGTCGAACTAAGGCAACTGCCCTAAACCCCAACTTCAAGCGCCAGGAGATCGAGGGCTCGCCCCAATGAGCTCACTAGGCCACTTCAATCCGGCAATTGGCCAGCCCTCCCCTCTGGCTGGTCGCCGGAGCCAAAGGATGAAGGAGGGAGGAAGAAGAGGAGCGAAGAGGGAAAAAAGACAAAAAAAAAAAAAAAAAGTAAAAGAAAAGAAAAGATAAAAAAATTAATAAAAAATTGGAAAAAATAAAATATTATTAAAAAATTATTGCCGACGTCGGCAGCTAGCCAAATTTGGCTGGAAGAACTGAACCGGCATAATTGTAATAACTTTAGGACTCAATTAGTCAACAAAAAAAAAATTGGAACCAAATCGGTATAATTACAATATGTTTAGAACTTTTTTGGTAATATTCCCAATTTATAAATTGCAAAGTCTACTGGAGTTGAAATGATGGATTAGTAGGAAAAAAATTAGGAGTCAAGATTGATGGAGTTTGATGGCTTGAGTTTGGCTTGGTGGGGAACCAGCATTATGGCTTTAAGAATAATTGACCTAGAAAGCTACTTGGTATGGACATAATTGTAGGATCTTTTAATTTCCACTCATCGTGTCACAATCCAGTCTAATCTGGATCATGCAAACTATCTAAGTTCAAAGTCATAATTTCACATCCTTGTTATGTGGACACATATTGAGCAGACACCCGAAGATGGCAACGGCGCGCCAACTACAGGAGCTCCTGGTCGATGAATACGTGCTCCTTCGCCACTCTCACTCCAACCTCAAGACCTTCTCTTCTAAAGTCCGTCTCTCGCTTCGGGTGAGTATGTTCCCTCAAGTTCTCATCTCGGGTCTATGATGGCGAGAAAGTTTTAGCTTCAGTCTCTGATTCGCAGTTGGACCGAAGCTGATGATTCGTTGAATCTGACGAAGCTTGTTCATGTGTGTTCTTGATTTCGCTGCTCATTGGGCAGGCCACGGTGAAGGCTGTGAAGGACAAGCTTTGGAAGAAGTGCGGTATGTCTGTAAAATCAATGCACCTCGAGCTCTACAATGACGCCGGGTCCAAAGTCTCCAACTTGGATGATAACAATAGGCTGCTTGGATTTTACTCTCCGCTAGATGGGTCAGTTCCGAATTCTCCATTTTCTATTATCTTTCGGAAGCTAGCTCTTGGCCACGTGCTTTGCCATCCCAAGTTCTATTTTCTTCCGGAAGATAGTGCTTCTCTTTTGATAGGTACTCGCTTTTCTCCTGATTTTGGTCCGTCATTTTGACTTGGGAATTCGTGCATTTTGGTGATAAGCCATGAATTTCACAGGTCTGATTGTGAGTGGACTAGCTAATGTTTCGCATGCTGAGACTAGCATCAAGTTTCTTATTGCACATCTGCTGCACGCCAATGACACGTCCGTTGCACAGCAGTGGCATGCCCACTACTCACCAGTGGTGATTGTCCGATTTCTTAAGACCTTTGTGGGTTCAACTTGCAGGTAATGTTGACAATACGTTCACTGTTTCGTTGCCCATTACGTGGCTTTGTGCAGACCCAAAATAGTTGTACGTTTCCCATCCTTACCATATACCCTATGCCAAACACACCGGTCCTCTCACCCTCACCAGCCCAGGCTTGTAAATATAAAGCAAAGAAAAATAAAGAAAAGAAAAGAAAAGAATAAAAATTTAGAAAAAATATTAGATACTGCTAAAATTTGTCTGCATCGACTTCAGTCATGCCATATAGGGCGGTCATTATCTATATTAGTGATTTCCAATCAATTAGTAGATCGTCTGAAGGTTTAGAATTCAATTTGTACAATTGAAATACTTAGAATTAAATTGATGTGCAATAATTTTATGACTTTTTTTTGGCTAATTTTCTCCTTTTGTAAATATAGAATGTTGAAAAGAAAACTAAGAGATGTCTGAATGGTCACGTCTTAAATTAGTAAATTCATAGCATAAAATTGTCTGCGAATAAAGAGTCAACTTCATAATATGTCAAAGGACTGGTTCGAATCAAATGAAAAAGCACTATGGCAATTTTAAATCTCGAACCACGCCACGAGGATTAAACGCCAACTACTAGCAGAAGACAGTAAGTGATGATTTTTTAATTATTTGTTTGTCCTTTGAAGTTGAGAGAAAATGGAAAAGCAAAGGTTAAAAGGCACATGAGACCCAGACAAACTTTCGTAGACTTCCTCTGCAGTCAAGCATGTTCTCTCATTTTATATGCACTATGAATTTCTTCTCGACGCCATGCGAGAAAGAAAAAAACCTTTGGATTCTTCCTGCTACCTAATTTCGTCATGTAATATATCATTCATTGGAGAGTAGTTTTTCTTCTATTGACTATAATCATTCAGATAGTCCAACCGATAAAGATAGCTATAATATCCGCTCTTCATATTTTTCATCTCCGAACTGGTCAATTTCCATTTCGTCAACCAAAAGAGAAAGAAAGGGAATTGCCATGGCCTGCTGATTTCGAGCTATGCAGGTAGTGAAAAAGACAATTGACAAGGCAATCACATACTTCTATGTTCTTTTGTGTTTTGACAAAGCAAAAAAAGAAAAAAGCATATCCATAATCGAACGAACAATGAAGACTCTCCAGCCACGATAGGCCCAATTGATCCAAACTACATCATCAGCACCGAGAGAGAGGAAAGAGAATGTCGAGTCGCACAGGTGAGTCCTGCACAATTCTTGAGGTCATCTCATTTTAGTGTCACTTAATTTGATCGCTCTTAATATTGGGGCGTGACATTTTTGGTCTCCAAGCACTCCCAGGGAAGAGAATAACCCACTCAAGATTTCTATTCTTTCACATAGTATTGGTTTTGGTTAATACTATGAAGAAACCTAAATTGGTACATTTATGATAAATTTAATCCAGATTAATTTTTTTTTTACCATAAAAAACACCAATTGACATATCTGTAACAAATTTACCCTCCATTTGTTTTCGTTAAATTTTACCGTCAAATAGCTGAGTTGAGTAACACATGACAGTTGACTGGTATACCAATTTGGAGTTTTACCCTTCGTTTATCACTGATGTACTAATTTGTAATTTTTCATGGTATTAATCTAATTTAACGGAGAAAATGGTGGTAAATTTATCATGAATTTACCAGTTTAGAGTTTTTGATGGTCAAAAGTTAGTTTTGAGAAAATTTATCATAAGTCTATTAATTTGAGATTTTTTGTGGTCAAAAAATTAGTTTAGGATAAATTTGTTATAGGTATACCATTTGAGGTTTTTAGTGGTATTAACTCTATTGATTTTTCATATTAGGGAAGAAATCTTAGTTAGAACTTGTGGGTATCAACCAATGTAGCATCGCGATCATACTAAGGGAGAACCCTACAGTTAATAAGGCGCCGACAGTGAAGGAGGGCTCATTTGTGATCACAGACTTTGGACGTGATCGGGTTTGCGTCTAGGTCGATAATTCAAAACTAGAGATTCAAATGCCTCGTATTGGATGAGTTTGGATTTTGATATGGCTGGGGTGAAGAAGAATTTGGAGTTTCCTGCTCTTTTTTCTTTTGGTAAAACTAATGAGGTCCTCTTTGTTGTAATTATGAGTTAATAGCTCAACATGTTTCTTCAAATCTTTTTTGGCAACAGTTTTTTTGGTCTTTAATAGACATTATATAACTTGTCTCACTAGGTCATTTTCTGCAGCAGTTTTCTTTGTCTTTATGAGACATGTCCTTTCAATCTCTATAAATTGAAATCAACTATTCTTCATTTGTAAAGAGAAAAGCACAATGTTTCCATGCCTCTTCTCTTCAATTTGCTATTTGATTAAATCTCTAAGTGTGCAATTTGAGGAAAAGGTTGATTGACTCATGTTTGCATAGTGATAATACAAACAATAGCAAAGTGTTGTATTTTGAGGGGCATAGTTCATAAATCTACAAAGCACTGATAGTAAGAACTAATTGTACTGAATGAGATTCAGTAATTCGTACCTTGCCTTCTATCTAACTTTGTTAAAATTTTATAACAATTTTGTAAGTCTATATTCGGTTTGTAAAGCAATCCTCTTTGCTTGTTAAGAAGACTCATTCAATATATTTATTCACCGACTTGATCAATTTTATTGGTTATTACTTTCTTAGAGTTATTATCTTAATTTAATTTTACTTGCTACAACAAATAGTATTGTATCATGTCTCCCGTACTGTTTGGTAGCTCGGAATATATGGTAGGGATGAGAGTGAGATATCAACTCTTCCCCTACATGTAGTCACTCGGAATGAACACAATTGGAGTATCCAAACTTGCATAGAAAAATTCTTCATTACTATGGTCTAGCAAAATAAATGAGAATTAATGAACGTACATAAACTTCAATATTGGACCAATACTTGAAATTTAGTGAGCAACCCTTTTATACCAAAAGCTTATGATAATCAATACAACACCAAATGCGTCTTCTATATCCTAACATTTCTTCTAGTCCGAAAGCCAATTAGATGACAAAAGGGCTTAAGCATTATTGCAAACTCGATATGTGTGGGTGGAACAAATCGTTGCTATCATCCACCCATAATGGAGGAGTATAACAAAATGGGGATTCTTTATTTTTGTTGTGCTTTCATATCTTTCCATCAATTGGAAACATTCGATGGCAGTTCTCCCCGCAATATCTAAAATGTTAATGACATCAGATGAATTCTACTATTCCACCTGCATGTGCTCTAAAATTTAAAGGCGACCTTCAGGGGCGATGACCTGATCAGGAAGACTTGTTCTACGCGTTTATGATGAAATTTCATGTTCTTACTTCTCAGTTGGGCAATGAATTGTCCATTAGCTTTCATTGAGATCTCAAAAGTCCATTAGATGAATTCAAGCCTTGACTAATTTTGACGGCTTATTATGTCACAGCAGCTCGGATCGAGGATATGCAGCAAAATTTCCAACATTGCCAGCAAAGATGCGAGCAACAGTGCCGCAGAGAACAGCAACGCAGGCAGTGCCAAAAAGAATGCAGACGGTAGTACCGGGAGCAACAAGGGGGAAGAAGATCGAAGAGCCCTCAAGAACAAGAAGAGGAGAGGAGGAATTAGGAGAGAGTGGACAATCCGTGAGATTTCGGTTTCAATTTCCTTAAGTAAAGTCCAGGTCATTAAAGAAAGACAATAGGGTCGAGAGATGGTCTGTAATAGTACGCTTGCTATAGTTAGTGACATATTCTGTCTTTTCTTTGTAAAGGCAATTCGGTTCGGCTACATAGTGTTCTAACTCGGATTGGATCATTTTGGCTTTGCTCGATCATCCAATAAGCTGATCGGCATGGAAAATAAGGTTATGTAAAGATGCAATATTTCAAATCGAAGAAGAAAAGGCCTATCCTTGCTTTGCGCATGGCAAAGAGGCATGCTCTATGAATGAATTTAAAATAAAAGAACCTTTTCTTGGTAGGTCCGGTATTCTCATACGAGTATAAATGTAGAGAAAGAGCCAGGACTAGCAAGAAACACGCTTTCATCAGCTGGTTTTTGATGACTTTCTGAGTAAGAAGGAAGTCAAAAGGCCCAAAACCAAGTGAACGGCATGCACAAGCAGAGAATAAAGTTCATTTATGAGTTGCTGATAGATGCCTCTGCTGCTTATTCTGACCCCCCAATAAAATTTCTCAGGGCGCTTTAATGGGAGAATTGCCGAAAAAGTCCTAAACCTATTGCAGTTGTGCCAATTGAGTCATAAACCTTTTTTTTTTTACCGAAAAGTCCTAAACCTATTGCGATTGTGCCGGTTGAGTCCATCTCGGCCAAATTTGGCCGGCCGGAGGCGACGTGGGCCGCCGGCGCCGGCGACAATTTTTTAATAATTTTTTTTTATTATTTTTTTTTTTTCGAATTTTTTTTCTCCCCTCCCCTCCCCTCCCCCGCCGGCGGCGTGGCCGCCGCCAGCGCGACGAGGCTGCCGGCCACGCGCGCGAGGGCCGCGAAGCCCTCGTCGGCGACCTCGCCTGCACTGGGGCCGCCGGCGAGGGTCGCGGCCCGGCTTCGCCCGGATCCGGGCGAGGCCGGCCGCGGCGAGGCGGCTTCGCCCGATCCGGGCGAAGCTGGCCGCGGCGAGGCGCCTTCGGCCCGATCGCGCGCCGCCGCGGCGAGGCGCGCCGCCCGAGATCCGGGCGAGGCCGGCCGCGGCGAGGCGGCTTCGCCCGATCCGGCGGCTGGCCGCGGCGAGGCGCCTTCGGCCCGATCCGGCGCCGGCCGCGGCGAGGCGCCTTCGCCCGATCCGGGCGAGGCGGCCGGCGGCGAGGCGGCTTCGCCCGGATCCGGGCGAGGCCGGCCTCGCCATGGCTCGGCCGCGGGCGGCGGCGGCCTCGCCCGCGGCCGGCGAGGCCATGGCGAGGCCGCCTCGCCGCGGCCCCCGTGCCTCGCCCGGTCTAGGCGAGGCCGCCGGCGAGGGTGGCCGGTCCGACGGGGCCGCGACCCTCGGCGGCCGCCCGGCGAGGGCCTCGCGGCCCTCGCGCAGTGGCCGGCGGCCTCGTCGGAGCTGGCCGGCCGGCCACCGCCGCCGGCGTAGGGGGGAGGGGAGAAAAAAAGAAAAGAAAAAAAAAACAGAAAAATTATAAAAAACAATAAAAAATTCGGAAAAAAATCAAAAAAATCAAAAAATATTAAAAAATATTAAAAAATTGTCGCCGGCGCCGGCCGGCGTCCACGTCAGCTCCGGCCGGCCAAATTTGGCCGGATGGACTCAACTGGCACAATCGCAAAAGGTTTAGGACTGAATCGGTCAAAAAAAAAGGTTTAGGACTCAACTGGCACAATTGCAATAGGTTTAGGACTTTTTCGGCAATTCTCCCGCGCTTTAATCATACTTACAGTCAGAGAACGCAGAGATGATGAAGTGAGTTGTGTGGTAATCATTTTGTCACTGGATCGTGCTTTGGATCTGACAATATAGACATTTAAACAAAAGCCCCAGAGACTAGTTGTCACATACAGAGCCTAATTTTCTCAGTGTGTTTGTTGTGTCCTCCGGTTTGTATGCATAATTGCTGAACATTAAGAAAGCCTTGATGACAAAAGCTGCTTGAAATGTCAATTCCCTGCATAAATCGACCCACTTGGGTTTTATCTTAATTTTTTTATCAGCTTGCTTAATCACGGATAAAATTGTTCGAGCTGAGACCTTGCCACAAGTCCTCCATGTATTGGAGCTGTTATTTGTGGTTTTCGCTCTTAGGGATTGAACATGAACCGAAATCCTACACTTCCATTATTAAGTCTTAGAGTCGAAACTGTAGAAGACAATTCTGAATTCCTATTTCAAAGTGATCGACATTCTGACCTAAGATCAAGCCCTATTCTCCTTTGCCGAGCACCCTGATAAGATTTGCGAGTATTTTCACCTCCTTCCCTGTTGTTTTAGCTCAAGATCCAGTCCAAATCCAAGATGAAACCCATGTTTGTCTAATAGTTTGAGGCATTAATCAGTAAAAATTTGGTTCAGCTAGACATGTCTAATATTAGGACCAATTGGTCCCCTGTGGCAGTAAAAACATGGCTTTGGGTGAGATTCATATTTCCACAAGAGGAGCATGATGGAGACATTGCATCATGGACATGCCTGTCAAAGGCTGGTCCTCCTTGTTGTCCCTTTTTTGGAGTGTTTCTGCAACGAACGTTGAAAACATATGGAGTCACTTTAGTCTTACATTTTCCAGTCCAATGTTAGCGTGAGTCCTACACATTCTGAACATATTTCACTCATATGTTGCAGAACGAAAACCACATCGAACTCCACAAAGCAAGCACCATAAGCCTATAAGATCAGTTGAGGGCATAAATCAGCTATCTCATCAAACAATTGGTCTGTGTTTCTTCCCTTTTTACTAGGGGAAGGGAAGCAAACGTAGAACTTATATATCCTCATGGCTAGAAATTTTCCTGCGTTACACTTTGCTTGCATAAGCAAGACAATGTCTTCCTAATTGCACGAGACCTAGACTAAGCCCAATACGACTCATGGACAGCGATTGATTTCGTTGATTATATCAGTGATTTGTGAAAAATGAAAAGGAGTAAGTGTGCCATGGTGGCTAAGTTTTGTTGTCCACAGCTGGGAAAATTAAGAGATTAAAACAAGACAAACTTAATGGGTTAAGAAGAAGAATAAGAAGAAATCAGAGATGGAAAGCTAAATGATGTGAGCTTTTTCCCTTTCATTGAACCTGGGAAAGAAGGGCAAATTCCTTTGGGTATTGGACTCAAGCATGAGCAAGCACATACATAATGGAAGCTTTTCTAAGAGCTGTTCAAGCTCTCCTCTTTATCTATCCTTTTTCTTGGACTAGAAATTTCGATGGGGAGAGAAAAAAAGTGCTTTTCTTGGCTCTTCTTTTGTAGTGACTTGGAATTGGGAGTCACAATCTAGAGCCACTCTAAAAAAATCCATCCGAAATGCTAGGTACTTCCACCTATATTTTGCCTGCTTTTGCTAAAACAATCAAAATTTCATGTCGCAGGTACCATAGATAAAATGAGTTTCCACAATCATCTGAATAACTTTAGTGGTTGGACAAATAACTCAAAACAAGTCTATCTTCTAATGGAAAAGTTAAGCAAAAAGAAGGAAAAGTTTGATTCTGTAAGTACAAAATTTTATAAGATTCTTATAGATGCATTAAAAGGATTAAGCTTCTAATACTCTCACTAATTCAAATTAGCTCATATCTGCATCCGATAATAGTAAGCTCTTGTCTTATCTTTTAGATTAGCATTTTATTTAAAGACAGAGGAAAGAGTAGCAGTATTAGATATCAGGTACCCAAGGAGGAGATGTTCACACAATTTGATTTACTAAATGATGTGATATATATATGGTAGTATTTAAACGACCGCATCTCCTCATTTTTTTCAAACCCAATTCTCTTAACTGCCGATTAAATCATGTAATTCGATTAATCAAACAAAAAGATTCTGTGAACCTTTTTCTCTTTTAGCATCCGCAGCATCAATCACGAGTCACAAATAATCAGCCATAGAATTTCTAAGAAAGGTAGTAAATCTATTCTTCGATGTTTATGCAACTCCAGTAATTGGGCTATTCAAAGGGCCGAAGAGTACTTCCTCAACTTTGAAGCCGCCGAACAGCAACTAATGAACAAGAACATACTTATAATCCTGCATTTATGTATTTATGTATGTATGTATGTAAAGATAAATTTGTAATTGGAAGCATTAGCGGGAACTGAAAAATTTCACCGGTGGCAACTTATTAGAAGGGAAATATTTATCATTACACAATGGTAATCCTACTGTGTACATATGTAAAAAACCTTGAAAGCTAAATTGACTGATGGTGGAGACTAAAGGGTTCGTATCTATAGCATCAATCTCTAAAATAAAGCCCTAATGACTCCTTTCTACATATACATCTGCAACTTATTCATATCTTTCCTCAAAGACTTCATCGTCTTTTGATCCTCCTTGCCAAGCCCGAAATCTTTTCGGCTAAACCCATCCAAAGCGATACGATCGTCGCGGCAGTCCGATGAGCAAAATGGGCGATCGTTGTACATGTAGACATCCTTGTCTAGTTTGAGTTCCTTCTTGCACAATGTACACTTCTTGATGAACTCCCCAAATAACCCCAATTCATCATCCTCATCAATCTTTTTCGCCGCTGACAGCTCTCGCTCAGGCGAGCTAAAGAAAAATATCCCCTCAATCACCCGTGGTCGTGGCCGTGTCGAATGTTTCTCCTCATCCTTAGACACAGAATTGGCCGCCGAAACATGGGATGGAAATCCTGCCATGGCGGGCATAGCTTGTGTCATGAGGTTGCCGGAATTTTGAGAGGTTTTGCTAGGCTCTTGAGAGGGTCTTGTGGCGCTCGACCGCTCGACTGGTTTTGAATCTTTCGGCTCCCTCTTCATCGTTTGAGAGGGTCTCACAATGGCGGGTTGCGGTTGGATCTTCTTCTTGGTGATCGCCGGGACATAGTCATCATCAGTGGACATTGTAGGGTTGAACGACGATCCAACGTCGCCTACACTCGTTGAACGCTCGAGGTGGAGGCTATAGCGTCTCGACGACTGCATCTTTAGTGGCAGAGTCGGCTAATTGATGTAACTGCACTTTCAAGGTTCGACTTCGAACGAGCGATGAACAGCTTCAGAGGATGTTATGGTTCGTAGGAAATAGAGGGATGTGTTCAAGGTTTGAGAGCGGAATGTGAACGAGTGAAATATAAAGAAACAGCGGATCGAAGTAAGAGAACGAGCAGAAGAAGGATTCTGAGACCGACAGCTGTTAGGATTCTCTACTAGGAATCGGAAACTTTGACGTTTGCCAATCAAAGCTACACGTGGCAAGTGAGAGCAATGCTAAGGATTCAGTGAAAATATCGAACCCGAATAGGAAACTAATTACCTAAAATTATCTGTTAGTTGGTTAATCCGTTAGGATCTTTTGAGACGTGATTGATTTTATCTAATTTCAAATTAGATCCTTCCAAAGCAAAGTTAGCACAATTCATTGAAATGACATGCCATGGTATTAAACTTTGTATTTCCCCAACCAATGCGTATCTTGATAACGGTATTTGTACTGATTTATTATTAATTACCCAACAATAAATTGAATAATAGAATATGTTGATTATCATGATTGATTATTATATTGATATCATTGAACTAATTTCATGTAAAAAAGAATGAATAGTCAATATAACGCCAAAGTTTTTTCTTTGCCCCGTTTTCACATAAAATGAATTATTTAGAAAAAATTTCTAAAAAAATTGCTTGTATTGCTTAAAATAATCAATCAATGAAAGATATTTTCATTATCAAGAATAATTTATGTCTAAATATTTTCGTGGATGGTGACAATATTTTTCGTTTATTTGTTTTGTAAACAATTAATTTTCGGGAAAAAAAATTTCAAATTATTCATATTCCCTACATGTTCAATTCTTTTCAGCCTAGACGTGAAATGCAAGACACTATTACGCAGTCAAAGTTGAAGCAGAAATGAAAATGTTAACAAGCAAACCTAGAAAAAGAAGAAACCATTTAATTAAGGAGGTAATTAGCTAGAGCCGTCTAATGATAGGAGAAGAATACTTCGTACATTAGAATTGGAGAAAAGTATATCAACAAGAAACTTTGTCAAGATCAAATACCATATAGCATAGATATTTATACGACTCATCGCATATATCCTGTCTTGATTGTGTATAAGTATATCCGTATTAGTTGTAATTGACAAATGCAAAAATTGAAATTGGGTCTTCTAGATATCTATTATCTTAGATAGTGCTTCCCATACTCTCTTTAATATTGAATAAATGTCGCATATCACAAATTCAAATATCTCTCTATTCCACCTAATTTATCTCCATATGTACTGTCAAGGGTTAACAATTGTCACAATGTAGTATGTCTAGTCTTATACTTGAAATGAAACTGCCTCAAGGATTTGGATTGGCATGGGATGATATGAAAGGCAAAATTTCTTTTACCTTGGTAAAATCAAGCCCCTCGTTTATAGTGGTGCCTGAAGTTAATTTCTTTCAGGGACACCACATTCTAAACTTAATGATTAGGAAGTAATCTTTAATCTATTATGAGAATAACTATTATGGATTACAAAAAAATCAAATAATAAATTATTATAAAGTTCATTCCTTTAAGAATTTATGGTTCACAGTAAATTGTTATTCTCTCATAATAGCCTAAAGACCATTATTCTAGTAAAGTTCAAACTTAAATATAACTGAAAATGAAAAGCAGGAGACAAAATCAAAGTACATTAAGAGAAATCCAATGATTTTTCCAATCTACTCCATATAACTGTGTTTTTAGTTTACTGTGAGATATACTTTTAGCTTTGTATGACTTGATCCTATAATTTTTAATATTTGCGTGGTAAACTTTGATCTAACGCAAAACCCAAATATGTTCAGATATTATCTCGATAGAAAATCTCACATGGCAGTTACATATATCCAAATAAAATATCTATGATTAGGGAAGAATTAAGAAAATAAAATAAAATAAAATAAAATAATCGTAAAAAAAAACAGAGAGAGAGAAGGCCCGGTTGAGCTCCAAATCACCGTAGAGAGCAAGAGAGAGAGTGATGACGACCCCCGGGCAAAAGCCACGGCGATGGCGGTCGTCGTCATCCGGCGAACATGACGTTCATTGTCACGTGTTCTCTCTGTGACATATCACACATTTGGTGATACATATATGAAAATCATGGGCAATCGTGCAACCTTTGCACTGCTCGGGGCGATCGCCGCAGCAGCATGGTTGTGCGATCTTTATAGGACGTTGACTCAGCCAGGGTATGACCCTTGATGTACTCCAAATCTTGGTCGTGATCCGGATGTTCACTACTCCATATTCCATGCTTATCTTTTTCTTTTCTCATATCTAAAACTAAATAAATATTTTTAGTATTTTATGGTTAATTCAATTTGCCAAATACTCATTCGGATGATATACTTACATCCACATTATATATGTCCGTGCACTTATCAAAAAGTTTACAGGATATTCAAAATTTTATCATATTTTTATTCTAATCAATCTCCTCAAATGCGATGAAGATGTCTATATGACTAAAGGCAGTTTTAAGATCCGTTGAATATAATTTTTCGTAAAAATCATATTAGAATTGGGCACCTCAAGTGTGTTTATCAACCCTAAAAAGGGTACTCATGTTACACGACAATACTCATAATTGAATAGGAAAAAGCCACCAAAAACATAAAATTTTGCCCATTATGACACATTTACCCTAACTTACTTTTTGTAATACCAAAAATTCCAAATTTACATACACGACACATTTATCCCAAACTTGTACATGTATGACACATTTACTCTAAAATCATTCTTATGTTATCAAAAATCCCAAACTTATATTCTTACTTTTTATAAAAATAATATCAAAAATTTAAGGTTTTTTCCATGGCATTTGTAAATATGCATGACAATTTGCAGGAGCCTAATGCCACGCAAATGCATAATCAAAGTATTATTAAATTGACTAATCTTTGTAGCAATTCTTGCCTTGTTCTTATTGGGCTGTCTCATTGTGGATATTTATGCACCTTCGAACAGTGTAAACTTATACATACACGACACATTTATTCCATACGTGTACGTGTATGACACATTTACTATAAAATTATTCTTATGTTATCAAAAATCCCAAACTTATATTCGTACGATACATTTACCAAAAATAATAATATCACAAAAAAGGTTTAGGATTTTTGGTGTAATAAAAAAATTTGAAATAAATGTATTATACAGATAAAAAATTAGAACTTTGGTGTCATAAAAAATAATTTAATACAAATATAAGTGCATTCATTGTGGGTCTTTGTTAAAGTATCGTATTTCTAATCACAAGCAAAGCGGGAGGAGAATCCAGCACCGGTAATGTCTTATCAACATGGTCATTTAATCAAGACAAAATTCGAGATTCTATTCAAAACATGAATTATTTGTGTCTCACTGCACATTTTATTGATGATGATTGAAATTACATAAAAGAATCATCAATTTTGTAGTGATGCATAGTCATAGCTCCAATGATGTTGCAATTGGTCATTTGAGGGAAAAGCTTTTAAAAGAAAGGGTGGCTTTTATCCTAATAAAATTTATCGCTCATATACATAGTATATAACAATTTTATTCGTGTATATACATCTAGTCGTATAGATATAAATGTGCGGACACTGAATTTTGTCGTTCTGACATTTACCCCCTCCTAATGATGCACCACGTGAATTGGGCATGTCCCGACCACGGGCTAAAAAACTTCACGCGATGAATAGGAGCACGTTCACACGAAGACAATCGAACTCCCTTTTCTGTCATGCCAACGCAGCACGTGTCGCGTTGCATGGCAATCCGCACCCCCAAATGTCGACGCCATGCAAAACGTCCCATCCCCATCGTGAATTCTCCTTTAAGAACGTGAAAATTTTTCCCTTCGTAATCCACATCGCCGAAAGCGCTCGGCGAGCTATGAGCAAGATGACTTTCAAGGCCCCGCGCCTCCTTTCTCTGCTCATCCTCCTGCTCTCTCTTTGCCTCACGTCTCTCGCCGTCCGTCGGGACCCGACGGCCGAGGTCCTGCGGTGCCTGGACGGCTGCGACGACGAGGACGTGCAGGAGTACATCGCGTGCCACAAGGAATGCGAGCTCCGATACCTGGAGCGCGAAGAGAGGCAAGAAGAGGAGGGGAGACCCGGAAGCCGAGAGCTCGACCCCCGTTGGCGGCGGGGGCGCGGCGGAGGTGGAGGGGGTGGACGAGGCGAGTGGGAACCGGAGGACCCCCGTGGCGAGCGGGAACCGGCATGGGGCCCTGGGGGCGAGTATGATCAGTGCCGGCGGCTGTGCGAGCCGTACAAGCGACAGGAGCGGGAGCGGTGCTGGGAGCAGTGCGAGGAGCGGGAGAGGGCGCGGGAGCGGCTGCGGGACAGGGAGAGGGAGCACGAGGTCAACGGCGGAGTCCAGAATCCCCCAGGGGATGCCTCTCGGCCGGAGAGGCACGAGCGGTGGTGCGAACGTGCATGCAAGAGGCACGCCGGAGGCCAGCAGAGGCAGCTGTGCAAGTTCAGGTGCCGGCAGCGGAGAGAGCGGGAGCAGCAGAGAGAGACACCTGGAGGAGGAGATGTTGCAGCCTCTTTGACCAAAGATCCGCAGCAACAGTTTCAACACTGCCAGCAAAGATGCCAGCAACAGCACAGCGGAGAACCGCAACGCCGGGAGTGCCGAGAAGAGTGCGAACGGCAGTTCCGGGAGCAGCAAAGAGGTAAGCGAGGATCGACGAACCCTCAAGAACAAGAAGTGGAGGAGGAGGAGGAAGTAGGAGAAAGTGAGGACAATCCATACTACTTCCATTCGCGGACGCTCCGGAGCTGGTTCCGTGCAGAAGAAGGTCAAATCAGAGTGCTCGGGCGGTTCGACAAGAGGTCCGAGCTCCTCAGAGGCCTTAAGAACTATCGGCTAGAGATCTTCGAGGCGAACCCCAATACCTTCGTGCTGCCTGGCCACGTCGATGCCGATTGCGTTCTCGTTGTCTTGATGGGTTAAGTCACTGGCAATTCGATGTTGACCAATTTAGTTTCTAGTGGCTGTCAGATGCTGTGTTTTTTGCTCATTGAGATTCGTGGAGATCCAGAGGGTCATTGCGGCTTGAAATTGATTGGAATTTTGGCTTGTGATATTTAGAATACCTAGTCGGCGATGACATTAATCGATCGTGTCGATTTCTTACAGGTGAAGGGACTATAAGTTTGGTGTGGCAAGAAAAGAAAGAGTCTCATCACTTGGAGCGCGGGGACGTGATCGCAGTCCCTGCCGGAACTACCACTTACTTCGTCAGCAGCGGATGTAACGGGCATCTTCAGATCGCCAAGCTGATCCAGCCCGTTAATACTCCCGGCACATTCGAGGTGGTGTACTAGTATTAGGTCGAGTAGATTTCGCTTCTCAGTCATTCTATTAGCCTCACTTTGGGGAAACGAGGAGGTGCACAGTTTACATGAAATTAAGAAGTGCACCAGCTATTATGAAATTAGTACAGTTCTTGAACTTGTGAAGGCTGATAGGAGTGGTGTTACTTCAACCTCGTCGTTTCATCGCAGGAATTCGATCCTGTCACTACCGAAAACCGGGAATCATACTACGCGGCTTTCAGCAGTGAAATTCTCGAGAGTTCTTTGAAAGTAAGTTCATCTACTGAAGAGTAAGTCGATAGATACGCTATATCAGCGGAGCCGAAGAAGTATGTTCGCCTATTTATATCTGATTCCATCGTTTCCCACGGTTAATTTCCCCATTTATCAGACATCAAGAGATCAGATAGAAAGGCTGTTTGGGCGACAGAGGCGGGGCATAATGATAAGAGCCAGCGAAGAGCAACGGCAGGCATTGAGCGAACACCGTGGTTGGTCAAAGAAGAAGGGCCACGGCTCGAAAGGTCCGTTCAATCTGCTGGGCCAGAAGCCTACCTATTCCAATGAGTTCGGGCGGTTCTTCCAAGCCTCACCCGACGAGTTCAAGCAACTTCGGGACATGGGCATCTCTGTAACTTTTGCGGAAGTTTACCAAGTAAAATGTGCATTAGTATAGTCATTGTCGCACTTCCATTGATTCGAGCGTCTCTGTTCGTATGGTTTATCTATGGTTTATGTCCGACTTTGGCAGGGTTCGATAATGGTGCCGCACTATAACTCAAAGTCGATGATGGTGGTGATCGTGGCAGAAGGATATGGATGGTTTGAGATGGCTTGCCCTCACCTAGCACGAACACGGCACAGGTGGGGCTCAGGTGGAGAGAGAGAACAAGAAGAGGAAGAGGAGGAGGAGGAGGAAGAGGAGGAGGAGGAGCAAGAGACAGAGCAAGGAGGCAGTGCAAGATACCAAAAGGTAAGCATGACTTCTATAATGTGATTCCGAACCAGCAAGAGAGACCTCGTTCCATGATGTAATCAAAGACGATAGAACTATTTTGGGTAGCTAACAATCAACTAAGTAGATGAAAAGACGATGCAAATTGTGGTGAGAGTAGCTCTTGAGGTCAAGTAATTGAGGATATCTTTGGCTTTCGTTGCAGAAAGATCGGCATGTCACATTGCATTTTGTCCGACCGAAATGAGAATACAATCATAGGAAATGATCCTAGAGCTGACTGATTAAAAGAAGTAAATGATGTAGAACTCACATTCGATTATCGAATGTGCACTTAGAGGGTGATGGCTAGTGGCTTAAATCCAAATGCATTGACGTTTCATGGTGATTATCAGGACTATCATACTATGTCGCAATTTGAGATTTCAATTATTTAAGTCTTCTCTGGTTATCCATTAGGTAACATCCCAACTGTCACCTGGTGACGTTTTCATTATCCCAGCAGGTCACCCGATCGCTATCGTCACGTACCAGAACAAGAATCTGAGAATGGTTGGGTTTGGAATCAATGCTCATAAGAACCAGCGAATCTTCCTTGCAGGTGAAGTCTTGCTCTAGCATAACCGCTCATCGTCAGGACTCATTACGCTTTTAGTGCTCATTTCGCAGGACTAACACAGTGGAAGCAAATTCTTTTGCAGGGAAAGAGAACATAATCAACCAGATGGACAGAGACGTGAAGGAGCTGTCCTTCGACCTCCCTGCGATAGAAGTGGATCGCGTGTTCAGGAACCAGGAAGAGTCCTACTTCGTGCCCTTGCAGCAGAAGCAGCAGCAGCAGCAGCAGCAGCAACCTCAGCACGAGCAGAGAGAGTACCACGAAACTGAAGGATCACAACAATACCAACAGAGCAAGCAGATGGACAAAGGCGACAGTGAAGGGTCGGGTGGATCGTCATCGTCGACTGTGGCATCGGTACTGAACCTGGCCGGAATTTTCTGAGGAGGAACTAGAGGAAGCTTCAGCCATTTTCGTTCTTAGTGGAAGAAGAAGAAGAAGAAGATGTGCGAAGGTATGTAGAGACAGAGGGAGAGAGATGAAACTTTGAGCCATGTTGAGGAAGCTTTTGCAGCTTCCAAGTTGTTCATAAATAAAAGCCGAGACAGAAACATGGTACAATCTATGCCGTGTTCCGCTCGGCTAGATGGTCTTATTTCCATTCAAACTGATCTGACGACAGATGCTTATACTTAAACCAGTCAATCATTGAAATATAAATGACAAAGACGGATCACCACCTCGACTGCAATTCCTGTTTGCACGTCGCGCAGGTGACGTTTGTGATCCAGAAAACGAAGACGAAATTAAAGCAAAACTTTGAGGAACGATGCATGAAGCCAAATATTAGGAAAAACCAATCTCGTGTCATCTTGAAATGGCTCCTCCTCCTCCTCCTGGAGCTCCTCCGGGGCTGTCCGGGGCAAGCTCCTGGTAGGTTTGAGCTTCGCCGTAGCCCATCAAGGCTGCTGCCCGGTCAGCTTGGCTGCACACACAAACACACCGAAACCAACGTCATCCAATGCCGGCGACAGAGAACCGGCCGGCGATCGACGGACTATCCTCGGACCGGCAAGTTTCGAGGGGGGGGGGGAGAAGGAAACGGGGGTGCGAATAGTTTCAGTTGGTGACGTTTACCTGCGGTCTCTTGGGCCATGCATTCGCCGTCGCACTTCATCTCGCAGAAGGTGCTGCCGAGGCCTTCGGCTTCGCACGACTGGTGGCAAGTGAGGAAGCACTTCCTGTACGCGTCCATCAGCTCTCCTATGGCTTCGCCCGTCCCGAACGTCGTCGCCAGGACGAGGCATATGATCAGAACTCCGGCCACCTTGCTCGCCATCTTTCTTCTTCTTTTCTTTTCACTCGGTTCGGCTCGTCGTCGAGAGCTTCGATGTCCGTTGATGATGTTCCTTCCTTCTCCTTCTTCTTGAATCCTTTGCCAGTGGAAGAACGACGGGAGGAGTGATCAGTACTTATAGCCATGGAACTCAGATGGATTCGAGCGGTGAACCTTGAAGGGAGGGGACCGTTTTTGAGCGTGTGGTGCGGGGTTCCCTCCATCTTCTTTTGACTGACTATTTTAGGGCGCTGCTTTTGACTTGACCTTGCGGTGAATGGGTGGTCATCCGAGATGGGCCGAACCTGAAAAAGCCCAATGCCCAATGGGCCCATCTTCTCAGCCCCCGCCGCCGATCGACCCTGAACCCTCAAATTGATGGATTGGATCGTGGTTTGGCCCATTTTTCCAATGATCGCGATGTCAATGCCGATGCATGTGATGATGAATGAACAAGTCGTAATTGATCGCAATCCTGATCGGCACTGATGATCAACATCGGAATGGCAATCTGATCGGCAGGCAAAAGGCGATTTGCCTCTAGTGAGGCACCGGTAGATGATGATCACTTGGACCTCCGTCTTGGCTAATAAATCAAATGAGTTGAAAGTGGGCTTATTTTTAACTCATTAGAATCTGTCATTAGTTAAACTTTACTCTCTCGAACCCATTTTTAAAATATATATACCGAGAGATTTGTATATCAGAATCCTAATACATATAAATATAAATGGTCCAATGAGAGCAAAATCTTCACAAACATTTGGAACATTTTGGTCTCAAGCAGAAGAGTCGTTTTCAAGTAACCTTTGATTAAATATGTATCTATCAATATTCGATTGATTAGTCTGAGATTATCGACACAAAAAGATTTATGTAAATCATTTCATTTTGTTTTGTCTAAATTACTTATCTTTTTTGTTCAAGTTCTTTTTTTATAAATTCATATTTCAAATTATAATGAACTCATATATATGACCCATCTTGTTAAACCTGAGTTAAAAATTTGGGTCCAACGCCCATTTTTGACACCAAAGGCCATTGCAAACCCAAGAGAACTTGACTTGCTTCTCAAGCTCGCGCAACGTACATCACCCCCACCGAGCGCTCTCTCTCCCAAAGCGTCTCAGACCAAAAGAGCAGGAAACGACAGCGTCAGATCCGGTTCCGAGCGATCGAAAGGAGGAATGGAGTGCGTGTTCGGCTTGGTCGGCGACGGATTCGCCATCCTGGCCGCCGACACTTCGGCGGTCCACAGCATCTTGGTCCACAAGTCCAACGAGGACAAGATTATGGTGCTCGATTCCCACAAGCTCGTCGCCGCCAGCGGAGAGCCCGGCGACAGGTGATTTCACCTGACTTTTCTTCTTCTTTTTTCATCTGGGTTTTGTTTAATTGATCGCGTCTTTGGTGATTTAGGGGAAAAGTTTTCGTTTTTTTTTTTTTTTTTGAAGTGTGTTTGTGGTGATTCGTCTTTCGCAGAGTCCAGTTCACGGAGTATATACAGAAGAACGTGGCGTTGTATCAGTTCAGGAATGGGATTCCTTTGACGACTTCTGCCGCCGCCAACTTCACCCGAGGCGAGCTCGCCACTGCTCTGAGGAAGGTTGGCTTCGTCGAGCTTCCTTCTTTGTTACTTGGCGACTTTTGGGTTGAATTGGTTGCCTGTTTCTGCTCTTGTTTCTTTTATTTTTCCAGCCTGAGGTTCAAATTGTTGGATTTCTTTGGTGGGTCTTGTTGGTTCTGATAGAGAAGGGGAAGTTTTTAGTATGGAGGTGTGACAGGGAATTACAGCTAGCCATTGAGGAGTTTTGGTAATTGAAATTTCTGGGCTATGCTTTTTAAAAGGGAAAATTTTGACTATTGAAGAGTGATAGAATTGTTATATGGAATGCAATGAAATGCAATGAAATGCAATGAAGTATTGATCCCAGGGATCTTGTCACTAGGATGCATTGGCAACCCTTGACCGCCGAAGCATTATACCTTAGGCCAACCCTCTTTCAGTATGTAGATTGAGTCATAGGTCTTGGAGCTGCCACTCAGTTAAACTTTCTGAGATCAACCTAGGGCTTTTGGGTTTTTTCATACATTTCAAAAGTTAAACATCCATAATAAACTCTAAAGCAGGTCATTTTTGTGTGTACTGATCAGATTGAAGCTAATTGTAGCCAATTAGGTCAACAACTGTTTTAATGGTTTGCTTGTCATTCATAGCACTGTTCTTTTCTTATGAAGTGGGATTTGAGGGTGATCAGCCCACTCCTTCCCTTTTGTTGAAGCGTTTATATAGAGACACTTATCAGAAAACAAATGGTCGAGAAGGACATAGTAGGCTTAGTTTATTCATGAAGAGGAGTGTAAAGTTCATATACACAGAATGTTATCATCCTAATAATGCAGTGAGAAAAGAACTGCCCATCTTCTGCATGCTTCAGACAAAGTGCTTAAGAGGCGCTCAGTGTAAATACCTGTTTATTGGTGAGAGTTTGGTAGTATAAGAGCCAGCAAGTAGTAGTTAGCAATTCTATAGTTTCAGATGCCTCTGCCCAATAGAACCTTGCCCGGAGAGAGGTCATCCTCACAGTGTGGACAAAAAGGTCTCATGAAGCTAGTAACCATATGGTAAGTCCTTCTCTAACTTGAAGAGCAGAAAGCCATACTTCTCTTAGTAGGGGAGAGTCATGTAATAGCCAAGTAATCGCTCAAGCCTAATCATACCTTCTAGGACACTGCTTATGCTTTCACCGATCACATCAAGAGGTGGGGTCAGCTTTTCCACTTCCTCTGACCCCTTTTGGTTGGCTATTCTAGGCCTTCTTTTATTCAAACCTGCTTGTACAACCACGTCAGGTGAGCAACGGCCGCTTCCCTTTTTGCCCCCACCATTAAAGCTTCCTGGTCTAGGTCATCTCTCAATAAGTAAGAGGAGGTTGAAGCTTATCCATAAAATAAGTTGGATCCCCTGGAATTAGATCAGCTGGAGATAATGAATCTTGATGTATTATAATTATGGAATAGGGAGGTGACAAATGACATATTTGTCTATCTAGGATGCTTTGAATGCCTTCAAAATGTAGATTTATTAATGATATGACTGTCCTTCCAGATGGAGGATGCTTTGTAGTATCTAGTATCTATGAGGACAATAGACATGCTGTTTCATAGTAGAGACCTCGTGATCTATCATTTTTATTCTGTTGATGATGCTTGAAGAGCTTTTTCTCTTACTTGTAATGTTGTAGGATATTGAATTTGGGTAAATGTTTGGTATCTACTTATTGTAAGCTCTCATAAAGAAAATGGGAGAAAGGGATATGGGTTTTAATAATCTGTGGATGATATCTATATTTTTTACCATTCAAAACTCACTGAAGCAGTTTCAGGCTGTTATTGTAACCTTGTATTTTCTTCAAAGCAATGTGGTTACTGATTGAAGTGGTTTTATCAATTCGTATGGAATTGAGTTCATCTAAATATATATTGATGATGGGTGTGACTGATGGTTCTTGTACTTTCTAAAACTCAATGGAGCACTATTACTGGAGGATTGCAAGTGGCCTACTCATGCTTTTGCCTCCACACCGAGCATCTGGTTTAACAGGTGTAGAATGAATTTTATTTTTGGGGTGATAGTTCCACTTTATGTAGGTAAATTTTGCCGACTTCAACAACTAGTTTTCTCTTGTTATGGCTGTAGTGACTTGTGGCTGTACAAGATTCCAATCAAGAGCTTATATAATTTACACTATATTGTTTTAGCTCTGATGTTGAAAGTATCTGTTAATGGAGGTATGATGCACCAGTAAACTATAAATGATAATATTTGGATTGTATGAGAGTCTATCTTTGCCTTGTCCACTTCTCCGTTCTCGTATTCTTTCATTTGCAATCCATACACAAAGCTGGTACATGCAGTAAAACTTATAAAGCATGTAATCTTTTGGAATTAACTTCTCTTCTGTGCTAAATCTTGCATTTTAATTTTGGCTGTAACAATAATTTTCTGGACCTCTCTGCTCTGTAATTGCTGATAACTGTCTTGCTTAGAAGATCTATTGAGGCATGGTATCCTTGATCAATGCTCATAGTTTTCTTTTTCCTTCTGACTATGGTACTTATTCCAGAATCCATATTCCGTGAACATCCTTCTGGCTGGTTACGACAAGGAGACGGGCCCTTCCCTCTACTTCATTGACTACATCGCCACCCTCCACAAGGTAGATAAGGGTGCGTTTGGCTACGGATCCTACTTCTCCCTTTCCATAATGGACAGACATTACCACAGCGGCATGTCCCTTGAAGAAGCCATAGAACTGGTCGACAAGTGCATCGTTGAGATCAGATCCCGGTTGGTCGTGGCGCCTCCAAACTTTGTGATCAAGATTGTCGACAAGGATGGTGCACGAGAGTATGCTTGGCGTGAGTCTGTCAAGGAAGCCCCTGTGGCTTCTGCTTGAGATCAACTACTGTTTTTTAAGTCCTTTTTCTGTTGATTAGAAAACAGTTCCATGTGGAACTTTAAATTGTATGGATATGAATCTACCAGAATCATGATATTTGCTGCATCCCTCAGTTTTTTTTCCGTGGATTGCTATCTCAGTAGTGACTTCATCTTGGGGTTTCATCTGCATTATGCTTGTTCGGTAAGCTATGCCTCACTCAAAAAAAAAAAAAAAAAAAAAGGCAAAAAGCAAAAAGCAAACGACAAGCCCTTGACTTATGTTCCCGTCACTTTATTTCTTTGGATGAGCAAGTGCCTCGTCACATGGTGAAAAATTCCAAATATGGGTCTAAATGTAATATCTTTTTAAAATATGGATATGGTAAACTTTATTTTAAAGAAAGGCCTAAAACATTTCCACTTTTTCAAATACAAAACTTTGGTTTAAATAACGGTTTGAAATAACTGTATAATTATCAAAAAATGATTTGATTTCACTAGTCAAGGGCATTTTCATAATTTAATTTTTAAAATTTTCTTTCCTTCTTTTTTAACCCTTTTCTATTTTTTCTCTTTCTATAAAAACCACAAACTCAAAAAAAAGAAGCTAAAACTTAAATAAATAAATAAAAACCCCACCCTCTCACTTGTGGTTATAGTCGGGGTCGTCGATGCCTCGATGAGAGTCGACGACACAATAGAAAATTTCAAATAATAGCATATAGTATATTTATTTTCTCAAATAAAGATTTGAAGTAAACCTTATTTCAAATAAAGTCCGAAATGCT
Source organism: Corymbia calophylla (assembly GCA_014182845.1). Lineage (NCBI taxonomy): Eukaryota > Viridiplantae > Streptophyta > Magnoliopsida > Myrtales > Myrtaceae > Corymbia > Corymbia calophylla. The sequence goes on along the minus strand of CM024700.1, from coordinate 45,257,896 downwards.
ATTAGTTTTTCAAATAAAAGTCAAAGTAAATCTTATTTCAAATAAAAATCCAAAATAATCATGTCAATCTTAGGTGGATATTCACTCAAAACTTGTTTCGGGACCAGTTCCAATTGGTTCTAATGGGAAATGGTTCCCAAACTTGTTTTTTGGGTGATCTAATTTTGTTTCTAAGTAGAACTAATTCAATAGCACACCCCTAATCACAATGGAACTACGAAGATGGCCCTTTCACATAAAACTTTTTAGCTCTCTTTTTTTTTTTCTCCCTTTGTTATTTCAATAAGAATGTCCAAATGAGTGATGGGGTTCTCACATACAAATCTAGCAATGCCCCCCAACCGTTCAATCGACCGTGGATTTTCCATCCATTTCCTCCAACCCTTTAACGAGAGCTCACCCATGTAATTAAAATGGTCTTAATTTATCTAATAAAGTTCACAATAAATTTCAAATTCCATGCACATTGAAAAGTTTCAGATTAAGATTAAAATGGTCCGGCTAGAGAGAACATAATTTGATTTTGTTTGCACGAAGACATACTCCTGCTTGGCAAGATGATCCTCGAGAGAGTAAAGCCCTCTACATGTCATGTTTCTCATGCCACTACATTGATACATACACTTTTACTTTGTAAGGTCCACTAAACTTGTTAGTACTTGAAGTGGAATGATGTTCCGTATATACCGCATTGGATCTATGAATTGAATGTGACTTATTACAAATTGACATTGCACACATAATTAATATCTAGTTTTTAACTCTCATCCCTTAATTGTCAAGTGGGGGGAAGGGCTTGACTTGAGCGCACCGTATCGGATTCATCTCAGCCGTTAATCCCGAAGAATCATCGCCCTCGCATCATGTGAGGCCCACATGATTCTTAGATTGAAATGGACTCGAATAATTTATATGGGGTATCGAACTTGGGAAACATAAATCCGATAATTATTGTTTTCCCTCTTATTCCAATCTCATGTGGATTTTGGAGATTCTCATACCATTTCCGCTCTTTTCTATTTACAGTTCGTGAAATCATAAACAATGTAATGGAATAAAGATATTTTAAAAAATTAATATTATGAAAAATTCTAAATTGATATGATTATGACATATTTGCCCTCAGCTAATTTTTGACCGCAAAAAATTACAAAAATTATATTTATAATTTATTTAGCCTTTGTTAATTTCCGTTAAATTGGATTAATATCACAAAAAGCTACTAATTGATAAACCAATGACAAATCGAAGGATAATTTTCCAAATTAGTATATCCCGTCAAATGTCATGTGTCATTCAATTTAATAATTTGACGATAAAATTTAACAAAAATTAGAGGGTAAATTCGTCATATATATTATCAGTTTAAGATTTTTCGTAATATTAATTTTATTTTAAATTGGATTCGGGAAGGCAGCCAATGGGACGTTAGTCTCTCCCTCTGCTTCAGTTCCAGTAGCTCTTTTAGCACCACTTTTGTCGGCGTCGTTACGCCGACCACGCCGAGCCGTCGTCAATTCTCCGTCCCAGATCGGCTCCCCTCCGTCTCTCCGCAAATTCTCCTGTCCCCTGCTTCCGCCGTCGACGTACGGACCGCTCGTGCTCTCTGCTTTCCCTTCTTCTCCACAGCGAATCTGCAATTCCGGCCACCCGTCTCTAATGTGATCAGCTCCTCCTTTTCTTTAACGTGACAATCGCTACTGCCTGTGCTGCATTACATTGCCCCCTCCCCCCTCCCCCGTTTCGTTTGGCACGCGCGCGTTTCTGGGTGTTCTTGTTTTTTGCCTTTCTTGGACGGAAATCGGTGCGAGATTTACGGGTGTTCAGGGGATTGTGTGAGCTGTGTGGACATATGGGTTCGCTTGGAGAGCGACCCTCGATTGGGTCGAGGGTTTTGACGACAGGAAAGCGATGATGGTGTGCTGCGTGAAGGGTTTTTCGAGTTTGTTGTCTGTTTCATGAACATCCCCATGTTTTCATTCGGTGCATTGCGTTTTCACTTTCCCTGTTGCCGAAGCTAGAGTTTGTTGTCTGGTTCTGTGGCATTTTTTCGCTCTCAGTGGTGCGTAAGCTATTAATGCTTGCCTTACAAGTTTATGGGCAGAGCGTTGACTTTTCTGATGGTGGGTTCTTGGTTCTGAAGTTAGAGGTAGAGATAAAGAGTTGGGTGTTGGATAGCATAGTTCTTTATCTCAGTGTGGGCTACCTTGGTTTCTTGTTTTTTAGCTCACGATAAGTGGTAGCAGCGACAGGACTCGGATGATGATCCCTGCAGAACGAATGAGATGCAATGTGGGTCTAATTATGTTGACGTTGTGGTCAAATGTCTACGTTTATTCCTTTTGACCTTTTCTACTGGCAAGGAGTTTTCCCAATCCATGAATTCATTGAAATTTTCTGGGGGGCAAAACTAAAGATATAGGCCGTTTGAATTTTTTTATTTTTTTATTTTCATGCATGCGATTGCAGACTCTCTCCCTGATGTCAGTCTACAGGTGATGATAATTTGTGTAGGCCAGAAAAGGCACCTGCTCTTGTTTATCTATTTTTCTTTGGACATGGAAATGCTGGCTATTTTAAAATATTATTTTACTTTTGGGTGAAACTGATAGTTAAATGTTCACATCACAGTGCCTTCTGTAAAACTATGATGGGATCACTTGATGATAGATCGGATGATGAATACTCTGTCATTGGTGATAAGGGAGAAATTTCATTCATCGATTATCAGAGAGACCAGTCTGTTTGTAGTTATGATCTCAATGAAAATGATCCAGTCGTGGTTTCTGTTCCATTTGCTTTTGTTGATGGAAAGCCACGGTCAGTATTTGTTGGGGAAACTGCTGCAGATTCGATCTCCATAACAAACAACACTGATGATCAAATGGACATCTGGTCCATAAAAATATATGCCTCAACTCCTGAGAATTCATTTACACTTTCTTTGATGGAGCCGATATCAGGAAAGTTCAGGTGTAAATGCCATTCAAGGTTTCCTCGAGTCCTTTTCCTTGGAGGACAGAGTTCTGCAGTCAGGAGAGACTCTAACTGTCTGGTTGTATTGCAAACCAAAGGAAATTGGGTTGTACACATCAGTAGTCCATATTGATGTGGGGAATGATAGGATAGAAAGAGTAGTTTTTCTCTTGGTAGATAACAAGATTTCCAGGTCCTTGGTTTCGAAAAGACCATATGTAAGAGGCACCAGAAAGAACCATTTTGATGTGGACAAATATGTTGTTGGTTCGCGTCCGGCAAGAATTAACACTGGACGCTTTAAGAAAAGGCTTCCTGCGTATCCAATTCCAAAGGATGTGAGAGAATTGATGGAGAACAAGCAGATTCCTGATGCAATAAGAGGAGGTCTAACCAGAGAAAATTATTCTCCTTTCTTCAAAACATTAGTAAACATGGAAGAACTGAAACTGGAGGTAAGATTTTCTTCTTCATTTTCTTTCTGGTTCTTTTGGCATTAGATTCAAGAAAAATGTTAAATTGATGCTATGAAGGCCTGTTATTGTCTTTCAAATTAACCAGCCTTTTCTATAGGATGATATGAGATCTTTTGATATGGAAAATGTTACCATGAGAAGAAAAGGGAATCAGTACCTGACCCTCGAAGTGCCTGGACTGGCTGAGAGACGACCTTCACTGGTCCATGGAGATTACATTTTTGTAAAGTCAGCTTCTGATGAAGGAGGTTACGGCACTACTTACCAGGTCTGTACAAAGTTATCAGGCTTTTGAGGTCCAATTCTGTTTTTAATGGTTGGTAAGTTTTCTCCAACTTGTGTCCGACCACTTCTCAAACAATGTTTATATGGTGGATCTCAGTGATCATCATAATTTGCTAATAACCGCTTCATAATCTGATAATGCGCATTCTAAAAAAAAGGCGACAGAGGTGAATGGTGATTGGATGGGCTGAGCATAAACTTTTGTGCTTCAGTAAGATTATCTGATGTGAACTATTTTCTTAAGCTATAGTAATCTCCATCAAAGGATATTGTCCAGAAGTTCTTTGCTTGCCAATTGTGATCATTTACAGAAGAGATATGTATTGATAACATGAATTGCATCTTTTACTTGGTAGCTGGCTTGTCGTCTGCTTCCTGTCTTGAGTATAGACTTGATCTGCAAAAATTCTTTTTCATGTTTCCTAGCATATACTTTTTGTATAGAGGCCTTGATCAGCTTCCCTTAAATGCTTGAATGGATGCTTCACAGGGCTTTATTCACCGTGTCGAAGCTGATGAAATTTACTTGAAGTTTGCCAAGGAAGTCCATATGTACCAAAGGGATGAGAGGGGATACAATGTTCAGTTCAGTTATAACCGAATCAACATGAGAAGATTATACCAGGCAGTTGATGCTACCAAAGATTTAGATGAAGCATTGCTTTTTCCCTCAAAGTTACGACGGAAGAGGCTGATTTCGACAACGCCACTGGTTCCTTTTAATCATATTCTGAATGAGGAGCAAATACGTTCGGTTGAGATGATCCTCGGCTGCAAAGGAGGACCACCATATGTAGTTTATGGTCCTCCAGGTACGGGTAAGACCATGACTATAGTGGAAGGAATAATGCAGCTTTATAAAAACTGTGCAGATACCCGAATCCTTATCTGCACCCCATCAAATAGTGCTGCTGACCACATTCTAGAGAAGATTCTTGGGGAGGAGGCCGTGAAAATTAAGGAAAATGAGATTTTCAGACTTAATGCGACTTCTCGACCTTATGAGGATATCAACCCCGATCGTATTCAGTTTTGCTTTTTCGATGAGCTTGTTTTCAAGTGTCCTCCAATCCAAGCCCTCATGCGCTACCGGATTATCATCTCGACTTATATGAGTGCCTCTCTTCTTTATGCTGAAGGTGTGGAGCGAGGTCACTTCTCTCATATCTTTTTGGATGAGGCTGGCCAAGCTTCAGAACCAGAAAGTATGATCCCTCTTGCTAACCTCTGCCAACCACACACTGTTGTTGTTCTTGCGGGTGACCCGATGCAATTAGGTCCTGTGGTGTACTCAAAAATAGCTGAAAGTTATGGATTGGGAAAATCATACCTAGAGAGGATGTTTGATTGTGACTTTTACTTCAATGGTGATGAGAATTATGTGAAAAAGCTTATCCGGAATTACCGTAGTCACCCAGAAATACTGCACCTGCCTTCAGAGCTATTTTATAATGGAGAATTAATAGCATGTAAGGATGATGCAAGCAGTCTTAGCACAGAGGTGGACCTCATTCCTAACAGCAAATTTCCTGTTCAATTTATTGGTATTCAAGGATGTGATGAGAGGGAAGGAAATAATCCTTCATGGTTTAATAGAATTGAGGCAAGTAAGGTAATTCAAGTCATCGAGAGAGTCATAGCATGTGAGGAAATTAACGAGAATGATATAGGCGTAATAACGCCTTATCGCCAGCAAGTTCTTAAACTGAAGACATCTCTTGAAAGTCTAGATATGCCCAATATCAAGATTGGAAGTGTTGAGCAATTCCAAGGGCAGGAAAGCAAGGTTATCATAGTATCCACAGTTCGATCTACCATAAAACACAACGAGTTTGACAGGGCCCACTGTTTAGGATTCTTGAGCAATCCAAGAAGATTTAATGTGGCTATTACTCGGGCTATATCCTTGCTTATCATTGTTGGGAATCCTCATATTATAACCAAGGTACCTTTCTAACTTCTACAAAAAACTAATTGTCTTTTCATAATTCCTTTTTTCTGGGAAAATGGGTCGTGATTCATTTGTGTGAGAAAGTAAGCTTTAAAGCTTGTGTGCACAGAAATATGAGAAAGGGAAGGAAGCAGTATGACCAGAGGAGGGTGTCAGTTCTTATATCATTGTACTGCTTCCTTCTAGCGAGTATTGCCTGTCACTTCGCACCAACTTTGACACCACTCTTTTTCTTTGTAGCCTTATCTACTTGTTAGCTTCTCTCACAGTCTCACTTCGTGGAGTATTAAAAAAAAAAAATTGATGGGAGCACGACTAGCTGATTCATTTAAAGAAGAAAGAAATGACTGAGATTTAGAAAGGTTTATTTCCCTAGGGGAATAACTCATTTATACAACAAGAAAAAAATCCTGAAGAAGTCACATGTGCTCTCCTTTCCTTGTTTGTTGCCATGTTCTGGAAGTTTTGCAGATGTTATCTTCTATACACTAATGGTTACAACTATTTTAATTGCGGCTTGGCACACCTTGATGCATCTTATGTGATCTCAGATGGTTTCGTCAGTTTTACACCCTTGAAATCAGAAATAAATCTCATTATGAATTTTCATAGTCTTCAACTTGTTGATGAAAAAAATTCAAAAATTTGAATATGGGGCAAGAAAGAGGAATGACTTAAAGACATGCATAGTTTAGGGATATATCACATTTCAAATTTTGAAATGGATCAGAAATGAGTTGATGTAGCTTTCAAAATCCTATTATTGGGTGGTCGATTTGTGACATCAATGAATGTATTTAAATCGCATTCGGCAGGATCCCTATTGGAACAAGCTCTTGTGGTATTGTGTGGACAACAATGCTTATCAGGGTTGTGCTCTTCCTGAGAGGGTCAAGGAATCTGTTGAGGATAATGCAGGTTATGAGGAAGAAATCCAGCAGCATGGGGAAGAAAACGAGTGGTATGAGGAACCCCATCAAACAGAGACTCCTCTGCCAGTTACAAATGAAGATGAATGGTCAGATGGCTGGAAGTAAGTTGTTGGAATGTCTGCAAATATAGACAAAAGGCAGGTGAACAAACCTCTTGACTTTAGTAAGTGCTTCCATACATTGCGCGATTTCACTACAGCGATGAGTGAGCCAAAAGGCAAAAGAAAACATGCATATAAATGCCAGGACTTGAAAGTATAGTTGCTTTTTTGGGTTATGTGATGAGAAATGACATTTCAAATTGGTTAATATGGTCGAGGGTCTTAACGCGACAAGATGTTGGATCATGTCAATTTGTGCGAGGCTCGCTAACATTTGCTTTTGTTTCTTAGTTAGGCAATGATGTGATATAACTGTGCGAGCAGATAACAAAATAGGCAAAGACATCTTGTACCTCTCCCATAAGTCATTAAACAAACATGGGAAAATGAAATGAAAACAAGGAAATGACATCTGGTACTCAAACTTCCCATCATACAAAAGAGAACTGAAGAAGGGCTCCTCAGTCGCATTTATCTTGGAGGCTTTCTGACTTTTGTTTACATCTTTAAGCGGTTTTTGCAGCATAGGAATGCCTTATCATCCATTCGTTCCTGTGCTTTCTTCTGTTTTAATCTGAGATTGATTGAGTTGTCTTATCTCGAGCCTTTCACTGAAATGCTAATCCTTGCAATGTCGAAGTCAATCTTTTTAGAACCAATATGTCGATTCCATGCTCTGTTTCTTGTTTTATATGCCGGATTACGTAACTGATTACATTTACTGCGTGAGATGTTACGGTGTGGATCATCGATGTTACTTGTGGAGTGATGAGCAGTGCTACTTACTGATGACACAATCTTTCATACTTGTTGTAGATGATGGGCTGTTGATGTGGTGGTCCTTAGGAAGCTGGGCTTTGCTTCATTTTTTTATTTATTTATTTACTCTAGATTTCATCGGCCTTCAGTGCTATTGGCTTGGAATGTCCTAATATTCCCTTCCGGCCTCTTCTAGAGGGGGAAAGAGAAACAGTGCTGGTTTGCGTTGCCGACCTCATTCAGAAGGAACGATGGAGCGGAAGTCTTCAAAAGTTCAATTGTCGATTCTATGTGAGAGTGCGGTTGTTGTTTATATGGAGAGACGCAAATTTGGTATTGTTTCCGTCATGTCGCGGACCTGATTCTTTTCTTTTTTTTCTTTTGGGATGTCGACATTTTGGAAGATGTTATCCATGTTTGGAATGAGCATTTTGTTTCACTTATGGATGGGAATAAACGTAAACATTGATGGGCAATTCAGCTTGTGAAGTGAAGTGTCTGGGGCATGGTCCTTTGATCAGGTTTTGCAGCTGGGGATACAGCATGACAGATAGCATTCAACTCTCTTTCGTCACCAGCTGATGCACTTCTCATGCACCCAGGTCCATAAAAGAAATGCAGCAAATCCTCTTTTAATTTCCATCTGTCAGTACTAATCTTGACTCGGTTCATGTACTGAAATTCGCTACTTCGGTCACGTGGTAAATTCGTGCCGTGTCTAGTCTTGCAACCCGACGAAACATGAAGGAGAACTTCTTGGGGACAGTGTTTCTTGCGGGATGAAAGGTGCGGAGTCTGAAAGGCTTAAATGAACGACGCACGCTTAAGAAACGGAGCATGACAGAAAACCTGCAATGGTGGCGAGCACAGGAGGCGGATCAGCTGATTGATCTGCAGTTTTGATGATGAACTCACGGCTGGTGCTAGCGGCGAGGCTGGTACTGCAATATCAGCAGCATCTGGTGAGATGCCGGTTCCATTGACAGACTGCGACGGCGAAGGAGCGCTCAACGGACCTGCAATTTTAAGACCAGTATATTTTCACGGTCAGGATGCTTCGTCAGTAGATGCATTCGAGGTTTAGTTTCCGCGCGCCGTTTCCAAAGCATGATCACGAGGTAAAGAATCGATCATTTTTTAGGAAATCACATATACGAGCAATCATCTACAGAACAATGCTTCCGTTTAATCCTGGCCGGTACATTTAATAGCTGAATTGAACTACGGAATCCAGGATATTTTAATGAACGGTAAGATGACAAAGCAATCTGACTTACTGTTCTCCGGCAACGTTTCGATGTCCGAGCCCTTTGTGCGGCGCAGAGGAGGCAACGGCGGTGAATTTGCTGCATACAGAATTCGAAACAGGTTAAAAAAAGGAAAAAAAAATAAAAAAGGCCCTCTCAGACTGAGTTCAGTGTTGATAAGCCATGCGACCGAGCTCTAAACATGATTCTATCCTCCTATGGAGTCGAGCTCAACTGAGAAAAAATTCGTAAGCATCAAATGCTCGAGCGGCTCAAGCTGTGATGATGCCCTGCTAATAGCCTATACTACGTCGTCCTCGGTCGGCCTGTTCAGCTTCCGAATGTGCGATCGGAAGAATAACTACTACCATCAGATCAGCGCAAACCAGAACGATCCATGCGTAAACTCGATCGAGGCGTCAAAAGGACCTTGATCGGACGAGTAGCACAACAGGGAGGACGGCAGACGGATGGAACTAGATACTTCTTCGAGTGCATTCATCCGCATTTCAATGCTTCGAAGCAGAACGAACTTGATTTTCGATTGGCCGTGGCGACGCTCCAAAGCCACTCGAATCATTTAGATCGACACTACACAGACGCAGAGTCAGAGTCGCGAACCTGAGCAGAGAGAATCCAGCTCGACCGTCGCGTTCCTCGAGGAGGAGTCGGCGTCGGCGTCTTCGGCATCGGCGTCGGTAAGTGAGCAATCAGAAGGCAGAGAGCGGAGCCTGGTGCTGTTGAGCGGGAAGCCGAGCATGGCGGGCTGGCGCACGAGGTAACAGAGGCAGCCGACGGAGCCGGACCTGCGGGCGGAGGAGAGGGCGTCGCAGCAGAGAGGGGGCGCGCTCGACGCCAGGTCGTTGGGCGGCGACGAGACGTAGGGGAGGCACGGGGACAGCAGGATGATCTCGCTGGCGCAACCGTCGGGCGCACGAGGCGGCGGCGGAGGCGACGGCAGAGGAGGAGGAGGCGGTGGCGGCGCTGTGGCGGCCGCTCGGAGTCGGAGGGAGAGGAAGAGGAGAGAGAGGCAGATGATTACGGCGGCGGAGGTGGCCATCTTCGTTCTAGAGAGAGAGAGAGAACGACTTTTTGCAGGGAGGAACGGCGGGACGAGAGTCCTCTCTCTGCGCTTTGAAATACACACGCCTCGCACGTGCGGGAAATCGTGAGCACGTGCAATGCACCTGATTCGCGACGTTCATTTTACCCTTGATCATCACCGGGTACTGGCCCCAAGAAAAGATCAGTGTAATTTTCTGACGATTTTTACTCACTGGGAAAATTCCAAAGAACGGTTACAATTGCCCTTAGTTTTTCAAATGAAGGCTCGAAGCGGTCATGATTGTTTTAAATAAAAATCTGAAGTGATTATAATTGTTTCAAATAAGAGCCTAACCTCATTGGTCATTGGTTGGCTAAATTTTCCAATCGACTAAGGGTATTTTCGTCATTTGCCAATTTTTTTTTTTTTTTTTTGATTCATCCCTCTTGGTTGCGGTTGTGACAACTCGCCCTAGGAGGCCAACCCTCGTCGTGAAGCCCAAGACCTCGCAAGATCACCCGTTAGCCTTGTGCCAACGGGCGGCGCAAGACAACCCTTTCCTCGCGGTCGGTGAGGGCAGGACGATCCTTGCCTCGCGACTAGTGAGGATCAACCTCACGGGTGGCCGCGAGGAGAGGGTTGTCCCACCCTCTTTGGCCCCAGGCAAGGCCAACCCTCGCCAAATCTGGCGAGGGACAACTCTCGCTGGTTGCGGGCAGGGCCAACCTCGCCAGATTTGGCGAGGGTCAACCTCACTTAGTCCAACGAGGGCGGGATGACCCTCGCCTCGCAGCCTTGCCTGCGGTTGGCGAGGGCCAACCTCGAGTGTGGCCGCGAGGGGCGGCCTCAGCCATGGCGAGAGTTGCCTCACCCAAGGGAGGTTGTCCCTCGCCTGTGGCCAGCGAGGGTGGCCCTTGCCTAGTCCTATATGGGCTTTACCAATGGCTAGCCGGCCATCGGCAACGGAGAAGAAGGTGAACTAGAAAAAAAAAAAAAAAAAAAAGAAAATAGAGAAAAAGTAAATTACGAAAATGTCATTGATTGCCGAAAAGTCATGTCCTTGTTTGAATCGGATATAATCACTTCAAGTCTTTTTATTTGATATAAGATTTACTTTAAGCACTTATTTGAGAAAATGATGGTACTTCAGTCTTTATTTGAAATAAGATTTATTTCAAGCTCTTTATTTGAAAAAATGTGGACATTTAAGATCCTTATTTAGAATTTTCCCCTACTCACTATAGACCAAGGGCAGTATTTTTTGAAAAATGATTTGCTTTTTCTATTTTGTAAATTTTTGCTTTTTCTTTTTATGTATTTCTACGAAAATAAAGTTTATCGCATTGTACCGTATATTCATTCCTTGGGGATAATATTAGGGGTGGTCCTTGAACTTTTCTGCGATATTCCCGATGATGCTCGTTTTACTTGTATTTTCTTTTCGTGATGTATATTGCCATATCAGTATTTTTTGGACCAAAAAAACAGTATAGACAGTTACATAGCTTCTAAAGTTAGAAAATCTTTCTTCCTTTCTTTTTTTACCTAAAAAAAAGCCCAAAGTGTCCATGTTTTTTCAAATAAGGGCCATAAGTAGACCTTATTTCAAATAATAGTTTGAAGTACCATCACTTTATCAAATAGAAGTTTGAAGTGAATATTATTTCAAATAAGAGTCTGAAATTGTTATGATTGTTTCAATTAAAGATTCTTTGATGATTAAAGATATTTTTGTCATTTACTATTTTTCTTTTTTTTTCCTTTCCTTTTTTTGGGGGGTTTTCTTCTTACTCTTTACCTGTGATCGACCGACCACCAACAATGCCCATAAGGGGCCCGATCCGGCAAGTGACAACCTTGCTTGGGCGAGACGACCCTCACAACCATCGGAGAGGTCAGTCCTCATTGGCCTTGCCTAGGGCCAATGAGGGCTCGGCGACCTCGCAAATGGGCTAGGCAAGGGTTGGGCGAGGGTCGTTGAGCCCTCGTCAACCATGGGCTAGACCACTCTCGCCACAGATCTAGTGAGGTTCAACCTTGCCTGATCCAATTGAGCCATTGCCATCAACCTCACGGATGTGTTGCGCAAGGGTCATTGAGCCCTCATTGGCCATGAGCAAGGCCACCCTCACCAGATTTTGTGAGGTTCGGCCTTGTTGAGGGCCAACAAGGATCGACCTTACGGATGGTCGCAAGGGGCAGCCTTCCCTAGGTGAGGTCGTCCCTTGCTTGTGGCCAACGAGGGTTGCCTTTGTGGGCATCATCGGTAACCGGTTGGCCATTGGCAAAATGAAAGAAGAAGAATAAAAAATAAAAGGAAAAATAAAAGATAAAAGATAAAAAAAGAAAAGAAAATTTTGACGAAAATGCCCTTCATCGATCGGAAAATTTATTCGATTGGTGATGGGCGGGATTAGGCTCATATTTGAAATAATAATGATTACTTTAGATTTTTATTTTAAATAATTCAAAAAATGGGCGATTCGAAGTTTTTTTTTTTTTTGAAAATTTTCCCCAATACGACGAAAGAAAGAGAGTGGGGGTCGGAGGAACGGGGGATGTTGACATAGAAACCATACATGCAAGTCACGTCAGCGCAGCGATTAAAAAAAAAATCACATCAACACCGTCATGGCAAATCCAACGTTAAGTTAAAAAAAAAAATTATAACTGAGTCAATTAATTGGGTTCGAATTTTTGAACGGAAAAGCTATATTGATTGGATACCTGATGATGAGGACCAAACTCAAAAATCCCTTTTCAATGTCTTACCAATTTCAAATTTTTGCATTTTTTCCTTTGAATGATGCATTTATTTCACAAAAAAATAAATAATTTAGAGAATATTTTCATATAAACAATCAATTATTGAATGAACTAAATTTTTTTATCGCTCCCAAAAATGTTTAAATATAAATTATTGTCCATAATAAAACATTTTTAACCAATTGATTATTTTGAACGATATAAGTAATCATTTTTAAGAAAAATATTTTTCATATTATTCATTTTTTCCGAGAAAAAAAGGAGCTGAAATTTCTTGTGAACTTTTTTTTGGAGGCTGCGTATAAACAGAAAAATAATTCAAGATCTTTAGCAATTAGTAGAGCCAAGATTGAGCTTTTTTCTTATCCTACATAATTAGCGATATTTGATGTTTATGCCAACAGCTTGAAATCTAATCACCTATAATCGCTAGAAGCAAGTTGAATTGATCGTGCGATTACGTGAACGAATAGCTTCCTTCCCCTTATGGCCAATTACAATCTTTTACCAGCTTAACTGGGCTTTCTTCGATCTTCTTCGGGCACATATGATGTAGGAGGGACAAAATAATTTTCCATTATTGTAGAAATTAGAATAAAAAAGGAAGAAAAAAATATGCCAGCAATAATTGATAACATCGCTTTTAGTTAGTTGTTTTTAGTGCAATCAATATGTCAATGTTTTGCGTCAAATAAATATTAGAAAAGCAAATTTTATCATCTAGAATTCTCATAGGATTAAATAATTAATTATTGAAATTATTCCAATTTCCTAGCATGATAAGCCATATGGAATTCTCATAGGATTATATTTAATTATTGATTTTTTTTTCGAATTTCCTAGCATGGAATATCTAGCCGACCACCATGAAAAGGGGAAGGTGGGAAGGCTTGTCCCAGTATTTATTGAATTCTCACTAGAGTTTGTCCTTATAGTCACTCTTCTCACATAGAAAGAAAGGGTGGGGAGCTCAAATTCCCACATTCTCAAGTGGGATTGAGGAGGAAACAATTAGTTTCAAGTGTGATTGCAACTTCGTTTAGGAGTGATTGATTCCCGATCTAGTCCGATTTCAAGATGAAATTGGGAACTAGACCCAAAAGACCAATTCTCAATTTTTGGAACTAGGATCGGACTATTTGGTCCTAGGACTAGGAACCGGACCGAACCGTCAGTTTTGATTTGGTCTAGTCTAGTTTCAAGGTGGAATCAAGAGAGACCCGAAGGACCGGTTCTCAATTTTGGGAACTAAGGATTGTATCGTTTGGTCCTAAGATAGGGAATTGGACTGGACCATCAGTTTAGATCCAGTCCGATGAAACCGGCTACTTTTTTTCTCACTAAAGAGTGGCCATGCACAATGAGAGAGAGTGACAAATATTAATATATTGATAGTAACGATAATGAGTAAAGAGTTATTATGCCGTAATTTGTAATATTATTAGACAAAATAGTATTTAATTCACATTTCACAAATTTTTTTGAAGAAATAAAAGCATATGTAGTTGGTTTGCTCTAGTTCCCTCTTGAAACCAGGAACCAAACCGCTCAGACATCGAGTCCATTTTTAAAAATTGGGAATCGGACCATGGCTGATCTAGTCCGGTTTGGGCCATTCCAATTTGGGCGGTTCGTCTTACATGATCATAACTCCCATGCTCAAAGTAAAAATTTGAGAATGAAATGAGAGTGAGAGTAAGACCAATAAAAAAGAAAAAGAAAAAGTATTCCCGACCGGCCATAAGGGTGTCTCTTCCCACGTCACTGTGATTTTATTCGAGACATACCTCAGGGCATCCAAACGAATCAAGCACGCCTGCATTTCTTGATCAGACCTGTGAGAAAGAACTGTTTGGGAGCGACTCTCATGGCTTCGGAAGGTGACAAGATGATGACCGGTCCAAGTCGAGTTATGGCTCTTGTGGTGACCGTGGCCGCGCTCTGTGGAGGAGCCGCAGCTCAATCTGGGTGCACCGGCGTGCTCATAAGCCTCTTCCCGTGCCTCAGGTTCGTGGCGGGGAGCTCGTCCACCCCGTCCTCCTCATGCTGCTCCCACCTGGCCAGCATGGTCCAGTCGCAGCCGCAGTGCCTTTCCATGTTCGGACGAGAAGCACAACTGTTCCTCAACGGCAGCGAGTCGTCCCTCAACCTGACCCTGAACCAGACCATCAGCATGTGCCACGGTGAGTTTGAGCGCAAACCGAGTGTGGTTTCGTTTTCTTTGATTTTCAAGGCATCGTGCTTTCTGGGATTTGATGCTTCGGCTTGTCGGCTGCTTCCGGTGGAACGGTTGCTCTGGCCGGCAGCCGGCTCCCCAGAGAGTTCACCGAGCGACTTATCTGGTGGTACAACTAGTCCCTCTGCTGATATGTTGATCATGTCACATTTATGCATTCAGCAATCATATGAAGACCAAAAATCGTATACATCTTCTTTTGATCGATATACAACACATAAAATATTCGAGATGAATCTTGTGCAGCTGGTCTGAAGGCTAAAGTCCATGAAGTATATGCTCTGGGCCGATCATTCAATTCCCATTGAATTCATGAAACTTCTTATACTACTTTTATATGTAGATAATGCAAATCATATGTGTTGGTGATGAAAGAGCACCCAAGATCCCTAAAGCTAGAAACAAGAACACATAATTGAATAGAGAGGGTTTACACACCTGATTTGGAATCTATTGTTTTTTATGAGGGATAGCGACAATCAAACTTGAGAGCTTTTTTTTTGTTGCCATATGTATCACTGGCTCAATGAGATTGCTCTTTACCATTAGCGTATTGTAGCTGCTCTTTATATGAGGATTTTTATGTGTGTTCTATTAGAATTAGAGGAGAGACTTGAGTACTATTTCTAAAGTTTTCAATTAAGCCCTCTCTTCACGAGCTGAGCTCAACTCAAGTAGAACAGTTGCTCAAGCCGGCTGCCAGAGAGTTCACTAAGCGACATATCAAGTATACAACTAGTCCTTGTGGTTCAAAAATTGATCATGTCACATATATGCATTTAGCAATCATATGAAGACTGAAAATCGTAGACATCTTCTTTTGATCGATATACAGCACATTAAAATTTTCAGATGAATCCCATGCTGCTAATCTGAAGGCTAAAATCCATGAAGTATATGCTCTAGGCCGATCCTTCACTTCCTATTGAATTCATGAAACCTCTTAGACTACTTTTACATATGGATAATGCAAATCATACGGACCAATATATGAAGATCGAATAACACATCGGACTTATGAAGCTAATAGAGCAATGTCTTAGCTTATCTATCATGTTAAAACGGTCACTAAGGACTTATTTGGTAACTATTCTGTTTTTGGGAACAATCTTTATTCAGAAATTATTCTTTTTTATTTTATTCCCTAGACAAGTTTCTAAGTATTTGAAAACATTCGGTAATTGTCTAAAATCTTTATTTCCAGAATAAATAAAAATTTGTGACTTAAAATTTTTTTTAAATTTTTTTATACTTTTATTATATTTTTTGTGGCCAACGATCGACTAAAGGAAGGAGGAGAAGAAGAAAAGGAAAAGAAAGAGGAGAAGAAAAGAAAAGAGAAAAAAAGAGAAAATGGTCTTGATTATGAAGTTTTTCTGGAGAACAAAGAAGCAGTATTTTTTTTTAACGTCTTGATTCTATTTAAATCTATTCCTAAGAACAAAAAAGTTACCAAACGAATTTCTATTCTCAAATCTGATGATTCTTCTCTCTTCATGCATTTCATGAAAAAGTACAGGGGATCCGTAGCAGTTCCACCGGCTGTAGGATATTCCATCGGCCATGGAATCGCGAAGATGCCGCCGCTTCCACTCGCGGTGCTGTCGATCCTCATGGCCATGGCGACCTTTGGATACGTCCCCATCTTGGCTACCTGAATCTTCCTCATTCCTCGGCGATATGTGACGCCGAACTATAATAATAATGCACGCGTGCTTGTGCTTTCGCACGCAACACCTTGTGGCATTTCCATTTGTCGAAGTATATGTTGTGTGCTTTGTGCTTGAGATACATTGTATACCGCTCTACTTATTTCCCTCGTTTGTGTGGTCGTTTTGCCCCTATCGATCAACTATGATTGGAACAATCGATCTCTTTGCTTTATTTGTATGATGATGCTATGCATGGCGATGGTTTTGGCCACAATTCGATCAAGAAATAAACCAAGGCATGCAAATAATCTCTATTCTTGAAATGGCCAACTCCCTAAAAGATCACAAACCTTAGGTCCATTTTCAAATCTACCCAAATTTTTTTTTTTTTTAATCTTGGAAAAAACACCAAACTTTAGATTCAGTCCCAAATTTATCTTAAACTTTCCTTTTGTCTTAAAAAAACCTAAACTTTAGATTTAGTTCAAAATTTTCACGAATTTTTTTGTCTAAAAAAAAAACAACTTTTACACTATTTTCAAATCTACCCCATAGTCTAGTTCCCACTTAACATAGCCTTTTCACAAAATGCATATTGGCAAGATGACATAAAAAATTATCTTCAAACTAAAACTATTCTAGGATATAAAACTTAGGGATAACTAACCGAGACTTTTGGATGGAGGGCTAACGAGGGCAAGTTAGGACTACAATAAAAATTGATGATTTTCTTTTTGACAAAAAAAAATTGAGATAGATTTGGGACTAGATCTAAAGTTTGAAGTTTCTTCTGAGAAAAAAGAAAAGTTTGGGACAAATTGCGGACTTGACATAAAGTTTAGGGTTTTTTGTAAGAAAAAAGTTTGAAGCAGATTTGAGACTAGACCTAACATCTTTTGGGATTTCTTTTGAGATAAAAAAAAAAGAAAAGAGGTTTGGATATAATTGGAACTAGACCAAAACTTTACGATCTTTTAGGAAATTAGCCCATTTTTGAAATGTTTTCAAAATGCAGACTGCGGTATTTGCTTCCGATACTTGATGAAAACAAAGTTCAGAAGTTGAAACCCTAGCATGTATGTTTGATTTCCAAACTGTCGAGTCGTCGAGCGTTTCCTTTCGCTGTGGGCTCGAATATATGAAGCCGGATGCTTCTATCATTGCGAACCCATCGAAGGATCGTTATTTTTCCGAGGAGATAAAAAAATTGCAAAAATAAAAAGATTGATTCTTGAAAGGAGGATGACAAGGGATGCTTCTAAACAACGGTGAATATCACTGAAAAGCATAATTTCGCCACTACATTACTGGATAGATTCCTATACGTTCATCTAAGATTGCTTCGGATGTATTGAAATCGAAACATACGCACCGCAGGGTGTCAATGCTAAAATCAAACTTAACTCTATATAGAGATCCTATCAAATGGTGCTGATGCTGGCAAATTGGGTCAAGGATCCATATTTTAACTCATTTAATGAATCGGCTTTAAAATTTAATAATATGTTGGAATAGATTTGTCACAGGAGAGCCTAAACTAAAAAAGTTTTAATGGGTAGGTGATAGACCTGTCTTTAATCCATTAATAACTCAAGTTAGACCCCGAAAATTTACTAATCAAAGAAAGTAAGAGAGAGAAGCTTCCACTTTCCACCACCCCTCACCACCAATCTTCACCGCCGACACCTATGCTCTCGGTCGACGCCATCCTCTCTGGTCTCTGTACGCTCGTCCATGCCATCATTGAGCTTAAGCTCGGCCGATGCACTCAAGTTTTGGATTTCAAATATGAGCTTGAGCGAGCCCTAGATTTGAACCATATGGCTTGGCTCGACCTCAGATCTAGCCTAGGGTCGAAGGCGGTGGAAAGTAGGGATGGGAACTAGGGTGGCTGCGGACATGAGGGGGCCGGTCGGCTGTATCCTTCGGGCTTCGAGGGGGAGGTGTCAGATTGCCGGCAACATTGTGCCGCTCGGATAGACACGAGCTTGTGATGGTGGAGTCGGGCCAGGCAAGTGAAAATATAAAGGAGTTGAAGAGTGCCGTCACTTTTCTAAACTAAGGACATGGTTGAGCTGGTCAAGTTCCACAAACATATCAAGTCTCATCTCGAAAATTTGTTTGACAAAACACAAGTCTATAATTGATAGATTATTCCAAGTAATTTCCTTGACAATCGATCTAATAAGCATCACTACTAGCTCAAGATCCTAACGATTCTCTCAGTATTTTTAAATATTTTAATGCTTACAAAGAGTAAAAATTTACGTCACATATATGTTCCTACGTAAAATCTCTTCTGCTAAATTAGATCAAATTTCTAGCATCACAAGAAATAATGATAGATATGATCTAGTAGCTTGATTTCTCAATTTTTTTTAATAATTAGCCCATTTGCTATTTCTTTTTCATGTTTAATTTGTTTTCAATTTGCTAGTTCTTTTTTTCGATTTTCTTTTTCCCATATTTGAAAAGGAAAGATTGTTTAGAATCAAAACCCAAATTAGGTTCGGAATGCGTTGGGTCTGGATTGAATTTGGGTCGATAAAATTATATTACATGAATGAATCAATATGAGTCGTTTGGGTCAAGTTGAGTCGAACCCATTTGCAACTCACTCATTTGTCAGATCTAAATGATTCGACCAAGCTCGAATTCTTCATTTGCAAAATCCCCATGTACTCCATTCCATTGTAGACGAACTCGTGAGTTGCCAAGCTTTTAGGTTGATGGTTTCCAAAAAGATCGGCTTTGTTCAGAACCGCGGATTTCATATTGGCTAAAGCTATGAGCACATCACAATGTCGCATCTTTTACAAAATTCCTCTTCCATTACAAGTAGTCCCATTTAACCTTTCCTTTGCTAAAATATCCATGGATTCTAAAAGCAAAAAGCTGTAACACTGTTGGCGCCAAAATTGGTTTATCGGGCCACGAAAAGAATCCAAGCCCATCAAGCCCAGTCCATGAGAAAACGATGAGTAATGGTCCGAAGCGGAGCCGAACGACGTAGGTGCCAAGGGCTCGGTAGCAAGTAACTGCTCGGAAGGATCAGCACAAGGGCGGTGACGATCCAGTTATTAACGCAGTCTTGAAGTTTTCGGAACAATTTGAAATTGAAATGTCAACTGCTGAAGGGCGTTTACTTGCAAGAATTATAAATAGCCGAGAAGGCATTCTTGTAAGGGGATCTTTTCGACAACCAAATAATCAAAGCACAATTATCTTTGACTATCATTTCTTTTGTTGCACATTTACTTTCGATTACCTATTGTTTGTTTATTGTTTACCCTTTCGTTTATCATTTATTTTCGTTGCCGTTAGAACAGACTTTGTCGCTTCCTTTCCAAAACGATGCAAGACCCAGTTTACATGAAAAAGCCGAAAATTTGTCCATTTGGTGAAAGACATTTGTCCGAGGAAGCTTTCTCGGCGAACATCTTTTTGGCACGTCTAGTGGGATACTTGTGTTCCATTTCTAGGAGTTGTTTTTTTTTTTTTTTTTTGGCCACCTGGGAACCCCGCACGGCCGGCAATGAGGGAAACCCCTGCAGGGACGACACGTCTTGCCACCACCACACACGTCTTGCCACCGGTAAGTCACCCTAACGACTGCGCGGGGATTCAAACTCCTTCCCTTCGTGAGGGGAAGAGAGCCCAAAGCCAACGCAGCCGAATTTCTAGGAGTTGTTGTCAACGGCAAAAACCAAGAATTAAAAAAGTCGCGCTACTGCCAGCGAGGGCAATCCGTCCATGCAAGTGTGGGAGAGAGAAACCCACATTCCAAGAATTCCAACCAAAATGTGAACCCAATTGATGATATCAACATAGATGTTAATTCTGAAGACATCCCTCAGAGTTTTACCAAGGATCAAAGCAGGGATTTAGCCCGAATTCGGCGATAATCGCCACCATGAGAATGATGTTAAAAGAACAACAAAATCATTTAACCAATCATATGGCTAATCATTTATCTGGGATTCTGACTCTTCTGTTCACCAATCTCGTGGCCAAACTTGCTTCAAATTTCGAATCACTAAATCAAGCGTATGTGACGCAATGAAGCCAAGCTAGTTGGTGGTTCGGGTCAGATGCAGTCGGTCAGGATACTGCAAAGGACTGAGAGTGCAAATGGTCAGAATCAAGGGAATCAAGGACACCGAACATGCCCAATTGGCGACACCGATTGAAAATAGCAATAAGGAAGGAACCGTACCAGTGGCAAGACAGCAGCACTTTCAAATGGTATAGAGTAGGTTGGAAATGGAAGCACACATTCGTAGGGTGGTAGAGACGATGAAAGTTTGGAGGTGCAATAGATGAAGAGGAAAAACTGTCGGATCGAAATCGAGAGAGAGAAGCTCCCATAAGGGAGAGAAAAAAAATTCTCAGCAGAAATCCAGGCAAAATGTGGTTCCCAAAGTGAGTAGACTATAGTACCAAACATTATTCTGGCGTCCAATGCTGAACTTTCTATGGCCACCCCTATGATTAGGACCAAACTCAAATTCCTTTCAAAATGTATTATCATTTTCGAAATTGGCAATTTTTTCTCCTTTAAATGGTGCCTTTGTTTCGAGAAAAAATAAATGGTCAAACTGTCATCTGATTCGCTTACAAAGTTAAATGAATGAAAAAAAAATTTCATTGTTTATAGAAATATTTAAATATAAATTGTCATCGATAATTAATACATTTCCCACTGAATGATTATTTCCAACAATACAAGCGATTTTTTTTAAGGAAAATGTTTCTCACATTATTCATTTTCTGCGAAACAAATTAAAGCCGGAGTTTCTTGTGAACTTTCTTCTCTTTTTTTGCTACGTAACCCGTGAGCAGTACTCTCCTGTATTTTGGAAATATATCTACGGTATTTTTCAGAGGCCGCATATAAGCCGAAAAAATTCAAGATCTTTAGCTATTAGTAGAACCAGGAGTGAGCTTCTTCATTGTCCTACATAATTAGCTATATTCCCTATTGATCTTGCATGCTCCTTTGATTTTTACGCCCACTATAACTTAGTCAAATCTAATCTCATCTATTATCACTAGAAGCAAGTTCAATGAAACAGCAAAGGTTCCCCCCCAAAATTGATTGATCGTGTGATTAGGTGAACGAATAGCTTCCTCCCCCCCTTCTGGCCAATTACAATCTTTAACAGCTTAACTTGGCTTTCTCATGCTCTCGAGTTCAATTTTCTTCGGACACATGCGATGTAGGAGGGACAAAATAATTTCCATTATTGTAGAAATTAGTGAGACAAAAAAATGAAGAAAAAATATGCCGACTCTCGACAATAATTCGACAATATCAATTTCAGTTCATGTTATTCGTGCTACCGATCTATCTGTCTTCTTCGTTAGCTAAACATTAGAAAAGCAAACTTTGTCATCTAGAATCCTGATAGGGTTTTATTTAATTATTGAAAATTATTCCAATTTGCTAGCATGACAAGTCACCTAGAATTCTCATAGGATAATATTTAATTATTGCAATTATTTTTCCAATTTCTTAGCATGATAAAGTCTACCCTAGCTACGAGGGTGTCTCTTCATATACATGCCACGTTACCCTGATTTTGTTCTTGAGACTTACCTCATGTGCTCCTCTTTTTAGTTCACCAAAGAAGCACAATACCAAGCATAAGATAATAATAAAAGTCCAAAGGCAAAAGCCCTAATCTTGAATATAAAGGAACAGCTCCTACGCAAGTGCAATCTCAGGGCATGCAAACGAATCGAGCACGCTCGGATTTCTTGATCAGACCCGCGAGCAGAAACTGTGTTGGAACCGCCTCTCTCATGGCTTTTGAAGGCGACAAGACGACGGGTCGGAGTCAAGTTATGGCTCTTGTGGTGATCCTGGCCGCCGCGCTCTGTGGAGGAGCCGTGGCTCAGTCCGGGTGCACCAGCGTGCTCATAAGCCTCGCGCCGTGCCTCAGCTTCGTGACAGGGAGCTCATCCACCCCGTCCTCCTCTTGCTGCTCCCAGCTGGCCAGCGTGGTCCAGTCGCAGCCGCGATGCCTTTGCATGGTCCTCAATGGGGGCGCATCGTCCCTCGGCGTGACCCTGAACCAGACCCTCGCCCTCGCGCTCCCTGGCGCCTGCAACGTGCAGACCCCGCCTGTTAGCAAGTGTAACGGTGCGTTTGAGAGCAAACCCGAGTGTGGTTTTACGTTCTTCTCTCTTCTTGTTTAACTCTCAAGGTGTTGTGCTTTCTGGGATTTGATGCTTCGATTGTGTGCAGCTTCCGGCGGTACGGTTGCTCCAGAGAGTTCGCCGAGTGACATATCAGGTGATACTACTAGTCCTCTAGCTCGTAACTCGATCATGTCACATGTGCATTTAGCTTGCGATCATATGAAGACTGAAAATCGTAGACATCTTCTTTTGATCGATATACAGCACATGAAATATTCAAGATGAATCCCATACTGCTGATCTGAAGGGCTAAAATCCATGAAGCATATGCTCTGGGCCGATCCTTCAGTTCCTATTGAGTTCAAGAAACTTCTCATGCGACTTTTATGCGTGGATGATACATTTCGTACCATCCAAAAGACGAAGATCAAATAACGCGTTGGAATTATGAAGCTAATAGAGCAATGTCTTAGCTTATCTACCATGTTAAACAGTCACTAAACCAGCTTAACAGAAGTAGAATGCGAAGAAAGAAATCATGGAGTTACCAGAAGTGCAGACAGATTTTGTAATAATGCTTCTCTCTTTTATGCCTCTTATGAAAATGCAGGGGGATCCAAAGTAGCTCCATCGACCGCAGGAAGTTCGACCAGCAACGGAATCATGAAGATGCCGCCACTTCCTCTCGCAGTGGTTGCGGTCCTCATGGCGACCTTTGGATTCGTCCCCACCATGGCTATCTGAATTTCCTCATTCCTCGGCGATGTATGGTGCCGAACTATAATAATGTACGCGTGCTTGTGCTTGCGCACGCGACACCAGATTGCATTTTCCTTTGTCGAAGTATGTTGTGTGCTTTGTGCTTGATATACATTGTATCCCGCTCTACGTATTTCCCTCGTTGGTTTGTCATTTCGCCTCTATCAATATACTATGATTGGAATTATTGATCTCTTTGCTTAATTTCTACGATGATGATACGCATGGCAATGGGTTCGGCCAAATTCAATCAAGAAATAAACATAGGCATGCCGATAATCTCTATTCTCGAAATGTTCTCGAGATGCAGACTGCAGCATTTGCGTCGGATACTTGATAAAAACAATGTTCAGAAGTCTAAACCCCAGCGCATATGTTTGATTTCCGAACTGTGGAGTCCTCGAGCATTTCCTTATGCTCGGAAAGGTTCTATAGGTCATGCATAAACTCAAATTGATGATGCCGGATGCTTCTATTACCATGAACCTGTCGAAGGATCGTATTTTTCCAAGGGAAAAAAAAGTAGGAAAATGGAAAGATTGATTCTTGAAAGAACGATGACAAGGGATGCTTGTTCAATACGTTCCTCTGGTATAAGAGTGCAGTGTGAGATGGGAATTTCTGCATTTGGGTGCCGAACAAGCAAGAAGAGAGCCGAAAAGCAAACCGATGCAAATATTTAGATCAAGAATTCAGGATGCTTTTCGGCTCTACGTTCATTGTCTCGGATTTAAGGCGAGCTTTTTTGACATTAAGCTTCTATGGTTTTGTCCATTAAGATATCGGTTAGCTAAACGACGGCGAATATCACTTAAAAGCATCATTTCACCGCTAAATCATAAGCTCGATTCCTATCGGTTCTTCTAAAATTGCTTCGGATGCACTGAGATTATAACGTCCTCATCGCAGCCTCACATTTAAAATTAAGCTTAACTTGGAATAGAGATCTTATCAAGTAATGCTAGAGCTGGCAAAATGGGTCAAGAATTCATATTTTGACTCGTTTGATTAACGGGCTTAAAATCATAATAAGAAATCGAAATAAATTCATTACAAGAAAGCCCAACTAAAAAATTGGACTTTTAACGGATGTGATACGTCCATCTTTAACCCATTAATAACTTAATTTAGACCCTAAAAAAATTATTGATTGAAAAAAGTAAGAGAGAGAAAGTAGAAGCTTGAGCTTTCCACCACCCCTCGCCACATATCTCCACCAACAACACCTATGCTCCCGGCTGATGACGTCCGCTCTGGTTTATATGCACTCAGTAGTGGCTCGTCCTCGCTATCATTGAGCCTAAGCTCGGCCGATGCACTCGAGCCTTAGATCTCAAATCTGAGCTTGAGTGAGCCCTATATTTGACCTATATGGCTTGGCTCGACTCAACTCTACTCGGCCTCGGATCTGGCTCAATATGAGGTCAAGTAGGGTCAGCGATGGCCATAGCTAGGGTCGAAGGTGGCGGAAGATAGGGATGGGAACTGGGTTGACTCAGGTGTCTCCCTCAGGCTTAGAGGGGGAGATGCTGGATTGCCAGCAACATTGTGGTGCTCGGACAGACATGACCTTGCAATGGGCAAAGTCCTACCGAGCAAGTGAAAACTATTGAAGAGTTGAAGAGTGTCATCACTTCTTTCTAAACCGTGGACATGGCTAAGCCGGTCAGGTTCCACGAACATATCAAGTCTCACCAAGAAAATTTGATTGATTAAAGATAGGTCTACAATTAATAGATTATTCCATGTCGTTTCCTCGACAGGCTGTCTAAGCATCACTATTAGCTCAAGATCCTAATGATCCCTTGAGTATTTTCAAATATTTTCCTACATACAGTCTCTTCTATAACAGAAATTTTGTTAAATTATATCAAATTTCTATCGTCATGAGAAATTACTTCATTTGCCTTTTTTTTTCATGTTTATTTTATTTTCAAGTTGATTATTTTTTTTTTTACTTTATTTTTCCATATTTGAAAAGGAATAATTGTTAAGAATTGAAGCCCGCATTTGGTTGAAAATGGATTGGGCCCGGATCGAATGTGATGCTAAAATTATATGACATGAATGGATCAAGGTGAGTCGGACCCATCTTCAGCCCATCCATTTGCCAGGTCAGGTGACACTAACAAGCTCAAATTCTTCATTTGCGAAATCCCCATGTACCCCATTCCATTGTAGAGGAACCAATGAGTTGTCAAGCTTTTAGGTTGATGGTTTCAAAAAAGACCAAGCTTTGCTCAGAACCACGAATTTCATATTGGCTAAAGCTATGAGCACGTCACAATGTCGCATCGTCTACAAAACTCCTCTTCCATTACAAGTAGCCCCTTTTTTCATCCAAGTAGCCCCATTTAACCCTTTTCTTTGCTAAAATATCCATGGATTCTAAAAGCAAAAAAGCTGTAACACAACACCAGGAGGTGCAAAGAAAGGTGGTGGAGTCAGAGACACGTTATGCTTTCTTCAATCGACAGGCTTCGCAAAGTCTTCGCTTTTGAACACTCTCTCTAGAAAAAGACCGACCCAGATGAGATAAAGCAGCAGGATCGTAGTTAGACATGAGTTCGGTCACCTACGAAAGCACCCCTAATCTGCCCGGTCACCAATCACCAGGTTTGACATTTAGCTTTTCCTTAAACAAATAGGCAGACAGGTTGTAGGACGAGTTTGGTCACCCACATAATTTCCTTTCTCCTCCAATTTCCCCTACATAAACCCCCCCAATTCCTAATCTCCTCCAGTCAGCAAACACATTTTCTCAGCACTCAACGAGCATTCTTGGAACATCGGTTCGTGAACACAGAGAAAGAGAGAGAGAGAGGCATTAAGCATATCGATGGCTGATAGAAGGATGGAGGCAGCTCTGGTTCTTGCTGCAGTGGCCATGCTCTGGGTCAGAGTGGCTGCTCAGTCGAGCTGCACAAACGTGCTGATAAGCCTCTCCCCATGCCTCAACTACATCACAGGGAACTCCTCCACCCCATCCTCAAACTGCTGCACACAGCTTGCCAGCGTGGTCCGCTCCCAGCCTCAGTGCTTGTGCCAGGTTCTCAGTGGAGGCAGCTCTTCGCTAGGGATCAACGTCAATCAGACTCAGGCTCTGGCTCTACCAGGTGCCTGTAATGTTCAGACTCCTCCCATAAGCAGCTGCAATGGTAAGCAAATAAGCCGAATGATGATGGTTTTTCAGTTTTACGATACGAAAAGGTTAAGACGAATAGTACTGACATAGACACTGGATTCGGTACAGCTGCTTCTCCGGCCGAATCTCCATCAGAGACTCCAGACTCTTCAACTACAGTTCCTTCAGGTACAGCAGCATCAATCCTGCACAGCTCTAATTTCGTCGCTTGTTTCTTCAACAAGATTGTCAGACTAGTGTATAACAAGGCTTGCAATGAATTAAATGAAATGAAATTGATCACAAAATCTATATGCAGGAAATGGATCTAAAACCATACCATCGACACAAGATGGCTCATCAGATGCAGGCTCCATCAAGCTGTCGATTCCTCTGCTTTTTGTCCTCCTCTTGGCGGGATCATATGTCTCGATGCTGTCCTCAAATTAATCGTCTCTTCCTCCACCATTTAATACTGCCCACTTTCTGTATGAGTGCATTGGAGTATTCTTTATTGTTTTGTATTCTAGCTCAACCCTCAGTATAGGCAGGGCCATGAGTTGTATAATTCATACTACACCTTGAGTTTTGTGTATCTACTACTGCTGGAGAGAGACCGGCTGTCTTTCTTCTAAATAAAACAGGCATATCTGCCTACTTTTCATATGCCTTTATATTTATCTCTTATCTTATTGATGTCACATTTTCAAGGCCACAATTTCTCTAAGATGAATTTTGTAGGATTCAAACACTTTCTTAAAAAAACATAAAGATCAATATCAAGCTCAAGTTTCACACAAGATAATCAGACGTGCAAAGCATGTGAAATATTCGGAACTTAACAATACATCTACAAAGAACAAAGGCGCAGACCCAATAATGTTAACTATATGAAAAAGAATAGATGTGTTCGATATTACATCTCCCATCCTGTCGTCGTCCAAGCTCCATCAAGCACCAATGCGTAGAAACATCAAAATTATAAAACAATTCCTTCATAATCACCTTCGTTTCTTTTCTAAGAGCTGACAACAGCAAATTTGAACCACCACTATCCAAATTTGAGTTTTTCCACTGGAGAAAAAATCTTGAAGCAGTACGCAGTGATTGGATCATTCCAGTTCCAGATGCCAAACATGGAGCTTGTACCTCGGTTCTTGTTCTTTGCTGTTCAAGCATATGTAGATCAGTTGTAAGCTCTGATTGTTGTATACTTGGATGGTACCAAGTTTTTGGATAGTCAGGAAGTTGAGTCTTTACTGTCCATTACAAAAATGGAAGCAGGATGAGCACATCTGACAATCTTAACCTGCTTAAAATCAAAAAGCTAACAGGACATCTGCTTCATCCACTAAATAAAAAGGCACAAAACCAACGATTGTGGTTTTAGGAACTGGGTTTCTGGAGCAAGCAACATGTATGAGCAGTATGACTTCAGTTTGATGCTACACTTGTTTATTAGAACATAGAGATGGTCTATTACAGTTGCTTAACTACGAGCAATGAGATTTTTAAAGTACAGAAAAAGAACATTTTTACTTCTGCAAATGTACAGACATCAACACCTCAGTGGTTTAAGCTTTTGATTCTATAATAGTAATACTTAGCAAGAATACTAACGTAATTATAAGGTAACTAGTTCCCATAGAAACAATTCCCTTCAAAGAGGATGTTGACATGTGATTTCCATTCAGGTCCATCGAAACTGTTAAAGCTCTAATAAAATGACCTATCAACCAGAACTCAACCAATAAATATGCCAAAATGATAAACCAAGTCTCCATTAAATGACAGTACCAAAGTTAATCTACATCATTTGCAAAGGTCAAAGAGCTCACCACTGTCCAGAAGACCTCACGAGCTTTCTCAACAAACTCCTGGCCAATTAAGCATGCGATCGCGATCGAACAAAATCTTCTAGTTTTTCCCACACCTCAAGAGCAGCAGCCCGATCCTGATGTCGCTTATTTTTACTTATCTGCACATTGAATTTGAACTCACATGTCGGCAATCTCAACAGCAACTAACAAAAGGCAACCGCATTTACAGGCAATCTCCATAGAACTCGCAATAAACCGATCTGGCAGCTCAAAGTGCCAAATCAGTACTCACCGAGATAATCTTTACATTCCACTGCTTTACAATTTTCGCAGATTCCACACTGTCATCTTCGAACCTCATAAAGAACCCAATTACTGCAACTCATTAACAACAGAAGAAAAATCCACAATCAGCAGGTCATTCCATCCCCATAAACACAGAAAATAGCAGATGAGGTCTCAAACTCACTCATTACATTACAAACCTAGCAACTCCCTAGATGTCAATTCAACACATCAATCCACAAAACTACATTTGAATTGCAATCAAACCAAACTCACTCTTATTGAAGATCTCCACATGGTCCTTGAAAGGCCAGTCCTTGAACTGCCACTCCTTCCCCAACACAAAGACCGCCACGACCCGGTCCCAATCCTCCGGCTTCAATGCCGACGGCTTGTCCCTCACCTCGTAGGCCGTCACCACCCTATCCCTACTGAATTTCTTCTGCACCGTGACACAATCTGGCTTCGGCCCCTTCATCTGCTTAGCCTTCACATCCGTAGGAATAAAAACCCCATCTTCCAAGAACTCCTTCACGTTGTGTATCGTGATCAGGGTCTGGAAAGCGCTCGGCACGAGGATTATGGGCACGCCCTCCCCAATCTTGCTCCCCTTGAGGTTCAATTTCGGCTTGATTGCAGAATCCCCAAATAGCTCGTCGCCAAACCCCAGCCCCCTGTCCTCCGCGCCCATCAAGCGGCTCTTCGCCACCAGCCCATCCTTCCGCTGCTGCGACTCGATCCTCTGCCGCTCCTCCTCGCGCCGCGTCGAGGCGACGAGCACGGAGTAGAAGTCCCGGTTCTTGCACTCCAGGATCACCTCGCGGTCCTTGAGCGGCCGCTCGACCGCCCGGATCAGGGTCATCACGTCGACCGCCGCGGCGTCCTCCTCGGCCTCGCCCTCGGGCTCCGCGGCGAAGTCGGTGGGGGCGGCCGCGTGGTCGGGGACGGCGACGTCGGCAACGGCGGCGGCGGCGGCAGAGGAAGAGGAAGAGGGGAAGAGCTGGATGGCGTCGGAGGAGGAGATCTTGCCCTGGAGGTAGTCGAGGAGGGGCTTGCGGTCGATGAAGGTGACGGTGGGGAGGTGGTGGAGGCGGGCGGACTGGATGTAGTCGGTGTGCTTGAGGTGGTGGTGGGTGACGAAGAAGAGGAGGGTCTCCAGGGTGTAGAGGTTGCCCTGCTTGGACCGGTAGGCCGTCTCCGCGGCGCAGGGGAAGGAGTAGTCGGAGCCGAACCGGAACTCGTCGCCGACGCGGACGACCTTGTCGAGGTCGCCGCGCATGGTGAAGTCGCGGAGGGCGGAGAGAGGGTCCATCGTCGGCGGCGGCGGAGGAGGCTGCGATCGAGAGGGTGCGCTGCGCTGAACCGTCTTGTCGTTTTGGCACGGCGGAAGAAAGTGTAATTTTTATACTTAGGCCCCCCAATCCAAAGCGCTCCCGAAACTCGTATATTCAAGTAAGGGAAACTCCGACCGAAAAAAACGTAAGGAGAAAAAAAGAAAGTTCGACCAAAAAAAAAAGGAAAGATAAAAAAGAATGGATAATGCTATAAATAATTTATGAATTTTAACATAACGTGAATTTTTAATTTATTTAATACGGTATTTAAACTTTATCCTAAAGTGCAATTCAATTCATGAATGTTCAATTTATCCGATGTGGAATTAAATTATATGAATATATTCAATGTTGTCTTTGAATTTGAATTAATAATAGAATAAAATTGAATATTTTCATATTATTTAAAGATTATGTTGAATTTTTTAACCACAACTAATGTATAAAACTAAAAAGATTTTTTCTCAAAAACCCGCATCGTCACTACTCCCTCTTGACCTCCTTCGAGCTGGAGCTCGTGCCACAGCTGCTGGAGTTTGGAGCTAGGGCTTGCGCCCTGGCAACTCCAGATTGAAGCTCACTGTCGTGGCCTATGGAGTTTGGAGCTCACGACCATGGCTCGGACCCAGCAGCATCTCATCGTGTCGCATGGTGGTTTGAGGCGAACTTCGGCGGCGGGGATGGAGTTTAGGGTTTGTCGGAGAATCAAATTTCAAAGTCAAATACAATTCTATCCAATCCAACCCACTGAGGAGTCAACAAATTTATTATGAAACTCAAATTATCAAATTTCAAATACAATTCTATTCAATCCAACAAATTTATTACGAAACTCAAATTCGCACACAATGCATTTTCCAATTCAAGCTGATAACAACATATCAAGAATCGACATCGGTAGAGAGGCGGCTGAACACAACCAGGTCCCTGGTCTTCCCTTTGACCTTTTCGTACTTTCTCAGCAGCCCCTCCCTCGCGAACCCGGCCTTCTCCAGCACCCTCTGCGACGCCGCGTTCTCCACGGCCACCATCGCCTCCACCCTCTCCAGCTCCGGCCTCCCCCCGAACGCCTCCGCCACCGCCGCCCTCGCCGCCTCCGTCGCGATCCCCCTCCCCCAGTACCCCGAGGCCAGCGCATAGCCCAGCTCCCCACGGTGAGCATCCGCCGGAGCCTCGTTCCGGGTCACCGAGACCTGCCCCACTGGCCTGCCGTCGATGCAGATGGCCCGGAAGTAAGGGTGGGGGAGGACGGTGCCGGTGATGTAGGCGAGGGCGTCGTCGCGGCTCACGTAGGGCTCGAACCTGCAGAAGCGGGCGACGTCCGGGTCGCCGGCCCACGCCATGAAGTCATCGACGTCGGAGAGCGTCAGAGGGCGGAGGGAGATTACGCCGCCGGTGCTGCCGCCTGAGGTGCGGGGGGTCTGCTGCTCCTGCTCCTCCATCGGAAGATCGAGAGTGGTGAACGGGCGTTGTGGTTGATGCGATGATGGCGGTAGATGAAGCTGCGGAGAAGCTGGGAATCGAGGTCACGGACCGGCCGAAGATGGGGACTTCTTCTCTTTTTTGGGTCGGTAAAGATGGGGACTTTAGAGAGTATAACAATCCAAGAAATGAAAGATTTCTTCCTTTTTGTTTCAAGAAATGCTGCTGAACTAGAAACAGTGAATTCAGTAAGCCTCCGTTCGTTTCGTGAAAAATAACTTTCAAAAGAAGATTTTTCAAATTTTATAATATTCATTTCATAGAAAATGAACTAATTTTCATCAACAGAAAAAAGTCTTTCTTCTAAAATAGAGAAAAATATTTTCCACTTTTTAAAAAGAGGAAAACATTTTTTACCTTGTCTCTTTTTCTTTGGCTCTTTTCCATATTCCCTTCAGCTTCAGAGATGAGGATTGTTGCTACTTCAATGGTGATGCTTTAGCAAGCCTGCTCCATCCCTCTCGTGCATGTCACCTGGGCATGGTCCCTCACCCTCACCACAGCCACCTCATCCTCCGGCCCAAGTGGCACGCCACCCTTGACGGGGCGGGAGCTGCACGTGCTCCTCAACATGTCTGAGCAATAGGGCCTTGCTAGATCAGCAATGCTTGAGTGTCGCTAATTAACAGTGAGGCTTACGCCTTGCAAATTGACGGTGCTTAAGCATCGCTAGATCAATGATACCCGAGTGTCACCAGATGGCAGTGAGGCACAATCGGCAACACTCACCAGCCGGCGATCGGTTGAGGAAAAGAAAAAGAAAAGGAAGAAACAAAAAAGAAAAGTAAAAAATAATTAAAATTTTGAATTTTTTAAATAAAATAATAAAAATAAAAAAAGAACGGAAAAAATAAAATAAAAGTATAAAATGATGAAAAGAAGTATATGGAGGAATATCAAATTAGATATCAAACGTCACTTCAATTTCAAGTTTCGATTGAACACTGAAAAATATTATAATTTTCCTAAAAAATGTTTTTCAGGAAAATTAAATTGGATATCGAATGTCGCATTTTCCACGAAATAAGCAGATCCTAAGAAGTTCGATAGGAGTTTTGGTAATAGACTTTGCTGAATATATGAGCACATAAGTCTTCTTCCACAACTTGTACCAGAAGTATCACTTGACCAAGACTTTGGAAAGTTTTGTTAGTATCAAAATTAGGAGTTTTCTCATCCGATTCTATACCTTTCCTCCCCCCAAAAAAAGGAAAAATCTTTTTCTATAAAACCCTAGCTTTGATTATCGAGTAAATATCACATTTTTTAGCGGTGCAAAAAAGAATGTTTTCACTAGCGACTTTATTCACTGATAACTAGATAATTAACGAGAAGGTAGGGCAATTAAAACCGTCAAATCAAATATGGATCAGATTGCTTGTGTAAAGTTTTCTTTACACTGATGGTGGTACGTTCTCTAATTTTTGTTGATTATATATATGCCAAAATCGTGTGGTCCCATGACTTTCAAAAGGGTCGAGGAGATTCTTGCTGTCCAAAACATAGCGAGCATCTTGTATAGTCTGCTTTCCCGACGAATGAAGAAAGACGAAACAAAATTATTTTTTTGTCAAATTCAATATTAAAATATGTTTTGAATTTGAGCTCGTGGGAAAGTATGAATTCATATAGGAGATTTCCTATTTGAGATGTCCGACCTTTATTCAAGGACATTGAAATATGAAAATAAAAAACCTAAAAGGAAAATCGAAATTGGACTAAGTTCCCCATCAAAACGAGGAGCTCACTTTCTTCATTGGATCTAAAATTCAGCCATAAGGTTTCCTAATTTTATTGGAGATTCAATCATGGGTTATGGTCTTCATGTCGTTGGTGCAGAGTGTACCTAGCTTGTGGAATAGTCGGGCATGAATTCAAGGTACTGCTTCTTCGTGAATTGCATTTAAGAGATGAGGGTTTGAACACATAACTCTTATGATAAGATTTGTGAACTCATTTGTGAAATTAAGATATTAGCTTGGGAGAAATTATGAGGGCAAAATACTAAATAAGTAATTAAGTATAATTGAAGGCTAAAAAAACATGAAGAGCATTTAAGTGACTTGAATATGGTTGTAATCTCTATTTTATCACTTCATCAATAGCGGAATCCTATAATGTTATCCCCACGGAGTAGGTTACATCCTTCGAACCATATCATTATTATGTTTACAATTGCATTCGATTACTTGCATTTCACGATAGAGAGTTTGAATGTGTTGCGGTCTATTAGACCCATGACAAGCATATCATGGTCTAGATACTGCGAAATTATGTTATAACTCCCTTTTGTTCATTCTCACACAAGAGTTTGAAATCGTTTGTGTTCTTGAATGCATGAATAAGTTTGAAACATAACATGTCATGTAATCTATTCAACGAACGCATGTCGTGGAAACTCAAATCATGTCAATGCTCAGGTAGTAGATTAAATTGGACAAGAAACCATGTCAGCAACCTGATCTAGGAACTGAAATCTCCAATAACGAGCGGCTAAAGAGGAACCAACCTGCCAATTTTTCAAACACGACCTATCCAATCCAACATTTTATTACAACCCCAAAAGCGCACGCCACTACATTAGCTAGGTTTCCAAGCAAATGGACGACCATACCAATGCCAACATTCATGCAGAACATGTCAAGAATCTTCATCCGTAGAGAGACGGCTGAACATGAAGGCGTCCCTCGTCCTCCCCTTGATCACGACGTACTTCCTCAGCAACCCCTCCCTGGTGAACCCGGCCTTCTCCAGCACCCTCTGCGACGCCTTGTTCTCCGCGTACACGATCGCCTCCACCCGCTCCAGCTCCGGCCTCTCCCCGAACACCTCCTTCACCGCCGCCCTCACCGCCTCGGTCGCGATCCCCCGCCCCCAGTAGCCCGAGCCCAGCGCGTAACTCAGCTCCCCCCGGCAGGCCTCCATCCGGTCCTCGTTCCGCGTCACGTAGAGGGACCCGACCGGCCTGCCGTCGAGGCAGATGGCCCGGTAGTAAGGGTGGGGGAGGGCGGTGCCGGAGATGTAGGCCAGGGCGTCGTCGCGGCTCGTGTAGGGCTCCCACCTGCAGAAGCGGGCGACTTCCGGGTCGGTGGCCCACACCATGAAGTCGTCGACGTCGGAGAGTTGCAGAGGCCGGAGGGAGATCTCACAGCCGCCGCCGTCGCCTGAGGTGTCGGTGGTATGCTGCTTCTGCTCCTCCATTGGAAGATCTCGAGTGTGGTGAACGGGGGTTGAGATGATGATAACTTCTTTAGGGGAAGATAAAGAGGAAGGGTGTTGTCATATCAGATGCAGTGAGATCGATGGTGATGATGGAGAAGAAGTTGCGGAGGATCTTGCGAATTAAAGGTTAAAGTGGATGGAATCAGATGTCCTAAGACGGGACTTTTCAGTGGTGGAGCAAGGAGTAGTACATTGTACATATATGGTGGTGATGTGTGTGGACGGCGGTGCGTGGTGGAGGGGAAGATGGGGTCTTCTCAGGTGATGGAAAGAGGGAAAGTTTGGTAGCATGGAGATTTGCGAAGAGGGGTAATTTGCCCTCTCTTTTTCAAAGCAAAATTTGGTTTTATGGTCAAGTCAACCTAGATTGATTAAAATTAGTCATTAAGGAAGACTTCGGGCTTAGACAGAGGAGGTCAGAGGAGTCAGTGTGCAATTGGAATCTCGTGCATGCGATGCAAGAAGCACCTAGCTTTGAGAATATCAACCTTGTGAATGGTAGGTGGTCGGGCACCAATAAATAATTCGCTGATTCTTATATGTCTTGATCTTGAGTAAATCATGATGAATCTCATGTGAAGCTCGGGCCTATAATTACAGTATTTAATCGAACATGCAAGCTCCGAGTGAATAAATCGAGATTGACAGTGGTGTGTGCTCGAGGATAGATGGGGTCTTGGGTAATGGAAAGCTAGGGTTTGAGAGAGAGTTTGGTAGCTGGGAGATTTGCAAGAAGGGGTAATTTGCTGCTTCTTTTTTTTTTTCAAATTAAGGATTTTATGCACAGGTAGTAAATAGGTTTCGAGGTCATCGTCAACAAAGATTGATTAAAATTAGGCATTGACGCATATTTCGAGCGGGTGCAGAGGAGCCAGTTCAATAGGAATCTTGGAACATGCGACGCAAGAATCACATTTGCTTTGAGGAAATCAAACCTTGTGAGAACACCAGCACAGTAGATGTGGTCGGGTACGAATTGACACTTGGCCAGTTCTCACATGTCTTGGTCTCGAGCAAGTCGTGTCGGTAAAGAGAGTTCAACCCCGTCTCTCGCATGGAGCATTGGGCCTTCGATCGCGGGACATCACGAGGTATGCGAGCTCCGAGTAAGAGGTGAAAATTTTTTGTCTGCAGATGGTCATCATCAAGATTGATCATATACGATCAAGGCCTCTTGTGGAGATTCCTTTTGCAAGAAAAGGAAGACATCCCAATCCATTGATGTCTCCTTCCACCTAACTTCATCATGCCAGAAGTACTGTCATTTCGGAAGGAAAAAAATTGGAGAATCTATAGGATTTTGCACGTAAAGTGGTCTGCATCGCGGAAATTACGCCGGACAGAAAGTAAAATCTCAAATGTATTGCTCCGAATGCAGCGATACTGCCAAAGAGTTTGCCCTGACCACGAAAGATCTGTCTTAAACATGGAGTTCCACCCGTGATACCGAGCTCATCATCGCGGGGGCTGGCCATGAGCACATCGTCGACATTGCAGATCAATCAGCTGACCATCCCAAAGTGCTTGCCACCATGAATCTTGGGTTTTCGGTTGTACATTTATGTTTTTCAACCAAGCTCGCATAAAATGATGGCATGGGTTGACTGTTGGCAAACTCCCTAGACATCGTCTTAAGAATACCATACTCGAGGTTGGAATGTTTCATTCGGGTCACAACTATTGGAGCTCATCTCGAGCGAGTTCGTTGCCGCCCCCATCGAGTTGGAGGAAAACTGAAGTGAATCCCTATGTCTGGCCTATAAGCGAAACTTACTCGGGATATGCATAAACAACGCAAGAATTCTTAGATGTTTTACGAAGTTTACCACAAAAAAGTAGCAGCAAACTGGTGGAAAACATTAGAAATTACCTATTAGCCGGCTCCACACGACAAAGTAATGAAATTAGCCAGCAGGATTATACCGTGGAGATGTCGTGTATGCTGATGGTATTGTCGAAAGCGACAGTGTGCTAGACAGTCAGGTAGATAAAGTCGGACACAAAATGATGCGGGCGAGCAGAACTAGTTGTTGTTCAGGAACTAAAAGTCCAGTAATGTTGGAAAACAGAGGAACCAATCTGCCAAATTTCAAGCACGATCTATCCAATCCCACAATTTATTACAATAACGTACGATGTTTTCCAGGCAAACATAAGACAACTCCGAAGTCAATTTGTGCCCTAAAATGGGAAGCAACGTTCATGCTGATTGCTGGAACATATCAAGAATCGTCGTCGGTGGAGAGACGGCTGAACATGACGGCGTCCCTGGTCCTCCCCTTGAGCGTGAAGTACTTCCTCATCACCCCCTCCCTCCGGAACCCGGCCTTCTCCAGCACCCGCTGCGACGCCTCGTTCTCCACATCCACCACCGCCTCCACCCTCTCCAGCTCCGGCCTCGCCCCGCCGAACACCTCCGCCGCCGCCATCTTCACCGCCTCCGTCACGATGCCGCGCCCCCAGTAGCCCGACCCCAGCACGTAGCCCAGCTCCCCCCGGCAGGCATCGCTCGCGACCTCGTTCCGGGTCACCGAGAGGGACCCGATCGGCCTGCCATCGAGGCAGATGGCCCGGCAGTAAGGGTGCGGGAGGATGGTGCCGGCGAT
The DNA here is from genome assembly GCA_014182845.1 of Corymbia calophylla. Lineage (NCBI taxonomy): Eukaryota > Viridiplantae > Streptophyta > Magnoliopsida > Myrtales > Myrtaceae > Corymbia > Corymbia calophylla. Next base: position 45,220,694 of record CM024700.1, on the reverse strand, counting down.
GTAGGCCAGGGCGTCGTCCCGGCTCGTGTAGGGCTCCCACCGGCAGAACCGGGCGACGTCCGGGTCGGTCGCCCACACCATGAAGTCGTCGACGTCGGAGAGTTGCAGAGGGCGTAGAGAGATCACGCCGCTGCCGCCTGAGGTGTGAGCGGTTTGTTGCTTCTGCTCCTCCATTGGAAGATAAGGCGATGATAACTTCTTTGAGAGAAGATGAGAGGAAGGGCGTTCTTTATATATCAGATTTCATCGAGATCGATGGCGATGACGGCAGGAGCAGTTGCGAAGAAGTTGCGAGTCAAAGGTCAAAGTCGATGGAATCAATGGGGTCGTCATGGGCTGGCCAACAATGGCCACGTTTTGAGTGGGGAGCAGGGACTAGTTAATAGGCGGTGACGTGGCATGGACGGCGGCGGCGGCGGCGGCGGCGGCGGCCAATGGAAGATACGTGGAAGATACAGATCCACGACACGACAAATATTTATGTTTACTTGCGTCCCACGGGCGGCGACCTCGGACACTTCTCCGACCAGCCCACCCTCCTTCCGAACTCCAAGATTTTACCTTCCCTCTCCCGTTTTCCATGGATCCCTCGCCCCCCGCGATCGCTCTCCGACCGTTCGAGCTCTCCGACGCCGGCGACTTCCTCTCGTGGGCCGGCGACGACAGGGTCACCCGCTACCTCCGCTGGGACTCCGTCCCCTCCCTGGAGGCCGCCGAGTCGTACCTCCGGGACGTCGCCATCCCCCACCCGTGGCGCCGCTCCATCTGCCTCGGCAGCCGCTCGATCGGGTACGTCTCCGTCAGGCCCGGGTCCGGCGACGAGCGGTGCCGCGCCCACGTCGGCTACGCCGTCGGGGCCGAGTTCTGGGGGCGGGGGTTCGCGACGGCGGCGCTGAGGATGGCCGCCCGCCGCGTGTTCGACGAAATGCCTGATCTGGTGAGGTTAGAGGCATTAGTGGAAGTAGAGAATAAAGGGTCTCAGAGGGTTCTGGAGAAGGTTGGGTTCGTGAAGGAAGGGCTCCTAAGGAAGTACGGGATTTGCAAAGGCGAGGTCAGGGACATGTACGTGTATAGCTTGTTGTCTACAGATGAGATTTTGGGTTGATCACAGAGAGAAAAGAAGAAGAAGAAGAAGCCATTAATGAATCTTCATCTACCTGTTGAATGATGCAATTAAGGTCTTTGTAGTATTGCTACCATAGCTGTCGAGGATCATATCGACCGAGGGACTAATTCATTAATCAAGTTCGACTCGGTTGTTCCGATTAACAGAGTGCTCACGCTCTGTCCGAGCTCAGCAGAGCTTGGTTTTCAAGTTCGATCTCGACGGGATAGAGCGTAATCGGTTATCTATGAAAATTTCAGTCACGACCTTGAATTCAAGTGTAGGATTTGAGATCATGCCTCCTTAATGACAGAATTTAAAACCCATCATGGGTTTTTTTCCCTCATACAAGCAAAGACCGAGACATGTCCGATCTTGTGCCACAAAATGCATGTGCATACACACGCATATGTTAACAAAAGTATATGTATGGGTGTTCATTAACTAATTAGACTGGCATACTGCATGATTCGAAGTAATTTGAAGCTCGAGCTTGACTTAGTTCAATCCTCGCGCTAATTGAATTCAGAGAGGTCTTAGCTCGAGTAACTTACGATCGGCTCGTACTACAGTTTGAACGGCAGTAGTTTGTTGGTAACTCGATGTTTTGACTGTGGTTAGATCTTCACAAGACATTCCCCGGTCAGTTCATTGGATCTCAAATGGCTTGCACTACTGAATGCAATAATTGGGACACTAGGCCGAACTGGTTGGGCCGACCCCAAGGCACACGATAGGTGCCGGGTCTGAACGTAGCATGCAACATAGTTTTCTAGGTTTCATCTTAGGGTCCATTTATTCCGAAAAAAATAGTTTCCTCATTTTTTGGCATTTGGTTCGCTCGAGAAAATTAGTTAACGGAAAATATTTGCCTGATCAAGTGGAAAAGGACTTTCTATTTCCTCTTTGAAAGAATCATACAATATTTTCCAAAATATAAGTAGGTATTAGTGCTTGAATTTGAAACTCTACATTCGGATACAGAAACCCTAACTTAGTTCTTGGGTCTAAGCATTCAAGACCAAGTCTCCTAGCAATTGGGCTTGGGTCCATTGAGGCTAGGCCGGGACCCTAGTGCTCAAGCCTAGGCCCTTGATGCCTACCCCCTAGTGCCTGTACCCAATACTCTGGCACTCAAACTCGAGTCCATAAAAGTTGTGCTCGAGTTTGAACTCTAGTCCCAACCCTGAGACTTGGGCCACAAAGACCATGTGGGGGTCATCGGCGCTCGACCTCATGTCCTTCTTTAATTAAACGTTTGTTCTTATAAGAATTTTTTTTATAAAAAAACTGAATTAGTTTTTTTAAACCGAACTTTTTATTCTTTTATTTTTCTTTTATTTTTTTATTTCTTTTTCTTTTCTCTTTTTTTCTTTTCTTTTCCTTTATCCTTCTTCCTCCACTGACCACATGCCTCAACAATGGCTAACAATCTAGTGACCAACTATGACACAAGTTGACAAGCTCGAGCTCAACTAAGGCTCGCCAATCAGCAAAGAAAGAAAGAAAAAGAAAAAGAAACAAAGCTAAAAATAATTTAAAATTTTGAGATATTCTTTGCCCAAGATGTAGTCACGAGTTTAAAATCATTTTCCAAATAAAACTCAATTATTAGAAAACTTTTCGATCACATATCATCAAATAAAGAAAAACTAATCATTTTCTTGAAAAACGATTTATCATAAAGTATTTTTCTTTGTAATGAAGTTTTCGCTTAAATGAACACACCCTCAAAAAGATTTTTCGATGCTTAACTCGCCTGTCCTAGGCTTGCCGGGTTGTGGGTTCGCGCCTAGGTTGGGCTCGAATCGTCCTTGTTGGGCCTTGCTCGTGGATTTCCCTTCCCCACTTTCCTTCGTGAATAAGGGAAGTGGACGAAGATGATCAAGGCATGTAGTTAGAGGTGGTCACTGAAACGCTTCTTCCATCCTTTTCTCCTTTCTTTCCCTCTCAATACCCACTCATCACATTTCTCCATCACTTCTTCTCCCGCAAACCAGCATTCTGAGTCTCTCTCGCACGCACCTACGAGTGCGCATTAATGCTCGTATAGATTAAACATAGGAGGAATAATACTAGATTTAGTCCTCCAATTTAAGTAGTTTTTCCAATTGGGTTCTTGGTTATTATTATTATTTTTGAGGATAAGTGCATTGAAAGTCCTAAAACTTGTCAATAAAATGCAATTTACTCCTAAAACTTTAAAAAGGAGTGATTAAATCCTAAAATTTGTTACGAAAGTGTAATCGAGTCCTAAAATTTCTAAAAAAAAGCAATTAAGTTATCAAACTTGTTAAATTAATCAAATCAAGTCTTTCCTTTGATAGTATTTTTTGAAAATTTTAGGATCTCATTATACTTTCTTGACAAGTTTTAGGACTTGATTGCATTTTTTGAAAATTTTAGGACTCAAGTGAATTTTCAAGATAAGTTTTAAGATTTCTAATTACACTTGTTCCGCATTATTCTCTCTCTCTCTCTCTCTCTCTCTCTCTCTCTCATTTTCCATCGCCTTTTTGTTCAAACCCATAGAATTGCTTGATCGACCCCGATTTGTGTTTGAGTACACTAATAAAAATCCAATTTTGAATATCAATATATATTTGAACATTTTCTAGGAGCAATCCTTACTAAATGCATGGATCGATGTGCATTAGTTATCATGTGGGATTGGAGTAATGCCTCGCCCAATGTGAAACTAAATAATTGTCAATTAAAAGTTGAATGCTTGAATTACACAAGAGCAGGAGAAAGAATATGTTAAGGGTGTGAATGAAACCATTCTGTTTCCAGGAACAATTTTTTCTCAGAAATGATTCTTTTTAATTTTGTTTTTGGGAACAATTTCTGAACATTTAAAGACGATTGGTAACTATCCAAAATTTATATTCCCAATATAGAAATGTGTTTGATAAAAATTTTAGATTCTTTTATGACTTATAAATTTTAAAAAAAATTTAATACTTTTATTATATATAATTTTAATTTTCTTTTGTTTCCCTTTTCTTTTTCTCCTCCATGCTTTAGCCGGCGACCTCACGGGAGGGTCGTCGGCCCCGCAAGGCCGAGCCTTGTCGCCCAAGCCTTGTTGGTGGTTGGGTGAGGCCAAGCCTCACCTCGGCTAGGCAAGCTCGACCTCATCGGGTCATCGCAAGGTCAACCTTGCCTTAGCCGAGCGACGCTGACCTCGCGATGGCCTAGCGAGGTCGAGCTTGCTGGTGGCTAGATGAGGCTTGGCCTCGCCTTGGCTGGGTGAGCTTGAGCTTACCCAAATCTGGCGAGGCCAACCTCACCTAACCATCGGCGAGGCTTGACCTTGCTAGGCCATTGCAAGCTCAACTTCACCTAGCTGATCTCATGGTGGCTTGGTGAGGTTGAGCCTCGCCCAGCTGCTGGCAAGGCTCGGCCTCGTCGGGGGCCGGTGACCCTTTGGCGAGGTTGCTAGCCCTCGTCTGGCCAGTCGCCGGCCGATGACCAGCTGAACATTGAAGAAGAAGAAGGAAAGGAAAAGGAGGAAGAAGAAGAAGAAGAAAAAAAAGGGAAAGAAAGAAAAAATGAGAATTGATTCTTAAAATTGTTCTCAGGAACAAGTAGCAACTTTTTTTTTTATTCTTGATTGTTTTAAATCTATTCTCGAGAATAAATTTGTTCCCCAAAATAAAAAATTTAACAAACAAATTTCCATTCCAAAATTATTCTCAAGAACAAAAGAATAGAATCGGTTATTCTCAAAAAGATTAACAAACATATCCTAATTTTCCATTTTATACTCTCAATAGTCTAATTTTTCAGATAGTGTTCCTCAATGGCCATTATCGCTTAACACCTCAGTGGCCAGTATCGCTTGATCAAAGAAGAGATGCCATCTGACAAAGCACGAATTTCATAACTAGCTGTAAGTATGAAAAAGATGGTTCGAAGATTAACGAAATCTTAGCCCCCTATCTTGCCACGTGGTTTATCGGACCAAGTCAAAATAATGCCATGATATTGCTAGTTCGTTATATCTGTCTTTCGAGGGTTATTAATTAATTAGCTTCATTTATTTCACGAAAAGTAAATAATTTGTAAAATATTTTCTTACAATTATCATTAATATCACTCATAAAAATGAATGAATGATATTTTCATCGGATATTAAGTAATTATCGATAATGAAAGCATTTTTAATTATTATTTAAACGATACGAATGATCATTTTTATATTTTTATATCATTCATTTTTGTGAAATAAACTGACCTTTTAATATTTTGAAAATTGAGTCAACAAAACTAGGGGAATTCGAGATAGCATTTAAATCTTGTAGTTCATGCTTTCTGATAAACTATTTAGTTTTTATATAGATGTTATTTTGTAAATGGCATTTGAACTTTCTTAGATAGAATAATGTCATGGGTCCTCGTCAGACTCTTTAACATTTTCAAAATGAAAATGGCTCCCGAAGGAGGTCATGAGCTAATAACGTGTTGAAAGTCAAGGCACCGATTGAAATCTGAATTTCCACCGAAAAAACCAAAAAAAAAAAAAGATGGGAAAATTTTCTTTAATCCCCTCAACTTCGAAGTTGGTGCACATTAAACCCCGAACCTTTCAGAATTGCATTTAGCCCCTCGAATTCTTATATTAGTTAACTCCGTTAACTATTTTTCCATTAGCATTAACTGAGCGCATGCCTTTCGAAGATAAAGTGCGCCATTTTCTTTATTTTGTATTAAATGTCCTTTCTCCACTCTATTCCAATAGATAATTTATAATATTTATAAAGAAGGAAAATGCAAAGTTTTAAATATTTATGAAGTCCAAAGTTGAAGGGAAATGAAATCTTTCCAAGGAGTATTGTACATGGTGATATATAATTTCCAGTCCAAGTGCATTTTCAATAGCGTTACCTATTTTTGTCAAATGAGTCATGTCGTCTAATAAATTTGTCTGCGTCCGTGATGACGAGGATTGAAAGCAACACCAACGTATTGGATGCCTTGCTAACATAATATAGTCCATATAAAGGGAAATTATCAAATTAGTCATAAATCAATTATATATACGTCATTTCGATCATAAATTTTTCAATTTTCTTGGATTTAGTTATGAACTTTGTGAAAAATTCTAATGTAATCATTCCAAACAATTTTCACCAAAAATCTTCGACATAGCCTTTGAGTCAACATCGGTCATTCTACGTGGCAAATCGCCATGTCAGCGATTGCCGAAAATTGGCCAAAATAATTATATTGAAATTTTGCACAAAGATTTAGGATTAAATTGATAAAATTGAAAAATTTAATACTAAATTAACATCCATATAATGGGTTTAAGACTAATCAGATAGTTTCCCCTCCATATACAAACTCTAATAGGGAGAAGGACACTAAAAATGACATAAGTTGTGTACGATGCTCACTTTAGTATCAAGAATTTTCATCGAATCACTTCAGTGCTAAATTTTTTTTCAAACGGTATTTTCAACTCTGATCTCTTTGGTAGACATCCCCTTTTTTACTAATGTTTTTAGCCAACATAGCTTGCCAGAGGTTTAAATTGGCATAAAAGGCACAAAACAACGTCATTTATCTAGTTTCATTTATCTATACAACCTAAAACGACGCCGTTCACAAGAAAAACGTGGTACTAAATGACGTCGTCGATCCCCCCCCCCCCCCTCCCCAACTCCATGTTTGCATTTGAGCTCTCCAACATCACATGAAGGAGGAGGGACTAGGTTTAGAGGCAGCATTGAAGAATGAGGATTGGTAGTGAGATTTAGCCTTGAGCTCCCACTTCTTTTGCTCGCGAAACTTCTGAAATACATTGAAATCAAGTCCACAGTTTACATTTTAAAACACCAACCAATTCTAATACGACGAATATTTTAGGCGGTAAAGTGAGTACCATACACAATTTATGGCACTTCTAATGTCATTTTCTCAATTCTAATACGACCATCGAACCATCTTGGACTTTGAGTAGTCACGTGAACAAAGTGATTTCCCATTAAACCATATGTGGTTACCCCAATTATAGGCTAGTCAAGTTGGGCTTTAAAAAATAATATGTCGGCATAATGACACCATCTTTGATTATTTTGACTCCATTTGGTTTTATTTTGTCTGCTTTTATCATTAGAACTTAGGTCGCGTCAACATTCTTTGGATTATGATGGAGAAGTGCAAAAGAAGCCAAATGTCTATGTAATATAGAGATTATGAGAGAGTCCCAAATTCGAACCTGTTGAGATCTCACATCTTCATTTAAAAATTTAAATCATTGAGATTATCAATCAACTGGATATTATCCATTACTTCTTTTCACTCCAATCATTCCATAGGGAGATTATACGTGCCCACAACATAAAGAAAGCGTTGGTATAAGATTTTTGTGTGTTAATTGTGTGCCTTTCTCAACCTTGTGTAAATTCTTCATAAGCCGATAGGGCATGAACCCTATAGATTCACAAACAAACACGGTTAATTCCTAGTCTCCTTTTACTCCAATTTGCACCCATGTTTGGAGTATAATTAAGAGCCTTGTGTTTGTGCATGGAAACGGTGGAAATAGCATTCCATGAGGGCTTTTCTCATGCGCACTCACATTCGCACGATGCAAATATACATAATTGTATTCAGAGGTGTGGTCAATTAACTTTCTCTCCATCCTCATTTTACATTCTCCTATCATACTTCTTATACATTTTCCAAATGAGATCCAAACATTAAAACATATTTTCAATCACATATCACTAATAAAAGAAATTTTATTTTCCTGAAAAATGATTTCACAAAAGGTATTTTCCTTTCATCATATAATTTTCCCCCAAAATTAAACCAAAAAAAAATTTCTCCAAACAAACACACCTTTAAAAAAGGATTCTTTGATGCTTAAGTTAGTAAGAGAGTTAGGCAACGGGGCTATGGGTCAACTCACCCATCCTAGGCCCGTCGGGTTGTGGGTTTGCGCCTAGGTTGGGCTCGAATCATCCTTTCTGGGCCTTGCTCGTGGATTTCCCTTCCCCACTTTCCTTCATGAATAAGAGAAGTGGACGAAGATGATCAAGGCATGTAATTAGAGGTGGTCACTGAGCGCTTCTTCCATCACTTTCTTCTTTCTTTTTCTCTCCCGCGAGCCAGCATTCTCTCTCTTGCACACACCTACATGTGCGCATTAATGCTCGTATAGATTAAACTTACATGGAATGATACTAAATTTGGCCCTCTAATTTAATCAATTTTTGCAATTGGGTCCTCAAATTTTCTTTTGGATGCACATTATGTCCTCTAACTGCAATGTACTTGATTGCCCCTTCTTTCGAGGGTCATCTAGAAGATCTTGTTGCACAGGGATATCGTTGCCATGATAGATCTACAATTTGGGGAAGCTTTAGATGTAAAAATGTCACGTCTTTCTCTCAAGTACTTAACGTAAAAATGTCACGTCTCTTTCAAGTACTTAATGTAAAAATGTCACGTCTCTCTCAAGTACTTAACGTAAAAATTTACCCTTGTTTCTCATTATTCTCTCTCTCTCTCCCTCGAGTACTTTAATGATTCAAGTACATTTTCTATCACTTTTTTGTTCAAACCCATAGAATTGCTCGATCAGCCTTGACCTGTGCTCGAGTACACCAATAAAAATCTGATTTTGAATATCAATATATTTGAACATTCTTTTGGAGCGATCCTGACTAAAAGCATGGACCAGCGTGCTCCAGTTACCATGTGGGCTCAAAGTAATGCCTCACCCAATGTGAAACTAAGTGATTACCAATTGAAAGTTGAAAGCTCAAACTGTATAGAGAAAGAGAAAAGGGGAAAAAGAATATATTATCTGTCAATTCTATGTTTGAACTCTCAAAAGTCTAATTTTCCAATGGTGCTCTTCGACGGCCATTATTGCTTGATCAAGGAAGAGATGCCATCCGACAAAATACAAATTTCATCGCTATCTATAAGTTTGACAAAGATGGTTTCAAGATCAACGAAAACTTAACGTCCCTGATCTTGCCACATGGCTCATTGGACCAAGTCAAAATGATGCCATGATCTTGCCTTGGTCTTGATGTGTGTCTTTTGAGTTAGCTGGCTCCATTAGTTTTGCGAAAAATAAATAATTTATAAAATATTTTCTTAAAAATGATCGTTTATATCGCCCTAAAAATTAATAAACAATAATTATTTTTGTAGATATGAATTATTATTGATAATGAAAATATTTATTATTATTAATTATTTCAAGTGATACAAATGATATTTTTATGTTTTTTAAATCATCTATTTTTTGCGAAATAATCAGAGCTTTTAATATTCTGAAAATTGAGTCAACAATGCTAGGGAATTTAAATCTTGTATTACATGATTTTTGATAAACTAAATCTATTACAATTTTTTTTATATATAGACGTTATTTTGTAAATGACATTTGAACTTTCTTAGAAGGCATGATGTCGTGGGTCCTCGTCAGACTCTCTGAACTTTTTCAAAATGGCAATGGCTCCCGAAGGAGGTCATGGGCTAACGTGTTGAAAGTTAAGGCAGAAAACCTCCCCGACCGATTGAAATCTGAATTTCCACCGAAAAAACCAACCTAAAAAGAAGAAGAAGAAAGATGTGAAAATTTTTGTTTTATTCCCACAACTTAAACCCTGAACTTTTCAGAATTGCATTTAACCCCTCGAATTCTCATATTAGCTTTATTGGCACGAATTCTCATATTAGATAACCCTCTAACCTTTTCCTTTAGCATTGACTGCGCGGATGTCTTTCGAAGATAAAGTGCGCCAGTTTCTTTATTTTGTATTAAATGTCCTTTATCCTCTCAATTCCATAGATAATATATTATATATACAAAGAAGGAAAATGCAAATTCAGGGGGACAAAATGCAAATTTTTAAACATTAAAGAAGTCCAAAGTTGAAGGGAAACGAAATCTTTTCCAAAGATTATTGTACATGGCGATATATAATATCCAGTCCAATCATATATTGGTGCGTTTTCAATGGTGTTACCTTTTTTTTTTGTCAAATGGGTCATGTTGTCTGATAAATTTGCTCGATCAATGATGACAAGGATTGAAAACAACACCGACGAATCATATGCCTTGCCCAATTGAATGATTATAATGTGTTCCTATTGTGAAATTTGATGGTCAACTCCTATGTCCTTGTCGCTAGGCCCTTTGTTTACGATTGAGAGTCGAGTTAACTCCTAATAAAGCAATGGCTTTGGGGTAAACAACATTGATGTTTCGAAGATATTTTGCCAAGCTAACACAATATAATCCACATAAATGAGATAATTACCCAATCATTCATAAATCTATTATGCATATGTTAATTTAGTTTTAAACTTTCTAATTTTGCCAAATTTTGTATGAACATTTGCCTGAAATTCTAATATAAGTCTTCTGACTAATTTTTGCCGAAAATTGTTGATGTGGCAATTGATTCATTAGCGGTCGTCCTAAGTGGCACATTGCCACATTAGCAATTTTCAGTGAAATTTGGTCAGAGTGGCTACATTAGAATTTTACACATAGGTCCAAAGTAAATTAGTAGAATTGAAAATTTCAAAACTAATTGACATTCATACGATAGGTTTAGGACTAATGGACTGTTTCTCCTCCACATAAAGACTCGAATACAGATGTCCATCCATCTCGGAATTTGAGTGGCCACATGAACAATGTCATTTCTCATTAGACCATTTGTGGTAATGCCGATTATGGGCTAGTCGAGTTAGACTTTAAACAATAGTATCTTGACATAATGACACCATCGTCTATTATTTTTACTCCATCTTGGTTTAATTTGGTCTACTTTAACATTAGAACTTAGGTCACATCAACCTTCTTTAGATTATGGTGGGAGAAGTATAAAGGCAGCTAAATGTCTATATAATATAGAGATTATAAGAGAGTTCATGATTTAAACATATTGACTCCACACCTTCATTTAAAAACTCAAACCGTTGGGATTATGGATCTAACTATATATTATCCATTACTTCTTCTCGCTCCAATCATTCCATAGAGAGATTATACGTGCACTCAACATGAAGGAAGTGCGCACATAAGACTTTTCATTCATTCATTGCATGCCTTTCTCAACCTCGAGTAAATCCTTCACGAGCCGGTTTGACATAAACCCCCCTTATAGTTTCACAAAAATGGTTAATTCCCAATCTCTTTTTATTCCGTTTCGCACCCGTGATTGGAGTACAATTATAGCTACGGACTACGGTTGCGTTTGGGAAGACTTTCGGAGAAAGTCTTTGGAAAAATATAAAGGAATTTTTCAAAATGCAAATTATGTTTGGTAAATTATAATCTAAACGTCCATTGTGAAGTACCTTTGAGCAAAATAAATTTTTTTTTAAAAATTATTTATAAAGGACTTTTGTCATTAAAAAAAAATAGTTGATCGGCAAAGGACAACCACCAATGACAACCGGCTGCTAGCATCTAAGGTTGCAAGACCTCAAGCGGCCTTCGGAGACCACTGGCAAGGGCTACCTAGGGTCGGGTGAACCCCAATGAGAGTCGGGTGAACCCCAACTAGGGTTGCCCGACCCTTGTAACCCCTCATGAAGGCCGTGTTACCCAGATATGGGTTGCTGCGGCTGGTCGCGGATCATGCGACCTAGATTGCAGGGCGCCGTGACCTCCGGGACCCAGATCGCAGCCCCTCACAGAGGTGTCATCGCGACTCAAATTGCGCGGCCCTCACAAAGGTGGCGTGACCCCCCTACGACGGTCGCCTATCGCCTATCGCCACGACCATGTCAGCATCTCTCTAGCCCGTTGCCAGCCTCTCGTATCCACGTGCAACTCACTAGCCAACCTCAACGGAGAAGAAGATGAACAATGTCATATAACGGGGGCAAAAATGGAAAAACAAAAAGTTAGTAAAGATAGATTCAAAAGAAAATTTTTTATACTCCTAGCCTTGAGCATGCCGAGAAAGCTGAAAGCCCAAGGCAAGTCCTAGACTAGTCCTAAGACTGCCTTGGGCTTTGAGCCTTCTGAAGGTAGCTTTTCCTTAATGGGATTTGGAAAATTTTTCCCAAACACTCAATATTTGGCCAAAGTAGCTTTGGGTGTCCAAAACCCCTTCTCAAGGCCATTCCAAACGCACCCTACCTCCAGGAGGGCTCGTCTATTGCACATTCACATCTGCACGAATTTTGATGCAAATACACATAATTGTATCCAAGGGTATACATTAGTCTGGGTCAATTAACTCTCTTCATCCTCATTTTACATCCTCTTATTATACTTCTTATACATTACAATTCTAGTTTCCCTGATCCTAACACTTTCATGCTCTTCAATTTTTTTTCAAAGAGAATATGCTATTCATGCGTCCTTGGTTTTGCTGCATATTCTACTGAGCACGCACCTATGAAGTGTAAAATATAGGTTTTTTCAAAACTTGAAAGAGCATAAAATTATACATTCTTTATTACGAAAAAACTATGAAGCGTTGAATTTATGAAATATTGCACGAATGACAAAATAATGGATCCATGTAATTATAAAAAAATGATGTACTTTTTCTTCAATATCTTGTCCATAATCGGAAACCTTTGATGTCATGCGACAATGACAACCATCTAGAAAGAGTACATTATTCCAACCGATACGAGCTACTCCAACTAAAATCTATATCGATGCTTTGTACGTATTCGCACATTTCTTGGACGCCACCAAACTACATTTCCTAATGCAAACGTACATATTTTAATAGATGGACAATAAAATTATCTACAATATTGCGTCTTTTTCTTATAATAATTTGCACATCATTCAAGGAAAATGGATCCCAGATGAGCCAAGCCAATAAAATTAACTTCCCACCAACGATCTGAAGACTTTGACTCCTCCATCGATGCAAACTCATATGCACTTCTCTTGTTCTGACCAAAATATATATATATATACTTCCCTTGCAATGAAGGATAGATATAAACCATATAAACACGAGTAAGATCTTATGGTTAGACCTAAATTAAGTGTTTCCCATCAACTTCATAAATTAAGGCTTGATAAAAAAAAAAAACTTTATAACTTTAAGGAAGAAAAGAAAAGGGAAGGAACCACCCGCCGTGGTGGCTCCGCTGGATAAGGCTCCCATGACCTTGACGAAAGGGGAGGGGTTCGAATCTCGGTGGAGCAGTTAGGTGACTTACCCAGTGGCACGTGTGTGGTGGCTAGCGCGTGTCGCCCTGGGTTTACTGGCCCTGCCGGCCGTGCGGGGTTCACTGGGTCACCAAAAAAAAAAAAAAAAAAAAAAAAAAAAAAGGGAAGGATGTAAAGAAACATACCCAAGCCCACGTAGAATTTTATATTACTTAGTCCATCCTTTTTCTTCTTTTTTTCCTTTTGAAACTTAGAGTCAGAAATATGTGTACTACATATAGGCCAAAATGGTACTATACACTACTGTTTTTGGGAGGTGATCAACCACCTTAGCATTTTGCATTCTCATTTATCAATTTCATAGCAAATTCATAGATTGGGGCAAATATAATTATAATAATAAGGAGTGTTGTTGTGGAATAAAGAGGAGTATAATAATCCGCCACTTGTCAATTTTTTAAATTAAATTGATGAGAAACCAACTGTATTTCACATCTCGAAATTATTATTTTTTAACATCTAAGCGCTATGATTATTATGATGATGTGACATCATCGAGTCACTTACATTGATACACACTTAAAATAATTTCTATACACCACTATTTTAAAAGTTATTTTTACACATATGTTGTTGGGTGAATGACACGTGGATAAAGTCGGTTATCTAACGATCTCTAAATATAAATGTCTCCCGATCATTGACGAATGTGCAAAATGTTCCTTATATTAGTAATGGACCTGATAAATTAATAAACAATAAAACAGTCATAAATTCGCATGAATAGTTTTTTTTTTTTTTGTGACCCAGGATTCGCCGAGCCTGACTCTGACTTACATCTCTGCCAATTTGCATGAATAGTTAATGATAACAGAAATGATGAAAGTAAAATTTGTCATGATATGATCACATAACATCTCCTATAGCGCGACATCTATATATTTAGGTGAAAATGCAGTTTTGTCTCATTTTTATTTTTTAAAATTATGCCCAGGACGACATAAATATTTCAAACTTTTGTTAGTGTCACTAGAAACTCAAACTTGACCATTGTGACACAAATACCCTAATCTAACTTTGTGTCGTACATGTGTAAAATATATACTTATTTGAGTTACATTCAGATTATAAGTTTAGGGTTTTCTATAAGTCAAAAAAGTTCGGGATATTTGTGCCATAATGAGTAAGTTTACGGTTTTTAGTGACACTATAAAATTTTAATGTATTTATATTACAATGAACATAGTTTGAATTTTTTTGTGGTATTAACTCTTTTCAAAATTACCCGTGCATAATCTAAATTTATTCTATTTCTTTAAAGGAAATATCTCCTTTTTGTTCTCCACTTTCATTTTTTTTCATCATCTAAAGGCCAAAATTGGGAAACCATCGAAAATATAAAATAAATAGTACTTTGTAAATTTAAAAATTGTATAAAACTACTCAAATTCATTTACAAAAAAGCACGTGGCATGCGTCGATTTTGGTTACTATCACATGGAACGTACCTTGTATGATTATAATGAGATGGGTGGAAAATGATTTTTAAATGTACAATGAACAATTTCATCATTCACAAAAATATTTAGATATAAATTGTCGTCACATTTTTTTATAAATTAATCATTTCAAACGATATAAATTATTTTTATAAAAATATATGTCAAATTATTCATTTTTCATGAAATAAATAATTCAATTATTACAATGCCGTCTCTTTCCTTTCTGTTTTAGTACTATATGGCAACGTTCCAAGTTCAGCTTTCCTGTCTACTTAAATGGAAACGACGGGCGAAGTGAGATCACATCATGATCTTCCATTAAATTAAGAAGATGAGCCGTAAACTCGCGAAACTGCATAATATAATCCTCGAGAATTTGTTCGAAATACAAGGAATATCCTGTTGAAGACGCACGACTTTGTCTGATCTTCGAAGCGAGGCGAGGGAGAGAGAGGGGAGGACGAGCGGACCAGCAGTTCAACTCCAGTCCAGCAGCCAATGCATCGCCACCACCGGTTCGCTCCCATGCACGCGCGCCTTTAAGATCACTCGTCACCTCCACACACGCATTCGCACTCTTGCAAGCGGTAAAGGTCAGCATATTCCACAGCCCAAATTGAGGTCAGACCGGACCGGACCGGACCAAACCATATCAGCCGATTTGATTTGGTTCATGAAGGTATCGATTCAGTTTCCGATTCAATAAAAAATGGAACCAATGACTTTTGGTATAGTTCCTAGTTCCGAGGGGAACCGAACCGGACTAACTCTATTATTTCTTAAAAAACACACACACATAAACTTAAATACAAGTGGAGTTTGACTTTTTAGTACGTGAAAACATATACGATCGATTTTATCGAGACCATCTGAGAACCGGATTGATAGGTCCAGAGCACGGTCACTCTTTACTGGAAAAGAAAAAGTGGCCGATTCTGTTGGACCGGGCCCCGAACCGGATTGATGGTCTGTCCGCCTCCTGCCCACATTAGAACTGAACCGGAATCGAACCCGACCAGGAACCAATCACCCCTAGCAAGTGCAGTAGGGGTGAACATATTGAATCACCCAAACTAGGAACCGGCCGGTCCAATCCGATCGCTTGAAATAAGAGTCGCCGGATCAAACCGATTTGGTTCGATTTCGAGAGCATTGGTCCTGTTCCCGATTCCGGAAACCGAACCAGACCGAACCGACTCTTTTTTAAAAATATATATTTTTTAATTTCTTAAAAATAACAATAAATCTTAAAATAGTAATAACTCTAGTATTTTTAAATTTTTTATATTTTTTTGCTAAATGGCCGATTCCATTGCACCGGATCCCAATCCCAAAAAAGAGAACCAGTCCTCCCATTCTAGTTCTCGATTCCTAGGTGAAACCGGACCGGACCGAAAGCCGATCACCCTTAGTAGAGAGAGACACCTAGATCAAATCGAAAACCAATCACCACTGTAGAGAGAGACACCTACACAGAGGGCCACAAGGTGTTCGATCTTTTGCTTCCTCCAGGACCGACGACGAAGCATTTAAGTACCTACACAGAGGGCCACAAGGTGTTCGATCTTTTGCTTCCTCCAGGACCGACGACGAAGCATTTAAGCGGGGTAAAGAAACGACGAGTAGGGCCTCATCAGAGAGAGAGAGGGAGGGGGGGCTGACAACAATCGCTAGTCTCTCCAATACCCTTTTTGTTCTCTTGCTCTTTGTCGCGACCTCACCTCGGGTGCACCACCTAGGGTTTGGCTAATGGATTACTAAGCCTAAACTTAGTTCGGCTCCTGCCCCATACCAATTCGCGACTTAGGGTTTAAGTTTTTTAACATGCCAATGATTTTTACTTAGGAGTCGCCATTAATCTATTTTTGGTGGGTCGATTAGAAACCCAAGTAAAGTACGGGAGAGTTACTTCACTCCTATGAACCCAGACTATGGGATCGGGGACTTGATTACGTTAGATTTCTCTAACGCCCTTTCGGTACCTTTTCTCTTTTATTTAAAAAAATGCTTTGTAGGCAATTTGGATTGATTTTAACCTATTCTCTAACATGTAAGGTGATCATGCGAGTGCGCAATCATTATTTAACACTCAATAAAGCAAAGTGATAAATAAATTGCAAGCATAAGGAAGAAGTACTTACCTCGAAGCGCGAAAGCATATGCAATATTAGTTAGAAAATCACATCAACCTAAAAGTGATTTCTAATTAATACGCAATCACTCGAATTTTGGATTTTCTCTTATTTAATGAGGCCTAAAACTAACATGCAATGCATATAATGACGTACGAAAGTGTCTAACTATATTAGCATGCAATGTGCAACCTAATATGCAAACTATATGTCACGCAACATTAATTATTTAACTTAATCTAACGCTAGAAAATATTCAATGCAACTATCCTAGCATGTCACGCATTCGAATGACCCTAAACATGTAATGACTAGATGACACACGGAAGATGACTTAATTCTACATGAGCATGGCAATTTTTATGTTTTCTTTTTATAATCAAAATTCGAAATTAAAACTAACCTAGTTAAACATGCAAACTATCCTAAAAGAAAATATCCTAACAAGAACCACATCCAACTAAAGTATATTTTTTTTGGGTTTTCTTTTATAAGCAAAATTAGTTCAAGCAGATGCATCAAGAAAAGCATGGCAACAAATCGGCAAGATATTTTCCACGTCCATTTAATTTTGGAAACAAATAAAATCGATGAATCGTATCTCGGGCATGAGATCGGATTGGCCAATATTTTAGAAAATCGCGAATCGTATCTCGGGCGTGAGATCGGATTGACGATTTTTCCGTGTGATTGCAAGTCATATTTCGGGCAAGAAATCGGACTGACAATCATAAGCACGTTGTGGAACAAGGAAAATTTCCTAGTTCACAAGGATCAGGAGATCTTTTGGACATGGCAATATTGATCAAATATTCAACTAAGATTACAATTCCACAAATTAGGCAATAAAATACGAGAAACTTGTATTAATCAGGATTTTCACCTAGCTTTCGATATCGCACGAATAAAGTTTCCAAATCGGGATCATCGGACAACGGGATCGGCAAGTTGTGGTGGTGCTCGGCGCTCAATGTTGGACGGCTGCGGCTATGCCTCGCAGTGACTTGAGGACAGGGGTACGTTGCAGGCGTGAGTCCCTCCTTGAGTTGTATTGACTATTTGACCGAAATTCTCAAAAGAGCAAAAGTTGAAACTCAACCAATATCAGTTCGGGTAAAGAAAACAAAGACTCGTAATCTTCTCTTGCGAGCGGCGGTCAATGGCCAAGAGAGTCTTTTGATTTAGCCTCAGCAGAGAATTTCATGTTCCATGATGTGTCGCTCCACGGGTTTCTCTTTTCTCCACCACTCTGCTAAATGGATTATTTGTCTTTGTGTGATCACTCAACCTGCACAAGAAAGATTTGGGAGTAATGGCCGAAGAGCCACGTAACTGCTCACGATGAGGACTGGCTGGGACGCCGCAACTGGGCTTCGGATCAGGGCGATGACATCGTCATCATCGTTAGAGGCGTCCACGCGGTGAAGGAGACGACTTCTCTTTTTTCTACCCTTTTGGACTCCCTCTTTTCAATGCGGTCGAGCTCTCTTCGACCCTCTCCCTTTTCTGTGTGTTTTTGTGTGTCCTTCTTCAGTGTGTGTGGCCTTTATATAGGTGAGAATCTTATGTTATTTAAGGAAATATGATAAATTTGCACGTTACCCATTTAATTTCTTGTATCCCACGCGCAATCTTTTCAAATATTTCATCCGACACCTTTCCTAAATATTGAAAGAATAATGCGAATATTCTTAACATTCTCATATTCCTAATATTCTCATATTCCAACTCGTCACCCCTTAACGCCTAGCCAAATTCTTTTTCCTGAGCTTGACCAACTTGTTAAATTAAAGCTTAAACCATCAATCGAAGCTCATCCGCCATGTCCAATGCAAATGCAATAATAAATGCTCCTAAAACTATATGCTATGCAATTTAATCCTAATATTTTTTGTTTAGGGGTTAAAATTAATCCCTAAATTTTTGTGCATTAAATTACGAATGATCAATCAAAATTTAGGTGTCAACACTCTTGACTGATGTTCGGTTGATGCCACCACGTCGTCTCTCGAGTCCTCTGTCCGGTGTGATGTTTTGATGGTGGTGGTCTGGATTGGCTGCAGCAAATGTGAGTTAGTCAAGGTTGGTGGCGTATGGGTTGGGCGCAATAAGAAGAAAATGCAAGATCAACGAGGGAGGAAAAGGAGAAAAGGAAAGAAAAAAAAATGACGTGGATGGAGAGGAAGAGAAATGTACACATGAAAATGCCACATTAACTGGTATTTTCATTAAAAATGCCTGCTCATGTTAAAATTTTAATTTAAAAAGTTACGTATTAATTTTGGCCGGAATTTCTCGTCGTTGGCGAGTGATTTTTTTTTTTCTTCTGATTTGGCATTTAAGTAATCCAATGAAAATTTTTGGTATTAAAGTGAGCGTCGTACACAATTTATGGCACTGCTAGTGTCATTTTCCTAACTCTAATATGACTGTCAATTCATCTTGGAATTTGAGTTGCATAAACAATATAATTTCTCATTAGATCATTTGTGGTAACCCCAATTATGGGCTAGTCAAGTTGGACTTTAAATAATAGTATGCCGACATCGTGACACCATCTTTGATTATTTCGACTCCATCTTGGTTTTATTCTGTCTACTTTTGTCATTAGAACTTCAGTCGCGTCAACCTTCTTTGGATTATGATGGGAGAAGTGCAAAAGCAGCCAAATGTCTATATAAAATAGAGATTATAAGGGAGTCCCAAATTTGAACCTATTAAGATCTCCACATCTTCATTTAAAAAATTTAAATAATCGAGATTATCGATCAACTGGATATTATCCATTATTTCTTTTCACTCCAATCGGATAGGGAGATTATACGTGCCCACAACATGAAGGAAGCGCAGATATAAGGTTTTCATATGTTAATAGTGTGCCTTTCTCAACCTCGTGTGAATTCTTCACGAGCCGATAGGGCATAAACCCTATAGATTCACAAACAAACACGGTTAATTCCCAATCTCCTTTTACTCCAATTTGCACTCATGTTTGGAGTATAATTATAGCAACGGACTACACCCACGTACCAAGTACCTAAGAGCCTTGTGTTCATGCATGGAAATGGTGGAAATAGCACTCCACGCGGGCTTTTCTCTTGGGCACTCACATTCGCACAAATTCCGATGCAGATATACATAGGCCTGCATCGGTCTTGGTCAATTAAGGGCCTGTATGGTAACGCTCTCGAAAACAACTGATTCTGTTCTTTTGTTCCTGAGAGCGGCTTTGGAACAGAAATGCGTTTGGTAAATTTTTTGTTCTTGGGAACAAATTTGTTCTGGGGAATATATTTGGAGTAGAATCAAAAGGCAAAAAAAAATTGCTTCTCGCTCCCAGGAACAATTTGAGAATTAATTTTTTTTCTCTCTTTTCTCTCTTCTCTTTTTTTCTCTTCCCTTTCTTCTTCTTCTTCCTCTTCCTCCTCCCACCCCATCACCGCCCCATCGCCGCCCTTGAGCCGCTGCCAGCAAGTGACCGGGCAAGGTCCAACGAGCTCGCCGGCACCTCGCCAGGCTAGGGCGAGGTCCGACAAGCTCACCACCGAGCCTCGCCCGCCGCCACCGGCGAGGCCAGGCCTCGCCTCACCCGGATCTGGGAGACGAGCCTCACCCGCCACCTAGCTTAGCCTCTCAGATCTGGGTGAGGCCGAGCTCAAGCCTCGCCGATGACGGTTGAGCCTCGCCCGGCCGCTCGCCGGCCACCACCGGTGGTAGCAGCCAAGAGGAAGAATGGGAGAAAAAAGAAAAAGAAAAAAAGAAAATTATAACAAAATGTACTAAAAATTAAAATAATGAAAAGATAAAAAATTTTTACCAAATGCATTTATGTTTCGGAGTAAAAATTTTGGACGATTCTACCAAACGCTTTCAAATCTTTCGAGAAATTGTTAGAGAACGTAATAAAAAGGAATCATTTCTGAGCATAAATTATTCTCGGGAAGAGAAGCGTTACCATGCAAGCCCTAACTTTCTCTTCATCCTCATTTTACATTCTCTTATTATATATTTTCCAAATGAGATGCAGACATTAAAAAATATTTTCGATCATATAACACCACTAAAAAAAAATTATTTTCCTGAAAAATGATTTCACTTAAAAGTATTTTCATTTCTCTTGAACAAACGCACCTGTAAGAGGATTCTTCGATGCTTAGGTTAGCAAGAGAATTAGGCAACGGGGCTACTAGTCTACTCGCCCATCCTAGGCCCGCCGTGTTGTGAGTTCACGCCTAGGTTGGGTTCGAATCGTCCTTTCTGGGCCTTGCTCGTAGATTTCCCTTCCCTACTTCCCTTCATGAATAAGAGAAGTGGACGAGGATGATCGAGGCATGTAATTAGAGGTGGTCACTGAAACGCTTCTTCCATCCCTTTCTCCTTTCTTTCCCTCTCAATACCCACTCATCACATTTCTCCATCACTCTCTCTCTCCCACATGCCAGCATTCTCTCTCTTGCACACATCTACATGTGCGCATCAATGCTCGTATAGATTAAACTTACATGGAATGATACTAAATTTAGTCCCCTAATTTAATCGATTTTTGCAATTGGGTCCTCAAATTTTCTTTTGGATGCGCATTATGTCCTCTAACTGAAATTTACTTGATTGCCCCCTTCTTTCAAGGGTCATCTAGAAGACCTTGTTGCACAGGGATATTATTGCCATCGATAGATCTACAATTTGAGGAAGCTTAAGACGTAGCACTTTCTTGAGTACTTATCATGAGAGGTCCCCTTGTTCCTCGTTATTGTTCTTCTCTCTCTCTCCCAAGTACTTTAATGATTCAAGTACATTTTTTGTCGCCTTTTCGTTCAAACTCATAGAATTGATCGACCCTGACCCATGCCCAAGTATGCCAATAAAAATCCGGTTTTGAATATCAATATATTTGAACATTCTTTTGGAGTGATCTACTAAAAGTAATGCCTAATCCAATGTGAAACTAAGTGATTGCTAATTGAAAGTTGAACTCTTGAACTGTATAAGAGAAAGAGAACGAGGGACAAAAGAATATATTATCTGTCAATTCTATGTTTGATGTCAATTCTATGTTTGAACTCTAAAAGTCTAATTTTCCGGTGGTGCTCTTCAGTGGCCATTATCGCTTGATCAAGGAAGAGATGCCATCCGACAAAGCACGAATTTCATCGCTAGCTATAAGTTTGAAAAAGATGGTTCCAAGATCAATGAAAACTTAATGTCCCTGATCTTGCCACGTGGCTCATTGGACCAAGTCAAAATGATGCCAGGCTAGGTCCTGATGTTTGTCTTTTGAGTTAGCTGGTTACATTAATTTTGCCAACTATAAATTATTTACAAATTTTTTTAAAAAATATCGTTTATATCGCTCACAAAAATGAACGAACGATAAATATTTTCACTGTTAACGAAAATATTTAGACATAAGTTATTATTGATTATGAAAATATTTTTTATTATTAATTATTTTAAGCAATACAAATAATCATTTTTATATTTTCCAAATCATCTATTTTTATGAAATAAACAGAACTTTTAATTATTTTGAAAATTGAGTCAACAATGCTTGGGCATTTAAATCTTGTATTTCATGATTTTTGATAAACTAAGTCTATTACGATTTTTTAATATATAGACATTATTTTGTAAATGACATTTGAACTTTCTTAAAAGGCATAATGTCGTGGGTCCTTGTCAGACTCTTCAACATTTTCAAAATGAAAATGGCTCCCGAAGGAGGGCATGAGCTAACGTGTTGAAAGTTAAGGCAGAAAGCCTCCCCGACCGATTGAAATCTGAATTTCCACCGAAAAGACTAACAAAAAAAGAAAAATAAAAAGAAAGATGGGAAAATTTTTGTTTTATTCCCTCAACTTTGAAGTTGGTGTACATTAAACCCTGAACTTTTGAGAATTGCATTTAACCCATCGAATTCTCATATTAGCTTTTTTTGGCACGAATTCTTATAATAGTTAACCCGTTAACTTTTTCCATAAGCATTAACTGCGCGCATGTCTTTCGAAGATAAAGTGCGCCATTTTCTTTATTTTGTATTAAATGTCCTTTCTCCTCTCAATTCCAACGGATAATATTTTATATATATAAAGAAGGAAAATGCAAATTCAGGGGGACAAAATGCAAATTTTTAAACATTTTTGAAGTCCAAAGTTGAAGCGTGAAATCTTTACAAAGATTATTGTACAAGGTGATATAGAATATCCAGTCCAATCATCTATAGGTGCGGTTTCAATGATGTTACTTTTTTTTGTCAAATGGGTCGTGTCGTCTGATAAATTTGTCCGCGTCAGTGATGACAAGGATTGAAAACAACACTGACGAATCATATGTCTTGCCCAATTGAAAGATTATAATGTGTTCCTATTGTGAAATTTGATGGTCAACTGGTATGTCCTTGTTGCTAGGCCCTTTGCTTATAATTGAGAGTCAAGTTAACTCCTAATAAAGCAATGGATTTTAGGGTAAACAAACTGATGTTTCAAAGATACTTTGCCAAGCTAACATAATGTAATCCACATAAATGGGAAAATTACCAAATCATTCACAAATCTATTATACAAGTGTCAATTTAGTATTGAACTTTTTGATTTTGTTGATTTTGTTATGAACATTTGCACGAAATTCTAATGTAATCCTTCTAGCTAATTTTCATCGAAAGTTGTTGATGTCGCAATTGATTCATCACAGGCCATTCTAAATGCACATTCTTTGCATTAGCAATTTTTCAGGTGAAAATTGATTGAAATGACTATATTGAAAATTTGCACAAAAGGTTCAAACTAAATTAGCAATATAGAAGATTTTAAAACTCATTGAAATTCATACGATAGGTTTAGGACTAATCGATAGTTCCTTCCATGTAAAGATTCGATATAGCTGTCCATCTATCTCGGAATTTGAGCGGTCATGTGAACAGTGTCATTTCTCATTAGACCATTTGTGGTAATGCTAATTATGGGCCAGTCGAGTTAGACTCTAAATAATAGTATGTCGACATAATGACACCATTGTCGATTATTTTGACTCCATCTTGATTTAATTTGGTCTAATTTATCATTAGAACTTAGGTCACATCAACCTTCTTTAGATTATGATGGGAGAAGTGCAAAAGCAGCTAAATGTCTATATAATATAGAGATTATAAGAGAATTCATAATTTGAACTTATTGACATTTCCACACCTTCATTTAAAAACTCAAACCATTGGGATTATGGATCAACTAGATATTATCCATTACTTCCTCTCGCTCCAATCATTCCATAGAGAGATTATACGTGCACTCAACATGAAGGAAGTGCGCACATAAGATTTTTCATTGATTAATTGTGTGCCTTTCTCAACCTTGGGTAAATCTTTCACAAGCCAGTTTGGCATGAACCCTATAGCTTCACAA
Source organism: Corymbia calophylla (assembly GCA_014182845.1). Taxonomy (NCBI): domain Eukaryota; kingdom Viridiplantae; phylum Streptophyta; class Magnoliopsida; order Myrtales; family Myrtaceae; genus Corymbia; species Corymbia calophylla. The sequence continues at coordinate 45,196,431 of CM024700.1, read as the reverse complement.
AAATGGTTAATTCCCAATCTCCTTTTATTCCGTTTCACATCCTTATTCCGTTTTGCATCCTTATTCCGTTTTGAGTACAATTAGGGTGTGAATAGTAACTATTCTATTTCTAGAAATAATTATTTTTAATTATGTTCCCGATAATAATTTTTGAGCATTTGAAGGCATTTGATAACTATTCAAAATTTTTATTCCTATGATAGAAATGCATTTGATAAAACTCTTAATTTTTTTTTGTTTCTTCTAATGTTTTAATACTTTTATTATATTTTATTATATTTCTCTTTTTTTTCTTTTTCCCTTCTTCTTCCTCCTTTTTTGATTGGTCGTTGCCACCAACGGTGGCTGGCGAGCAACTGGGTGAGGTTTGGCAACCTCGTTGGGGCCTTGCTAAGCCAGGGCGAGGCCCGGTGAGCTCGCCAGAATCTAGCTAGGCCACCGGCGAGCCTCGCCCAAGCAACGCAAGGTTGGCCTTGCCTTGGCCTAATGAGGCTAGCCTTGCCGTTAGTTGGGCGAGGCTCGCCTTGTCAAGCTAAGGTGAGGCCGCCCTCGCTCCACCCGGGTGAGGTCGAGCCTTACCAAGGCGAGGTGAGGTCAAGCCTCGCCAGGCCACCTGCTGGTGGCCAAGCGAGCCTCCGATGAGCTTGCCAGACATCGCCTTGGCCTGGCGAGGCTCCGACAATTGCCGGACCTCGCCTAGCTGTTCGCTGATAGCGGCGGTAGTGGCCAACGGGCAGCAATAGCCTAGTGATGGGCCGGGAGGAGGAGGAAGAAGAAGAAAAGGAACGAGAAGAAAAGAGAAGATGAAAATTGATTCTTGGAATTTTTTCTAAGAACAATAACCAACTTTTTTTTTATTCTTAATTATGTTCCAAATCTATTACCGGGAACAAAAATTCTACCAAACGAATTTCTGTACCAAATCTACTTCCAATAACAAAAGAACAAAATCAAAGACTATTTGGCTAGTTAACAAATGGGCCCTTATAGCTACGGACTACCTCCTCTAAGAGAGGCTTTTCTCTTGCACACTCACATTCACACAAATTTCAATGCAAATACACATAATTGCATCTAGGGCTAGGGGTATGCATCAGTCTCGGTCAATTAACCTTCATCCTCATTATACATCCTCTTATATACTTCTTATACATTACAATTATAGTTTCCATGATCCTAACACTTTCATACTCTTGGATTTTTCCAAAGAGAATATGCCATTTGCACATCCTTGGTTTTGCTGCATATTCTATGGAATATGCACCTCCAAAGTGTAAAATATAGGTTTTTCAAACTTGAAAGAGTATAAAATTATACATTCTTTATTATGAGAAAACTATGAACCGTCGAATATATGAAATATCGCACAAATGATAAGATAATGGATCCATGTAATTATAATAAAATGATGTACTTTGTCTTCAATATCTTGTCCATAATCACAAACCTTTGATGTCATGCGACAATGAAAACCATCTAGAAAAGGTATGTCATTCCAACCGATACGAACTACTCCCACTAAAATCTATATCGACGCTTTGTACGTACTCGCACATTTCTTGGACGCCACCAGACTACATTTTCTATTACGAGCGTACATATTTTAATCAAATGGACATATAAATTATTGACAATATTGCGTCTTTTTCTTATAATAAATTGCACACCATTCAAGGAAAATGGATCCCAGATGAGCCAAGCCAATAAAATTAACTTCCCACCCACGATCTGAAGACTTTGACTCCTCCTTCGATGCAAACTTATGTGCACTTCTCTTGTGCTGACCAAAATATAATATACATATATACTTCTCTTGCAATGAAGGATAAATATAAAACACATAAACACGAGTAAGATCTTATGGTTAGACCTAAATTAAGTGTTTCCCAGCAACTTTATAAATTAAGGCTTGATAAAAAAAAAAAAAAAACTTTATAAAGTAAGGAAGAAAAGAAAAGGGAAGGATGTAAAGAAACATACCCAAGTCCACGTGAAATTTTATATTACATAGTGCATACTTTTTCTTTTCTTTTGACCAGTGGCATACGCAATGAGAAAGAGGGGTTTGATAACTTAGTGTTAGAAATATGTGTACTACATATAGGCCAAAATTGGTACGATACACTAAGATTTTAGGGAGGTGATCAACCACCTTAGCATTTGCATTCTCACTCATCAACTTCATAGCAACTTCATAGATTGGGACAAATATAATTATAATAATAAAGAGTGTTGTGGAATAAAGAAGAATATCATAATCCACCACTTGTCAATTTTTTTATTGAATTGATGAGAAAGCGACCGTATTTCACATATTGGAATTCCTTTTTTAACATTTAAGTGCTAAGGCTATTATGATGATGTGACCTCATTGAGTCACTTGTATCAATATCATTTAAAATAATCGCTACATTTACCGCCATTTTAAAAGTCTTTTACACATTTATCACTAGATGAATGACATATGGATAAAGCCGGTTATTTAATGATCTCTATATATAAATGTCTCCCGATGATTGATGAGTGGGCAAAATGTTCCTTACACTAGTAATGAACCTAATAAATTAATATATAATAAAACAATCATAAATTTACATGAATATTCAATGATAACAGAAATGATGAAACTAAAATTTGTCATGATATGATAACAAAACATCTCATATGACACAATACTTATATATTTAGGTGAAAATGTGGTTTCACCTCATTTTCATTTTTTTTTTAAAAAGGGTTACTACTACAAAAAAAAAAAACTTTAAGCTATGTCCATTGCGACATAAATATCTCAAACTTTTTTAGTGTTATTAAAAATTCAAACTTGCTTATTGTGACACAAATACCCTAAACCCTTCTTCTTCTTTTTGTCATACATGTGTGACATATGTACCCTCTATTTCAGTTACATCTAGATTATATTTGTCATATTAGTATAAGTTCAGGATTTTCTATAAGACAAAAAAGTCCAGGGTATTTGTGTCATAATAGACAAGCTCATGGTTTTTAGTAACACTAAAAAAAGTTCAAGGTATTTATGTCAAAACAAGCATAGTTTGAAGTTTCATTTTTTTGTGTGGTATTAATCCTCTTAAAAATTACTCATGCATAATCTAAATTTATCATGTTTCTTTAAAGAAAATATCACCTTTTGTTCTCCTCTTGCATATATTTTTTTCATCATCTAAAGGCCAAAATTGTGAAACCATCGAAAATATAAAATAAACAGTACTTTGTAAATCTAAAAATCGAACAAATCTACTCAAATTCATTTACAAAAAGCACGTGGCGCACGTTGATTTTAGTTACTATTACACATCTAATATAGTTATAATAATATGGGAGGAAAACGATTTTTAAATGTATGTTCATTTCGTGAAAAAATAAATAATTTACAAAACATTTTTTTTTTAAAATCAATTGCTTGTATAGCTTAAAAAAATATGAATAAACAATTTCATCATACGTGAAAATATTTAGATATAAATTATTATCATTAATAATAATATTTTTTATTAACTAATCTTTTCAAATGATATAAATTATTTTTAATCAAATCATTCATTTTTCGTGAAATAAAAAATTAATTATTATCCATTGGCGTCATTTCTTTCTTCTTCCTTTCTTGTTTGGTAATATTTGGCAACGTTTTAAGTTAAGCTTGCTCTGCACTTAAATGGAAACGACGGGCGAAGTGAGATCACATCATGATCTTTCATTAAATTAAGAAGATGACCTGTAAACTTGCGAAATTGCATAATATAATCCTCGAGAATTTGTCCGAAACACAAGGAATATCCTGTTAAACGCGCACGACTTTTTGTCTTACCTTTGAAGACAGGCGTGGGGGCGAGAGAGGCGGACGAGCGAACCAGCAGCTCGGCTCCAGTCAAGCAGCCAATGCATCGCCATCACCGGTTCACTACCATGCACACCCGTCTTGAAGATCACTCGTCACCTCCACACACGCACTAGCACTCTTGCAAGCGCATGTAGGAACAAGCATATCGGACCGCCTAGCCCAAATCTGAATCTAATTAGGCCAGGCCAATTTGGTTCGGCTTCCGATAACATCGGTCATTTCCGATTCCATAAAAATGGGCAGGTGATTTTCTTGGTTCGGTTCTCCATTCCGAGAAACCGAGGTTGAATCAAACCAACAAACCGAATCAACTCTTTTAAAAATATATATTTTTAATTTCTTAAAAATAACAATAAACTTTAAAATAGTAATAGCTTTAATATTTTTAAATTTTTTATACTTTTTGGTTAGTTCCATTGGTCCAGTTCCGATCCTAGACCGTCCAATCCAATTCTTAATCCCAAAAATAAAACCAGTCCAATTCTTGATTCCTAGGTGAAATCGGATCAGATCGGGCAATGATCACTCTTAATAGAGAGAGACACCTAAGCTACATGGAGGGCCACAAGGTGTTCGATCTTTTGCTTCCTCCAGGACCGACGACGAAGCATTTAAGCGGGGTAAAGAAACGACGAGCGGGGCCTTATCAGGGAGAGAGAGAGAGAGAGGGGCTGACGACGATCGCTAGTCCCTCCAATACCCTTTTTGTTCTCTTGCTCTCGACCGACGTTCGGTCGATGCCACCGCGTCGTCTCTCGGGTCCTCTGCCCGATTTTCTCTGGAGCTCTCTGATTCATCATGAGCCCCTTCTTTTGTCTGCATTCGCGAGCTTGAAATTAAATTCAGGATGATGATGCAGTAAATTTGGAGCTGAAATGGGACAAAATAGGGAAGACGATAAAAGAGAGAATTGAAAGCTATAGCCCCCCTCCAAAGGATCCAAGAAAGTACAAGCCTTTTCTCCTACTTTCCCCTATTTTTTCCTTCGTCTGCTGCTGCTGCTCGTCGTTAATATTATATTAAGTTGGCCCAGATTCTTCTGGTCCTGTTTGAATGCATGCTCGTTCCGTCTTCTTTCGTGTGGGCTCCCTAGACCGCCGAGAGAAAAACAGAGCCTTCGTTCCGGGGTTTTCCTTTCCCTTTGGCTTATTCACTGTGCAGAGATACGGAGGCAACTGATGAAAGTTAAGCAGCTATAGAGAGAGAGAGAGAGAGAGACACGTCAGTTTTCATGGAGTCGTATCTGGGTTTTGCTTGTGGATTCTGGGTTCTCGAGAAAATGGTGATTTTGACCGTACCACAACCCATTGTTTCCTCCTTTCTCTAGCACCCAATTCTTCCAAAAGAAAGGAGAAAAAAAAAAAAAACCAGAACTTTCTTTCTTTCTTTGCTTTCTAGTGGAGCATAAAGATGATTCCGGTCTTTCCCAGTTGGAATAATCTGTGCCTGTGGCAGTTCGTGGCCAAAAACTAAGTCTTTTCAGGTCTCTATTCTCTCTCTCTCTCTCTCTCTCTCTCTCTCTCTCTCTCTCTACACAGTCATGGACTGAACTTGATTTAAAGCAAGAGGAAATAACTTGTCTTTTGGGTATATTTCTTCTTTTGCAGAGAGTTAAAAGAGCTATGCTGAGGAAGAGATCGAGACGCGCAGCACCATCACCAGCAACAGCAGCAGCAACGAAGCAAGCTCTGATGGCTGACTATGGCTGCCTTCCTTCTTCGACAGGCAAAAACAGAGGAGGGAGCCCAACTCCGGCTTTCCTCACCTACCCAAAACTATTCACCAGTAACATCACCGTCAAGTGCGACACGGACTCCATCATGAGCCCAACTTCCATACTCGACACCAAGCCATTTTCCCACCTGAAGAGCTCGTTCTGGTCAGACGCTAGCTCTCCCAGAATCTCGGAACCCAAGAGCATTGGCCTGGCAATTGTGGATGCTCTCAGAGATGATAATTGCTCCAAACTCGATTCGCACAAACCCGAAAACTTGACTGTACTGTTTGGCTCTCAGCTCAAGATCCAAATCCCGAAAGCCCCCACTGACTTTGGCATCAAAACGAGAAACTCCCAACTGGGCTTTCTGTCCCCAAGCGTGGGCCACTCTCCAGCAAATAAGCAAGAGGCAATTAGACCCCCTCCTCCTGGTGGGGTTGTTTTGACTGGTTCGATTTCGGCCAGCGAGATGGAACTCTCAGAGGACTACACCTGCGTGATCTCGCACGGGCCGAACCCGAAGACGACGCACATATTCGAAGACTGCATTGTTGAGAGCTGCTGTGGTTCCATACAGTTATCAGAATCAGATTATGGGAAGGACAATGGGTTGTTTTTGGAGGATCATTGTAGGTTTCCTTCTGAGAATTTCCTTAGCTTCTGCTACACTTGCAAGAAAAATCTTGGAGAAGGAGAGGATATTTACATTTACAGGTCAGTTGAAAATCCCCCGCGTCTCTCAATCAGAACACTATACTCATTTTGTCATTGCAAATTCCATACAAACTGAAGGTTTAGACTTGCTCAATATGTAGAAATTCGTTTTAGAATTAATGCTGTGAACCGATCCCCATCACTTGGTCTTTAGTTCATAGTTGCTTAATTCATATGCTTCTCATGTTTCCATTTCGACCTACGAAAGGTTAATACTTTGGCAATTTCAGGGGGGAGAAAGCATTCTGCAGTGGCGAATGCAGATCGCAGCAAATATTGCTCGAAGAGGGCATGGAAACTTAAGTCTCTGTTGGGCTAGCGATCCCTCATGTTCTCAAGCTGCCTGCGGTTTCTCCTTCTCCTTTTCTTTGTTCGGGTTTTTTTTGGAAGTCTACGGCTTTAGAAGAAGAGTCTCCCCCCTGTTCCCTGTCAAATTTTGCCTTCCTTTGGTCAGATCTTTGCAAGTACTTCACCTATCAGACACGGGGTCTTTCTGATGGGACTCCAGTTTTTCTGTGATCAAATTTTGATGGAGTGATGATAATTAGGGAAACTGCTATCTTGCTAAATCTTGCTGTTTGGTGGTTATTTCAACAGTAGAACACAGATGAGTTTTCTGATGGGACTCCAGTGTTCTGTGATCAAA